>CM038679.1:583434739-584034739 GCA_021605205.1 Aegilops longissima | reverse complement strand
TCTATTGATGGGCATCTCCATAGCCCGTTGATACGCCTAGTTGATGTGAGAATTTCTCCTTTTTTGTCTTCTCCACACAATCCCCATCATCATATTCTATTCCACCCATAGTGCTATATCCATGGCTCACGCTCATGTATTGCGTGAAGGTTGAAAAAGTTTGAGATTATTTAAGTATGAAACAATTATTTGGCTTGTCATCAGGGGTATAGAAGTTGGGAACATCTTTGTGTGACGAAAATGAAGCATAGCCTAACCATATGATTTTGTAGAGATGAACTTTCTTTTGCCATGTTATTTTGAGAAGACATGATTTCTTTGATTAGTATGCTTGAAGTATTATTATTTTTGTGTCAATATGAACTTTTGTCTTGAATCTTTCGGATCTGAATATTCATATCACAATTTAAAGTTGAACTACATGCATTGCTCTAGTGCATATAAATTTGTTGAAAAATCAAATCTTTGTCCTTGCGTGCATGCTTAGGTCCCATGCAAGAAATGGGAATGAATGCCAAACACCCTGCCACCGTCACTCGACCACAAACATTGAGATGCCTGGTTTTTAAATTCTAGTAAATCCAAAACTCGTCTGAAATTCATGAAACTTGGCACGCTATCATGGAGCGACATCAACACACCGTGGTAATTTTTTCCAATTTGGGGCAGGTTAGGGTATATTCTTCTCATAAACCAGAGCTTCTCACAACAAGCATGATGGTTTCTGTAGGGAACACCTCACCTTTGGGGACGAAATGATATCCACTGCCTTTTATTGCTTTCAAAAAATTTCTCGTGTCAACATAGAACAACAAGAATGTTGTGTTATATTTTGTGATTTTTCAGGGTTCGTTTGGACATTTTTATGCATTAAGTGAGTTTTCAATGCATTTATGTGCATAATTCAAATTTGAACTACATGCACATGCTCCAGTGCATATAAATTGGTTGAAAAATCAAATCTTCGTCCTTGGGTGCATGCTTAGGTCCATGCAAGAAATGGGAATGAATGTCAAACACCCTGCCACCGTCACTCGGCCGCAAACATTGAGATACCTGGTTTTCAAATTCAAGTATATCCAAAACTCGTTTGAAATTCATGAAACTTGGCTTGCTATCATGGAGCGGCATCAACACACCGTGGTAATTTTTTTATCCCATTTGGGGTAGGTTTGGGTATGTGCTTCTCACAAACCATAGCTTCTCACAACAAGCATGATAGTTTCGATAGGGAACGTCCCACCTTTGGGGACGAAATGATATCCACTGCCTCTTATTGCTTTCAAAATTTTCTCGTGTCAACATAGAACAACAGTAGTGTTGTGTTATTTTTTGTGATTTTCCGGGTTGGTTTGGACATTTTTATGCATTAAGTGAGTTTTCAATGCATTTATGTGCATAATTCAAATTTGAACTACATGCACATGCTCCAGTGCATATAAATTGGTTGAAAATCAAATCTTTGTCCTTGGGTTCATGCTTAGGTCCCATGCAAGAAATCGGAATGAAATGTCAAACACCCAGCCACCGTCACTCGACCGCAAACATTGAGATACCTGGTTTTTAAATTCTAGTAAATCCAAAACTCGTCTGAAATTCATGAAACTTGGCATGCTATCATGGAGCGGCATCAACATGTCGTGGTAAATGTTTTGTCGCATTTGGGGTACGTTTGGGTATATGCTTCTCACAAACCAGAGCTTCTCACAATAAGCATGATGGTTTCGTGAGGGAACGTCCCACCTTTGGGGACAAAACGATATACATTGCCTCTTATTGCTTTCAAAAAAATTCTCGTGTCAACATAGAACAACAGGAGTGTTGTGTCAATTTTTGTGATTTTTCAGGGTTCGTTTGGACATTTTTATGCATTAAGTGAGTTACCAATGCATTTATGTGCATAATTCAAATTTGAACTACATGCACATGCTCCACCGCATATAAATTGGTTGAAAAATCAAATCTTTGTCCTTGGGTGCATGCTTAGGTCCAATGCAAGAAATGGAATGAATTTCAAACACCAGGGCATCGTTGATTGCCGGCAAAATGTTGAGATGCTTTTTAAAAAAAATTCTATTAAATCCAAAACTCGTCTGAAATTCAAGAAACTTGGCATGCTATCAAGGAATGGCACCCAACATGGTGTGGTATTTTTCGAGTCCATTTTGAGAGAAGGCGCACTAGAATAACAGCCAACAAAGGCATTTTGAAGAAATAGCTGCCACTTTAATATCTCAAACGTTTGTATAATTCAAACCGTGTGCGTTCTTTTAACCATTCCCGTGATGCCACGTGCCTTGGTTTTAATGGCCATAGGTTTTAATGGCTCTTGATCGCAAATTTTTTACATAGAACACCCATATGCAGAGTGAGAGCAGGATTTGTGCATCTCTTGAACACCTTGTAACACTGCGATTTGTCAAAATATGAAGCTAAAAATCACTAGTTGTATCTAGTTTTTGCAACTAAAATTCAGTAATTAAGCATAGATGGAGGCGAGGAGGCGTGTTTAGCCAGGCGTGCAGCGGGCGGCGCAGTACTATTCGATTTGACAACGGGCGGTACAGTTCCTGATACGGCTTTAATGCAGACGAGGGAGAGGGTAGCGGTTCCCGAAATGTTGAACGGCCAATGATGCCTCCTCCTTCAATTAGCATCGTGTGAATGCATGAGGGAAGTAATGGGAGGAGGACCGGGAAAAGTGGCTGCACGATGTGAACGCATAGCAATTTGCACTCATATAAAGGCGCCCCTCCATTCCAATGCATCTACTGCAGCGTACGTGCCTAAGCATTTGCCTAAGCACCTACACTAATAAGCACAAAAGTGCTCACTCCAGACCCATGGCGGCGTTGCACGCGAGCGGCCAGCGGCTGTGCTAGATGGTCCACGACGCCGGCCTGCGGCATGGCACGGTGGATCGTCTCCAGACGGCGTTGGCGACCGACTGGTGGATAGCCGCCGTCGACGCCACCTAAGACTCTCAGTTGGGCTAGATGATCGTTCGCACCACCAACAGATTCACCATCGCCAAGAAGCTCGCGGACGACATCGCCATACTTCCTCCAGCCCGCGTGCCCGGGCTCCTCATTGTCTGCCTCCGTAATCGGCCTCCATGGTCGGAACCTCTTTCAAGCACTGGTTGCCCTGCGACTGCCCGCCGATGCCACGAAGAATGTCCACCTGGAGGTCGCGCTCGCCGCTAGGCGCCTCGCCCTACTAGAAACCGTCGACCTACACATCCATGTGTATGAGCGAATCGTGTACATAGGTATCTACAAGGCCTGTGAGGACGCTACGACGTTGCCCTTCTTCAGCCGGCTGGAAGCCTTGGATGCCTTTGCTGAGAAGCACCTTGACCTCGCCACAAAAGCCGCTGCTCCTTAGCCGCCAGTCGCTGGCCCGGCCGGCGCACTGAGTGTTGGAGGACGAGGTCGTACGTTGATGGATGCATCTTTCTTCTTGCCTTCTGTAACCACCACTGTGATCACATCATCGTGGCCTTCATTCTTATTTTGCTATTGCATTCGCACTCCAATCAATACGGACATGTGTGGTCCCTATGATCAATATAGACATGTCCGTTCCAGTCTTATTTTGATTGGCTTGAATGAAGGTTTATCCCACTGTTAGGCGCCGCAGCACGCTGTGCTCATTGTTAGGCATCGCAGCGCGCTCTGCTCGCGTCCGTCGGCGTGCTCAGCTTGTGGACAACTTTTCCTTGCGTGTTCAACTGCTATATGCTCTCCATTGAGGCGACCGCGGAGCGCTCTGCTCGCATCCCTCCGCGCATGCTCTTCCAACGGTTGGGCGTGCGCACGATCACGTTGGGGGCCCCATATGCATGCGGTTGCGCCGCACGCTTTGCCATGCGATGCAGTTACGTGCGACATGATGGAGTTACGCGCTGCAAATTAGAACTGCCATCACGACCTGCCAATATTCCTGGCCGTACAGCTTCCCCTTTAATTCCCACAACCATTATAACCATAGTCTCTACAACCTTTCGATCGCGCCCCACAACACACAAGCACACCCACGACGACACATAGAGAGGGATGTCCAGCGGCGCTCCAATGGAGTTCGGCAAGCATAGAGTGGAGACCCACGCGAGGGAGAAGGATCTCTCGGTGGTGTACACCATCGACCCGGCCATGGTGGACAACTACATCAACAGCGTTGAGCAGTTGCTTGCTGGAGACAAGTACAAGGTGGTCGGCATCGACCTCCAGTACATCGCCGGTCGTCCCGACATAGATCAAAAGGTTGTCGTCGCCCAGTTCTGTGTGCACCATCATGTCCTCATCTACCACTACTGCATGGCCACAGATCCTTGCGACCGTTTCAATACGTTTGTCAACAGAACCGACTACAAGTTCGCCATGGTGGAAACCACCGACGATGTAAAAGCGCTCGGTGTTACGGGCTTGGCCTGCAAGAACCTTGTCGAAATCCGTGACCACTACAAGGTCTAGGGCAGCACGAAGAAGGACTCCCTGGTCGAACTCGCCTCGGCCATCATCGACCCCTACTACGAAAAGATGAAGCAGGATTCCCAGAGAACAAGTCCCGTATCCTGGCAAAGGGCCTGGATGCGGCAACTGGATGAACCTCACCTTAGGTTCGCGGCCAAGATCGTGTATACATGCTACGAGATGCATAGGCAGATCATTGACATGAGGAAGTGCCTCGTTACCCAAATCAACGAGCCCGGATCGAGCCATAAGCAGAGCAAACGTCACAAGAAGTAGATGATGATCAGATGATCATTTATGCTAGTTAATCAAGCATGTAATATATAGTTTACTTTATTGGTGTATGGAAATTTCATGTGTGTAGTAGCCACCTATGTAATTATGCATGTAATAGTTTACTTTGGTGTGTGCAAATGCCATGGTTGTAGTAGCCACCTATGTAAGTGGATGTTTAATTTGGTTATGCAAGCATGTCCTTATAAGTGTGTGTGTGTGTGTCTATATATATATATATATATATATATATATATATATATATATATATATATATATATATAGTTGTTGTTGTTGTTCTGTATGCAATCCCATCGCACAACACACACGACTTATTAGCAGCAACCGTTTGTGTTATTATCGATCTTCGCACACATTTCTGATTACAGACATGTTTGCCGCGTATCACACACATCTTGTTAAGTTGAATCGTTTCTGTTCGCATGTCTCAACGCAAACAGTTCATCCGAGTGAACCGCATGCAGTATATCGCACAGACCTTTGATCTGGCTGACCTTTTCTTTTGTGTAGCCTAATCACAAACAGTTCATCCGAGTGAATCGTATGCTGTACATCGCACACACACCTTCATCTAGCTGGCCGTTTCTTTTGATCCTCCTCATCACAAACAGTTAATTGAGCTGAACTGTATGCCCTGCATCGCACACGCAACTAAAATTTGAACCATGTTTGATGCATCCTCCATCGCAAATGTTTTTCACCTTTTTTGACAGGTTTTTTACACCACCTTTTGCGATTACGGCATCGCACACAGTTTCTTCGAAGGGTCTCTGATCCTAGTGTCGCATTAGCAGCATCATGCAGTATTGCATCCTCATTAGGAGTACCACAAAATTGATCTTTCATAACAAGATTCAGCAAAGGAGTATTAATATCACAAGACTCCGCACTAGTGGTGGGAGGAGCAATCGGAGTGCCAATAAAATCATTGTTGTTTGTACTTGATAAATCACACAACTTGGTGTTCTCATTAGTCATTGTGAGTACGCAACAAGATTGCACTCAAAAACAGATCTGGCAAGAAAATGGCGAATGAAAAAGAGGGCGAATAAAATGGCAAATTTTTGTGAAGTGGGGGAGAAGAAAATGAGAGGCAAATGGCAAATAATGTAAATTGCGAGGAGATGATATTTGTGATTAGGAACCTCGTAGATGTTGAAAATCCTCCCTGGCAACGGTGCCAAAAATTCCTTTTGATGCAGCTTGAAGCTATGTCGGTATTTCCCCAAAGAGGAAGGGAAGATGCAGCACAACAGCGGTAGGTATTTCCCTTAGTGAGGAAACCAAGGTTATCGAACCAGTAGGAGAACCAATCAACACAACGTAAACATCACCTACACACAAATAACAAATACTCACAACCCAACGTGTAAAAGGGGTTGTCAATCCCTTTCGGGTAGCGGCGCCAGAAATTAGCAAACAGACGTGAGAGAGTAGTAAATATTGATAGATCGAACGCCAAATAAAATAAATTGCAGCAAGGTATTTTTGTATTTTTGGATTAACAGATCTGAAAATAAAAGCAAAGGAAAATAGATCACAAAGGCAAATAATATGAGAAAGAAACCCGGGGGCCGTAGGTTTCACTAGTGGCTTCTCTCGAGAAAAATAGCAAATTGTGGGTAAACAAATCACTATTGGGCAATTGATAGAACTTCAAATAATCATGACAATATCCAGGAAATGATCATTATATAGGCATCATGTCCAAGATTAGTAGACCGACTCCTGCCTACATCTACTACTATTACTTCACACATTGACCGCTATGCAGCATGCATCTATGGTATTAAGCTCGTGGAGAAACGGAGTAATGCAATAAGAACGATGACATGACGTCGACAAGATCTATTTATGTAGAAATAAACCTCATCGTTTTATCCTTAGTAGCAACGATACAAACATGTCGGTTCCCCTTCTGTCACTGGGATCAAGAACCGTAAGATCGAACCCACTACAAAGCACCTCTTCCCATTGCAAGATAAATAGATCAAGTTGGCCAAACAAAACCCAAATATCGGATAAGAAATACGAGGCTATAAGAAATCATGCATATAAGAGATTAAAGAAGACTCAAATAACTTTCATTGATATAAAAATATAGATCTGATCATAAACTCAAAGTTCATTCGATCCCAACAAACACACCGCAAAAAGAGTTACATCATATGGATCTCCAAGAGACCGTTGTATCCATAATCAAAAGAGAGAGAGGAAGCCATCTAGATACTAACTACGGACCTGTAGGTCTGCAAAGAACTACTCACACATCATCAGAGAGGCACCAATGGAAGTGGTGAACCCCTCCATGATGGTGTCTAGATTGGATCTGGTGGTTCTAGACTCTGTGGTGGCTGGAATTGATTTTTGTCGACTCCCCTAGGGTTTCTGTAATATTGGGGTATTTATATGGCAAAGAGGCGGTTCAAGGGGCACCCGAGGTGGGCACAACCCACCTGGGCGCTTGGGCCCCCAGGCGCACCCTGGTGGGTTGTGCTCCCCTCAGAGCACCCCCCCCCCAGGTGCTTCTTCGGCCCACTAGATGTCTTCTGTTCCAAAAAAAATCTCCAAAAAGTTTTGCTGCGTTTGGACTCCGTTTGGTATTGATTTCTTGCGATGTAAAAAACATGCAGAAAACAACAGCTGGCACTTGGCACTATGTCAATAGGTTAGTACCAAAAAATTGAGATAAAATGACTATAAAATGATTATAAAACATCCAAGATTGATAATATAACAGCATGGAACAATCCAAAATGATAGATAGGTTGGAGACGTATCAACAGTGATCTCCTATTTTAACTAAGACAATGAGCATGCCAACAATGGGTCTATGATTATCTGTTTCATCAGGTTTGACAATTCTAGTAGCTTCATTACAGAAATAAATAACATGCCCATCTATATCTTCTTCCAAGAGATCTTTAACCATCGCAACACTAGGCTCTACTTTGATTTATTCATCAGGTTTAGGTGTTCTAATATAACTTTTGTTAACCATAGTTGAAACTTTAGCATGTTCCTTTATCCTAACAGGGAAAGGTGGTTTCTCAATATAAGCAGTAGGAATAACTGGATCAACATTATAAAGTATAGTTTCCTCTTTGACTGATATCGGTTCTTTAATTTGTTCTTTAATAGGTGGGTGATATGTAAACCACTTCTCTTTAGGGAGATCAACATGAGTAGCAAATGATTCACAAAAGGAAGCTACTATCTTAGAGTCAGTCCATATTTAGTGCTAAACTTTTGAAAAGCATCAGTATTCATAAAAGATTTAACACAATCATACTTAAGCTTAATACCTGACTCTTTACCTTCGTCGAGTTCCCAATCTTCAGAATTGCATTTAAATCTTTCCAAAAGATCCCACCGGGATTCAATAGTCTTCTTCATAAAAGAACCAGTACAAGAATTATCAAGCATGGATTGATCATCACAAGAAAGCCGAGCATAAAAATTCTGAATAATAATTTCTCTTGATAGCTCATGATTGGCGCATGAATATAACATTGACTTAAGCCTCCCCAAGCTAGAGCGATACTTTCTCCTTCACGAGGCCAAAAATTATATATATAATTCCGATCACGATGAACTAGATGCATACGATAAATTTTTTCATGGAACTCCAATTTCAGTCGATTCCAATTCCAAGATCCAATATCATCGCATAGCCTATACCATGCCAATGCTTTGCCCTTCCAAGATAAATGGAAAACCTTTTTGATAACTTCATCTCCAGGTAAACCTGCAAGCTTAAACAATCCACAAATTTGTTCCACATATATCATGGGCATATCAGGATGTTCGGTTCCATCTCCTGCATAAGGATTAGCTAGCAGTTGCTCTATCATACTCGAAGGAATTTCATGTTCAATATTTTCAATAGGTGCAATAGGTTGAGGGGAAGCTAATTGTGGTTCCGATCGAGGTGAAGATACCCCGAACAAACCCCTCAAAGGATTGTTTTCCATAGTAACAAGTGACAATAAATTTCAGCACACTATATAAATGTTTCCTTACCAAATTCCACTTACCAAAGGCGCTTCACTCCCCGGCAACGGCGCCAGAAAATAGCTTGATGACCCACAAGTATAGGGGATCAATTGTAGCTCTTTTCAATAAATAAGAGTGTCGAACCCAACGAGGAGCAGAAGGAAATGACAAGTGGTTTTCAGCAAGGTAATGTCTGCAAGTGTTGAAATTATAAGTAACAGAGTAGTCTGGTAGCAAGATAATTTGTAACGAGCAAGTAATGATAATAGTAATAAAAGTGCAGCAAGGTAGCCCAATCCTTTTGAGGAAAAGCACAGGCCAAAACGGTCTTTTATAGTAAGCAAAGCATTCATGAGGGTACACGGGAATTTCATCTAGTCAATTTCATCATGTTGGTTCGATTTGTGTTCGCTAATTTGATAATTTGATATGTGGGTGGATCGGTGCTTAGGTGCTGTTCTTACTTGAACAAACCTCCTACTTATAATTAGCCCCCTCGCAAGCATCCGCGACTACGAGAAAAGTATTAAGAATAAATTCTAACCATAGCATTAAACTTTTGGATCCAATCGGTCCCTTACGGAATAGCGCATAAACTAGGGTTTAAGATTCTGCCACTCTCACAACCCATCGTCTAATAACTACTCCACAATGCATTCCATTAGGCACAAATATGGTGAAGTGTCATGTAGTTGACGTTCACATGACACCACTAAGGGAGGCACAACATACGTACTATCAAAATATCGAACACATATCAAGTTCACATGATTACTTGCAACATGATTTCTCCCGTGACCTCAAGAACAAAAGTAACTACTCACAAATAATAATCATGCTCAAGATCAGAGGGGTATTAAATAGCATAATGGATCTGAACATATAATCTTCCACCAAATAAACCATATAGTAATCAAGTACAAGATATAATCAACACTACTAGTCACCCACAAGTACCAATCTATAGTTCCGGTACAAAGATTGAACTCAAGAGATTAACTAGGGTTTAAGAGGAGATGGTGGCGTTGAAGATGTTGACGGAGATTGCCCTCCCCAAGATAGGAGAGTTGTTGGTGATGATGATGATGATGATTTCTCCCTCTGGGAGGGAAGTTCCCCTAGCGGAATCGCTCCGCCGGAGGGCAAAAGTGCTCCTTCCCAAGTTCTGCGTCGAGACGGCGGCACTCCGTCACGAAAGTCCTCTCCTCATTATTTCTACGTCAAAATGACTTATATACAAGAAGATGGGCACCGAAGGTGGGCCTGGGTGAGCACAACCCACCGGGGCGCGCATGGGCTCCCTGGCGTGCCCAGGTGGGTTGTGCCCACCTGGTGGGCCCCCTCTGGTAGTTATTTTCTCTAATATTCTTCAAATATTCCATAAAAAATATTCGTGAAGTTTTAGCTTGTTTGAGTTGTGCGGAATAGGTGGTCTGACGTTGTTGGGGAACGCAGTATTTCAAAAAAATTCCTACGATCATGCAATATCTATCCAGGAGATGCCTAGCAACAAGCAGGGCGAGTGTGTCCATGTACCCTCGTAGACCAATAGCAGAAGCGTTTAGTAAAGCGGTTGATGTAGTCGAACGCCTTCACGATCCAACCGATCCAACCACCGAACATATGGCACCTCCGCGTTCAGCACACGTTCAGCTCGATTACATCCCTCGAGCTCTTGATGCAGTTGAGGCCGAGGGAGAGTTCCATCAGCACGACGGCGTGGCGACGGTGATGATGAAGTTACCGGCGCAGGGCTTCGTCTAAGCACTACGACGATATGACCGAGGTGTGCAACTGTGGAGGGGGCACTGCACACGGCTCAGAGAAGGCTTGGTGTGTCTTTGGGGTGCCCCCTCCCACGTATATAAAGGGGGGAGGAGAGGTGGCCGGCCCAAGGGGGGGCTCCATGGGGGGGAGTCGTACTTGGACTCCCGGTCCAAGTAGGATTCGCCCCCCTCCCCCCGCTTTCCTATTCCCACTAGGAGAAGGAGGGAAGGAGGAGGAGGAGAGAAGGAAAGGGGCCCCCCCCAAACCCTAGTCCAATTCAGTTTGGGCTTGGGGCACGCGCCTCCACCTGGCCGCCGCCTCCTCTCTCCACTAGGGTCCATGAAGGCCCATTAACTCCCCAGGGGGGTTCCGGTAACCCCCGGTACTCCGAAAAATGTCTGAACCTTTCCAAAACCATTCCGTTGTCCAAACACAACCTTCCAATATATAAATGTTTATGTCTCAACCATTTCGTGACTCCTCGTCATGTCCGTGATCTCATCCGGGACTCCGAACAAACTTCGGTACATCAAATCACATAACTCATAATACAAATCGTCATCGAACGTTAAGCGTGTGGACCCTACGGGTTCGAGAACTATGTAGACACGACCGAGACACATATCCGGACAATAACAAATAGCGGAACCTGGATGCTTATATTGGCTCCTACATATTCTATAAATATCTTTATCGGTCAAACAGCATAACAACATACGTTGCTCCCTTTGTCATCGGTATGTTACTTGCCCGAGATTCGATCGTGGGTATCATCATACCAAGTTCAATCTTGTTACCGGCAAGTCTCTTTACTCGTTCTGTAATGCGTCAACCCGTAAGTAACTCATTAATCACATTGCTTGCAAGGCTCATAGTGATGTACATTACTGAGAGGGCCCAGAGATACCTCTCCGATACACATAGTGACAAACCCTAATCTTGATCTATGCCAACTCAACAAACACCATTGGAGACACCTGTAGAGCATCTTTATAATCACCCAGTTACGTTGTGATGTTTGATAGCACACAAGGTGTTCCTCCAGTATTCGGGAGTTGCATAATCTCATTGTTAGAGGAACATGTATAAGTCATGATGAAAGCAATAGCAATAAAACTAAATGATCATTAATGCTAAGCTAATGGATGGTTCTTATCCATCACATCATTCTCCAATGATATGATCCCGTTGATCAAATGACAACACATGTCTATGGCTAGGAAACTTAACCATCTTTGATTAACGAGCTAGTCAAGTAGAGGCATACTAGGGACACTCTGTTTGTCTATGTATTCACACATGTACTAAGTTTCCGGTTAATACAATTCTAGCATGAATAATAAACATTTATCATGATATAAGGAAATATAAATAACAACTTTATTATTGCCTCTAGGGCATATTTCCTTCAGTCTCCCACTTGCACTAGAGTCAATAATCAAGATTACATAGTAATGATTCTAACACCCATGGAGTCTTGGTGTTGATCATGTTTTGCTCGTGGAAGAGGCTTAGTCAACGGGTCTACAACATTTAGATCCGTATGTATTTTGCAAATCTCTATGTGTCCCTCCTTGACTTGATCGCAGATGGAACTGAATCGTCTCTTGATGTGTTTTGTTCTCTTGTGAAATCTGGATTCCTTCGCCAAGGCTATTGCTCCAGTATTATCACAAAAGATTTTCATTGGACCCGATGCACTAGGTATGACACCTAGAGAGGGTATGAAATCCTTCATCCAGACTCCTTCATTTGCTGCTTCTGAAGTAGCTATGTACTCCGCTTCACACGTTGATCCTGCCACGACGCTCTGCTTGGAACTGCACCGACTGATAGCTCCTCCATTCAATATAAATACGTATCCGGTTTGCGGCTAAGAGTCATCGGATCAGTGTCAAAGCTTGCATCGATGTAACCATTTAGGACGAGCTCTTTGTAACCTCCATAAAGGAGAAACATATCCTTAGTCCTTTTCAGGTATTTCAGGATGTTCTTGACCACTATCCAGTGATCCACTCCTAGATTACTTTGGTACCTCCCTACTATACTTATAACAAGGCACACATCAGGTCTGGTACACAGCATTGCATACATGATAGAACCTATGGCTGAAGCATAGGGAATGATTATCATTTTCTCTCTATCTTCTGCAGTGGTCGGGCATTGAGTCTCACTCAACTTCACACCTTGTAACACAGGCAAGAACCCTTTCTTTTACTGATCCATTTTGAACTTCTTCAAAATTTTATCAAGGTATGTGCTTTGTGAAAGTCCAATTAAGCGTCTTGATCTATCTCTATAGATCTTGATGCCCAATATACAAGCACCTTCACCGAGGTCTTTCATTGAAAAATTCTTATTCAAGTATCCTTTTATGCTGTCCAGAAATTCTATATCACTTCCAATCAATAATATGTCATCCACATATAATATTAGAAATGCCACAGAGCTCCCACTCATTTTATTGTAATTACAAGCTTCTCCAAAAGTCTGTATAAAACCATATGCTATGATCACACTATCAAAGTGTATATTCCAACTCCGAGAGGCTTGCACCAGTCCATAAATGGATCGCTGGAGCTTGCACACTTTGTTAGCACCTTTAGGATCGTCAAAACCCTCTGGTTGCATCATATACAACTCTTATTTAAGATATCCATTAAGGAATGAAGTTTTGACATCTATTTACCAGATTTAATAATAATAAAATGCGGCAATCGCTAACATGATTCAGACAGACTTAAGCATCGCTACGGGTGAGAAGGTCTCATCGTAGTCAACTCCTTGAACTTGTTCAAAACCTTTCGCAACAAGTCGAGATTTGTAGACAGTAACATTACCATTAGCGTCAGTCTTCTTCTTGAAGATCCGTTTATTCTCTATGGCTTGCCGATCATCGGGCAAGTCAATCAAAGTCCACACTTTGTTCTCATACATGGATCCCATCTCAGATTTCACGGCCTCAAGCCATTTCGCGAATTCTGTGCTCATCATCGCTTCCTCATAGTTCGTAGGTTCGTCATGGTAAAGTAACATGACGTCCATAATAGGATTACCGTACCACTCTGGCGCGGAACGTACTCTGGTTGACCTACGAGGTCTGGTAGTAACTTGATCTGAAGTTTCATGATCATCATCATTAGCTTCCTCAATAATTGGTGTAGGAATCACTGGAACTGATTTCTGTGATAAATTACTTTGCAGTTTGGGAGAAGGTACAATTACCTCATCAAGTCTACCTTCCTCCCACTCACTTCTTTTGAGGGAAACTCGTTCTCTAGAAAGGATCCATTCTTAGCAACAAATATATTGCCTTCGGATCTGTGGTAGAAGGTGTACCCAATAGTCTCCTTTGGGTATCCTATGAAGACACATTTCTCCGATTTGGGTTCGAGCTTATCAGGTTTATGCTTTTTCACATAAGCATCGCAGCCCTAAACTTTTAGAAATGACAACTTGGGTTTCTTGACAAACCACAGTTCATATGGTGTCGTCTCAACATATTTAGATGGTGCCCTATTTAACATGAATGCAGCCGTCTCTAAAGCATAACCCCAAAACGATAGTGGTAAATCAGTAAGAGACATCGTAGATCACACCATATCAAATAAAGTGTGGTTACGACATTCGGACACACCATTACGCTGTGGTCTTCCGGGTGGCATGAGTTGCGAAACTATTTCGCATTGTTTCAAATGAAGACCAAACTCGTAACTCAAATATTCACCTCCACGATCAGATCGTAGAAACTTTATTTTCTTGTTACGATGATTTTCCTCTTCACTCTGAAATTCTTTGAACTTTCCAAATGTTTCAGACTTATGTTTCATCAAGTAGATATACCCATATCTGCACAAATCATCTATGAAGGTCAGAAAATAACGATACCCGCTGCGAGCCTCAACACTCATCGGATCGCATACATCAGTATGTATTATTTCCAATAAGTCTGTTGCTCGCTCCATTGTTCTGGAGAACAGATTCTTAGTCATCTTGCCCATGAGGCATGGTTCGCAAGCATCAAGTGATTCATAATCAAGTGATTCCAAAAGCCCATCCACATGGAGTTTCTTCATGCGCTTTACACCAATATGACCTAAACGGCAGTGCCACAAGTAAGTTGCACTATCATTATTAACCTTACATATTTTGTCTACAATATTATGAATATGTGTATCACTACAATCGATATTCAACAAAAATAGACCACTCATCAAGGGTTCATAACCATAAAAGATATTACTCATATAGATAGAACAACCATTATTCTCTGATTTAAATGAATAACCGTCTCGCATCAAACGAGATCCAGATATAGTGTTCATGCTTAACACCGGCACCAAATAACAATTATTCAGGTCTAAAACTAATCCCGACGGTAGATGTTGAGGTAGCGTGCCGAAGGCGATCACATCAAATTTGGAACCATTTCCCACGCGCATCGTCACCTCATCCTTAGCCAATCTTCGCTTAATCCATAGCCTCTGTTTCAAGTTGCAAATATGAGCAACAGAACCAGTATCAAATACTCAGGCACTACTACGAGCATTAGTAAGGTGCACATCAATAACATGTATATCAAATATACCTTTCACTTTGCTATCCTTCTTATCTGCCATATACTTGTGGTAGTTCCGCTTCAAGTGACCAGTCCCTTTGTAGTAGAAGCACTCAATCTCAGGCTTAGGTCTAGACTTGGGTTTCTTCACTTGAGCAGCAACTTGCTAGCCGTTCTTCTTGAAGTTCCCCTTCTTCCTTTTCCCTTTTTCTTAAAACTAGTGGTATTGTTAACCATCAACACTTGATGCTCCTTCTTGATTTCTACCTCCGCAGCTTTTAGCATTGCGAAGAGCTCGTGAATTGTTTTATCCATCCCTTGCATATTGTAGTTCATCACGAAGCTTTTGTAGCTTGGTGGCGGTGATTGAAGAACTCTGTCAATGACACCATCATCAGGAAGATTAACTCCCAGTTGAGTCAAGTGGTTGTGGTACCCAGACATTCTGAGTATATGTTCACTGGCAGAACTATTCTCCTCCATCTTGCAGCTATAGAACATATTGGAGACTTTATATCTCTCAATCCAAGCATTTGCTTGAAATATTAACTTCAACTCCTGAAACATCTCAGATGCTCCATGACGTTCAAAACATCGTTGAAGTCCCAGTTCTAAGCCGTAAAGCATGGCACACTAAACTAACGAGTAGTCATCAGCTTTGCTCTGCCAGACGTTCATAACGTCCGGAGTTGCTCCTGCAGCGGGTCTTGCACCTAGCGGTGCTTCCAGGACGTAATTCTTCTGTGCAGCAATGAGGATAATCCTCAACTTACGGACCCAGTCCGTGTAGTTGGTACCATCATGTTTCAAACTTAGCTTTCTCTAGGAACGCATTAAAATTCAAAGGAACGGTAGCACGGGCCATTGATCTACAACAACATAGACATGCAAAAACTATCAGGTACTAAGTTCATGATAAATTAAAGTTCAATTAATCATATTACTTAAGAACTCTCACTTAGATAGACATCCCTCTACTCATCTAAATGATCACGTGATCCAAATCAACTAAACCATGTCCAATCATCACGTGAGATTGAGTAGTTTTCAATGGTGAACATCACTATGTTGATCATATCTACTATATGATTCATGTTCGATCTTTCGATCTCAGTGTTCCGAGGTCATATCTACATATGCTAGGCTCATCAAGTTTAACTCGAGTATTCTGCGTGTGCAAAACTGGCTAGCACCCATTGTATGTGAACATAGATCTTATCACATCCGATCATCACATGGTGTCTCGGCACGACAAAATGTAGCAACGATGCATACTCAGGGAGAACACTTGTACCTTGAAATTTTAGTGAGGGATCATCTTATAATGCTACCGTCGTACTAAGAAAAATAAGATGCATAAAGGATAAACATCACATGAAATCAAAATAAGTGATATGATATGGCCATCATCATCTTGTGCCTTTGATCTCCATCTCCAAAGCACCGTCATGATCACCATTGTCACCGGTTGATAACCCACAAGTATAGGGGATCACAACAGTTTTCGAGGGTAGAGTATTCAACCCAAATTTATTGATTCGACACAAGGGGAGACAAAGAATATTCTCAAGTATTAGCAGTTGAGTTGTCAATTCAACCACACCTAGATACTTAATATCTGCAGCAAAGTATTTAGTAGCAAAGTAGTATGGAAGTAACGGTAACAGTGGCAAAAGTAACAGTAGCAGTTTTGTAGTAATTGTAACAGTGCCAACGTAAAGTAACTAAGCAAAGATCAATATGTGAAAAGCTCGTAGGCATTGGATCAGTGATGGATAATTATGTCGGATGTGATTACTCATGCAACAGTTATAACATAGGGTGACACAGAACTAGCTCCAATTCATCAATGTAATGTAGGCATGTTTTCCGAATATAGTCATACGTGCTTATGGAAAAAACTTGCATGACATCTTTTGTCCTACCCTCCCATGGCAGCGGGGTCCTATTAGAAATTAAGGGATATTAAGGCCTCCTTTTAATAGAGTACCGGACCTTAACACTTAGTGAATACATGAAGTCCTCAAACTACGGTCATCACCGGGAGTGGTCCCGATTATTGTCACTTCAGGGTTGCCGGATCATAACACATAATAGGTGACTACAGACTTGCAAGATAGGATCAAGAACTCACATATATTCATGAAAACATAATAGGTTGAGATATGAAAACATGGCACTCGGGCCCTAGTGGCAAGCATTAAGCATAGCAAAGTCATAGCAACATCAATCTTAGAACATAGTGGATACTAGGGATCAAACCCTAACAAAACTAACTCGATTACATGGTAACTCCAACCCATCACCGTCCAGCAAGCCTACGATGGAATTACTTACGCACAGCGGTGAGCATCATGAAATTGGTGATGGTGGATAGTTGATGATGACAACTGCGACGGATTCCCCTCTGCGGAGCCCCGGACGGACTCCAGATCAGCCCTCCCGAGAGAGATTAGGGCTTGGCGGCGGCTCCGTATCGTAAAACGTGATGAATCATTCTCCCTGATTTTTTCCTCCCAGAACATGAATATATAGAGTTGGAGTTGAGGTCGGTGGAGCACCAGGGGGCCCACGAGGCAGGTGGCGCGCCCAAGGGGGTAGGCGCGGCCCCCACCCTCATGGACAGGGTGTGGGCCCACTGGCCTTGATTCTTTCACCAATATTTTTTATTAATTCCAAAAATAATCTCAGTGGAGTTTGAGGTAATTCCGAGAACTTTTATTTCTGCAAAAAAATAACACCATGGGAATTCTGCTGAAAACAACGTCAGTGCGGGTTAGTTCCATTCAAATCATGGAAGTTAGAGTCTAAAACAAGGGCAGAAGTGTTTGGAAAAGTATATACGATGGAGACGTATCAACTCCCCCAAGCTTAATCCTTTGCTTGTCCTCAAGCAACTCAGTTGGTAAATTGAAAGTGATCAAGAAAATCTTTTATAAACTCGGTTTGCTCTTGTTTTTGTAAATATGTAAAGCCAGCATTCAAGTTTTCAGCAAAGATTATGAACTAACCATATTCACAATAACACTTAGGTCTCATATTTACTCATATCAATGGCATAATCAACTAGCGAGCAATAATAATAAATCTCGGATGAAAACACTTCCTCAAAACAATCATAATATGATATAACAAAATGGTATCTCGCTAGCCCTTTCTGAGATCGCAAAACATAATTGCAGAGCACCCCTGAAGATCAAGGACTGACTAGACATTGTAATTCATGGTAAGAGAGATCCAGTTATAGTCATACTCAATATAAATTAATAGTAATGCAGGAAAATGATAGTGGTGCTCTCCAACTGGTTCTTTTTAATAAGAGGATGATGACTCAACAGAAAAGTAAATAGATAGGCCCTTCGCAAAGGGAAGCAGGGATTTGTAGAGGTGCTAGAGCTCGATTTTTGAAACAGAGATAAATAATATTTTGAGTGTTATACTTTCATTGTCAACATAACAACCAAGTTATCTCGATATCTTCCATGCTACACACATTATAGGCGGTTCCCAAACAGAATGGTAAAGTTTATACTCCCCACCACCAACAGTCATCAATCCATGGCTTGCCCGAAACAATGGGTGCCTCCAACTAACACCAATCTTGGGGGAGTTTGTCTGCAATTATTTTGATTTGATTTGAGCATGGGACTGGGCATCCCGGTGACTAGCCATTTTCTCGTGAATGAGGAGCGGAGTCCACTCCTCTTGAGAATAACCCACCTAGCATGGAAGATATAGACAACTCTAGTTGATACATGAGTTGTTCGAGCATACAAAACATAATTTCATTTGAAGGTTTGGAGTTTGGCACATACAAATTTACTTGGAACGGAAGGTAGATACCGCATATAGGAAGGTATGGTAGACTCATATGGAATAACTTTGGGGTTTATGGAAGTGGATGCACAAGCAGTATTCCCGCTTAGTACAAGTGAAGGCTAGAAAAAGACTGGGAAGTGACCAACTAGAGAGTGACAACAGTCATGAACATGCATTAAAATTAATAGAAATTGAGTGCAAGCATGAGTAGGATATAATCCACCATGAAAATAAATATCATGGAGGCTATTGTCGGTGTCAAAACCGGTGGATCTCGGGTAGGGGGTCCCGAACTGTGCGTCTAGGTGGATGGTAACAGGAGACAGGGGACATGATGTTTTTACCCAGGTTCGGGCCCTCTCGATGGAGGTAAAACCCTACTCCTGCTTGATTGATATTGATGATATGGGTAGTACAAGAGTGGATCTACCACGAGATCAAGGAGGCTAAACCCTAGAAGCTAGCCTATGGTATGATTGTTGTTTGTCCTATGGACTAAAACCCTCCGGTTTATATAGACACCGGAGAGGGCTAGGGTTACACAGAGTCGGTTACGATGGTAGGAGATCTACATATCCGTATTGCCAAGCTTGCCTTCCACGCCAAGGAAAGTCCCATCCGGACACGGGACGAAGTCTTCAATCTTGTATCTTCATAGTCTTGGAGTCCGGCCAATGATGATAGTTCGGCTATCCGGACACCCCCTAGTCCAGGACTCCCTCAGTAGCCCCCGAACCAGGCTTCAATGACGATAAGTCCGGTGCATATATTGCCTTCGGCTTTGCAAGGCGGGTTCTTCTCCAAATTCCGTGTGCTCACCGAATAGTGTCCGGCTTCCTTATAAATATTGCGCTCCTTGGCTTCCACGTCCAATAATGGCCCTCTTCCACGTGTCGTATGAATGCGAAAAGCCAGGGTATTTTTATGTTTTACCCCCTAGCTGCGCGAATAAGCTGCCTATAAGAGGAGCAATGATCTAGATCTGAATCACACCATCCCCCTTCTGCGAGTACTCATCGAAGCGCCTCTGACAAAAATCCATTCCATCATGGACAGTCGACGCGGCTCCTCCTCTCGCGCTCCCAGCCCTCAGCCCGGAGATTGGAGGAGATGTTCGGTCCCGCATAGCGAGCTAGTGACGCTCCAAGCCGAGGGATACCTTCCTCCAGCCTTCATGGTTCCGGTTCGAGCTGGACTGGCCACCTACAAGGGTGGGAAGCAGGCGGAGAGCGTCCCCAATCCCTCCAAAGGAGAGCGGGTATGCTTCGTCCCTTATCTAATAAGGGGACTCGGATTTCCCGTACATCCGTTTCTCCGGGGGCTCCTGGAGTTTTATGGACTCTAGCTTCACCACCTTACACCTGCCTCCATCTTGCACATCGCGGGCTTTGTAGCCCTTTGCGAGCTGTTCTTGGGCATCGAGGCCCATTTCGCGTTGTGGAAGAGATTGTTTTGCCTCATACCCCGTTCTCACGAGGGGTCGATATATCAAGTGGGCGGAGCAGAAATATGGTGCATCGCCGGGACCGGATATCTATCCAGAACCCCGAAGAAGGCGTCCGAAGACTGGCCTTCAGAATGGTATTATATGGAAGACGCCCCACTGCCGGACCCAGTTCCGATCGGCCTTCCGGAGTTCAGCAACGCTCCTCTGAAGAAACGCATGAGTTGGCGCCCGCGGAGCCCTCAACGGGAGAGTGATAGGAGCGTCCAATACCTGATGGGCCGGATAAGGTTACTGGCTCATTCCGGATTGACCATGATCGGAGTCATGGTCACATGCATCATGCGAGGGGTGCAGCCGCTCCAATATAGGGGCCACCCCATGTGGGATTTCAACGGGGATAATGACGCCACCCGTCATGGCCGCAAGGGGCCGGGATCGGTTGCCGATCTGGTGAAGTTCCTGTCCGGCTTATAGAAGGGGGAGAAAGAGGACTTCCTCCGCGCGAGTCCATTGAATGGATTCTCCATGAATAACCCTCGAAGCTGGGTAAGCGGACGTTTATTTATCCGATCCATATTCCCAAAGTTAAGTGTTTCACTTCGTGACATCGACGCAGGAGCTGCGCCGGGACGTAGAGGGCGTACACAGCCCGACTCCACAACCAGAGGATCCGGGACGATCCCTTGATCCGGCCTCCGAAGAGGATCCGGACATAGAGGTGGAGTTGATCGACGGGGTGTTCCACCAACTTAGCGTGGACAATGCTTTAGTCGCCATTACGGTCGACCACCCCGGTTTATCTCTGGCTTCCCAGGTAACTGTGACCGGAGTCCTAACATCATTACTTCATCCATGCTTATTTCTGACCACCATATACCAACGGTGCCTCGCAGGAAGTGCCTTTGAGGCGGGAAGCCGAACCCGCGGCGACTGACCAACAAGGGTCAGTGCGGCCCAGCAGGCGGAAGAGGAGTGCGGCGCGAATCAAAACGTTGCCGCAACAGTATGGCGCACCACTGTCTTTAAGGGAATGATTCCTGGGAGGTATATTAATGCTCATGATTTTTCCAGGAGAAAGAGCGCTCCCCGGACTATGCCCGGGGAGGTTGCCAATCAAACCTCCGCCAGCCAGGCTCCAACGCCTGGTCCGGAGGGTGTGGCGAACACAAGGCATGAGCCGGATGCTCCTCCAATGGAGGATGCCGACAGGCTGTCCGCCACCAGGTCCGAGGTGGAGAGTGCCATGAATCACAGGCGCCGCCGGACAGTTCTTCGTGACGCGTGTTTCTCCCCGGAGGCGTTGAATGCCTTTAATGCGGGAGGCGCGCACCTCCGTGCTGCTCGAGATGGTTTAACCAGAGCCACGGAGCAGTATGTGGAAGACATACGGGTGAGGAATTTTAATAGTTATATATGCCAGTAGCCCCCGAGACTTAAAATAGTTAAAATAACTGATTTAAGGATCATTTGTTATGCAGGATCTTATGGAGAAGAATACCCACCTGTCCCAGGAGCTTCAAGAGTGCAAGGCCCAACTTGAGGCCACACTAGCCGCCGCAGGGGGAGCCACAGAGACCCCCTCTGGTAATACATACTTCGAGAAGATAAGTAGTTTATGAAGTGCGGCGTGTACATAAGTCTGACAATAATATTGTAGAGGGTGCCAGACTAGATCCGGACAAGCAACATCTACTGCGCCAGCTGAAGGCCAGCGAGAAGGTGCTTATGAGGGTGCAGCAGGAGAGGAACAAACTCCAGGATGCCAACACCCAGCTGGCGAAGAGCAAAAAGATGTTCGGGTCCAGCTGTCTGACTCCGTAAAGGAGAATCGGCGGCTTCGTCGTGGCATTTACAGTAAGTGCTTGAGCAAACTCTTTTGAAAAGAAGAGTTCGGCGAGGAAGTCGATTGATAGAAATGTGTCTGTAGGTGTGCTCATGGGTCGTCGGATGGAGGAAATGCCTGGTTCCACGGGTGACCTTCTTCCCGAGCTGCTGCAACTGCACGAACGTGTCCGGCAGGCGATGAGCGGCGTCGTTCAGGCCTTATGGCCGTCCGTCTCCCTACCCGAGGGTCTTGGAGGGCTTGCTGAGAAGCTTCAGGGAGTACGGCAGCGCTTCCGTCTGTGGAAGATATCGGCCTGTCGTTAAGGCGCCAGGGAGGCCCGGGACATGGTGAAGACGCGGTACACGAAGGCTGATCCAAACCACATGGCCGAGGTCGGACCTGTGGGGCCCGATGGGAAGGAGATCCCTGTGAGCCTAATGTACGGCCAAGTAGAGTTGGCCGCGAAATATTCCCAACGGGACTGTAAACTAGACAGCCTGTTAGATGGGATTGAAGAGGAGTACAATCAGTCAATTTGACGATGTAATTTAAAATGACATGTAAAATGCCTTCTAGCCGGATTGTAGATCGTTTGTCTTCGTGGACCTTTTCGCTTCAACCTCGGGACCCAACAGTCCGGAGTGTGTCCGAATACCCTCACGGTTATATAAAAACCGGGGCATGCATGGAGACCAGGCGTAGGGGTCATTAGTGCTTTATCAGACAAGTTCCCAACTAGTTATGTTATATAACATGGTTAGTAAGAAATATCTTCCAGGGAGAATAGTTCCGTTAGGGGTTCCTTTCCCTGGGAGGCATGCCTTAAAGTGCATGTCCGGACTGCGAAAAGAGCAGAAAAGCATCTGGGGGCAGATAAATAAATAAGTAATAAATCATATTTCAAGTCACCAACCGAATATTCCCTTAAGAACGCTAGCTTTCGGCTTCACCCAGTCGAGGTACACATCCGGTGACCCGGCAAGAACAATCACAGAGGTGCTCCTTTACCTCCTAGCGAACAATCGGGAGCGTGGGGGTAAGCACAGAGCCAGCAACCCAGCTTGGCCAATACTTAAGTCATATCGATGCATATAATGGTGAATAAAAGGTACATGCGGAAGTTTGACACATGTGTTGGGCATGAAGCCCGTATAAATAAGCTTCTGTTAAAGAAGCCCCCAGGTATAATGAGTGCGAGTAGCACGTCAAGTGTGTGCGAACAATGCGCAGATCAGCCCTCAAAGGCTTTTAAAAAGGGAGGAAAAAGGAGGGAAACAAAAGACAGCTAAAATATAAAATGTGAACGGAGGAAGGAGACGAACTCTGAGTCCGGCGCTAGGCGTAGAATCTTCGAAGACGGGCTGCGTTCAATGGGTTCAGCTTGAGTCGGTTGTCAGATGCGTTACGTAGACGGTATGCTCCGCCGGTCAGGACTTGGTCGATGATGAAGGGACCTTCCCATTTGGGCTTGAGTTTGTCCTTTTTCTTGTCCGGCGGGCGTAGAACTAGTTCGCCAACATTGTAAGTTTTGGCCCGAACTTCTCTGCTTTGATATCTTCGAGCCTGCTGCTGATAGAATGCGGAACGGGCTTTTGCCACGTCGCGCTCCTCCTCTAAGGCGTCCAATCCGTCCTGCCGATCCAACTCGGCTTCTCTTTCTTTGTACAGGTGCACGCCAGGTGAGTCATGAATTATATCGCAGGGTAAAACTGCCTCTGCGCCGTACACCATAAAAAATGGTGTGAATCCGGTAGTGCGGTTTGGCATGGTCCGCAGCCCCCAGAGTACGGAGTCGAGCTCCTCTACCCAGTGCGTGTTAGATTCTGTGAGGGACCGCACTAATCTGGGTTTGATGCCGCTAATGATTAGACCATTTGCTCGTTCGACTTGACCGTTAGTTTGAGGGTGATAGACTGAAGCGTAGTCGAGCTTGATGCCCATATTTTTGCACCAGAGTTTAACCTTGTCGGCCGTGAAATTCGTGCCAGTATCAGTGATGATGCTGTGGGGGACGCCATAACGGTGTACTACCCCGGATATGAAGTCTATCACGGGTCCGGATTCGGCCGTTTTAACTGGCTTGGCCTCTATCCATTTGGTGAATTTGTCCACCTTGACCAATAGGTATTTTTGCTTGTGGGTTCCCCCTTTAAGGGGTCCAACCATGTCAAGCCCCCAGACCGCGAACAGCCAGGTGATGGGTATAGTTTTGAGGGCGGTGGGTGGCATGTGGCTTTGATTAGCAAAGAGCTGGCAACCAACGCATTGTTGGACTAAGTCCTGAGCATCTGCCCGGGCTGTCGGCCAATAAAATCCTGTACGGAAGGCCTTGCCTACAAGGGCCCAAGCTGCGGCGTGGTGCCCACCGAGTCCGGCGTGAATTTCAGCCAGAAGATTTCGCCCTTCTTCTTCGGGGATGCACCTTTGAAGGACTCCGGTCGTGCTTTTCTTATAGAGCTCTCCCTCATGGACCTTGTAGGCTTTAGATCGCCGTAATATGCAGCGGGCCTCATTTTGGTCTTCGGGGAGTTCCTGCCTAATTAAGTAGGCTAGGAATGGTTCCGTCCACGGGGCAATGAATGCCATTATTTCGTGGGCTGAAGGTGTTGTTTCATTGGCTGAGCCACCGATTGTGTCAGAATGTTCGGTCTTGGACGGTGCGGTTGGTTCCGCATTGTTGTTTCCGGACTCCTCTTCCCATACTACGGATGGCTTAAAGAGCCGCTCCAGGAAGATGTTTGGAGGAACGGCGTCGCGCTTTGCGCCGATGCGTGCCAACACGTCGGCCGCCTGGTTATTATCCCGGGCTACATGGTGGAATTCGAGTCCTTCGAACCGAGCTGACATTTTTAAGACGGTGTTACAGTAGGCTGCCATTTTCGGATCCTTGGCATCAAAGTCTCCATTTACTTGGGATATTGCGAGGTTTGATTCCCCACGGACCTCTAGGCGTTGAATGCCCATGGAGACTGCCATCCGGAGGCCATGTAGAAGGGCCTCGTATTCGGCTGCATTGTTGGAGTCCGTGTACATTATTTGAAGTATGTATTGGACTGTGTCTCCGGTTGGGGACGTCAAGACGACGCCAGCCCCTAAGCCGGCCAACATTTTAGAGCCGTCGAAGTGCATGATCCAATTGGAGTATGCGCCGTACTCTTTAGGGAGTTCGGCTTCAGTCCACTCAGCGATGAAGTCAGCCGAAACTTGCGACTTTATAGCTCGCCGTGGTTTGTAGGTTATGTCGAATGGTAACAGCTCAATGGCCCATTTTGCAATCTTGCCCGTCGCGTCATGGTTGTTTATAATGTCGTTGAGAGGTACTTCGGAGGCCACTGTTATCGAACACTCTTGAAAGTAGTGTCGCAGCTTCCGGGATGCCATGAACACCACGTACGCTATATTTTGATAATGTGGATACCGGGACTTGCATGGAGTTAAGACAGTGGATACGTAGTACACTGGCTTTTGAAGAGGGAATTTGTGTCCTTCTGTTTCTCGTTCGACGACGAGCACTGCGCTTACAACTTGATGTGTTGCCGCGATATATAATAACATTGGTTCGCCCAAGTTGGGCGCGGCTAGGACCGGATTTGTTGCCAATATGGCTTTTATTTCTTCGAGTCCGGCCGTGGCAGCATCCGTCCATTCGAAATGTTCGGTGCGCCGGAGGAGGCGATAAAGGGGCAATGCCTTTTCTCCCAAGCAGGAGATGAAGCGGCTTAGAGCCGCCATGCATCCAGTCAATTTTTGTATTTGTTTGAGGTCTTTTGGGATATCCAACTGTGACAGAGCTCGGATCTTGGCTAGGTTTGCTTCAATTCCTCTACCGGATACGATGAAGCCCAAGAGCTTTCCGGCTGGTACGCCGAAAACACATTTTTCCGGGTTGAGCTTAATGTCATATGCTCGGAGGTTGTCGAATGTGAGCCTCAAATCGTCTACTAGAGTTTCGACGTGTTTGGTCTTGACGACCACATCGTCTACGTATGCCTCCACTGTTTTGCCGATCTGGGTTGCCAGACATGTCTGAATCATGCGCTGATATGTTGCGCCGGTGTTCTTGAGCCCGAAGGGCATTGTGTTGAAGCACAATGGTCCATATGGAGTAATGAATGCCGTTGCGGCTTGGTCAGTCTCCGCCATCTTGATTTGATGATATCCGGAGTATGCGTCGAGGAAGCACAATGAATCGTGCCCTGCGGTAGCATCAATGATTTGATCGATGCGGGGAAGGGGGAAAGGATCCTTTGGGCAAGCCTTGTTAAGGTCTTTAAAATCGACACACAAGCGCCAGGATTTGTCCTTTTTTGGTACCATTACCAGGTTCACTAGCCAGTCCGGATGTTTTATGTCTCTGATGAATCCGGCTTCTAATAGTTTGGCTAGCTCCTCTCCCATTGCCTGTCTTTTGGGTTCGGAAAATCGCCGAAGAGCCTGTTTGACTGGCTTGAATCCTTTTAGGATGTTTAGGCTGTGTTCTGCCAGCCTGCGTAGGATTCCTGGCATATCTGAAGGGTGCCAGGCAGAGATGTCCCAATTTTCCCGAAGGAATTCTCGTAGTGCGGTGTCTACATCAGGGTTTAATTGTGCCCCAATGGAGGTCGTCTTTGTGGGATCCGTTGGATGGACTTGGAATTTGACTATTTCGTCCGCTGGTTTAAAAGAGGTGGACTTGGATCTCTTATCGAGTATCACATCGTCCCTGTTCACCGTGGAGCGCAGCGTAGTGAGTTCCTCTGCCACTAGGGTTTCGGATAGTGCCTCTAGGGCTAGTGCGTCTGTCTTGTTTTCGGCACGAAGCGCTATGTCCGGATCGCTGACAAGAGTGATGATTCCATTGGGCCCGGGCATTTTAAGCTTCATGTACCCATAATGGGGTATAGCTTGAAAAATTATGAATGCCTCTCGCCCTAATGAAGCGTGATATCCGCTGCTGAACGGGGCCACTTGGAACGTGACCTCCTCGGACCTGTAATTGTCCGGCGAGCCGAACACCACATCTAGTGTAATTTTTCCTGTGCAGCGTGCTTCCCGTCTAGGGATTATTCCTCTAAAGGTTGTGCTGCTTCGCTCAATGCGGCTCCAGTCTGTTTCCATTTTTCGAAGGGTTTCCTCATAAATGAGGTTTAATCCGCTGCCGCCATCCATGAGTACCTTGGTAAGACGAAAGCAGTCCACTATTGGACTGAGGACCAATGCGGCTGGTGCTCGGGCTGTTCGGAATTTAGGTTCGCCGCTGGCATTGAAGGTGATAGCCGTGTTGCTCCATGGGTTCGTTGTTGCTACTTGGTAGACTTCAGCGAGGCTGCATATTGTTCATTTCCGCATATTATTTGATGCGAAAGTCTCGAAGACTGTTAATACCGTACTGGTACTGTTGGGCTGGTTCTCCGGGGCTAGAAGACCTTCGCCACTTTTGGCCACCTGCCGTACTATCCAACATGCTCGAAGGCTATGTGTTGGAGTGGCACACTCTGTACTATGGATTTTACAGGGTCCGCTGAGCCATCCCTCCAGCACGGTTCCGTGCCCTTTAGGGGTTTTTTGCTTTTTGGTTTTTGTACCAGGTGCTTGAGCATGATGCACCCTTTTACTTCGGACTAGGGTTATGTTCGGAGCCGGATTGTCCCAAAACTTAGTTTCGGTTTTCCAGGCACTCTCCATCGCACAGTACTTTCGTACTATGGACGCCAGGTCGGAGAAGCGTGTAATTTCACGATGACTTATGGCGTTCAAGATTCCGTAGTCCGTGCAACTGTTGCAGAAAATTGAGATTGCGCTTTCCTCACGGCAGTCCTTTATCCTGTCCATAACCAGGAGGAATCTGGCCCAGTAATGATGTACTGTTTTAGCGGGATCTTGCCGGATTTTAGATAGATCGCTTGTGTTTGGGTGGGCGGGTGGAATTCAGTTCGGAACCCCGCCCAATCTGAGGCTCAAGGGCCGAGAAGTTTCCGAATTCGAAAGCTTGGATTGCTGGATGTTGTCAAACGAATCTGGTCTGCTGCCTGACTTTAGGTTCAGTACTTGATTGACGTTCGTCCCTCCGCGGGAATCCGGCATGGAGGGATCGGGAATCCGGACATAAGTGGTCTTTAACATAGAAGAAGAGTCGCCGTGTTGTTCCTCTACCACAGAAACGTGGTGGGTAGCCTGGGGAGTGTTAATTTCTCTCAGATCGGTTTTAAGCCCAATCTGATCGTAGTCCGTAGCGACTCCCAGGGCGGCGATGCGACCCAAGAGCTCGTTTACGGAGGAGAGCTCCATCGGATCTAGCTGCTCGATGAATTCCGAGTTGACGTGAAGATCGCTTTTGATGACCTGAGAGGTCATTGTCGGAGCGGCGGCCGAACAGGCGGTCATAAGAAAACCACCTAGCCGGATAGTTTGGCCGGTGGCCAAAGCTCCCTTGGCAACGGCGCCGTCTTTAAAGACGGGAAAAGGCATCCTTCCTGATTGCGACGGCACAGAGGAACTCTCAATGAAAGCACCAATGTCGGTGTCAAAACCGGCGGATCTCGGGTAGGGGGTCCCGAACTGTGCGTCTAGGCGGATGGTAAAAGGAGACAGGGGACACAATGTTTTTACCCAGGTTTGGGCCCTCTCGATGGAGGTAAAACCCTACTCCTGCTTGATTGATATTGATGATATGGGTAGTACAAGAGTGGATCTACCACGAGATCAAGGAGGCTAAACCCTAGAAGCTAGCCTATGGTATGATTGTTGTTTGTCCTATGGACTAAAACCCTCCGGTTTATATAGACACGGGAGAGGGCTAGGGTTACACAGAGTTGGTTACAATGGTAGGAGATCTACATATCCGTATTGCCAAGCTTGCCTTCCACGCCAAGGAAAGTCCCATCCGGACACGGGACGAAGTCTTCAATCTTGTATCTTCATAGTCTTGGAGTCCGGCCAATGATGATAGTTCGGCTATCCGGACACCCCCTAGTCCAGGACTCCCTCAGCTATGTTGATTTTGTTTCAGCTACATGCGTGAACATGTGCCAAGTCAAGTCACTCAAATCGTTCAAAGGAGGATACCACCCTATCATACCACACCACAACCATTTTAATAGCATGTTGGCATGCAAGGTAAACCATTATAAACTCCTAGCTAATTAAGCATGGCATAAGCAACTATAATCTCTATTTGTCATTGCAAACATGTTTATTCATAATAGGCTGAATCGGGAACGATGAACTAATCATATTTACAAAAACAAGATAGGTCGAGTTCATACCAGCCTCTCTCATCTTAATCAGTCCATCATATATCGTCATTATTACCTTTCAGTTGCACGACCGAACGGTGTGGGTAATAATAATAATAGTGTACGTGCATTGGACTAAGCTGGAATCTACAAGCATTTAATACAAAGGAGAAGACAAGATAACATGGGCTCTTGGTTAAATCAAAAATAATGCATATGAGAGCCACTCAACATTTTCATCGACGTCTTCTCCTCTCGACCCCCAAAGAAAAGAAAGAAATAAAACTATTTACACGGGAAAGCTCCCAGCAAGCAAAAGAAGAACGAGAAATCTTTTTGATTTTTCTTTTAATTACTACCACTACAGGCATGGAAAGTAAACTAGCTAAAAGCTATAACTAATTTTTTTTGGTTTTGTCTTAAAGTTTTTCAAACACACAAGAAGAAGGCTTAGAAAAGAAAATAAACTAGCATGGATAGTACAATGAAAAAGTATGAGCACCGACAACTAGAATGAATGTGTGAACATGAATGTAATGTCGGTGAGAAATACGTACTCCCCCAAGCTTAGGATTTTGTCCTAAGTTGGTCTATGCCCATGGATCAAAGTTGTAACTGGGGTCGTACTGAGATGCAGCAGCTATTGCGTCGTGAGCTGCAACTTGGAGGCGAGCTGCCTCCGTCCTACTCTCATACTCGTTGGCCTCCTCCCAGGTTATAATATATCTTCTTTTTGCCTGAAACTCAAAGAAACCAGGAGCAGTGAGAGAAATATGGACAGTGCAACGTCTGTCAAAGATTAGTCGGTATTGGAGGAACTATTCATTCCTCTCAACAAACTGATGACAAACCATAGCATCACAATCTAGATAAGCGGGAGGCAACTCCATATCACTTCCATGTATGGGTACACCAAGATAATTAGTACACGAGTTGCATAAATCCCACCGAACAAATTGTCACGCCCAATATGCGACCCTATCCAAAAGGAACTCGACGGTCCCACCAAGGATAGACCCGCATATTGAAACGCTTTTGCAAGGTGGATATCATTACATCAACATTACATAATAGATGGGGATACATACATAAGGCAGAAATGCCACAAGAATACATCAACATCATATACAAGATCAACATCCGACTACGGATGAAACATAAACAGAAACTCAGACGACATCCACCCTGCTAGCCCAGGCTGCCGACCTGGAACCTATCCCCTGATCGAAGAAGCAGAAGAAGAACTCCAAAACAGGCAAGCATCGCTCTCGCGTCATGATCATCGCATAACCTGCACCTGCAACTGGTGGTGTAGTAATCTGTGAGCCACGAGGACTCAGCAATCCCATTACCATGGGTATCAAGACTAGCAAAGCTTAAAAGGAAAGGAAGGGGTAAAGTGGTGAGGTTGCAGCAGCGACTAAGCATGTATGGTGGCTAACATACGCAAATGAGAGCGAGAAGAGAAACAAAGGAACGGTCGTCATCTAGTAATGATCAAGAAGTGATCCTGAACAACTACTTACGTCAGACATAACCCAGAAACCGTGTTCTCCTCTCGATCAACCCCGAAAAGAGACACTCACGGTTACGCACACGGTTGGTGTATTTTAGAAGAGTTTGCTTCAAGTTTACTACAACCGGATATTAACAAATTCCCATCTGCCACATAACCGCGGGCACGGCTCTCGAAAGTTTATACCTGCAGGGTGTCCCAACTTAGCCCATGATAAGCTCTTGCGATCAACGAAGGATATTCCTTCTCCCGGGAAGACCGATCAGTCTCGGAATCCGGCTACAAGACATTTCGACAGTAATAAAACAAGACCAGCAAAGCCGCCCGATCGCCGACAATCCCGATAGGAGCTGCACATATCTCGTTCTCGGGCAACACCGGATGAGACATCCTACGAGTAAAACCAAACCTCGAGTTTCCATGAGGGGCCCATGATCTACTCGGTTCGGGCCAACACTTAGACAAGCATTGGCCGGGGGCTAATAAAGATGACCCTTGGGTTAATTACTCCCAAGGGAAAGGTAGGTGGTGGTGAGGCAAATGGTAAAACCAAGGTTGGGCCTTGCTGGAGGAGTCTTATTCAAAGCAAACTGTCAAGGGGGTCCCATAAATCACCCGACCGCGTTAGGGAGGCAAAATCCGGGAACATAATACCGATATGACGGAAACTAGGGCGGCAAGAGTTGAACAAAACACCAGGCATAAGGCCGAGCCTTCCACCCTTTACCAAGTATATAGATGCATTAATTAAATAAGATATATTGTGATATCCCAACAAGTAAACATGTTCCAACAAGGAACAACATCTCCATGTTCCAACAAGGAACAAACTTCATCTTCACCTGCAACTAACAACGCTATAAGAGGGGCTGAGCAAAGCGATAACATAGCCAAACAACGGTTTGCTAGGAAGGGTGCAAAAGGTTAGAGGTTCATGGCAATTTGGGAGGCTTGAGCAGCAAGTGATAGGTAGCGCAGCATAGCGAAAGAACGAAGCAACTAGCATAGCAATGATAGTAGTGAGATCCAGGGTAGCGGTCATCTTGCCTGAAATCCCGCAAGGAAGAAGAACGAGTCCATGAAGAAGACGAACGGATGAAGCCGAACCAAGCGTAGCCGAACGAATCCTCACGATCGCAACGAAACAGGAACTAACAAAAAGAAGCACACAACATAGTAAACACACCACACACAGACATGACATGATGCACAACAAGCATGATGCATGACAAGGCTACATGAAGCTACTCATGGCAAGAGATGATGCAAACAAGAGCAACACATCAAGGCAAGTTTAAATGAGGCCGGGAACAACATATAACAATTCCAGTAAGTCCTCATATGCAAATTTCGAAATTGGTCCAGATCTGAATAAACCTTAAGTTGAAGTTATTAATCAGCAAGTTAAGATGCACCAAGATGATCTACATGAAATTCTAGTCAAGTTACATATAAAGTTCATTTAATTCGGAGCTACGGCCTAGAAGATATGAGCAAAACAAGATAAGCATGGCATTGATGCAAAATGCATTCAAACATCAAACAAACACCTCAAAACAAGGATGCAACATGATAATATGAAGCTACATGCAATTCTAAGCAAGTTTCATATAGAGCACACTCAAAACGGAGCAACGGTTCAACACATACACATGAAACAGGTTATGACAACAATCTGTCCAAAACAGCAACTAGGCATATTGCAAGCATCAAAACAACATGCTACAGAATCTCAACATGATAAAAAAAGGCATGGGCATGATGTACGGGTAAAGCATGACAAAACATGAACACTGAGCTATCTCCAGAAATCACTAGAACATGCTCAAACACACATGGCAAGATTGCAAATAATAACAGGTTCAGACTTATCAGGAAATAACATCAGGTTGCAATGTTTAGAGCTATCAAACAACATGTTACAGGAACTTATCATGGCAAACAAAGGCATGGCATGAATCTACTAAATGCATAGAACAAAAGTCCCTTACTGACCATAAGCCAAAAAGGATCAGAAAATATGATGGCACCCATGTAAACATGGCAAGTTATATTACATATTCATACATGGCAGGAACAACAATAAGTAGGCATGTTGGTGAGCTTGAACCACTCACCATAGAGCAATACATGGCATGGAAAGGCAACTCAAAGTAAGAAGACATGGCATAGAAGCTATAAATGGCAAGAACAACATCATAGCATACATGGATCAACTACAACAACCTTGGCAAAATTGAATAACATGTAAACAACCTGCCAGGAAACATTTTATAGCAAAAGTAGAGCTCGATTGACTCAAGCTATGGCACTCAATAATTGCAAACAAGGGCATGGATGGATAGAGAATAACCATATGTTGAAAACATCCTTACTGAAGTATCTCAAAATAAGCATGGAACTCTCTGTAGCATCAAGTTTATATGGCATAAAAATATCAGCAGAACAGGGGCTGAAATCAGCAACATCATGAAGCCTAGTTTGCATGCTTGTGCTAGTTTCCGAAGAGATCACAAAAATACATGGCATACACCCCTGTAAAGATGGCATGGAATATTACAAAACACATGTAGGACTCAAGTTCATAGGGTGCACACATCAATCATGGCAAAAATGACAAAAGTGCATGTTCTGATAAGAATCTTAAACTAACATCACATAGCCCTCTTCTAACAGCATTTCGGGTATCAAGATGAGCTCAACTGAAAATGATGCAATGAGATGAAATGATGTACTCGTAGAGACAAGCAATTTGACATATTACACGCACAAAACGGAGCTACGGATGCAGAGTTATGGCACTTATGGCATGATGAAATTGCAACAAAATAATGACAGATCAAGGACTTAGACGAAAAACGGGGGAAGAAGTCAACCGCGGGCAGATCTGATTCGGGGCGGCTCGGACTTCGAGGTTTGTCGCCGGAGCGGGTCGTCGGAGGAAGGAGATGGCCGGGCGGCGAGAGGGCGGCGGATCCGCCTTCCCACGGCCGGATCCGGCCGGGCGAACGATGGCGACCGGAGGCGGCGGGGCGGCAAGCGGGCCGGGCGAGGGGCGGGCGGGCGGCGGCGGTGGCGGTCGCCGGCGAGTTAAGCGGCGACGGCGAGCAGGGGCGCGGCGGCGCGGCCGGCAGCAACGGGCGGCGAGGCGCGCGGCGGCGGGATGGCTTCGGCGCTGGCGCTGGCGCGCGACGCCACAAGGCGCGCGCGGATGGGCCGGAGGGCTCACGCTGGCCGAAAGGGGCCTTGGCGGTGGCGGGCGGCGGAGGGTTACGTGGCGCGCTCCGATTAGGCGCGGGCGGCGGCGCTGGACGTGTCCGGCGCGGGGTGGACACGTCCGGCAGCAGGAGGAGGAAGAGGCTAGGGTTAGGGGGAGAATCATCCGCGAATTTGGACGAGGAACACATATTTATAGGTAGAGGGAGCTAGGAGACTCCAAATGGAGTGCGGTTTTCGGCCACGCGATCGTGATCGAACGACCGAGAGCATGGATGGGAGTTTGCTGGGTTTTGGGCCACTTGGAAGGGGTGTTGGGCTGCAAAGAGAAGGAGGCTTTACGGTTACCCGGTTAACCGTTGGAGTACCAAACGACCTCCAAATGATCCGAAACTTGACAGGCGGTCTACCGGTGCTATACCAAGGCCGCTTGACAAACCTCGGTCCATTCCGAGAACGTTTAATACCCACACATGAAAAGAGGCAAAAGGGGGCGCCGGGAGACATAGGAGTGCCGGATTGGAAAACGAACAACGGGGAAAATGCTCGGATGCATGAGACGAACACGTATGCAAAATGAGATGCACACGATGACATGATAAAATGCAACACACAAGCAAATGACATGGCAATGACAATGAATAACTGGCAAACACCTGGCGCATCGAATCCGGGGCATTACAACACTCCTCCACTAACATGAGATCTCGTCCCGAGATCTTAGGACCGAGACGGGAGGGAAAAGGGATGAGGTGAAACAAGAACTGAAGAGAAGAAGCAAAGAATCAAGAGCACTCGAGAAGAAGAGAGGAATGACGAGAATGACGAGAATCGCAAACTCACGGAATCATATAGACTATGAAAGCACTCCAGTTAGAACGAGATAAGAAACGAATAAGACTGAAAGGATTTAGGCAGCACACTGGTTGAACAAGGAAAGAATAGAACATGAGCTTCAGAAGATGGAATGACACTTGACGAGATAAACAACGCAATGCCTCCGGAAGAATTGAAAGAATTTGAATGAAAAGAACTTAGATGGAAGGATTGGGTGGATTTGAATATCTGAGAAGAACAAAGAAATGCAAAACTCCAATTCTAAAGAATACGGAGAATTAATTACACTTAGAGATGCAAGAAGAAAAGATATTTGAATTCCACTAAAATATTGATGAAACTCTTGAAGAAAGAATTAAATCATGAAGAACCACCATGAAGAACTCCGGTAACGAAAGGATGAAGGACGAAAGAATAAGATGAGCATTGCGATGATTTAGATGGAGGTTCCGACGAGATGGCCGAGGAAAATTTAAACTCCGGAAAAGAAAAGATGAAAACACTTGGGACTAGAATTTATTCATCAAGAACAAACTCCGAAGTAAGGGATTAATCACTTGGATGAAATAAGAATAATATTTATTGTATGCTTATCCTTCATCAAATTACATTGATGACAAGCAATGGATTTTGCATACTACTTATTCTTCTTGAAAAGGATTGAGAAGTGATAGCACAAAACTTGAGAAGGTCTTCATGAACCACCGGTAGGATTGGAAAGAACGAATGAATTAATATGATAACAAAGGAAAAAGAATCTGAATGAACCACCATAAGAATTCGAAATTGACTGACGAAAGAGAATGGATCACCGGGAAGGATTCGAGAAGCACGGAGATATTTGAGGGAATTTAGAGAAAAATAGATCGAAGAGATCGCAAACTGATTAACGAATGCTTGAACGCAGCACAGGAAGAATATTGAGATGAATGAAGGGGCACGGATATAGAATAATTGGGGAATGAATCTGAAAACTTGGAACGAAGCAATATTCTGAAAAGATGGCCTCCGGATGATCGAGACGGCAAAAACAACTCCTGAAATACTCCGGAAGGATGAAAAGAATTTGCATGACTCGAAACAATTAGATAGGATAACATCGAGCTAGCATCATGAATCTCCGGGGGAACGGGCAAGATTTAAGAGAGAAAAATCTACGACGGTCTTCAAATGTCGACGAGAAACACCATCGAAATTACTGAGATACTCCGGGATAATGAAAGCGAAGAGGTTGAGCCAACAATGAAATGATTTGAAATTGATCTTGGAAAAGGCATGTGACTGATGGGATCCATTCTTACGTCACACTTGAAAAGAATTAGGAATAACTCCGGAATAATTAGAAGAGTCAGGTAAGATCCTGGGAAAAACCTGTGGGTTAAGGCCCACTGAAGAGATAAACCCGTTGGAAAGGACTGTTGACGAGATGGATGATGCACCGGAACAATTAAAATACTTGAATGAGGTGACAATCTCGAATTAATTGGAACACAGACGAATCTCCTGAGATGTCTTGAACTGGCGAGAGACGAACGAGCAGGGAGAAAACTTGATCCAAGGAAAAGAATGTGATCAACCCGAAAAACTTGAGTTGAGTCCACCGGAGAAGAAAAAGAGATGATGAATGTCAAACGAGACGAGAATTCACCGGTTGAAACAATTGACGAAAGACTGAAAAGGCTCCGCACGAATGAGATAGATGGTCGAGAGAGACTCAGACTCCGGGAAGAAAAAGGGTGGGAGGGCGGGAAAACAAAGGCAACTCGGGAGGGGAAACGATCTTGAAGAGACAACACCGGTTGAAATCATTGAGGAAAGAAAGAAAAGACTTCGCACGAGTAGGATGGATACTCGATAACGGACTCCAGTTCCGAGAAGAAAAGGGGTGGGCGGATGGGAAAAGAAGACAACTGAGGATTGAACTTGGCAAAGATGAAGAGGTTCGAGTCGACTTGACGAGAAATGCATCGGATGAAAAGAGCTGAGGAACAACGATCGGAAAACCAACTGTGTGATCCTAAAGAAAAATTTGAACGGGAAGAGGATTAATTCAAAACACCTATGTCAAGATTCCTGACCAGAGCGACGAAGGGGCTGAGGAGTAAAAAGAATTCCTACTCTCCGATATAACTAGACTCCGAAAATAGTTTTCTTCTAGACTCAACAACGGCCAAACTACACGATCAATCAAGGGGGATCCTAGGGTCGGTCGAGGCTCTGATACCAACTTGTCACGCCCAATATGCGACCCTATCCAAAAGGAACTCGACGGTCCCACCAAGGATAGACCCGCATATTGAAACGCTTTTGCAAGGTGGATATCATTACATAAACATTACATAATAGATGGGGATACATACATAAGGCACAAATGCCACAAGAATACATCAACATCAGATACAAGATCAACATCCGACTACGGATGAAACATAAACAGAAACTCAGACGACATCCACCCTGCTAGCCCAGGCTGCCGACCTGGAACCTATCCCCTGATCGAAGAAGCAGAAGAAGAACTCCAAAACAGGCAAGCATCACTCTCGCGTCATGATCATCGCATAACCTGCACCTGCAACTGGTGGTGTAGTAATCTGTGAGCCACGAGGACTCAGCAATCCCATTACCATGGGTATCAAGACTAGCAAAGCTTAAAGGGAAAGGAAGGGGTAAAGTGGTGAGGTTGCAGCAGCGACTAAGCATGTATGGTGGCTAACATACGCAAATGAGAGCGAGAAGAGAAACAAAGGAATGGTCGTCATCTAGTAATGATCAAGAAGTGATCCTGAACTCCTACTTACGTCAGACATAACCCAGAAACCGTGTTCTCCTCTCGATCAACCCCGAAAAGAGACACTCACGGTTACGCACACGGTTGGTGTATTTTAGAAGAGTTTGCTTCAAGTTTACTACAACCAGATATTAACAAATTCCCATCTGCCACATAACCGCGGGCACGGCTCTCGAAAGTTTATACCATGCAGGGGTGTCCCAACTTAGCCCATGATAAGCTCTCGCGATCAACGAAGGATATTCCTTCTCCCCGGGAAGACCCGATCAGTCTCGAATCCGGCTACAAGACATTTCGACAGTAATAAAACAAGACCAGCAAAGCCGCCCGATGCGTCGACAATCCCGATAGGAGCTGCACATATCTCGTTCTCAGGGCAACACCGGATGAGACATCCTACGAGTAAAACCAAACCTCGAGTTTCCATGAGGGGGCCCCGCAGTCTACTCGGTTCGGGCCAACACTTAGACAAGCATTGGCCCGGGGGGGCTAAATAAAGATGACCCTTGGGTTAATTACTCCCAAGGGAAAGGTAGGTGGTGGTGAGGCAAATGGTAAAACCAAGGTTGGGCCTTGCTGGAGGAGTCTTATTCAAAGCGAACTGTCAAGGGGGTCCCATAAATCACCCGACCGCGTTAGGGACGCAAAATCCGGGAACATAATACCGATATGACGGAAACTAGGGCGGCAAGAGTGGAACAAAACACCAGGCATAAGGCCGAGCCTTCCACCCTTTACCAAGTATATAGATGCATTAATTAAATAAGATATATTGTGATATCCCAACAAGTAAACATGTTCCAACAAGGAACAACATCTCCATGTTCCAACAAGGAACAAACTTTATCTTCACCTGCAACTAACAACAATATAAGAGGGGCTGAGCAAAGCGATAACATAGCCAAACAACGGTTTGCTAGGAAGGGTGCAAAAGGTTAGAGGTTCATGGCAATTTGGGAGGCTTGAGCAGCAAGTGATAGGTAGCGCAGCATAGCGAAAGAACGAAGCAACTAGCATAGCAATGATAGTAGTGAGATCCAGGGTAGCGGTCATCTTGCCTGAAATCCTGCAAGGAAGAAGAACGAGTCCATGAAGAAGACGAACGGATGAAGCCGAACCAAGCGTAGCCGAACGAATCCTCACGATCGCAACGAAACAGGAACTAACAAGAAGAAGCACACAACATAGTAAACACACCACACATAGACATGACATGATGCACAACAAGCATGATGCATGACAAGGCTACATGAAGCTACTCATGGCAAGAGATGATGCAAACAAGAGCAACACATCAAGGCAAGTTTAAATGAGGCCGGGAACAACATATAACAATTCCGGTAAGTCCTCATATGCAAATTTCGAAATTGGTCCAGATCTGAATAAACCTTAAGTTGAAGTTATTAAGCAGCAAGTTAAGATGCACCAAGATGATCTACACGAAATTCTAGTCAAGTTACATATAAAGTTCATTTAATTCGGAGCTACGGCCTAGAAGATATGAGCAAAACAAGATAAGCATGGCATTGATGAAAAATGCATTCAAACATCAGACAAACACCTCAAAACAAGGATGCAACATGCTAATATGAAGCTACATGCAATTCTAAGCAAGTTTCATATAGAGCACACTCAAAACGGAGCAACATGTTACAGGAACTTATCATGGCAAACAAAGGCATGGAATGAATCTACTAAATGCATAGAACAAAAGTCCCTTACTGACCATAAGCCAAAAAGGATCAGAAAATATGATGGCACCCATGTAAACATGGCAAGTTATATTACAGATTCATAAATGGCAGGAACAACAATAAGTAGGCATGTTGGTGAGCTTGAACCACTCACCACAGAGCAATACATGGCATGGCAAGGCAACTCAAAGTAAGAAGACATGGCATAGAAGTTATAAATGGCAAGAACAACATCATAGCATACATGGATCAACTACAACAACCTTGGCAAAATTGAATAACATGTAAACAACCTGCCAGGAAACATTTTATAGCAAAAGTAGAGCTCGATTGACTCAAGCTATGGCACTCCATAATTGCAAACAAGGGCATGGATGGATAGAGAATAACCATATGTTCAAAACATCCTTACTGAAGTATCTCAAAATAAGCATGGAACTCTCTGTAGCATCAAGTTTACATGGCATAAAAATATCAGCAGAATAGGGGCTGAAATCAGCAACATCATGAAGCCTAGTTTGCATGCTTGTGCTAGTCACCACAGAGATCACAAAAATACATCGCATACACCCCTTTAAAGATGGCATGGCATATTACAAAACCCATGTAGGACTCAAGTTCATAGGGTGCACACATCAATCATGGCAAAAATGACAAAAGTGCATGTTCTGATAAGAATCTGAAACTAACATCACATAGCCCTCTTCTAACAGCATTTCGGGCATCAAGGTGAGCTCAAATGAAACTGATCCAATGAGATGAAATGATGTACTCGTCGAGGCGAGCAATTTGACATATTACACGCACAAAACGGATCTAAGGATGCAGAGTTATGGCATGATGAAATTGCAACAAAATAATGACAGATCAAGGACTTGGACGAAAAACGAGGGGGGAAGAAGTCAACCGCGGGCAGATCTGATCCGGGGCGGCTCGGACTGAGAGGTTCGTCGCCGGAGCGGGTCGTCAGAGGAAGGAGATGGCCGGGGCGGCGAGAGGGGGCGGCGGATCCGCCTTCCCACGGCCGGATCCGGCCGGGACGGCGGCGGCGCGACGGGCGGCGGCGGCGGCGGGCTGGCGAGGGCGCGCGGGCGGCGGCGGCGGCGGCGGTCGCGCGAATTGGGGCGACGGCGCAGCAGGGCGCGGCGGCGCTGCCGGGCGGCAACGGCGGCGGAGGCGCGGCGGCGGGATGGCTTCGGCGCGGGCGCTGGGCGCAGCAGCATGGCGCGCGGCGGGATGGGCCGGAGGGCCAGCGCTGGCCGAGCGGGCATGCTGTGGCGGCGGGCGGCGGAGGGCCACGTGGCGCGCTCCGATTGGGCACGGCGGCGGCGCTGGACGTGTCCGGCGCGGGGTGGACACGTCCGGCGGCAGGAGGAGGAAGAGGCTAGGGTTAGGGGGAGAATCATCCGCGAATTTGGACGAGGAACACATATTTATAGGTAGAGGGAGCTAGGAGACTCCAAATGGAGTGCGGTTTTCGGCCACGCGATCGTGATCGAACGACCGAGAGCATGGAGGGGAGTTTTCTGGGTTTTGGGCCACTTGGAAGGGGTGTTGGGCTGCAAAGATAAGGAGGCTTTACGGTTACCCGGTTAACCGTTGGAGTACCAAACGACCTCCAAATGATCCGAAACTTGACAGGCGGTCTACCGGTGCTATACCAAGGCCGCTTGACAAACCTCGGTCCATTCCGAGAATGTTTAATACCCACACACGAAAAGAGGCAAAAGGGGGCGCCGGGAGACATAGGAGTGCCGGATTGGAAAACGGACAACGGGGAAAATGCTCGGATGCATGAGACGAACACGTATGCAAAATGAGATGGACATGATGACATGATAAAATGCAACACGCAAGCAAATGACATGGCAATGACAACGAATAACTGGCAAACACCTGGCGCATCGAATCCGGGGCGTTACACAAATCTCCACATATACCATTAAGATGCAGCCTTCCTGCAACAATGGCCCCCAAGTTATATTGTTTATCACCCAATACAACACTCTTGAGGACACTAAGATCAGGAATGCACATGTGACAAGCTTCCTCTTTACCGTTAATGCATCTACCTATAAAGAGAGCAAACTAATGTATGGAGGGGAAATGAATGCTCCCTATGGTAGCTTGTGTGATTTCTCTGGATTCACCAACAGTGATACTAGCAAGAAAGTCTTTATATTCAGATTTACGAGGTTCACTAACATTGCCCCTCTGCGGGAGTTTACAAGCAGTATTAAAATCTTCTAGGTTCATGGTATATGATTTATCATAAAGATCAAACAAAACAATGTGAGAATTGCACGAAGATGTAAATTTAAACCTTCTCACAAAGGAATCACTAAGGTAGTAGTATTGGGAGCACTTATCTGACACGAAGTCCTCAAGATCAGCATTACGCACATACGCGTCAAATTCATCCTTAATGCTTGCTTGGACCAAAAACTCCTCTGACGGCCATTCACAAGGCCGCACTTGAGCTTCCCTCGATGGTTCATCGTCCGCCTCATGTATTGCGGGCCTAGGTCCTTGCTTCCTTGAGGAACCACCTTAGTATATTTTCCTATGCATTTTTTCTTTCTCTGAAAAATTTCTAAAAATTTTAGTAACTCAAAATAAAAGTGAACCAAACTCAACAAAAGTGATAGCAACTACTCTCACAAGTGCCTAGAGGCTATATCATGCATTAGAACTACTTGGTACCATATAAATTTTACATGCAACCTCAAGAACAGGGTCACCTAGGCAGCAAAAATTTCCAATAAATAAAGCACTAGAACAAAAACTAATTGGAACATTGGAGGAGTCACATACCAAAGAATAATCCCCCAAAGCAGTTTTGTGAATGCAGCTTTGAGAAAGGAAATCGAAAATGGTAGCAAGATGAGCTAGAACTCGTGCTTGAGCTGGTTGGTGATTTTTTTGGGAGGAAGGAGTGTGTGGGTGCTGGAATAAGCGGAGGAGGGCCATCAGGGGCCCACGAGGTAGGGGGCGCACCCAGGGGGTAGGGCACGCATTGGACCCTTGTGGCCAGGTGCTGGCTCCCCCTGATGTGTTCTCAGTGCCAGATATTCTCAAATATTCTAGGAAAAATCATATTTCATTTTCAGGGCATTTGGAGAACTTTTATTTTCGGGGTATTTTTTATTGCAAGGATAATACAGAAAACAGACAAAAAATACTATTTTTGCTTAATTTAATCTAAATACAGAAACTAAAAGGAGGGTACAGAAGGTTGTGCTTTCTAACTTCATCCATCTCGTGCTCATCAAAAGGAATCCACTAGCAAGGTTGATCAAGTCTTGTTAACAAACTCATTCTGAATTGCATGAAACCGGAGAATCTTCGAATAGCACTAGGTTACCTCAACGGGGATATGCACGTCCCCAACAATAAGAATATCATATTTCTTCTTGACAGTAGGAAGAGGGAATTCAAACCCTCCAATAGTAATAGTTGGAATTTTTCCAATAGAATTTATACTGTGGACTTGAGGTTGTTTCCTCGGAAAGTGTACCGTATGCTCATTACCATTAACATGAAAAGTGGCATTGCCTTTGTTGCAATCAATAACAGCCCCTGCAGTATTCAAAAAGGTTCTACGAAGGATAATCGTCATACTATCGTCCTCGGGAATATCAAGAATAACAAAGTCTGTTAAGATAGTAACATTTGCAACCTCAACAGGCACATCATCATAAATACCGACAGGTATAGCAGTTGATTTATCGGCCATTTGCAAAGATATTTCAGTAGGTATCAACTTATTCAATTCAAGTCTACCTTATAAAGAGAGAGGAATAACACTAACACCGGCTCCAAGATCACATAAAGCAGTTTTAACATAGTTTCTTTTAATGGAGCATGGTATAGTTGGTACTCCTGGATCACCAAGCTTCTTAGGAATTCCACCCTTAAAAGTATAATTAGCAAGCATGGTGGAAATTTCAGCTTCTGGTATCTTTCTTTTATTTGTAACAATACCTTTCATGTACTTAGCATAAGGATTCATTTTAAGCATATCAGTAAAACGCATACGCAAAAAGATAGGTCTAATCATTTCAGCAAAGCGCTCAAAATCCTCATCATCATTTTTCTTGGATGGTTTAGGAGGAAAAGGCATGGGTTTCTGAACCCATGGTTCTCTTTCTTTACCGTGCTTCCTAGCAACAAAGTCTCTCTTATCATAACGTTGATTCTTTGATTGTGGGTTATCAAGATCAATAGCAGGTTCAATCTTTACATCATTGTTATTGCTTGGTTGAGCATCAACATGAACATCATCATTAACATTATCACTAGGTTCATGTTCATTACCAGATTGTGTTTCAGCATCAGAAATAGAAATATCTTTGGGATTCTCAGGTGTGTCTACAACAGGTTCACTAGAAGCATGCAAAGTCCTATCATTTTTCGTTTTCTTCTTTTTAAAAGGACTAGGTGCATCTACATTAGATCTCTGAGAATCTTGCTCAATTCTCCTAGGGTGGCCCTCAGGATACAAAGGTTCCTGAGTCATTCTACCAGCTCTAGTCATAACTCTAATAGCATTGTCATTTTTCTTATTATTTAATTCATTGAGCAAATCATTTTGTTCTTTAAGCACTTTTTCTACTTGAGTGGTAACCATAGAAGCATGTTTACTAATGAGTTTAAGTTCACCTTTAACTCTAGACATATAATCACTCAAGTGTTCAATCAAATAGGCATTGGTTTCAATTGTCTACCAACATAAGCATTGAAGTTTTCTTGTTTAGCCATAAAGTCATCAAACTCATCCAAGCATTGGCTAGCAAACTTAGTAGACATGATTTCAGCTTTATCATATCTATAGAGAGAATTTACCTTTACTACCTATGTCGGGTTATCAAGACCATGTATTTCTTCAATAGGTGGTAAATTCTTAACATCTTCAGCTTTAATACCCTTTTATTTCATAGATTTCTTTGCCTCTTGCATATCTTCAGGACTGAGAAATGGAATACCCCTTTTCTTCGAAGTTGGCTTAGGAGTTGGTTCAGGAAGTGTCCAATTATTTTCATTAGTCAACATATTATTCAATAGAAATTCAGCTTGATCAACTGTTCGTTCCCTGAAAAAAAAACCAGCACAACTGTCCAGGTGGTCTCTGGAAGCATCGGTTAGTCCATTATAAAAGATATCAAGTATTACATTTTTCTTGAGAGGATGATCCGGCACAGCATTAAGTAATTGGAGAAGCCTCCCCCAAGCTTGTGGGAGACTCTCTTCTTCAATTTGCACAAAATTATATATTTCCCTTAAAGCAGCTTGTTTCTTATGAGCGGGGAACTATTTAGCAGAGAAGTAATGAATCATATCCTGGGGACTACGCACACAACCAGGATCAAGAGAATTAAACCATGTTTTAATATCACCCCTTAATGAGAACGGGAATAACTTAAGGATATAGTAGTAGCGAGTTTTCTCATCATTAGTGAATAGGGTGGCTATATCATTCAATTTAGTAAGATGTGCCACAATAGTTTCAGATTCATAGCCATAAAAAGGATCAGATTCAACCAAAGTAATTATCTTAGGATCGACAGAGAAATCATAATCCTTATCAATAATGAAGATAGGTGAAGTAGCAAAAGCAGGGTCGAATTTCATTCTAGCATTCAAAGACTTTTCTTTCATCTTAGCTAATAATTTCTTAAGATCAGATCTACCGTTGCAAGCAAGAAAATCTCTAGCAGTTTCTTGTTCCATAACATAACCCTCAGGCACAATAGGCAATTCTTATCTAGGGGGAGAATCTTCATCATCAGTATTATCAGTTTCAATAATTTCATTCTCTCTAGCCCTAGCAAGTTGTTCATCAAGAAATTCACCTAATGGCACAACATTATCAAGCATAGAAGTAGTTTCATCATAAGAATCATGCATATCAGAATTAATAGCAGAAGCAGGTTTAGGTGTCGCAGGTTTATTCAAAATAGATGGTGAATCAAGTGCAGAGCTAGATGGCAGTTCCTTACCTCCCCTCGTAGTTGAGGGAAAAATCTTAGTTCTTTTGTCTTTCAAGTTCCTCATAGTGATCAGCAGATATAAATCCCAAGTGACTCAAAAAAGAGAGCTATGCTCCCTAGCAACGGCGCCAGAAAATAGTCTTGATAACCCAGAAGTATAGGGGATCGCAACAGTTTTCGAGGGTAGAGTATTCAACCCAAATTTATTGATTCGACACAAGGGGAGCCAAAGAATATTCTCAAATATTAGTAGTTGAGTTGTCAATTCAACCATGCCTGGATAAATTAATATCTACAGCAAAGTATTTAGTAGCAAAGTAGAATGGAAGTAACGGTAACAGTGCAAAAAGTAACAGTAGCAGTTTTGTAGTAATTGTAACAGTGGCAACATAAAGTAACTAAGCAAAGATCAATATGTGAAAATCTGGTAGGCATTGGATCAGTGATGGATAATTATGTCAGATGTTATTCCTCATGCAACAGTTATAACATAGGGTGACACAGAACTAGCTCCAATTCATCAATGTAATGTAGGCATGTATTCCGAATATAGTCATACGTGCTTATGGAAAAGAACTTGCATGACATCTTTTGTCCTACCTTCCCGCGGCAGCGGGGTCCTATTGGAAACTAAGGGATATTAAGGCCTCCTTTTAATAGAGTACCCGACCAAAGCATTAACACTTTGTGAATACATGAACTCCTCAAACTACGGTCATCACCGGGAGTGGTCCCGATTATTGTCACTTCAGGGTTGCCGGATCATAACACATAATAGGTGACTATAGACTTGCAAGATAGGATCAAGAACTCACATATATTCATGAAAACGTAATAGGTTCAGATCTGAAATCATGGCACTCGGGCCCTAGTGACAAGCATTAAGCATAGCAAAGTCATAGCAACATCAATCTTAGAACATAGTGGATACTAGGGATCAAACCCTAACAAAATTAACTTGATTACATGGTAAATCTCATCCAACCCATCACCGTCCAGCAATCCTACGATGGAATTACTCACGCACAGCGGTGAGCATCATGAAATTGGTGATGGAGGATGGTTGATGATGACGACGGCGAAGATTCCCCTCTCCGGAGCCCCGAACGGACTCCAAATCAGCCCTCCCGAGGGAGATTAGGGCTTGGCGGCGGTTCCATATCGTAAAACGCGATGAATCCTTCTCCTTGATTTTTTCCTCCCCAAACATGAATATATAGAGTTGGAGTTGAGGTCGGTGGAGCACTAGGGGGCCCACGAGGTAGGGGGCCGCGCCCGGGGAGTAGGCGCGCCCCCAACCTCGTGGACAGGGTGTGGCCCCCCTGGCCTTCATTCTTTCACCAGTATTTTTTATTAATTCCAAAAATAATCTTCGTGGAGTTTTAGGTCATTCCGAGAACTTTTATTTCTGCACAAAAATAACACCATGGCAATTCTGCTGAAAACAGCGTCAGTCTAGGTTAGTTCCATTCAAATCATGCAAGCTAGAGTCCAAAACAAGGGCAAAAGTGTTTGGAAAAGTAGATACGACGGAGACGTATCACCGACTTGACACCTTGATCTCCATCATAGCATCGTTGTCATCTCGCCAACTACTGCTTCTACGACTATTGCTACCGCTTAGTGATAAAGTAAATCAATTACATGGCGATTGCATTTCATACAATAAAGCGACAACCATAAGGCTCCTGTCAGTTGCCGATAACTTTGAGAAAACATGATCATCTCATACAACAATTTATATATCATCACGTCTTGACAATATCACATCACAACATGCTCTGCAAAAACAAGTTAGACGTCCTCTACTTTGTTGTTGCAAGTTTTACGTGGCTGGTACGGGCTTAGCAAGAACCGTTCTTACCTACGCATCAAAACCATAATGATTTTTCGTCAAGTGTGTTGTTTTAACCTTCAACAAGGACTGGGCATAGTCAAACTCGATTCAACTAAAGTTGGAGAAACAGACACCCACTAGCCACCTGTGTGCGAAGCACGTACGTCAGTACAACCAGTCTCATGAATGCGGTCATGTAATGTCGGTCTGGGCCACTTCATCCAACAATACCACCAAATCAAAGTAAGACGTTGCTGGTAAGCAGTATGACTATTATTTCCCACAACTCATTGTGTTCTACTCATGCATATAACATCTACGCTTAGACCTGGCTTGGATGCCACAGTTGGGGAACGCAGTATTTCAGAAAAAATCCTACGATCATGCAAGATCTATCTAGGAGATGCCTAGCAATGAGTGGGAGAGTGTGTCCATGTACCCTCATAGACTGAAAGCGGAAGTGTTTAGTAACGTGGTTGATGTAGTCGAACATCTGCGCGATCCAACCGACCCAAGCACCGAACGTACGGCACCTCTGCGTTCAGCACACGTTCAGCTCGATGACGTCCCTCGAGCTCCTAATCTAGTTGAGTCCAAGGGAGAGTTCCGCAAGCACGACGGCGTGGCGACGGTGATGATGAAGTTATCGGCGGAGGGCTTCGCCTAAGCACTACGACGATATGACCGAGGTGTGTAACTGTGGAGGGGGCCCCCCTCCCACGTATATAAAGGGGGGTGGAGAGGTGGCCGGCCCAAGGGGGTGCACCATGGGGGCGGTCCTACTTGGACTCCTGGTCCAAGTAGGATTCTCCCCCCTTTCCTATTCCCACTAGGAGAAGGAGGGAAGGAGGAGGAGGAGAGAAGGAAAGGGGGGCACCCCCCCAACCCTAGTCCAATTCGATTTGGGCTTGGGTGGCGCGCGCCACCACCTGGCCGCCGCCTCCTCTCTCCACTAGGGCCCATGAAGGCCCATTAACTCCCGGGGGGTCCGGTAACCCCCGGTACTCCCAAAAATGCCCGAACCTTTCCGAAACCATTATGGTGTCCAAACACAACCTTCCAATATATCAATCTTTATGTCTCGACCATTTCAAGACTCCTCGTCATGTCCGTGATCTCATCTTGGACTCCGAACAAACTTAGGTACATCAAATCACATAACTGAAAATACAAATCGTCATCGAATGTTAAGCGTGCGGACCCTACGAGTTCGAGAACTATGTCGACATGACCGAGACACATCTCTGGTCAATAACCAATAGCGGAACCTGGATGCTCATATTGGCTCCTACATATTCTACGAAGATCTTTATCGGTCAAACCGAATAACAACATACGTTGCTCCCTTTGTCATCGGTATGTTACTTGCCCGAGATTCAATCGTCGGTATCATCATACCTAGTTCAATCTCGTTACCGGCAAGTCTCTTTACTCGTTTCGTTATGCATCATCCCATAACTAACTCATTAGTCACATTGCTTGCAAGGCTCATAGTGATGTGTATTACCGAGAGGGCCCAGAGATACCTCTCTGATACACGGAGTGACAAATCCTAATCTTGATCTATGCCAACTCAACAAACACCATCAGAGACACCTGTAGAGCATCTTTATAATCACCCAGTAACGTTGTGACGTTTTATAGCACACAAGGTGTTCCTCTGGTATTCGGGAGTTGCATAATCTCATACTCAGAGGAACATGTATAAGTCATGATGAAAACAATAGCAATAAAACTGAACGATCATTAGTGCTAAGCTGACAGATGGGTCTTGTCCATCATATCATTCTCTAATGATGTGATCCCGTTGATCAAAAGACAACTGATACGTCTCCAACGTATCTATAATTTTTTATTGTTCCATGCTATTATATTACCCGTTTTGGATGTTTATGGGCTTTACTATACAATTTTATATTTTTTGGGACTAACCTATTAACCGGAGGCCCAGCCCAAATTGCTATATTTTTTGCCTATTTTAGTGTTTCGAAGAAAAGGAATATCAAACGCAGTCCAAACGGAGAGAAACTTTCGGGAGAGTTATTTTTGGAACTAACGCAATCCAGGAGACTGGGAGTGGATGCCAATAAGCAATCAAGGAGGCCACGAGGCAGGGAGGCACGGCCTAGGGGGTGGGTGCGCCCCCACTCTCGTGGGCCCCTTGTGGCTCCCCTGACCGACTTCCTTCACCTATATATATCACCATACCCTTTAAACATCCAGGAGCACCACGAAACCCTATTTCCACCGCCGCAACCTTCTGTACCCGTGAGATCCCATCTTGGGGCCTTTTTCAAGCTCACGGGGGGGAATCGATCATGGAGGGTTCTACATCAACACCATAGCCTCTCCGATGAAGTGTGAGTAGTTTACCACAGACCTTCGGGTCCATAGTTATTAGCTAGATGGCTTCTTCTCTCTCTTTGAATCTCAATACAAAGTTCTCCTCAATCTTCTTGCAGATCTATTCGATGTAACTCTTTTTGCGGTGTGTTTGTCGAGATCCGATGAATTGTGGGTTTATGATCAAGTTTATCTATGAGAAATATTTGAATCTCCTCTGAATTATTTTATGTATGATTTGTTATCTTTGAAAGTCTCTTCGAATTATCAGTTTGGTTTGGCCTACTAGATTGATAATTCTTGCAATGGGAGAAGTGCTTAGCTTTGGGTTCAATCTTGCGGTGTCCTTTCCCAGTGACAGCGGGGGCAGCAAGGCACGTATTGTATTGTTGCCATCGAGGATAAAAAGATGGGGTTTATATCATATTGCTTGAGTTTATCCCTCTACATCATGTCATCTTGCCCAATGCGTTACTCTGTTCTTATGAACTTAATACTGTAGATGCATGCTGGATAGCGGTCGATGTGTGGAGTAATAGTAGTAGATGCAGAATCGATTCGATCTACTTGTTGTGGATGTGATGCCTATATACATGACCATGCCTAGATATTCTCACAACTATGCACTTTTCTATCTATTGGTCGACAGTAATTTGTTCACCCACCGTAATACTTATGCTATGTTGAGAGAAGCCACTAGTGAATCCTATGGCCCCCGGGTCTATTTTCCATCATATAAGTTTCCGATCTACTTTATTTTGCAATCTTTTATTCTCCAATCTATATCATAAAAATACCAAAAATATTTATCTTATTATTATCTTTATCAGATCTCACTTTTGAAAGTGGCCTTGAAGGGATTGACAACCCTTTTTCGCGTTGGTTGCGAGGTTCTTGTTTGTTTGTGTAGGTACGAGGGATTGCGTGTAGCCTCCTACTGGATTGACACCTTGGTTCTCAAAAACTGAGGCAAATACTTGCGGTACTTTGCTGCATCACCCTTTCCTCTTCAAGGGAAAACCAACACAGTGCTCAAGAGGTAGCAAGAAGGATTTCTGGCGTCGTTGTCGGGGAGTCTATGCACAAGTTAAGACATACCAAGTGCCCATCACAAACTCTTGTCCCTCGCATTACATTATTTTCCATTTGCCTCTCGTTTTCCTCTCCCCCACTTCACCCTTGCCATTTTATTCGCCCTTCTTTTGTTCATCTTTTTGTTTGCTTTGATGTCTTACTTGGCTCGTTTGCTCGTTTGGTTGGAATAGTTGTTTATTTATTGCTAAACAGAGAACCTAAGATCTATGGATTCTCATCCGCTTGCTAATCTTTTTAAGAGATCCAATTATGATGAACCAATTGCTAGTGAGTTTTGTGCACTAGATTATCTTTATGAAGCTCTCCTCGAAATTCGTGAATCTGAAAATTATGATGAAGAAATTTATGAAGAGATTCATGATAACTCCTTGAATAAAAAGCATGATTGCAATGATTTTACTATAAATTCTCTTGATGTCAATTGTGCAAATAACATGCAAAACCCTAAGCTTGGGGATGCTAGTTTTGCTATGTCTACTACTTGTTGCAATGATCATGATCGGGGTGATTCTTCTTATAATCTTGAAATTCATTTAAGCCCCATGATGAATATGAGATTGATAATAGTGTTTGCAATAATATTGAAAGTGGGTTTGGAAGATTGTCAACTTTAGACCCCACATATTTGGAGTATGTTCAATCTTACGGTATTTTTGATAAAAGTGGGTTTGGAGAGGTCATGACTTTAGTTAATGTTAATCCCACTCTTTTGGAAGAGTGTCAACTTTGCATGCATGTGGGTCGTGTTGAGAATATGTTATGTGATAGATATCTTGTTGAATTTTCTTATGATCCTACATGTAATTATTATGAGAGAGGAAAATATGGTTGTAGAAATTTTCATGTTACTAAATTACCTCTCTTCATGTTGAGATTGCTATCGTCTTATTCCTTGCATATGCTACTTTTTGCTTGCCTTGATAATTTGTTTGCTTATCAAAAACCTATGCATAGGAAGTATGTTAGACTTAAGTGTGTTTGTCACATGTTTTATGATGCTCTCTTTATGCTTCAATTCTTGTCTTTCATGTGAGCATCATTGAAATCTCAATGCCTAGCTAAAAAGGCTTTGAAGAAAAGCGCTTGTTGGGAGACAACCCAATATTTTTCCTTGCTGTTATTCAATAAATAATTCATCTAGCCTCTGGTTATATGTGGTTTTATGTTTTAATTAGTGTTTGTGCCAAGTAGAACCCATAGGGTCATCTTGGGTGAAAGTTAATTTGATCTTGCTGAAAAACAGAAACTTTTGGGCGCACGAGAATAATTTTAGTAAATCACATAAACGTGCTTTTTAGTAGATTCTTTTTGAAGAAGATTAATAGAAAAATTTCCTAGGACTTCCTATTTTGGTAGGTTTGTTAAGTTTCCATAAGTATTTGAAAGTTACAGATTGCTACAGACTGTTCTGTTTTTGATAGATTCTGTTTCTCGTGTGTTGTTTGCTTATTTTGATGAATCTATGGCTAGTATCAGGGGGTATGAACAATAGAGAAGTTGGATACAGTAGGTTTAACACCAATATAAATAAATAATGAGTTCATTACAGTACCTTAAATTGGTGGTTTGCTTTCTTGCACTAATGAAGTTCATGAGATTTTCTGTTGAGTTTTGTGTTGGGAAGTTTTCAAGTTTTGGGTAAAGATTTGATGGATTACGGAATAAGGAGTGGCAAGAGCCTAAGATTGGGGATGCCCAAGGCAACCCAAGTTAGATTCAAGGACAACCAAATGCCTAAGCTTGGGATTCCCTGGAAGGCATCCCCTCTTTCTTCTTCGTCCATTGGTAACTTTACTTGGAGCTATATTTTTATTCACCACATGATATGTGTTTTGCTTGGAGCGTCTTGTATTATATGAGTCTTTGCTTTTTAGTTTACCACAATACTCCTTGCTGTACACACCTTTTGGGAGAGATACACATGAATCGGAATATATTAGAATACTCTATGTGCTTCACTTATATCTTTTGAGCTAGACAATTTTGCTCTAGTGCTTCACTTATATCTTTTTGGAGCACGGCGGTGGTTTTATTTTATAGAAATTACTGATCTCTAATGCTTCACTTATTTTATTTTTATAGTCTTTTAGAACAACATGGTATTTGCTTTGGTTAAAATTTTAGTCCTAAAATGATGAGCATCCAAGATAGGTATAATAAAAACTATCATATAAAGTGCATTGAATATTATGAGAAGTTTGATGCTTGATGATTGTTTTGAGATATGAGGATGGTAATATTAGAGTCATGCTAGTTGGGTAGATGTGAATTTGAGGAATACTTGTCTTAGAAGTTTGTGATTCCCGTAGCATGCATGTATGGTGAGCCATTATGTGATGAAGTTGGAGCATGATTTATTTACTGATTGTCTTCCTTATGTGTGGAGGTCGGGATGGCGCGATGGTTAACTCCTACCAACCCTTCCCCTAGGAGCATGCGTGTAGTACTTTGTTTTGATAACTTGTAGATTTTTGCAATAAGTATATGGGTTCTTCATGACTAATGTTGAGTCCATGGATTATACGCACTCTCGACCTTCCACCATTGCTAGCCTCTCTTTTGCCGCGCAACTTTCGCCCGTACCATACACCCACCATATACCTTCCTAAAAACATCCACCATACCTACCTATTATGGCATTCATAGCCATTCTGAGATATATTTCCATGCAACTTTCCACCGTTCCGTTATTTATGACACACATCATCATTATCATATTGCTTTTGCATGATCATGTAGTTGACACCATATTTGTGGCAAAGCCACCTTTATAATTCTTTCATACATGTCCCTCTTGATTCATTGCATATCCCGGTACACCGCCGGAGGCATTCAAATAGAGTCGTATTTTGTTCTAAGTATTGAGTTGTAATTCTTGAGTTGTAAATAAATAAAAGTGTGATGATCTTCATTATTAGAGCATTATCCCAAGTGAGGAAAGGATGATGGAGACTATGATTCCCCCACAAGTCGGGAAGAGACTCCGGACTTTATGAAAAATAAAAGAGGCCAAAAAGCCCAAATAAAAAAGAGGCCAAAGAAGCCCACCAAAATAAAAAAGGAAACAAATGAGAGAAAAATAGAAAAGGGACAATGTTACTATCCTTTTTCCACACTTGTGCTTCAAAGTAGCACCATGATCTTCATGATAGAGAGTCTCCTATGTTGCCACTTTCATATACTAGTGGGAATTTTTCATTATAGAACTTGGCTTGCATATTCCAATGATGGGCTTCCTCAAATTGCCCTAGGTCTTCATGAGCAAGCAAGTCGGATGCACACCCACTTAGTTTCTTTTGATGAGCTTTCATACATTTATTGCTCTAGTGCATCCGTTGCATGGCAATCCCTACTCACTCACATTGATATCTATTAATGGGCATCTCAATAGATCGTTGATACGCCTAGTTGATGTGAGACTATCTTCTCCTTTTTTTGTCTTCTCCACAACCACCATCCTATTCCACATACAGTGCTATGTCCATGGCTCACGCTCATGTATTGCATGAAGATTGAAAAAGTTTGAGAATACTAAAGTATGAAACAATTGCTTGGCTAAAACTGAGGTTGTGCATGATTTAAATATTTTGTGGGATGAAGATAGAGCATAGCCAGACTATATGATTTTGTAGGGATAACTTACTTTGGCCACGATATTTTGAGAAGACATCATTACTTTGTTAGTATGCTTGAAGTATTATTACTCTTATGTCAATATGGACTTTTATCTAGAATCATTTAGATTTCTACATTCGTGCCACAATAAAGAAAATTACATAGAGAAATATGCTAGGTAGCATTCCACATCAAAAATTTAGCTTTTATCATTTACCTACTCGAGGACGAGCAGGAATTAAGCTTGGGGATGCTTGATACGTCTCCAACGTATCTATAATTTTTTATTGTTCCATGCTATTATATTACCCATTTTGGCTGTTTATGGGCTTTACTATACACTTTTATATTATTTTTGCGACTAACCTATTAACGAGAGGCCCAGCCCGAATTGCTGTTTTTTTTGCCTATTTCAGTGTTTCGAAGAAAAGGAATATCAAATGGAGTCCAAACGGAATGAAACCTTCGGGAGAGTTATTTTTGGAACAAACGCAATCCAGGAGACTTGGAGTAGACGTCAAGAAGCAATCGAGGAGGCCACGAGGCAGGGAGGCACACCCTACGGGGGTGGGCGCACCCCCACCCTGGTGGGCCCATCGTGGCTCCCCTGACCGACTTCCTTCGCCTATATATATCACCATACCCTGAAAACATCCAGGAGCACCACGAAACCCTATTTCCACCGCCGCAACCTTCAGTAACGTGAGATCCCATCTTGGGGCCTTTTCCGGCGCTCCGCCGGAGGGGGAATCGATCACGGAGGGCTTCTACATCAACACCATAGCCTCTTTAATGAAGTGTGAGTAGTTTACCATAGACCTTCAGGTCCATAGTTATTAGCTAGATGGCTTCTTCTCTCTCTTTGAATCTCAATACAAAGTTCTCCTCGATCTTCTTGGAGATCTATTCGATGTAAATCTTTTTGCGGCGTGTTCGTCGAGATCCGATGAATTGTGGGTTTATGATCAAGTTTACCTATGAGAAATATTTGAATCTCCTCTGAATTCTTTTATGTATGATTTGTTATCTTTGCAAGTCTCTTCAAATTATCAGTTTGGTTTGGCCTACTAGATTGATCTTTCTTGCAATGGGAGAAGTGCTTAGCTTTGGGTTTAATGTTGCGGTGCCCTTTCCCAGTGACAGTAGGGGCAGCAAGGCACGTATTGTATTATTGCCATCGAGGATAAAAAGATGGGGTTTATATCATATTGCTTGAGTTTATCCCTCTACATCATGTCATCTTGCCTAATGCGTTACTCTGTTCTTATGAACTTAATACTCTAGATGCTTGCTGGATAGCGGTCGATGTGTGGAGTGATAGTAGTAGATGCAGAATCATTTCGATCTACTTGTCGCGGAAGTGATGCCTATATACATGATCATGCCTAGATATTCTAATAACTATGCACTTTTCTATCAATTGCTCGACAATATTTTTTTCACCCACCGTAATACATATGCTATCTTGAGAGAAGCCACTAGTGAAACCTATGGCCCCCGGGTCTATTTTCCATCATATAAGTTTCCGATCTACTTTATTTTGCAATATTTACTTTCCAATCTATAACATAAAAATACCAAAAATATTATCTTATTATTATCTCTATCAGATCTCACTTTCGCGAGTGGCCGTGAAGGGATTGACAACCCCTTTATCGGGTTGGTTGCGAGGTTCTTGTTTGTTTGTGTAGGTACGAGGGACTTGCGTTTACCCTCCTACTGGATTGATACCTTGGTTCTCAAAAACTGAGGGAAATACTTGCGCTACTTTGTTGCATCACCCTTTCCTCTTCAAGGGAAAACCAACGCGGTGCTCAAGAGGTAGCAACAACACAGGTCTATGGCTAGGAAACTTAACCATCTTTGATTAACGAGCTAGTCAAGTAGAGGCACACTAGGGACACTCTGTTTGTCTATGTATTCACACATGTACTAAGTTTCCGCTTAATACAATTCTAGCATGAATAATAAGAATTTATCAAGAAATAAGAAAATATAAATAAAAACTTTATTATTGCCTCTAGGGCATATTTCCTTCGGACGTAGCTTTTCCACGTCCAGATTTCCAGCTGCCGGAATTCTCCCTCTTTGTGTGTACCTCGCATTTTATGAGAGAAAAGGCATTAGAATTACTCCAAAAAGCATTATTATGCATAAATAATAGTACGAACACATGATGCAAAATGGACGTATCAACCTACTTGAGGACGAGCAGGAATTAAGCTTGGGGATGCTTGATACGTCTCCAACGCATCTATAATTTTTGATTGTTCCATGCAATTATATTATCCATCTTGGATGTTTTATATGCATTAATATGCTATTTTATATTATTTTTGGGACTAACCTATTAACCTAGAGCCCAGTGCCAGTTTCTGATTTTTTTTCTTGTTTTTGAGTTTTACAGAAAAGGAATACCAAACGAAGTCCAAACGAGCTGAACTTTACGATGATTTTTATGGACCAGAAGAAGCCCCTGATGCGGCTTGAACTACGTCGGTATTCCCCAAAGAGGAAGGGGTGATGCAGTGATACGTCTCCAGCGTATCTATAATTTTTTATTGTTCCTTGCTATTATATTATCTGTTTTGGATGTTTTATATGCATTAATATGCTATTTTATATTATTTTGGAGACTAACCTATTAACCTAGAGCCTGGTGTGAGTTCCTGCTTTTTCCCTGTTTTTGAGTTTTGCAGAAAAGGAATACCAAACTGAGTCCAAACGGAATAAAACCTTCGCGGTGATTTTTCTTGGACCAGAAGACAACCAGGAGACTTGGAGATGAAGTCGGAGGACCCATGAGGCAGCCACAAGGATGGAGGGCGCGCCCCCACCCTTGTGGGGCCCTCATGCACCTCCTGACCTAATTCTTACGCCTATATATTCCCATATATCCCCAAACTACCAGAGGCATCCACGAAAACACTTTTCCACCGCCGCAACCTTCTGTACCTATGAGATCCCATCTAGGGACCTTTTTTGGCACCTTGCCGAAGGGGGATTCGATCACGGAGGGCTTATACATCAACTCTATTGCCCTTCCGAGGAAGCGTGAGTAGTTTACCACAGACCTACAGGTAAATAGCTAGTAGCTAGATGGATTCTTCTCTCTCTTTGATTCTCAATACCACGTTCTCCTCGATGTTCTTGGAGATCTATTCTATGTAGTACTTTTTTGCGGTGTGTTTGTCGGGATCCGATGAAATGTGGATTTATGATCAACTTATCTAGGAATATTATTTGAATCTTCTCTTAATTCTTTTATGCATGATTTGATATCTTTGTAATTATCTTCGAACTATCGGTTTGGTTTGGCCAACTATATTTGTTTTTCTTGCAATGGGAGAAGTGCTTAGCTTTGGGTTCGATCTTGTGATGTCCTTTCCCAGTGACAGTAGGGGCAGCAAGGCACGTATTGTATTGTTGCCATCGAGGATAAAAAAGATGGGGTTTTCATCACATTGCTTGAGTTAATTCCTCTACATCATGTCATCTTACTTAATGCGTTATTGCGTTCTTTATGAACTTAATACTCTAGATACATGATGGATAGAGGTCGATGTGTGGAGTAATAGTATTAGATGCAGAATCGTTTCGGTCTACTTGACACGGGTGTGATGCCTATATCATGATCATTTCCTTAGATATCGTCATAACTTTGCGCTTTTCTATCAATTGCTCGGCAGTAATTTGTTCACCCACCGTGTTATTTTCTATCTTGAGAGAAGCCTCTAGTGAAACCTATGCCCCCGGGTCTATTTTCCATCATATAAGTTTCCGATCTACTATTTTCCAATCTTTTACTTTCCGATCTATAAACCAAAATACCAAAAAATATTTACTTTATTGTTTATCTATCTCTATCAAATCTCACTTTTGCAAGTAACCGTGAAGGGATTAACAACCCCTTTATCGCGTTGGGCGCAAGTTGTTTGATTGTTTGTGCAGGTATTTGGTGACTTCTGAATTATCTCCTACTGGATTGATACCTTCGTTCTCAAACGCGGGGAAATATTTTTCTCTACTTTGCTTGTCGGGGTAATTGACCATGGGTACCCCGAAGACGGCGAGAGAATATTTCAAGACATCGGGGCTAGCAAAGCCCCTCAGTCCAGCTGGTTCGGCCGGCTCACAACCTGGCCACTCCAGACGGCAGTCGGACGGGATGCCCGCCCGCCTGGGCCAACTACTCCTCCGGCCGGCAGCTCCAGCCGGCCTGCTGCACGGAGTTAACCGCTGCTCCGACCCGACACCGAGAAGACCCCGACATGACGGCTGTACCGTGATATCATCTATAGTGTACTTGTCCCCTTGACACTATTTTATAAAGTGTCTAGGGGACAACCAGCCATGCCACCATGCCTCACACATGGCTTGATTCGTAAGCTACCCTAGGTAGCTTACAACCAACGCCATGTCCCATGCCTACCTAGCTTAGGAAGTAAGCTAGCCATGCCTATATAAAGACACACATCCATCCATCCAGGGAATGGACTCCCACGTCCACAAGCTCCATCACGGCCATGCCTGGCCACTAGAGCATGCATGCTCACTTTGGCCACACACATATACAGTGTCAGATGCCCATGGCACTGATCTCAGATACAGCTCCAAAAACACTTTGTACTGCCAGATGTACACTCCATATATACATCCAGACATGCAGAAGTAGGGGTATTATCTTTTCGGAGAGCCCCGAACCTGGGTAAACTACCGCGTGATACTCGCATACCCGTCCCCGGATATTGCAGCGGCAGTCTTGCCCTCACCTCAAGCCACCATGTGGCATCTATCGTCTCGCAACCCCCATGAGAATACCAATGACCGTTGGCGCCCACCGTGGGGCAAGCTGCTGCTGGTTTCGCAGTCCGGGCGGGACCATCTTCGTCACCATCGCCGCGGCGTCACCGTCGCCTCTCCGGCCGCGCTCGAGGGCTCGACATCGACTCGCCCCCGGGCGGCCGTGCAAGGTGGCGCCCCTTCATCGCCGGCCTCGCCGTCTTCGTCAGCTCTGCCGTGACATCGCCGCCGTCTCTCCGGTGGCGCTCGGAGGCTCGACATCGACACAGCCCGGGACGGCCATACGGGACGGCGCGCCCTCGCCGCCAATCTCGGCATCGCCCACCTCGCCCTTTTCTCTGCGGACGCTCTGCGCTGCGTGCTTCTCTGTCCAAGCTCATCCATGAGCGCATATACACTTTCCATACACAAGCCAGATAATGCTTGTACACTACCCATACAATGCCCATACTACACATGTACGTTGGCCAGATGCTAGATGTACAATAGCCAGATAATGGCTATACTCTTCTCAGATGTGTCCCACACATAGCCTGTACACTGCCTAGATAATGGTCGGATATTGACCATACATTGGCCATACTATACTCGCGCACACTGCGTTCTTCGCTTCTCTCAATTTCCTATGCTCATGGGTGCTCGTCTTCTCCTCATCTCCATTCGCACTGACCACCAAAGGAAATCAAGTGAGCTGCTCCGCCAGGCTCGAGCCCTCTCCGCCTCCGTCCACACCCGGTGGACGCTGCCGGCCTCCTTGGGTTCCCTGCACCTCTCCTCCAGTCCGCCCGCTCCCAGCCATCTGCGAGCTCGCCCACGGCCACGCGTCTGCGACCACTAGCGGCTCCGTGGCTGCCCGGGACCGGCCTCCAATAGCCCCGCGGCGCCGGCCCCGTCGCCCTCTGCCTGCTCCACCGCGCACACCGGCTTCGCCTGGCCGCCTGCTCCACATCCCCCCACGCGCCCGCGTCGCTTGACCCGCGCTGACAGCAGACTTCGGATCCGGCTGCGCCGGCTACCGCTGCCCCAGGCCAGCCTCCGCTCCTCTCCGCCTCGGGTCACGGCCGGATGCTCCGCGCCAGCAGCCGGCTCCCACGCCCGTCGCCCGACTTCACCCGTCGCCCGACTCCACAGGGCCGCCGCTGCTGCCGCTGCGGTAGCTCGGCAGCGTCCCTGCTGCTGCCGGCTCCGCGCCGTCTTGGCCTCCGCCGCCCGATCCCCTGCTCGCTGCTCCGTGACCCAGCGCCTCGCTGGTCCGTCCGTGGCCGCTTGCCTCGCTCGCCCGGCTTCCTCGGCAGATCGGTGCAGGCATGCGCCCTGCCGGCTCCCTGTTGGCGAGACTTCCGGCCACCCGGCCGGCCTGGCTGCCTACCGACTAGGCGCTCCCGCACCGTCTTCTGCTGCTCGGCAGCTGCGGCCGGCTGCTCGTGCTGCAAGGGGCCGACTGCCCATCCGATTGAAAGAAACAGAGTCCAACTGCTGGAAAAAAGTGCAGCCGGCTGCTTCTGCTAAAAAAAGAGAGAAAGAGATGCCAGCTAATAAAAGAAAGAAAGAGAGAGGCCGGCCGGAAAAATATTGCCTGGATGCCCACCCGGCTGGACAGGAAGAAAGAGAGTGCTGCTGCTGGGCTGATTAAAGAAGAAGAAAATGCGTCCGGCTGCTCACACCCGGCTGAAGAGAAGAAGAAAAAAGATGTCTGGCTGGCCCGTCGGCCTGCATTGCCACTCGGACCACGCGGCCGGCTGTGCCAAGCCAGCTCGGCTGCGTCCCGCTCTGCCGTCTGGCCGGTCGGGCCTGACAGGCCGGGCCCCCCTTTGAGCATCCGGAGGCTCGAAAGCTACCCCCAACGGGTTTGTCGGCGTGCTCGGCAAGCGCTGAGCCGTGTCGGCTCTCTTCGGCACCCTCCGCCTCGCCTACACGAAAAGCAATGTGAGCTCCTCACCCGCATATTTTTGCACCGCGCAAACAAGGACAACCCCGAGCGCTGCTATCTCCGCATTTTATTACAGTTGCATCACTGTTTGCCCCGGCGCCAGCCAGAGTTGGCCCGGAGGCTGGCCGCTTGGCTGAGACGTTTGTTCCCACGGACGGCTTAGTAGCCTGCACGGTACGAAAGGCTCACTTTTATTTACAGACCGCAGAGCGGCTGTCCGGCTAGCAAGAGCGAATGTTGGAGGCCACCCACACGAAAAACGTCTTGGGAGAAAAAACGGTTCGGGCAACTCGGTCGTTTGCTTTATGAGTATCTGCTCGGTCGAATCTGCTCCTAGAATCTGAGTACTGTGCGCTTCACTCCGCGGCCCACTCTCAGCCACAGACCGCAGAGCGGCTGTCCGGCTAAGCGAGAGCGCAAGCCAAAGAGCGGAGGGGACATGAAAAAGATTGAAGGGGGCTCGCACAAAACCGAGTCGGCACCCTCCGCATAAAACTTGCAATGCTAAAAGCAAACATTTGGTATATCTGTGCGGACTAACTTTGTCTTTTGCATGATCATTTCTGCGGGGAACCCCCCCCTCCTCGCTCGGAGGGTCGGAGGATATGCCCAGTGGGTGAGCTGGCGCGCCCCCACTGGAAGCAAGCCACGCCGTCTGCAGCCCACACCACCGTCGACAATAAAGATCGGTCAGCGGACCCAGCGTCCGCTTCAACAATATCGGTCGGCGGGCTCAAGCGTCGCGCGGATACCACCAGCCAACGGATGCCGCATCCGCACCCAACATCATCAGTTGGCGGACTCTGCGTCTGCGCACGACAGCTTCAGCCGATGGACCCTACGTCCGCGCCCGACAGCCTCAGCCGGCGGACTCTGTGTCTGCACCCGGCACCCTCGATGTTGCCGTCGACTTCATCACCAACAACAAGACCCTCCGCCCAACTTTTCCAAAGTTGTTCGGAGGCTCAGTGGCTACACCCAGCGGGTGCGCTCGTGCGCCCCCGCCGAAAGCAAGCCGCCCAGGCTGTAGCCCGCAGTCGGCCGTCATCGACATCTTCTACATCAACACCCGTAAAAAACCTCTGCCCAACTTTTCCAAGTTGCTCGGAGGATCGGAGGATAATGTCGGGGTAATTAACCACAGGTACCCCGAAGACGGCGAGACAATATTTCAAGACATCGGGGCTAGCAAAGCCCCTCAGTCCGGCTGCTCCGGCCGGCTCACAACTCGGCCACTCTAGAAGGCAGTCAGACGGGGTGCCCACCCGTCCGGGCCGACTGCTCCTCCGGCCGGCTGCTCTAGCCGGCCTGCTGCGTGGAGTCAACCACTGCTCCGACCCGACAGCGAAAATACCCCGACGAGACGGATGTACCGCGACATCATCTACAATGTACTTGTCCCCTTGGCACTATTTTATAAAGTGTCCAGGGGACAACCAGCAATGCCACCATGCCTCACACATGGCTTGGTTTGTAAGCTACCCCAGGTAGCTTACAACCAACGCCATGTCCCATGCCTACCTAGCTTAGGAAGTAAGCTAGCCATGCCTATATAAAGGCACACATCCATCCATCCAGGGGATGGACTCCCACGACCACAAGCTCCACCACGGCCATGCCTGGCCACTAGAGCATGCATGCTCACTCCGGCCACACAAATATACAAAGATAGATGCCCATGGCACTGATCTCAGATACAGCTCCAGGAGCACTTTGTACTGTGATACATTTCCAACGTATCTATTTTTTCTTACGCTTTTTCTCTTGATTTGAGCTCTAATTTGCATGATTTGAATGAAACTAACCCCGGACTGACGCTGTTTTCAGCAGAACTACCATGGTGTTGTTTTTGTGCAGAAATAAAAGTTCTCGGAATGGAACAAAACTTTGCGAGGATTTTTATATCAATAATAAGAATTTGTGGAGCCAAGACCTGCCAGAGAGGGGCACCTGGGTGGGCACAACCCACCAGGGCGCGCTCGCTCTCCTGGCGTGCCCAGGTGGGTTGTACCCACCTGGTGGCCCCGCTGACGACCCCCCTGATACTATAATTTCACATTATTTAAGAAAAAATAAGGGAGAAAGAATTATCGCCTTTCACGAGACGGAGCCGCCGCCAAGCCCTGTTCTTCCTCGGGAGGGCAGATCTCGAGTTCGTTTGGGGCACCAGAGAGGGGGATCTTCGTTCTTCGTTATCACCAATCAATCTCCATCGCGAATTCCATGATGCTCCCCACTGAGAGTGAGTAATTCCTTTGTAGGCTCGCTGGTCGGTGAGGAGTTGGATGAGATTCATCATGTAATCGAGTTAGTTTTGTTAGGGCTTGATCCCTAGTATCCACTATGTTCCTAGATTGATGTTGCTATGACTTTGTCATGCTTAATGCTTGTCACTTTGGGCCCGGGTGCCATGATTTTAGATCTGAACCGTTTATGAATTCATCATTATATCCATTTTTAGATCCGATCTTGCAAGTTATAGTCACCTACTACGTGTTATGATCCGACAACCCTGGAGTGACAACAACCGGGCCCACTCTTGGTGATGACAGTAGTTTGAGGAGTTCATGTATTCACTATGTGTTAATGCTTTGTTACGGTTCTCTATTAAAAGGAGGCCTTAATATCCCTTAGTTTCCAATATGGACCCCGCTACCACGGGACGGTAGGACAAAAGATGTCATGCAAGTTCTTTTAATAAAGCATGTATGACTATTTACGGAATACATTCCTACATTATATCGATGAACTGGAGCTAGTGCCGTATCGCCCTAGGTTATAACTGCCACATGATGCATATCATTCAACAAGTCACCGATCCAATGCCTACGAATTTATTTATATTGTTTCTACTAAGTTACTACTGCTATCATCACTGTGACACTTTCTACAAAATACTGCTATCACTATTAATGTTACCGTTGCTGCTGTTACAACTATCAAAACTATCAAACTACTTTGCTACTGATCACGTTGTTGCAGATAATTAAACTCCGGGTGTGGTTGAATTGACAACTTAGCTGCAAATACCTTCAATATATTCTTTGGCTCCCCTTGTGTCGAATCTATAAATTTGGGTTGAATAGTCTACCCTCGAAAACTGTTGCGATCCCCTATACTTGTGGGTTATCATAGTGCCAGATGTACATTCCATATATACATCTAGACATGCAGGAGTAGGGGTATTATCTCTTCGGAGTGCCCTGAACCTGGGTAAACTACCGCGTGATACTCGCATACCCGTCCCCGGATATTCTAGCGGCAGTCATGCCCTCACCTCAATCCACCCTGTGGCATCTATCGTTTCGCAACCCCCCATGAGAATTCCACGACATTGATGCATCACCCTTTCCTCTTCAAGGGAAAAACCAACACAAGCTCAAGAAGTAGCATGCAACACAGCGACGGTAGGTATTTCCCCCAGTGATGAGATCAAGGTTATCGAACTAGTAGGAGAATCATGCAACACTACGTAAATGGTACATGCACACAAAGAACAATTACTTGCAACCCGACATGCTAAAGGGGTTGTCAACCCCTTCCGAGTAACGGTGCCAGAAATTGTGATAAATAGCATACGGCAGGTAAACAAATTACTATTGGGAAATTGATAGAACTTCAAATAATCATGATGATATCCAGGCAATGATCATTATATAGGCATCACGTCCAAGATTAGTAGACCGACTCCTGCCTGCATCTACTACTATCACTACAAAAAAAGACACATCCGTGACATTTTGGGCCGAACGAAACTTTTTTCTGTCATACTCATGACACTTCTATGACGATAATTGTGATAAAACCCGGTATCATCATATATGTGGTGGGCTCCTACTTCTATGATAAAAAATCATGATAGAAAATGGGCTTTTCGTCCTGGGCGGGCCTGAGACGCAGCTGCATGACATTCTTTGGGCCGTCCATGACGGAAAAAACCGTGGTAGAAGCGAGGGCAAGGAAAATTTCGGGGAGTTCCCGGTTACAGTGGGTGGTCGGGGGCTGAGCGATGCGTGTTTCTCTTATACACGTACGCGCGTGTGTGCGAGGCGTTGGCTCTAACTGAACCCGAGTGAGGCATTGGGCTCTAACTGAACCTGAGCGATTGCACTGCAGGCAACGCGTTACTGAACCCGAGCGATCGGTTGATGGCTGTTAACTGAACCCGATCGAGCGATTCCTTCACTACTGCTGCTAACTAAAGGCGATCGATGCTGCCTCTGGATGAGCGATGGCGTTGCGGGGGGTTGGATGAGCAATGGCGGTGGGGTGGATGAACAGGACCCCGTGGTGTTGCCTCTGGATGAACAGGACCCCGATTGATCGAGCCGGTTGGGGCTGGATGAACAGGACCCCGTGGAGGGCTGGATGAATAGTAGACGGTGGAGGGGTGCCCGTGGAGGGGTGGTTGAAAAGTATCCGGTGGAGTAGCGCGCAGTGGAGGCTGGATGAACAGGAGCCCGTGGAGGCTGGAGGAGGTCGACGGTGGAGATGAACAGTATCCCGTGGAGTCCCATTTTGCGGTATGCCACACCCCTCCTAGTGAACAGGACCACCATTTCAACCATAGCGCTCCAACACAAGACCGTTTCGTCCGTTTTGCGGTACGCCACACCCCTCCCGATCAAAAGGACCCCCGTTTCGACCATAGGAGGTCCGTTTCCTCCATTTTGCGGTACGCCAGACCCCTCCTGATGAACAGGATCCCGTTTTGAACGTGGCTGGTCGAAGACAAGGCCGTTTCCTCCATTCTGCGGTATGCCAGGCCTCATTTCCATCGCCTGTTCCGTCCAAGCCCTCCCGATGAACACGACGACGCATTCCGTTCCAGCCCAGCCAGTTGGCTCCCCATGAACACGACGACGACGCTGTTTCTCCGTCCGACCCAGCCATGTACACGAGCCCTGGCCATACGTATGCGCGAGTAGGCGTTTGAGACCCTGCCCGTATGTACACATACGTGGGCGTATTTTCTTTCTTGCACACTGGCCGCTGTACGTACGTGTACATGCTATGTTCGCACCTCTACTATGACACGTGCGCGCCTCTACATCCACCAGTATATATGTAAGTACATGATATGTCTTCGTCGTATGTATATTTTTTGATTGTTCCATGCCAATATTATTCACTTTCATATACTTTTTGGCAACTTTTTATATTATTTTTGGGACTAACATATTGATCCGATGCCCAGTGCGGTTCACATGCATTGCATGTTTTTGTTTCGCAGAAACCCAATATCAAACGGAGTCCAAACGGGATAAAAACGGACAGAGATTTTTTTGGAATATTTATGATTTTCTGGAAGTAAAATCAACGCGAAACGGTATCCGAGGTGGGCACGAGGTAGGGGGGCGCGCCCTACCCCCCAGGCGCGCCCTTGACCCTCGTGCTCCACCTGTAAGGCGGTTGATGCTCTTCTTCTGGCGCAAGAAAGATAATTTTATGACGAAGATCTCGGCGAAAGATTCACCCCAATCGGAGTTACGGATCTCCAGATATAAAGGAAACGGTGAAGGGGTAGAATCTGCCAACGCAGAGAACGCAGAAACAGAGAGATAGATCCAATCTCGGAGGGGCTCTCGCCCATCCAAAGCCATGGGAGCCAAGGACCAGAGGGTAAACCCTCCTCCCATCTAGGGAGGTGGTCAAGGAAGAAGAAGAAGAAGGGGGGCTCTCTCCCCCTTGCTTCCGGTGGCGCCGGAACGCTGCCGGGGGCCATCATCACCTTCGCCATCTTCACCAACACCTCCATCACCTTCCCCCTTCTATCTACAGCGGTCCACTCTCCCGCAACCCGCTATACCCTCTACTTGAACATGGTGCTTTATGCTTCATATTATTATCCAATGATGTGTTGCCATCCTATGATGTTTGAGTAGATTTCTATTGTCCTATCGGTGATTGATGAATTGCTATGATTGGTTTGAGTTGCATATTTTATTGGTGTTGTCCTATTGTGCCCTCCGTGTCGCGCAAGCGTGAGGGATTCCCGTTGTAGGTTTTGCAATATGTTTATGATTTGCTTATAGTGGGTTGCGTGAGTGACGAAAACACAAACCCGAGTAAGTAGGTTGTTTACGTATGGGATAAAGGGGACTTGATACTTTAATGCTATGGTTGGGTTTTACCTTAATGAATCTTTAGTAGTTGCGGATGCTTGCTAGAGTTCCAATCATAAGTGCATATGATCCAAGTAGAGAAAGTATGTTAGCTTATGCCTCTCCCTCAACTAGAATTGCAATAGTGATTACCGGTCTAGTAATATAGTCAGTTGCTTAGGGACAATTCCACAACTCCTATCACCACTTTTCCATACTCGCTATATTTACTTTAGTTGTGTCTTTACCTTATCAGCCCCTAGTTTTATTTACGTGTTCTTTACTTTCTTGCAAGCCTATCCTATCACACCTACAAAGTACTTCTAGTTTCATACTTGTTCTAGGTAAAGCAAACGTCAAGCGTGCGTAGAGTTGTATCGGTGGTCGATAGAACTTGAGGGAATATTTATTCTACCTTTAGCTCCTCGTTGGGTTCGACACTCTTATTGAAAACTGTTGCGATCCCCTATACTTGTGGGTTATCAAGACCTTTTTCTGGCGCCGTTGCCGGGGAGTCATAGCGTGGGGTGAATATTCTCGTGTGTGCTTGTTTGCCTTATCACTAAGTAATTTTTATTTGCTGTTCTTTGTTGTTCTCTATCTTTAGTTATGGATATGGAACGCAAAATACCAAAAAAATTAGAGGTACTTGCTACTCATGTAGATGGGGTAACTCCTAAAACCCCCGATTCTCATTATGTGAGAGATATTATGTACTACTTTGATAATCCTGTGAAAACCCCATTCAACTTTATAATGGGAGACACGTTGGATCAACATGAATACTTTAGGGATTATCGCTTGACACAAAAAGGGAAACTATCATGGAATCAATTTATTATGTTGCGTTTGTATGCATGGAATCTCTGCTTGAGATATGATACTACTTGTTGCTCTAGGATGAAGGCTCCACACCTTCCCTTTTCATGCAAATATAATGATAATCAAACCTTAGCTTCTTATGCTAATGGTATATATGATTACTATGATGTGGAACAAATAGAAGAATTTGTTGCTTTTGAGGCTGCTTATGAAATTGAAGCTTTGTTTGAAAAGTATGAAGCTTTTGATGATAATGGTGATAGGCTGGAATATCTTGCTATACTTGGATATTGCTATGAAAATTATGAATACAATTACTATATTAATACTTTTATGAAGAAAGTCAACGTTGTCCAAGAAGAGACTAATATTTTGCAGGAATCTATGGAAGAATAAATTGATGAAACTGTGAGCTCATTGGATGAAAAAGATGAGGAAGAGAGCGAAGAACGAAATGAGGAAGAGCGGATTGATCACCCGTGCCCACCTTCTAATGAGAGTAACTCTCCAACTCATACATTGTTTAATTCCCCTTCATGCTTACCGAAGGATGATTGCTATGATGACTATTATGATCCCATTGATTATCTTGAAATATCCCTTTTTCATGATGCTTGTGGCCAAGATGCCAATAAGAATTATGCTTATGGAGATGAACTTGCTATAGTTCCTTATGTTACACATGAAATTGTTGCTATTGCACCCACGCATGATAGTCCTATTATCTTTTTGAATTCTCCCGACTACACTATATCGGAGAAGTTTGTGCTTTTTAAGGATTATATTGATGTGTTGCCTTTTACTATTACACATGATGATTTTGATGAATGTAATATGCATGTGCTTGCTACTCCTACTTGCAATTATTTTGAGAGAGGAACTATATCTCCGCCTCTTTATGTTTCCAATACGATAGAATTGCAAGAAACTGTTTATACTATGCATTGGCCTTTACTATGTGTGCATGAATTGTTCTTTTATGACATGCCGATGCATAGGAAGAGAGTTAGACTTCGTCATTACATGATTTATGTTAATTTGTGCTCACTACTAAATTACAAATCATTGTTAATTAAAATTGGCTTTGATATACCTTGGGATCCGGGTGGATTCACTACTTGAGCACTATATGCCTAGCTTAATGGCTTTAAAGAAAGCGCTGCCAGGGAGACAACCCGGAAGTTTTAGAGAGTCATTTATTTCTGTTGAGTACTTTCATATAGTTTAAAAACAACAAAAATAAAGAGGGGAACCTAAAAAAATTTCAAAAAGGAATGTGAAAGTGAGAAAGACAAGCATTGTTGAAGTGGGACCTAGCCTTGGACTTTGTTCATGCTCACGGAAACTTTGTGAATCTTGATTACAGAAACTTTTCAACAATAATAATTACCCCCTTGTATAATTCCATTGTATTATAAAAATAATGTGCCAAGGTTTGCCTTTAGGATGTTTACAATGCTTGTTGGTTTGTACGGTGCTGGACAGAAACTTCGGCTGTAGTGCGCGATTTTACATTTTTAACTGGAACGTCAATTGGTTCTGATTCCTTTTTCACTGTCTTCATATACAACTTTTTTATATTTCCTAATTTTGGTAGAATTTTTGGGATAACAGAAGTATGCTGGATGTTCAGATTACTACAGACTGTTCTGTTTTTGACAGATTCTGTTTTTGATGCATAGTTTGCTTGTTTTGATGAATCTATCAATTTATATTAGTGGATTAAGCCATGGAAAAGTTATACTACAGTAGACACAATGCAAAAATAAAATATGAATTGATTTGCTACAGTACTTAGAGTAGTGATTTGCTTTATTATACTAACGGATCTTACCGAGTTTTCTGTTGAAGTTTTGTGTGGATGTAGTGTCTAATCGAGGATGTTTCGATGTGAGAAGAAGGAAGAGAGGCAAGAGCTCAAGCTTGGGGATGCCCGAGGCACCCCAAGTATATATTCAAGAAGACTCAAGCGTCTAAGCTTGGGGATGCTGGGGAGGCATCCCCTCTTTCTTCAACAACTATCGGTATGTTTTCGAATTCGTTTCGTTCATGCATTATGTGCAAGTCTTGGAGCGTCTTTTGCAATTAGGTTTTTATTTTTCTTTTATGCACCATGCTGGTATGAGATAGTCCTTGGTTGATTTATAGAATGCTCTATGCACTTCACTTATATCTTTTGAGTATGGATTTATAGAATGCTTCATGTGCTTCACTTATATCATTTGAAGTTTGGATTGCCTGTTTCTCTTTACATAGACAACCGCCATTTGAAGAATGCTCTTTTTCTTCACTTATATTTGTTAGAGCATGGGCATATCTTTTGTAGAAAGAATTAAACTCTCTTTCTTCACTTATATCAATTTAGAGAGATGACAGGAACTGGTCATTCACATGGTTAGTCATAAAATCCTATATAAACTTGTATATCGCTGAATATGATATGTTTGATTCCTTGCAATAGTTTTGCGATATAAAGATGGTGATATTAGAGTTATGCTAGTGGGTGGTTGTGGATTGTAGAGACACTTGTGTTGAGGTTTGCAAGTCCCGTAGCATGCACGTATGGTAACCGTTGTGTGACAAATTTGAAGCATGGGGTGTTTCTTTGATTGTCTTCCTTATGAGTGGCAGTCGGGGACGAGCGATGGTCTTTTCCTACCAATCTATCCCCCTAGGGGCATGCGTAGTAGTACTTTGCTTCGAGGGCTAATAAACTTTTTCAATAAGTATATGAGTTCTTTATGACTAATGTGAGTCCATGGATTATACGCACTCTCACCCTTCCATCATTGCTAGCCTCTTTGGTACCGTGCATTGCCCTTTCTCACCTCGAGAGTTGGTGCAAACTTCGCCGGTGCATCCAAACCCCGTGATATGATACGCTCTATCACACATAAGCCTCATTATATCTTCCTCAAAACAGCCCCCATACCTACCTATCATGGCATTTCCATAGCCATTCTGAGATATATTGCCATGCAACTTCCATCATCATCATATTCATGACTTGAGCATTCATTGTCATATTGCTTTGCATGATCATAAGATAGCTAGCATGATGTTTTCATGGCTTGTCCGTTTTTTGATGTCATTGCTACGCTAGATCATTGCACATCCCGGTACACCGCCGGAAGTATTCATATAGAGTCATATCTTTGTTCGAGATATCGAGTTGTAATATTGAGTTGTAAGTAAATAAAAGTGTGATGATCATCATTATTAGATCATTGCCCCAGTGAGGAAAGGATGATGGGGACAATGATTCCCCCACAAGTCGGGATGAGACTCTGGACCTTAAAAAAAAGGAGAGGCCAAAGAAGCCCAAATAAAAAAAGAGGCCAAAGAAGCCCAGCAAAAAAATTAAAATAAATAAATAAAAAAGAAAATAAAAAAATGAGAGAAAAAGAGAGAAGGGCCAATGTTACTATCCTTTTACCACACTTGTGCTTCAGAGTAGCACCATGTTCTTCATAGAGAGAGCCTCCTATGCTTTCACTTTCATATACTAGTGGGAATTTTCATTATAGAACTTGGCTTGTATATTCCGATGATGGGCTTCCTCAAATGCCCGAGGTCTTCATGAGCAAGCAAGTTGGACGCACACCCACTTAGTTTCTTTTGTTGAGCTTTCATACACTTATAGCTCTTAGTGCATCCGTTGCATGGCAATCCCTACTCCTCACATTGATATCTATTAATGGGCATCTCCATAGCCTATGTATACGCCTAGTTGATGTGAGACTTTCTCCTTTTTTTGTCTTCTCCACATAACCTCCATCATTATATTCTATTCCACCTATAGTGCTATATCCATGGCTTGCGCTCATGTATTGCGTGAGGGTTGAAAAAGCTGAAGCGCGTTAAAAAGTATGAACCAATTGCTCGGCTCGTCATCGGGGTTGTTCTTGATGGGGGCATTTTGTGTGACGAAAATGAAGCATGACCAAACTGTATGATTTTCTAGGGATAAGCTTGCTTTGGCCTTGTTGTTTTGAAAAGACATGATTGCTTTATTGGTACGCTCAAAGTATTATTGTTTTTATGTCAAATGATAGACTATTGCTTTGAATCACTCGTGTCTTAATATTCATGCCATGATTAGACATATGATCAAGATTATGCTAGGTAGCATTCCACATCAAAAATTATTCTTTTTTATCATTTACCTACTCGAGGACGAACAGGAATTAAGCTTGGGGATGCTGATACGTCTTCGTCGTATCTATAATTTTTGATTGTTCCATGCCAATATTATTCACTTTCATATACTTTTTGGCAACTTTTTATATTATTTTGGGACTAACATATTGATCCGATTGCCAAATGCGGTTCTGCTCACTGCATGTTTTTGTTTCGCAGAAACCCAATATCAAATGGAGTCCAAACGGGATAAAAACGAACGGAGATTTTTTTTGGAATATTTATGATTTTCTGGAAGTAAAATCAACGCGAAACGGTATCCGAGGTGGGCACGAGGTAGGGGGGCGCGCCCCTGACCCTCGTGGTCCACCCGTAAGGAGGTTGATGCTCTTCTTCTGGCGCAAGAAAGATAATTTTATGACGAAGATCTAGGCGAAAGATTCACCCCAATCGGAGTTACGTATCTCTAGATATAAAGGAAACGGTGAAGGGCTAGAATCTGCCAACGCAGAGAACGCAGAAACAGAGAGATAGATCCAATCTCGGAGGGGCTCTCGCCCCTCCCAAGCCATGGGAGCCAAGGACCAGAGGGGAAACCCTCCTCCCATCTAGGGAAGAGGTCAAGGAAGAAGAAGAAGGGGGGCTCTCTCCCCCTTGCTTCCGCTAGCGCTGGAACGCCGCCGGGGGCCATCATCACCTTCGCCAACTTCACCAACACCTCCATCACCTCCCCCCTTCTATCTACAGCGGTCCACTCTCCCGCAACCCGCTGTACCATCTACTTGAACATGGTGCTTTATGCTTCATATTATTATCCAATGATGTGTTGCCATCCTATGATGTCTGAGTAGATTTCTGTTGTCCTATCGGTGATTGATGAATTGCTATGATTGGTTTGAGTTGCATATTTTATTTGTGTTGTCCTATTGTGCCCTCCGTGTCGCGCAAGCGTGAGGGATCCCGTTGTAGGGTTTGCAATATGTTTATGATTTGCTTATAGTGGGTTGCGTGAGTGACGGAAACACAAACCCGAGTAAGTAGGTTGTTTACGTATGGGATAAATGGGACTTGATACTTTAATGCTATGGTTGGGTTTTACCTTAATGAATCTTTAGTAATTGCGGATGCTTGCTAGAGTTCCAATCATAAGTGCATATGATCCAAGTAGAGAAAGTATGTTAGCTTATGCCTCTCCCTCAAATAGAATTGCAATAGTGATTACCGGTCTAGTAACATACTCAGTTGCTTAGGGACTATTCCACAACTCCTATCACCACTTTTCCATACTCGCTATATTTACTTTAGTTGTGTCTTTACCTTAGCAGCCCCTGGTTTTATTTACGTGTTCTTTACTTTCTTGAAAGCCTATCCTATCACACCTACAAAGTACTTCTAGTTTCATACTTGTTCTAGGTAAAGCAAACGTCAAGCGTGCGTAGAGTTGTATCGGTGGTCGATAGAACTTGAGGGAATATTTGTTCTACCTTTAGCTCCTCGTTGGGTTCGACACTCTTACTTATCGAAAACTGTTGCGATCCCCTATACTTGTGGGTTATCAGTACACGTTCGCGACCAGAATGGCAACACTACGTACGCTTCGACCAGGTGGGTCCCGACTGTCAGGCACTTCCTTGCGTGTGAAGATGTAGCTGGTGGGTCCTAGTAGTCAGGGGGCGAATCGTTTTTTTTCGAACGCACTTCCTTGCGTGCAAAGATGTAGCTGGTGGGTCCCAACAGTCAGGGGGAAACATTTTTTTTACGAAATACGTTGGCCCGTCCGGTGGGTCCCCGCTGTCAGGTGGAGGAATAATTATTTTGCGTGTAATAAGGAGGAACTTCCTTGCGGCCGCCGTGGACCCAGCTATCAGTCTCTCCGCGTACAGTACTCTTTCGATGGAAGTCGTTCCTTGACCACGTTGACCATGTCGCGCCGAGAGCACCAGGGCGATGGACGAGGGCGAGGCCTAGGAAGGGAACGACGCGGAGCCGGGGAAGACGCGACAGTGGAAGACCGCGTGGAGAGGAGTATGAGGGTTCACTGGTTCGGCTGCGGTGTGAGGCTGCCGTCGCTGCAGAATAACAGGGTGTGTGGCTCAGTAGAGGGATGGCCTGGTTAGCGGTGGGAGTAGTAGGGGGCGGTGAGGCCTCCGCGGCATCACAGCCGGCAACGGGAAGCAGGAGCACGTGGCACGACCGGCGCTGGTTTGGGCGGCTGGAGCAAGAAGACCAGAGGTTGAAGAAGCACTACGGCCGTTGGATGGAGCTAGAATTGTTCATATTGACTAAGTTGACAAAGCCCTCCATCCCCGTCAACTTAGTAGGCCCACAAGTCAGCCTCCCACCAAGGTGGGTCCCAGCTAGCAGGGGGAGTATTCATTTTTTTGTGCGTAATAAGGAGGCACTTCCGGTGGGTCCGAGCTGACAGCGGGGGGAACATTTTTTTTGCGAAATACAGTGGCCCGTCCGGTGGGTCCCAGCAGTCAGGGGCAAACGTTTTTTCGTGAAATACTGGTGGCCCGTCTGGTGGGTCCCTGCTGTCAGGTGGAGGAATAATTATTTTCCGCGTAATAAGGAGGCACTTCCTTGCGGCTGCCGTGGACCCAGCTGTCAGCCTTTCCATGTACAGTACTCTTCCGATGGAAGTCGATCGTTTACCACAGTGACCACGCCGCGCCGAGAGCACCATGGCGGTGGACAACGGCGAGGCCTAGGAAGGGGACGACGCGGAGCCGGGGAAGACGCGGCAGTGGATGCCCACGCGGAGAGGAGTACGGGGGTTCACTAGTTCAGCTGCGGTGTGAGGCTGCCGTCGCCACAGAATAACAGGGGTGTGGGTGAGTGGAGGGATGGCCTGGCCAGTGGTGGGAGTAGTATGGGGCGGTGAGGCCTCCGCGGTAGCACAGCCGGCCACGGGAGGCAGGAGCAGGCGGCACGACCGGCGCTGCTTTGGGCGGCTGGAGCAAGAAGACCAGATGTTGAAGAAGCACTATGGTCGTTGGATGGACATCATACGGTCACTGGAGTATTGACTAAGTTGACAAAGCCCTCCGTCCCCATCAACTTAGTAGGCCCAGAAGTCATCCCAACAATATGGTGGGTCCCAGCTAGCATGGGGGTATTCATTTTTTGGGCGAAATGAGAAGGCACTTCCTTGCGTGTGAAGATATAGCTGGTGGGTCCGACCTGTCAGCGGGGGGAACATTTTTTTCACGAAATACAGAGGCCCTTCCTGTGGGTCCTAGCTGTCAGTTGGAGGAATCATTATTTTGTGCGTCATAAGGAGGCATTTCCTTGCGTGCGGCCATGGACCCAGCTGTCAGCCTCTCCACTTACAGTACCACGTTGACCAGGCCGCGCCGAGAGCACCAGGGCGGTGGACGACGGCGAGGCCTAGGAAGGGAACAACACGGAGCCAGGGAATACTCGACAGTTGTTTCCCACGCGGAGGAGTACGAGGGTTTACTGGTTCGTCTGCCGTCCCCGGAGAATAACAGCAGGTGTGGGTGAGTAGAGGTATGGCTAGGCCAGCGATGGGAGTAGGGTGGGGCCGTGAGGCCTGCGCGGCAGCATAGCCGACCGCGGGAGGAGGGAGCAGGCAGTCCCGCCGACGCTTGTTTGAGCGGCTGGAGCATGAAGAGCAGAGATTGAAGAAGTACGACAGTCGTTGGATGGACATCCAACAGTCACTGCTCTAATGTGTTGACTAAGTTGACAGGGCGTTGGGTGTGCGTCAACCTTTTTTTTATGAAAGCATACGCGTCAACCTATAGTAGGCGCACAAGTCAGCCTCAAATCTGTGGAAAACAGCATACAACCCATCTGCCATTATTTCTAATAATGTACAGCCCATTTGCTAATTCTTAAGAATTTTTTTGGAGCCCATCTTCTTTTTGTTTGCATTACACCCCATATTGTGGCCACGGTCAAAAAGTATACGGAATTTTGCATATTTCGGTGTGGTCAACTATTATTAATACAGAAATATCGATTCACATTCAAACTATTTTGAAAAATAATTTATATAAATATAAAATCCAAATAATTGTCCACTCATAAAAATCAATGGAATTTAAAATCTTGTAATGAAAAAAATTGAAACTAATTCCCGGTTTGATGTGTTTTAAAAATTTACAGCCCATTTTTGGGCAAACCGAATGAAACTCTTCTCGTCTTGAAAGATTTACAGCCCAGTAGGGGCGTTAAAGCAAGTAGGCCTTGTTTGGATATTTCTTTAAAAAAATAGAACTGGGCTAAATATTTTCAGCAAGAAAAAAACACAACAGGGTTCATGATGTGGTAAACATAAATAAAACCCTGGCTAGACGGGCCACAACCCCCGCACTGCCCCGTTGTTACCCTGATCTGTTGCTAAAACTAGTACAAATAACAACTTCTTATTCCTAAAGAAAAACTGCGCGACCTGCTGGGTCCCTGGTGTCAGCCGCTCATAGTGTAATTCTCTCGTTTATTGACTACCTTGACAATGGCATGAGCCCCAGATGTCCAACAATTAGGAGGAACCATATTTTCGGGCTTGTAATATAGAGGCACGTGCGTGCGTACTGCCATGACACTGGTGGGTCCCTACTGTCATCCTCTCCACGTACAATCATCTCCTTGTTCCTATCAGTTGTTGACGACGTTGACAACGCAAGAGGGCGGCGTACCGCGCACGGCGAGCGAACCAAGGCCGCAAGGTGGAGGACGACGGCAAGGCCTCGGACGAAATGAACAGGAGCCGTGGAAGATCCGCTGGTCCAGTCTCAGGCGGAGGCGAGTATGAGGGTTGACTGGTTCCGGTGCGGGTGCGTGTTGGGGCTGACATCGCCAGAGAATAACAGGACGTGTGGGGGAATAGAGGGAGGGACTGGCCAACGTTGGAGGGTACATACAGTAGGGCGGCGGAGGCGCAGCCAGCCATGGGAGGCGGGAGCAGGCGGAGCCGATGGGGTGGTTTGGTTTGGGCAGCTGGAGGAAGAAGAAGTCAAGAGATACAAGATACACGACAGATGTTGGATCTCAATCCAACGGCTGGTAGGCAGAATCGTTTGTTGACTGGCTAGTAAGTCGACACCACCTTGGATAGGCTATTTCCTCGCGGGTCCCAAATGTCAGAATCCAAATCTGTCACGGTCATGTAGCCTTTCCTATGAAAATTTATAGCCCATTTGATGTGCTAGTTCGAAATAAGTTTGTGGGTGCTGGTGGGGGCTAATCACTTGGCTTCTGTAATGCACAGTAAGCTCAAGCAGGCGGCGAGAGTGATATTATTTCCCTCAGTTGGGATTTGTTATAATATTTCACTCTAAATTAAACGAATGGCAAGCCATTTGCCTTGTTTCAAAGAAAATATGACAATCACAGCCGAGTTGAAAAGGGTAGGAACATCTAACTCCAGCTTACAAACTGTACAAAAGCACGAGGGTTAATTGTTCATCAGGTTTACAAAAAAACCCAGGTTGAAAAGTGCAACAACATCTAACTCTAGCACTGTTTTGGGCAGTCACAGTCAAATGGATCGGTCAGGTCCATAGAATGAACATCCTGGGTCGTAAAATTTATTGGATTATGACCACAATATGTTGCAAAAAGAAGCCCGACACGTTCATAAGCTCTTTTGCCCACCTGAAACTCCTTTTTTTCTCTTCGACATACACATCCGTCAAAAGCATGCTGCTGATAAACTTAATCCTGATGGACAATAGTAACCTCGCATTCAGCAGGAAGAATGTGACAAATCTAGTGTTTGCACGGTTGGCTACATATCGTTCTAGCTTTATTGTCTTCAATCGAATCTCATGAGAAGTGAGAAAATCCTGATGGTTACGAATCCACCGATTGGTTATAACTTTCTTACCCCGTCCTGTTGCCTAAATAGACATGAAGATTGAAAAGAGTTAAGGTCTAAAAAAAGAGTGTCGAAAGAGCAATAGCTGAACGGTTAATTCTAGTACACTATATGCGGGCTTCCAATGTGCGTGAAATTATCACCTTTATATACAACTTTTCCAGACATGGAAAGCATTGCAGCAAGCCAATAATCTTGTTCAGATCAAAACAATTCATTTGGATTATAAGATCTTGACAGAATCCAGCACCATTGATAGGCCATCCATGGAGAAACTCTTCATTGAGCATAGAACATAATATTAGTAAAAAATGTGTACTCCAATATGATATATAACTTATGCGCTGAAATTTAAAATGCATCTTATGGTTACAAGTGTAGATGATAATATAAAGTACCTGAAGAACTGTGGAGCCAAACACCATATTGAAATGAGCACATAGATCATGTATTACACCCAAGGTCTCCAGTTTAGGCGCAGAGAGGACGGTTATTTGCAACGGTGAATAACTAGAATCAAGGATCAACCATTGAAGTGAAGGGGCATCTTGGATGATGAGCTGCCTTCCTGTGACGACCGGATAATTAAGCTACAGTAATCCCACACTAATGATGCCACATCACCACGATCACTGTTGTTAACCTCGCGATGATTCGAAACCGTTTCAAAATTAAAATTCAAATTAATGTCAACAATAAAAGTTTTCGAAAGTTAAAACAAAAATGTTCGGGAGGTGCCATAAATTGCATATGTAAATATGGTGCAATAAACACAATTTTATAAAATGCCTAGATATTTTATAGTGGATGGAAACAAGAAAACAATTAAACAAAATGAAAAGCAGAACCTAACTAAAAAAAAAGCCTGCCCCCCCCCCACTAGGCCTCGGCCCAGCTGGCCATCGGGCCAGCCAGAGCCACCCACTACCCCACCGACCGACCCGCCCCTGCCTTATCCCCACAAGGGGGAAACCCTAACCAGTCACCACCCCACTTCCCCCCTCTCCCGAAAATATCTGCCCCGTCTCTCCCCGATTGGATCGGGATCGGGGGAGCAGCTCGCCGCCCCCGCGCTAGGACGCCGCCGCCTCACAGGACCGCCTCCCCGCCGGCCTGCTTCCGCGTCGACCCCGCCGATGCCACGATGTCATCGCCGTCCCCGGTCGCCGGAGCCGCCCCTCGTCTACCTCCACCTCGTCGGACGCCTTCCTCGACCTCCTCCCCGCCGGCGCCGTCGCGCCTCACCGCCGAACTCCCCTACAACGGGGGTGAGAACCCCATCCCCCCTCTTCCCTCTCCCCATCGTCCCGCACGTCCATCGCCACGCTCAGCGCGCCGATCGCCCCTGTTCCCCTGTGTCGCCCGTCGTTTCGCGCCTCCGCTGCCGCTGCTCGCTCGTCCACAGGGTTGCTGCTGTGCCTGGACATCGCGTGTCGCCGCACGCCCCCTGTGCACTCCGCCGTCACTGCTGCCGCCCTAGCCACTGGCCTCGCCCCGCTCCTGCACCCCCCTGCGTCGGCGACGCCGCCATGCCCGTGGCCAACTCCGGTGCTCCGACCTCCGCGCCCTACTCCCCTCGCCTTAGTCCCGAACCTCCGTCGCCTCCCCTGGCCGGCGTCTGGGCTTCCTATCGGGCGCTCGTGGTCGTGCCCCTGCGCCCGCACCGCCCGGTGCCCGCTATGGCCCCTAGGGCCAATGACAAATGGGGCCTGTCCCAGAACAATTAAAAAAGATTAAAAATAAATAATAATAATAGTAGTAATAATAAAAATATAATTAATTAGTTAACTAAGTTAATGAACTTAATTAATTGTGATTAATTAACCTAATCATTTAACTAATCTAGTTAATCCTGATTAGTTAGTCTCAATCAATGACAAGCGGGACCCACCCGTCAGCTTGACTGGTCAAAGGTCAAAGCTGACTGCTGATGTCATGATGACATCATAAATGCATTTAGAATTAAATTAATTCTGTTAATTGTAGTAAATGATTAAATCCTTTTTAAATTAATATAAAATAAACCGCAGCTCGGATGGAAAAACTTAGTACATGAAAGTTGTTCAGAACGACGAGACAAATCTAGACACGCAGCCCGTTCGTCCGCCACGCGTCCCTAGCATAGTGAACCTGCAACATTTTCCCTGGTTCATCTGTACGAAAACGCGAAACACCGGGGATACTTTCCCGGATGTTTCCCCCTTTCGCCGGTACCACCTACTACCGCGCTAGGGCACACCTAGGAACACTCATTGTCATGTCATGCATCATCATGCTTATGTTTGCATTGTATTTATTGTTTCTTCCCCCTCTTCTCTCCGGTAGACTACGAGACCGACGCTGGTGCTGCCCAGTACGACTACGGTGTTGATGACCCCTCCTTCTTGCCAGAGCAATCAGGCAAGCCCCCCCCCCCTTGATCACCAGATATCGCCTATTCTTCTCTATACTGCTTGCACTAGAGTAGTGTAACATGTTACTGCTCATTACTCTATTCATTGCATAGCCTTTGTCATTGTTACTACAGATCATTGGTACCCTACCCAATCCTAAATGCTTAGTATAGGATGCTAGTTTATCATCATTGGCCCTACATTCTTGTCGATCGCCTTGCTATACTATTGGGCCGTGATCACTCGGGAGGTGATCACGGTATATACTATACATACATACATATTATACAGATGGTGATTAAAGTCGGGTCAGCTCGTTGAGTACCCGCAAGTGATCCCGATGTGGGGGCTGAAAGGATAGGTGGCTCCATCCCGGTAGAGGTGGGCCTGGGTTCCCGACGGCCCCCGACTGTTACTTTGTGGCAGAGCGACAGGGCAGGTTGAGACCACCTAGGAGACAGGTGGGCCTGGCCCTGGTCGGCGTTCGCGGTTGCTTCATAATAACACGCTTAACGAGATCTTGGTATTTGATCTAAGTCTGGCTACTAGCGTATACGCACTAACCAACTACGCGGGAACAATTATGGGCACTCGACGTCGTGGTATCAACCGAAGCCCTCTTGACGTCAGCGACGGAGCGCGCGCGCCGGATTGGACCGCGTAAAGTGACTTCCTTTGTAATGGAGGTTGCTAGGTCTGCTTCCGGCCGCCCTCGCAACGTGCAGGTGTGCAATGGGCGATGGGCCTAGACCCCTGCGCGCATAGATTTAGACCGGCGGGCTGACCTCTCTGTTGTGCCTAGGTGGGGCTGCGACGTGTTGATCTTCCGAGGCCGGGCATGACCCAGGAAAGTGTGTCCGGCCAAATGGGATCAAACGTGTTGGGTTATGTGGTGGAACCCTGCAGGGAAGTTAATCTATTCGAATAGCCATGATCTTCGGTAACAGGACGACTTGGAGTTGTACCTTGACCTTATGACAACTAGAACCGGATACTTAATAAAACACACCCTTCCAAGTGCCAGATACAACCCGGTGATCGCTCACTAACAGGGTGACGAGGAGAGGATCGCCGGGTAGGATTATGCTATGCGATGCTACTTGGAGGACTTCAGTCTACTCTCTTCTACATGCTGCAAGATGGAGGCTGCCAGAAACGTAGTCTTCGATAGGACTAGCTATCCCCCCCTTATTCTGGCATTCTGTAGTTCAGTCCACCGATATTGCCTCTTTACACATATACCCATGCATATGTAGTGTAGATCCTTGCTTGCGAGTACTTCGGATGAGTACTCACGGTTGCTTCTCTCCCTCTTTTCCCCCTTTCCATTCTACCTGGTTGTCGCAACCAGATGTTGGAGCCCAGGAGCCAGACGCCACCGTCGACAACAACTCCTACTACACTGGAGGTGCCTACTACTACGTGCAGGCCGCTGACGACGACCAGGAGTTGTTAGGTGGATCCCAGGCAGGAGGCCTGCGCCTCTTTCGATCAGTATCCCAGTTTGTGCTAGCCTTCTTAAGGCAAACTTGTTTAACTTATGTCTGTACTCAGATATTGTTGCTTCCGCTGACTCATCTATGATCGAGCACTTGTATTCGAGCCCTCGAGGCCCCTGGCTTGTATTATGATGCTTGTATGACTTATTTATATTTGTAGAGTTGTGTTGTGATATCTTCCCGTGAGTCCCTGATCTTGATCGTACACGTTTGCGTGCATGATTAGTGTACGATTGAATCGGGGGCGTCACAAGTTGGTATCAGAGCCGAATGCCTGTAGGAATCCCCCTTCCACACTCCTTGGCCGAAGTCGAGTCTAGACATTGCAAAACTTTTACTAACATGGTTGTGTGTCTTATGGGCCCACGTCGCCATTTGGGTGGTATTAGGATCTTTTACTCCTTGATCTTTACTTTGGGACTCTCATCTCTCTTCTATTCGGGTTAAATGATTTTGCTAAAATCTAACTCTAGGTTCTCGTTACCACTTCCTGCCGGAGAGCCCCTTCATTACAGATGATCGATTGCTTCAACAGAAGAATCTGACCATACTCTCCGATGTTCTACCGAGAACTTGTGCTCATCGCTTTTGCAATACCCCTTCCACCGTCAACCCTTATGGATAACTACATGCACTTGCCATTCTTACATTCATCCTCAGTTGGTCTTGTTATTACAAGATACCCTGTAATACTCGTCGTTGTTCCAAGAATCCCTTGTGCCACTGCCTTGCGGTTCCTTGCCGCAAAAATATCCCTACGATTTATTTTTTTTCACACTTATCGAGGAGCCATTCAGTTGTTCATAGGATTCACTAGATGCATTGAAATACTACCCGATCTTCCTGCACTCCTTTAACAACTATTGCTCTGCAAATACTTGTCTTCTTGCAGTCTGGACAATTCCATTTGTCTAGCAATAACCATTAAAATCCTTGTGATTGACATTCTGATCCTGTTGATTCAACATGTGTGTGAATGCACACAATCATCGGTTATTCCCAGGAAATTTCCTTCCGGCTCGAACATCATTTTAAACGTGAGCTGGTTCTCAAGAAATCCAATTGCCGTCGATTGTACCCTAAGCCTACTCAACTTATTCATCCTTAATCAGAGTTTTTGCCTGTGAGCCCTTGATTTGGAAAACATGATTCTTTGCCTTTGAGCTTTGAGTTAGTTGTTTCTATAATCTAAGGCCCTTGCCTTGATTCTTCCTCTGATTGTGTGCCGATGCTCACATCAGCTCTGTTGTGGACCATCAGATCCTTTATTGGATTTTGTCCGACACCGTCCTTCGTATTCATTAACCTTGTGAGCTTTTCCTCAGATACATAATGCCTTTGGTAAATTGTATCCCCTGCTTTTGTCAACCATGCTCTGCTCCCGAGCTTGAGTTATTTACTCCAAAGTTTGTGGTATATTTTCCCAAGATACCCCTAAGGGTTGAACCTATGCCTTCCCAGATCTGGGTAAACCCGAGAGCTATCACGAATCATACTCTTCTGGTGTTTTGCTAGAAGAAAATTTAAACATTACAACTTCTTCGAAAAATGAGAAGTGAATGGAAGGTTATGCATTGACGAAGTGGGAGTCGACCTTGAACCTTTGTGTTCCTGCCCATGGACACGATGTAGATCCTATCATGGAAGCTTCTTGCAATAATAACTATTTCCTTGAAAATATCATCTGGATCTGTGAATTGATCCTTTGCAATCGTGGTTTCGACCATAATTTCTTCCTTTGATTCCATTTCTCAGACAAGTAAAAGCGCTTGTCTTCTATAGATCAATACACCCCACTTCAACCTTTAATTTGATATGCCCTCGAGTATTATCTCCCTGGTATCTCGAGGATATCATGCCATTGGCCTACATCTTATGAATTTGTGCCGGAGTAATACCTTTCCCTATCATAGTCACTCCATGAGTTTTGGGTTGTCGTCATCGAGAACACCGAATAGTGAATCGAGTCTGCATTGCGATTCGACAACTCTTAGTAATCTTCATTGCTTACGAGTTTAATACTCCATCATGTCATTCCTAGCCTTATCGCTACATCATTATCGTGCTATATTTAACTGTGCTAGCTGGTTCTTCCCAGAGCACAAATTTCGACGGTGAGGTAATCTTACGTCGATCTTCCTCGTCACATCACTTCTCCTTGAACAACAAAATTGATTTCGAGTTTGTGTCGTACCCATGGTTCCAATAACCTTTCTCTTCATCATTCCTTTAACTTGATGTCATTGCCAATCGATTGCATCTTCATGGAGACTCTCGACAAAATTTGTTGTGATCATCATCAACATTTGAACTCCTTCCAGGATACCAATCGAATTCATGATGAGAAATACCACCCTTGCCCTCGATGAATTGTGTTGTCATCGACCACTTTATTGGATTCCCTCAAACACAAACTTGTTCGTGTTCTGTGTTATACCTTGAGATTCTTGCTATCCAGTATTTGTTCTCCTTTACCTTGGAGTATTACCATCTTTTATGTCAAGAATGTTGTGAGAATTTCACCACCTCTTAAGAATTCTTGGTATAGTAATACTTCTTGCCATCTCCGCTCATTCCTGGGTCCCCGTGTTGATTTTAACCGGGATACCAACACGTGAACGGTGCTATTTGGATTCTGCCCTTCTAGCAACCCTATTGCTTTGAAGTTAATGGTTGGCCATTCGTTCTTAGACATTTGATTATTGAATCACCATTCCGACGTTGTTTGTGCAACCCAGCCCATATTTCGGGTGCACCTTTCAACCAATGTTTATTTGTGTATGTTTTCCTCGAGCATACATCATTATACCATTTGATCTGACAAATGTTATCTCCTTGTTCACATAATTGTGGAAATCCATCTTTTGTTAATCTCAATGAATTGTCGCTGATTCCATCAGCCACCTCCTCATCCTCTTGTTGGTTTACCGATGAACTCTTGTTTCGGAACTGGCTTCCATGGCTCATCTCCCTAGAATCTTCGATGTCATCTCATCAATTGTATCACACCTTTTCTCTTCAAGCATCGTGAGTTTGACGTATCCCAACACCGATCAGATCTGAATCTCGGTCAGATATGATGGTTGGAACATTTTTCCAAGAGTTATAACACTGGTCTTTTATGACCCGGTAAGGTGATGGCATGCCCAGCACACCTGGCCAGATGACCTGCTGTTATAGTTTCCTTATTAGCAAGGTTATCCATTCTTCCATGAGGAAATTGTAAGACTTATTCTACAAGTTGTTCCTAATGGATCCTTCCTGTATCCAAAGTCTGACTTTTGCTTGAAGACCATGTCAATACTATCTCGAAGCATGTCTGTGGTACTCCAATTTTCCACAAGAACATTTGACGCCCAATGCTAAATGTTTCCTGCTCAATTATCCAAACAACGCTGTATGGGTAATGTCATGAAATTCCTCTCCCCTTACATAAATGGTTTTCTACTTTCTATCCTGTCATGGATATCATGCTCTGTTTGTCCTTGGGAAGGAAATACCCCTGAAATATGTGTTTTAACACATTTTCCTTTCCATTGTTCTGTTTAATCTGATAATCATATTTTCCTTTCCATTGTTTGGTTTAACCTTTCTTGTGATCTATATGACCTAAGCAGTAATATTCTCCTGCTTATGTAAACACCTCGTGGTACCGCTCTGTCAAGAAGACCTCATTACTATTGTTGATGACATTCCGGTAGCCACCGATGGACGAGAACCTTGCCTATTGGCACGCCTCGTTCAACGAGCAGGAAAATGGTTCTCTTCGTCCCTCGCCCTTGGTATCGATGTTGTTGCCGACATAACTGATAGGCTACCCTCTGACACGCCTTACTATCGTGACCGTGCAAGATGTCGGCCCCCTTCCTAACTTCAACCACATGGTGGGTCCATAACCCACAGTTCCACAGGATCGAAACCTGACTCTCCTGTACACCCCCTGTTCCCAAAGTTATTCCTCGCGGTGGACTTGTATGTAATTCACGGACCACCGTCCCAAGTGATCTATTTTGGTATCAGATGCAATACTTATTCTCGTTGCCCTGAACCCCTTTCACCTTCTGATTAGGCATCGAACGCTTGCCTATCCGTTTGAAACTTCTCATGGTACCCCCTTACTTTGCTCTCGATATTTTCTTAAGATTCAATTCGAGAGTAACTTCCGCCACCTTCCTCGATGTTATCGACCAGATAGTCAGCCTTGTAGAGGTCTGTCCTTTTGAAGCTACCCCTTATCCTTTCCGTAAGTACGATGAAGATCCCCAAGGAAGGATGAAAACTTCATCATGATGACCCAAAGCAGAGAACTGAAGACATCAATGTAATGGATCGACCTCTTCGAGAAGAGCTACCAAAGACGAGAAGATTCGTTAGGATTTCGTAACCAGACCTTTCCCCCTAGTCCCCCTCTTAAATCTCGAGACGAGATTTCTTGTAGTGGAGGAGATTTGTGACGACCGGATAATTAAGATACAGTAATCCCATGCTAATGATGCCACGTCACCACGATCATTGTTGTTAACCTCGCGATGATTCTAAATCGTTTCAAAATTCAAATTCAAATTAATGTCAACAATAAAAGTTTTCGAAAGTTAAAACAAAAATGTTTGGGAGGTGCCATAATTTGCATATGTAAATATGGTGCAATAAACACAATTTTATAAAATGCCTAGATATTTTATAGTGGATGGAAACAAGAAAACAATTAAATAAAAAGAAAAGCAGAACCTAACTAAAAAAAAGCCTGCCCCCCCCCCCCCACTAGGCCTCGGCCCAGCTGGCCATCGGGCCAACCAGGCCGACCTACCTGGCCCAGCCGACCGACCCGCCCCTGCCTTATCCCCACAAGGGGGAAACCCTAACCAGTCACCACCCCACTTGCCCCCTCTCCCGAAAATATCTGCCCCCTCTCTCCCCGATTGGATCGGGGTCGGGGGAGGAGCTCGCTACCCCCGCGCCAGGACGCCGCCGCCTCGCAGGACCGCCTCCCCACCGGCCTGCTTCCGCGTCGACCCCATCGACGCCACGATGTCACCGCTGTCCCCGGTCGCCGGAGCCGCCCCTCGTCTACCTCCACCTCGTCGCACGCCTTCCTCGACCTCCTCCCCGCCGGCGCCGTCGTGCCTCACCGCCGAACTCCCCTACAACGGGGGTGAGAACCCCATCCCCCTGCTTCTCTCTCCCCCTCATCCCGCACGTCCATCACCAAGCTCAGCACGCCGACCGCCCCTGTTCCCCTGTGTCGCTCGTCGTTTCGCGCCTCCTTGCCGCTGCTTCGCCGTCCACAGGGGTTGCTTCAGGTTCGGGCGTCGCGTGTCGCCAGACGCCCCTGTGCACTCCGCCGTCACTAATGCCGCCTCGCCACTGCCTCGCCCGCTCCTCAGACCCCTGCGTCGGCGACGCGCCACGCCGTGGCTAACTCCGGCCTCGACCTCCGCGCCCTACTCCCCTCGCCTTAGTCCCGAACCTCTGTCGCCTCCCCTGGCCGGCATCGTGGGCCCCGGCGACCGTGCCGTTGGTCTCGCAGGAGGCCAGCGCCTGGGCTGCCTATCGGGCGCTCGTGGTCTTGCCCTGCGCCTGCACCGCCCGGTGCCCGCTATGGCCCCTAGGGCCAATGACAAATGGGGCCTGTCCCAGAACAGTTAAAAAAAGATTAAAAATAAATGATAATAATAGTAGTAATAATAAAAATATAATTAATTAATTAATTAGTTAACTAAGTTAATTAACTTAATTAATTGTGATTAATTAACCTAATCATTTAACTAATCTAGTTAATCCTCATTAGTTAGTCTCAATCAATGACAAGCGGGACCCACCCGTCAGCTTGACTAGTCAAAGGTCAAAGCTGACTGCTGATGTCATGATGACATCATAAATGCATTTAGAATTAAATTAATTCTGTTAATTCTAGTAAATGATTAAATCCTTTTTAAATTAATATAAAATAAACCGTAGCTCGGATGGAAAAACTTTGTACATGAAAGTTGTTCAGAACGACGAGACAAATCTAGACACGCAGCCCGTTCGTCCGCCACGCGTCCCTAGCATAGTGAACCTGCAACATTTCCCCTTCGGTTCATCTGTCCGAAAACGCGAAACACCGGGGATACTTTCCCGGATGTTTCCCCCTTTCGCCGGTACCACCTACTACCGCGCTAGGGCACACCTAGTAACACTCATTGTCATGTCATGCATCGTCATGCTTATGTTTGCATTGTATTTATTGTTTCTTTCCCCTCTTCTCTCCGGTAGACTACGAGACCGACGCTGCTGCTGCCCAGTACGACTACGGTGTTGATGACCCCTCCTCCTTGCCAGAGCAACCAGGCAAGCCCCCCCCCCCCTTGATCACCAGATATCGCCTATTCTTCTCTATACTGCTTGCATTAGAGTAGTGTAGCATGTTACTGTTCGGTTACTCCTATTTTGTTGCATAGCCTGTCATTGTTGCTACAGTCATTGATACCCTACCCGCAATCCTAAATGCTTAGTATAGGATGCCAGTTTATCATCATTGGCCCTACATTCTTGTTAGTCTGCCTTGCTATACTATTGGGCCGTGATCACTCGGGAGGTGATCACGGGTATATACTATACATACATACATATTATACAGATGGTGACTAAAGTCGGGTCAGCTCGTTGAGTACCCGCAAGTGATCCCGATGTGGGGGCTGAAAGGACAGGTGGCTCCATCCCGGTAGAGGTGGGCCTGGGTTCTCGACGGCCCCCGACTATTACTTTGTGGCGGAGCGACAGGGCAGGTTGAGACCACCTAGGAGACAGGTGGGCCTGGCCCTGGTCGGCGTTCGCGGTTGCTTCATAATAACACGCTTAACAAGATCTTGGTATTTGATCTAAGTCTGGCTACTGGCCTATACGCACTAACCAACTACGCTGGAATAGTTATGGGCACTCGACGTTGTGGTATCAGCCGAAGCCCTCTTGACGTCAGCGACGGAGCGGCGCGCGCCGGATTGGACCGCGTAACGTGACTTCCTTTGTAATGGAGGTTGCTAGGTCTGCTTCCGGCCGCCCTCGCAACGTGCAGGTGTGCAATGGGCGATGGGCCTAGACCCCTGCGCGCATAGGATTTAGACCGGCGGGCTGACCTCTCTGTTGTGCCTAGGTGGGGCTGCGACGTGTTGATCTTTCGAGGCCAGGCATGACCCAGGAAAGTGAGTCCGGCCAAATGGGATAAAGCGTGTTGGGTTATGTGGTGCACCCCTGCAGGGAAGTTAATCTATTCGAATAGCCATGATCTTCGGTAACAGGACGACTTGGAGTTGTACCTTGACCTTATGACAACTAGAACCGGATACTTAATAAAGCACACCTTCCAAGTGCCGATACAACCCGGTGATCGCTCTCTAACAGGTGACGAGGAGAGGATCGCGGGTAGGATTATGCTAGCGATGCTACTTGGAGGACTTCTACTACTCTCTTCTACATGCTGCAAGACTGAGGCTGCGAGCGTAGTCTTTGATAGGACTACCTATCCCCCCCTTATTTTGGCATTCTGAAGTTCAGTCCACCGATATTGCCTCTTTACACATATACCCATGCATATGTAGTGTAGATCCTTGCTTGCGAGTACTTTGGATGAGTACTCATGGTTGCTTCTCTCCCTCTTTTCCCCCTTTCCATTCTACCTGGTTGTCGCAACGAGGTGCTGGAGCCCAGGAGCCAGACGTCACCGTCGACAATGACTCCTACTACACTGGAGGTGCCTACTACTACGTGCAGGCCGCTGACGACGACCAGGAGTAGTTAGGAGGATCCCAGGCAGGAGGCCTGCACCTCTTTCGATCTGTATCCCAGTTTGTGCTAGCCTTCTTAAGGCAAACTTGTTTAACTTATGTCTGTACTCAGATATTGTTGCTTCCGCTGACTCGTCTATGATCGAGCACTTGTATTCGAGCCCTCGAGGCCCCTGGTGTAATGCCCCGGATTCGATCGCCTGTGTCCGCCATTATTCGTCGTCATTGCCATGTCATGTGCTTGCGTGTCTCTCTTTGCCATGTCATCATCTGCATTTCATATCATGTCATCATGTGCATTTCTTTTTGCATACATGTTCGCCTCATGCATCCGAGCATTTTCCCGTTGTCCGCTTTGCAATCCGCACTCCTATGTCTCCCGCGCTCCTTCTACCTCTTTTCGTGTGTGGGTGTTAAACGGTCTCGAATGGACCGAGGTTTGTCAAGCGGCCTTGGTATAGCACCGTAGACCGCTGTGTCAAGTTTCAGATCATTTGGAGGTCGTTTGGTACTCCAACGGTTAACCGGGTAACCGCAAAAGCCTCCTTCTCTTTTCAGCCCAACACCCCTTTCAAAGTGGCCCAAAACCCACCAAACTCACCTCCATGCTCTCGGTCGATCGATCACGATCGCGTGGCCTAAAACCGCACCTCATTTGGACTCTCCTAACTCCCTCTACCTATAAAACTAGACCTCCCCGAAATTCGCGGATCAAAACGCCCTAACCCTAGCCCCTTCTTCCTCCACATGCGCGGACACCGTCCGCCCGGCGCGGACGCTGCCCAGCCGCCACCTCACCCGGCCAATGGGCGCTGCCACCTCACCTCCGCCGCCGCTCTCCGCCAACCACGGCGCGCCACGTCGCCACCCTCTCTCCCCGCCGTCGGGCACTCCAGGCCCAGATCCGCCCGCCATGGTCGCTTCGGGCCCGAGCCGCCCAGGCGCAGCCTGGGCGCCAGCGCCCGTGCTGCCGCTCTCCGGCCGCCGGACCTCGTCGGCGTGCCCGCCGCCTCGCCGGAGGGCGCCAGCACACCGCCACTGCGCCCGCCGAGCCACCTCCGCCGTCCCGAGCTCGGCCTCCGCCGCCTCCGCCACCGCTCGGTCCCGGCCGTCGCCGCCGCCTCCCTCCGCCGCCTCGCCGTTCGCCGCCGCCTCGCCCGCCATGCCCCGGCGCGCCGCGCCCGGAGCTCCGGCGAGCTTCGCCGCCAAACGCCCGGCCGCCCGCCCGAGCCGCCCGACCTCCTCCGCCTGGTCCGCACCTCCATCTCCGGCCAGATCCGGCCAGGAGAGGCCCGGATCCGGTCGCCCCGGCCATCTCCCTCCTCTCCGGCGCGTGTCCCGGCGAAGTTCCGGCCATCCTCCATCCACGTGCCTCGGTTGACCTCTTCCCCCCTGTTTTTTCTCACTAAGTCCCGAATAGTTTCATATTTTGTTGCATTTTCATCGCATCATAACTCATCATCGTTGCTCCGTTTCGTGCGTGTAATATGTCAAAATGTTCGCCTCGATGAGTAGATCATTTCATCTCATTGCATCATTTTCATTTGAGCTCATCTTGATGCCCTAAATGCTGTTGGAAGAGTGCTATGTGATGTTAGTTTCTGTTTCTTAACAGAACATGCACTTTTGTCATTTTTGCCACGATTGATGTGTGCATCCTATGGACTTGAGTCCTACATGTGTTTTCTAATATGCCATGCCATATTTCCAGAGGCGTATGCCATGTATTTTTGTGATCTATGTGGTGAATAGCGCAAGCATGCAAACTAGGTGTCTTGATGTTGCTGATTTCAGCCCTGTTCTGCTGATATTTTGATGCCATGTTAACTTGATGCTACCGAGAGATCCATGCATATTTTGAGATACTTCAGTAAGGATGTTTTGTTCTACATGTCTTGCTCTATCCATGCCCTTGTTTGCAATTATGGAGTGCCCTAGCTTGAGTCAATCGAGCTCTACTTTTGCTATAAAATGTTTCCTGGCAGGTTGTTTACATGTTATTCAATTTTGCCAAGGTTGTTGTAGTTGATCCTTGTATGCTATGATGTTGTTATTGCCATGTATAGCTTCTATGCCATGTCTTCTTACTGTTTGTTGCCTTGCCATGCCATGTATTGCGCTGTGGTGAGTGGTTCAAGCTCACCAACATGCCTACTCATCGTTGTTCCTGCCATGTTCAAATCTGTAATATAACTTGCCATGTTTACATGGGTGCCATCATATTTTCTGATCCTTTTTGGCTTATGGTCAGTAGTTTACTTTTGTTCTATGCATTTATTAGTATCATGCCATGCCTTAGTTTGCCATGATAAGTTCCTGTAACATATTGTTTGATAGCTCTAAACATTGCAACCTCATGTTATTTCTGCCAATGCCTGAAACTGTTATTATTTGCAATCTTGCCATGTGTGTTTGGGCATGTTCTAGTCATTTCTGGAGATAGCTCAGTGTTCATGTTTTGTAATGCTTTACCTGTACGTCATGACCATGCATTTTTTTTCATGTTGAGGTCCTGTAGCATGTTGTTTTGATGCTTGCAATATGCCTAGTTGCTGTTTTGGACAGATTGTTGTCATATATTGTATAGAGTGTATGTGTTGAACCGTTGCTCCGTTTTGAGTGTGCTCTATATGAAACTTGCTTTATTTTGCATGTAGCTTCATATTATCATGTTGCATCCTTGTTTTGAGGTGTTTGCTTGATGTTTGTATGCATTTTGCATCAATGCCATGTTTAACTTGTTTTGCTCATATCTTCTAGGCCGTAGCTCCGAATCTAATGATCTTTATATGTAACTTGACTAGAATTTCGTGTAGATCATCGTGGTTCATATTAACTTGCTCTTTAACAACTTGAACATAAAGTTATTCAGATCTGGACCAATTTCGAAATTTGCATATGAGGACTTACCGGAATTGTTATATGTTGTTTCCGGCCTCATTTAAACTTGCTTTGATGTGTTGCTCTTGTTTGCATCATCTCTTGCCATGAGTAGCTCCATGTAGTCTTGTCATGCATCATGCTTGGTTGTGCATCATGTCTTGTCTATATGTGGTGTGTTTACTATGTTGTGTGCTTCTTCTTATTAGTTCCTATTTCGTTGCGATCGTGAGGATTCGTTCGTCTACGCTTGGTTTGGCTTCTTCCGCTCATCTTCTTCATGGACTCGTTCTTCTTGCTTATGGATTTCAGGCAAGATGACCGCTACCCTGGATCTCACTACTATCATTGCTATGCTAGATGCTTCGTTCTATCGCTATGCTGCGCTACCTATTACCTGTTTATCAAGCCATCCCAAATTGCCATGTCAGCCTCTAACCTTTTTCACCCTTCCTAGCGAACCGTTGTTTGGCTATGTTACCGCTTTGCTCAGCCCTCTTATAGCGTTGTTAGTTGCAGGTGAAGATGAAGTTTGTTCCTTGTTGAACATGGAGATGTTGTTCCTTGTTGGAACATGTTTACTTGTTGGGATATCACAATATATCTTATATTATTAATGCATCTATATACTTGGTAAAGGTTGGAAGGCTCGGCCTTATGCCTGGTGTTTTGTTCCACTCTTGCCACCCTAGTTTCCGTCATATCGGTATTATGTTCCCGGATTTTGCGTCCCTAACGCGGTCGGGTGATTTATGGGACCCCTTGACAGTTCGCTTTGAATAAGACTTTTCCAAAGAAGGCCCAACATTGGTTTTACCATTTGCCTGACCTATTACCTTTTTTTCCCTTGGGAGTCGCGCTCACAAGGGTCATCTTCATTTTAGCCCCCCCGGGACAATGCTTGTCTAAGCGTTGGTCCAAACTAGAGTGCTTTGCAGCGCCACCTCAAGGAAACTTGAGGGCTGGTTTTAGTTGTACGGACTGCTCATCTGGTCGTGGCCTGGGACGAGATACGCGCGGCTACTACCAGGGTGTCGGCACGCCGGGAGGTCTTGCTGGTCTTGTTTTATTGCTTTCGAAATGTCTTGTAGCCGGGATTCCGAGACTGATCGGGTCTTCCCGGGGAGAAGGAATATCCTTCGTTGATCGCGAGAGCTTATCATGGGCTAAGTTGGGACACCCCTGCAAGGTTTGATCTTTCGAAAGCCGTGCCCGCGGTTATGTGGCAGATGGGAATTTGTTAATATCCGGTTGTAGTAAACTTGAAGCAAACTCTTCTAAAATACACCAACCGTAAAGCGAACCGTGAGTGTCTCTTTTCGGGTTGATCGAGAGGAGAACACGGTGTCCGGGTTATGTCTCGACGTAAGTAGGAGTTCAGGATCACTTCTTGATCATTACTAGTTGACGACCGTTCCTTTGTTTCTCTTCTCGCTCTCATTTGCGTTTGTTAGCCACCATATATGCTTAGTCCCTGCTGCAACCTCACCACTTTACCCCTTCCTTTCCCTTTTAAGCTTTGCTAGTCTTGATACCCATGGTAATGGGATTGCTGAGTCCTCGTGGCTCACAGTTTACTACACCACCAGTTGCAGGTACAGGTTGCGATGCTCATGACGTGAGAGCGATGCTTGCTTGTCGTGAGTTCTTCTTCTGCTTCGTCGATCAGGGGATAGGTTCCAGGTCGGCAGCCTGGGCTAGCAGGGTGGATGTCGTTTGAGTTTCTGTTTATGTTTCATCCGTAGTCGGATGTGGATCTTGTATGATGTTGATGTATTCTTGTGGCATTTGTGCCTTTGGTATGTATCCCCATCTATTATGTAATGTTGATGTAATGATATCCACCTTGCAAAAGCGTCTCAATATGCGGGTCTATCCTTGGTGGGACCGTCGAGTTCCTTTTGGACAGGGTCGCATATTGGGCGTGACAAGTTGGTATCAGAGCCTCGACCGACCCTTGGAGCCCCCTTGATTGATCGTGTAGTTTGGCCGTTGTTGAGTCTAGAAGAAAACTGTTTTCAGAGTCTAGTTATATCGGAGAGTAGGAATTCTTTTTACTCCTCTGCCCCTTCGTCGCTCTGGTAAGGAATCTTGACGTAGGTGTTTTGAACTACTCCTCTTCCCGTTCAAATTTTTCTTTAGGATCACGCAGTTGGTTTTCCGATCGTTGGCCCTCAGCTCTTTTCATCCGGTGTATTTCTCGTCAAGTTGACTCGAGCCTCTTCATCTTTGAGTTCAATCCTCAGCTCTTTTCGATCGATGTTATTTCTCTGTCCGAAGTTGTCCTTGTTTTTTCCCACCCACCCACCCTTCTTCTTCTCGGAACCGGAGTCCGTAATCGAGTATCCATTCTACTCGTGCGAAGTCTTTGCTTTCTTTCACCAATTATTTCAACCGGTGTTTTCTCTTCAAGTTATTCGTCGGTTTCCCCCCGCCAAGTTGTCTTTGTTTTCCCGCCCTAACACCCTATTATTCCCGCAGTCCGAGTTTCTTCCGACCATCAATTCCATTCGTGTGGAGCCTCTTCAGTCTTCCCTCAATTATTTCAACCGGTGGTTTCTGGTCTAGTTCGTCATTCATCATCCCTTTTTCTTCTCCGGTGGACGCAATTCAAGTTTTTTCGGGTTAATCATATTCTTTTTCTTCGAAGTGTTCTCTTTGCTCGTTCGCCTCTCGCCAGTTCATCCTTCCGGAGTGCTCAAGTCATATCAGGAGATTCGTCTGTGTTCTAATTAATTCGAGGTTGTCACCTCATTCAAATATTTCAGTTCTTCCGGTGCATCATCTATCTGTTCAACATCCCTTTCCAACGATGTTTTCCTTTTAGTGGGCCCTAACCCACAGGTCTTTTCCCAGGATCTTACCTGACTCTTCTAATTACCCGGAGTTATCCTAAATTCTTTTCGGAGTTTGACGTAAGTATGAATTTCATCAGTCAGATGCCATCTCCAAGATCGATTTCAAAACATTTCATTGTTGACTCAACCTCTTTGTTTTTCATTCTCTCGGAGTACCTCAGTAATTTTGGTGGTGTTTCTCGTCGTCATTTGAAGACCGAAGTAGAGTTTCTCTTAAATCTTGTCCGTTCCCCCGGAGATTCGTGGTTCTAGCTTCATGCTATCCTCTTGAATCATTCCATTTGTCAGAGATTCTTTTCTTCCCCATCCGGAGTATTTCAGGAGTTGCTTTTCTGTTCCGATCATCCGGAGGTCATCTTTTCGGAATATTTCTTCGTTCCAAGTTTTCAGCTTTGTTCATCTCAATATTCTTCCGGTGCTTCGTTCAAGCATTCGTCAATCAGTTCGCGATCTCTTCGTTCTCTTGTCTCTAATTTTCCCTCAAGTATCTCCGTGCTTCTCTAATTCTTCCCGGTGATTATTTCTTTCTCATCAGTTATTTCGAATTCTTACGGTGGCTTGTTCAAGATTCTTTTTCCTTGATTATCATTTTAATTCATTCGTTCTTTTCAATCTTGCCGGGGGTTCATGAAGACTTCCTCAAGTTTTGTGCTGTCACTTCTCAATCCTTTTCAAGAAGAATAAGTATTATGCCAAATCCGTTGCTTGTCATCAATTTAATTTGATGAAGGATAAGCATACAATAAATCTTATTCTTATTTCATCGTCGTCAAGTAATCCCTTCCTTCAGAGTTTGTTCTTGATGGATAAATTCTAGTTCCAAGTGTTTTCATCTTTTCTTTTCCGGAGTTCAATTATTTACTCGGCCATCTCGTCGGAACCTCCATCTAAATCATCACAACGCTCATCTTATTCTTTCTTCCTTCATTCTATCTCATCATCCTTTTTGTTACCGGAGTTCTTCACGGTGGTTCTTCATGATTTAATTCATTCTTTCAAGAGTTCATCAAGATTTTGTTGGCGGAGTTCAAGCATCTTTTCTTCTCGCGTCCTGAAGTGCAATTAATTCTCCGTATTCTTTTGAAGTGGAGTTTTGCATCTCTTCGTTCTTCTCAGCTATTCAATCTTTTCCGCTTGTGGCTGGTTATCAGCTCATAATTTTGAGAGGTTATCCATAAGTCCACAACAAGCGTATTCTTTCGTTGTTGATTTTCTCAGCAACTCCGTTTACTCTTTTCTTCTAAGATGCGTTCAATTTCTTTCGCGGCACAAGTTGTCATTTTCTTCTCCGTTTCTTTTCATTCAACTTTTTCATTTCTTTCCGGAGGTTTTGTGTCATGTCTTCATCAAGTTTCATTCCATCTTGTGAAGTTCATGTATTAATCCTTCCATTTTCAGCCGGAGTGCTACCTAAATCCTTTCAGTCTTATCCGTTTCTTTTCTCATTCTAACCACTCCGGTTAGAATGAGTTGTTTCATAGTCTATCTGATTTCGTGACCTTTCGATTCTCGCCATTCTCGTCGTTCCTCTCGTTTTCTCGAGTGCTCTCGATTCTTTGCTTCTTCTCTTGAGTTCTTATTTTCACCTCATCCTCTTTCTCTTCCGTCTCGGTCCTAAGATCTCGGGACGAGATCTCTTGTTAGTGGAGGAGTGTTGTAACGCCCTGGATTCGATGCGCCAGGTGTCTGCCAGTTATTCGTCGTCATTGCCATGTCATGTGCTTGCGTGTCTCTCTTTGCCATGTCATCATCTGCATTTCATATCATGTCATCATGTGCATTTCTTTTTGCATACATGTTCGTCTCATGCATCCGAGCATTTTCCCCGTTGTCCGTTTTGCAATCCGGCACTCCTATGTCTCCCGGCGCTCCCTTCTACCTCTTTTCGTGTGTGGGTGTTAAACGGTCTCGGAATGGACCGAGGTTTGTCAAGCGGCCTTGGTATAGCACCGGTAGACCGCCTGTCAAGTTTCGGATCATTTGGAGGTCGTTTGGTACTCCAACGGTTAACCGGGTAACCGCAAAAGCCTCCTTCTCTTTTCAGCCCAACACACCTTTCAAAGTGGCCCAAAACCCCCGAAACTCCCCTCCATGCTCTCGGCCGTTCGATCATGATCGCGTGGCTAAAAACCGCACCTCATTTGGACTCTCCTAACTCGCTCTACCTATAAAACTAGACCTCCCCCGAAATTCGCGGATCAAAACGCCCCTAACCCTAGCCCTTCTTCCTCCATTGCCGGACACGTCCGCCCGGCGCGGGCACGCGTCCCAGCCGCCACCTCACCCGGCCAATGGGCGCTGCCACCTCACCTCCGGCGCCTCCGCCAACCACGGCGCGCCATGTCGCCACCTCTCTCTCCTCCGCCCGGGCCCTCCAGGGCTCAGATCCGCCCCAGCCGTGGTCGCTGGGGCGAAGCCGCCGCCAGCAGCTGGGCGCCAGCGCCCGTGCTGCCGCTCTCCGCCGCCGGACCTCGTCGGCGTGCCCGCCCGCCTCGCCGGGCGCCAGCGCCGCCACACCTGGCACGGAGCCGCCTCCGCCGTCCGGCTTCGGCCTCGCCGCCTCCGCCACCGCTCCGGTCCGCCCCGCCATCGCCTCCCTCCGCCCGCCTGCCGTTCGCCGTCGCCGCCGCCGCCATGCCCGAAGAAGCGCCGCCGCCCTCGAGCTCCGGCGAGCTTCGCCCCGAGCCGCCCGGCCGCCGCGCCCGAGCCGCCCGACCTCCTCCGCCCGGTCCGCACCTCCATCTCCGGCCAGATCCGGCAGAGAGGCCGGATCCGATCGCCCGCCCATCTCCCTCCTCTCCGGCGCGTGTCCCGGCGAAGTTCCGGCCATCCTCCATCCACGTGCCTCGGTTGACCTCTTCCCCCCCTGTTTTTCTCACTAAGTCCCGAATAGTTTCATATTTTGTTGCATTTTCATCGCATCATAACTCTGTCATCGTTGCTCCGTTTCGTGCGTGTAATATGTCAAAATGTTCGCCTCGATGAGTAGATCATTTCATCTCATTGCATCATTTTCATTTGAGCTCATCTTGATGCCCTAAATTCTGTTGGAAGAGTGCTATGTGATGTTAGTTTCTGTTTCTTAACAGAACATGCACTTTTGTCATTTTTGCCACGATTGATGTGTGCATCCTATGGACTTGAGTCCTACATGTGTTTTCTAATATGCCATCCCATATTTCCAGAGGCGTATGCCATGTATTTTTGTGATCTATGTGGTGAATAGCGCAAGCATGCAAACTAGGTGTCTTGATGTTGCTGATTTCAGCCATGTTCTGCTGATATTTTGATGCCATGTTAACTTGATGCTACCGAGAGATCCATGCATATTTTGAGATACTTCAGTATGGATGTTTTGTTCTACATGTCTTGCTCTATCCATCCATGCCCTTGTTTGCAATTATGGAGTGCCCTAGCTTGAGTCAATCGAGCTCTACTTTTGCTATAAAATGTTTCCTGGCAGGTTGTTTACATGTTATTCAATGTTGCCAAGGTTGTTGTAGTTGATCCTTGTATGCTATGATGTTGTTCTTGCCATGTATAGCTTCTATGCCATGTCTTCTTACTGTTTGTTGCCTTTCCATGCCATGTATTGCGCTGTGGTGAGTGGTTCAAGCTCACCAACATGCCTACTCATCGTTGTTCCTGCCATGTTCAAATCTGTAATATAACTTGCCATGTTTACATGGGTGCCATCATATTTTCTGATCCTTTTTGGCTTATGGTCAGTAAGCGACTTTTGTTCTATGCATTTAGTAGTATCATGCCATGCCTTAGTTTGCTATGATAAGTTCCTGTAACATATTGTTTGATAGCTCTAAACATTGCAACCTGATGTTATTTCTGCCAATGCCTGAAACTGTTATTATTTGCAATCTTGCCATGTGTGTTTGGGCATGTTCTAGTCATTTCTGGAGATAGCTCAGTGTTCATGTTTTGTAATGCTTTACCTGTACGTCATGCCCATGCATTTTTTTTTTCATGTTGAGGTCCTGTAGCATGTTGTTTTGATGCTTGCAATATGCCTAGTTGCTGTTTTGGACAGATTGTTGTCATATATTGTATAGAGTGTATGTGTTGAACCGTTGCTCCGTTTTGAGTGTGCTCTATATGAAACTTGCTTGATTTTGCATGTAGCTTCATATTATCATGTTGCATCCTTGTTTTGAGGTGTTTGCTTGATGTTTGTATGCATTTTGCATCAATGCCATGTTTAACTTGTTTTGCTCATATCTTCTAGGCCGTAGCTCCGAATCTAATGATCTTTATATGTAACTTGACTAGAATTTCGTGTAGATCATCGTGGTGCATATTAACTTGCTCTTTAACAACTTGAACATAAAGTTATTCAGATCTGGACCAATTTCGAAATTTGCATATGAGGACTTACCGGAATTGTTATATGTTGTTTCCGGCCTCATTTAAACTTGCTTTGATGTGTTGCTCTTGTTTGCATCATCTCTTGCCATGAGTAGCTCCATGTAGTCTTGTCATGCATCATGCTTGGTTGTGCATCATGTCTTGTCTATATGTGGTGTGTTTACTATGTTGTGTGCTTCTTCTTATTAGTTCCTGTTTCGTTGCGATCGTGAGGATTCGTTCGTCTACGCTTGGTTTGGCTTCTTCCGTTCATCTTCTTCATGGACTCGTTCTTCTTCCTTGCGGGATTTCAGGCAAGATGACCGCTACCCTGGATCTCACTACTATCATTGCTATGCTAGATGCTTCGTTCTATCGCTATGCTGCGCTACCTATTACCTGTTTATCAAGCCATCCCAAATTGCCATGTCAGCCTCTAACCTTTTTCACCCTTCCTAGCGAACCGTTGTTTGGCTATGTTACCGCTTTGCTCAGCCCCTCTTATAGCGTTGTTAGTTGCAGGTGAAGATGAAGTTTGTTCCTTGTTGGAACATGGAGATGTTGTTCCTTGTTGGAACATGTTTACTTGTTGGGATATCACAATATATCTTATATTATTAATGCATCTATATACTTGGTAAAGGGTGGAAGGCTCGGCCTTATGCCTGGTGTTTTGTTCCACTCTTGCCACCCTAGTTTCCGTCATATCGGTATTATGTTCCCGGATTTTGCGTCCCTAACGCGGTCGGGTGATTTATGGGACCCCTTGACAGTTCGCTTTGAATAAGACTTTTCCAAAGAAGGCCCAACATTGGTTTTACCATTTGCCTCACCTATTACCTTTTTTTCCCTTGGGAGTCGCTCTCAAGGGTCATCTTCATTTTAGCCCCGGGACAATGCTTGTCTAGCGTTGGTCCAAACTAGAGTGCTTTGCGCGCCACCTCAAGGAAACTTGAGGGCTGGTTTTAGTTGTACGGACTGCTCATCCGGTCGTGGCACTGGGGCGAGATACGCTGCTACTACTACGTGGTGTCGGCACGCCGGGAGGTCTTGCTGGTCTTGTTTTATTGCTTTCGAAATGTCTTGTAGCCGGGATTCCGAGACTGATCGGGTCTTCCCGGGGAGAAGGAATATCCTTCGTTGATCGCGAGAGCTTATCATGGGCTAAGTTGGGACACCCCTGCAAGGTTTGATCTTTCGAAAGCCGTGCCCGCGGTTATGTGGCAGATGGGAATTTGTTAATATCCGGTTGTAGTAAACTTGAAGCAAACTCTTCTAAAATACACCAACCGTGTGCGTAACCGTGAGTGTCTCTTTTCGGGGTTGATCGAGAGGAGAACACGGTGTTTGGGTTATGTCTGACGTAAGTAGGAGTTCAGGATCACTTCTTGATCATTAGTAGTTGACGACCGTTCCTTTGTTTCTCTTCTCGCTCTCATTTGCGTTTGTTAGCCACCATATATGCTTAGTCCCTGCTGCAACCTCACCACTTTACCCCTTCCTTTCCCTTTTAAGCTTTGCTAGTCTTGATACCCATGGTAATGGGATTGCTGAGTCCTCGTGGCTCACAGTTTACTACACCACCAGTTGCAGGTACAGGTTGCGATGCTCATGACGTGAGAGCGATGCTTGCTTGTCGTGAGTTCTTCTTCTGCTTCGTCGATCAGGGGATAGGTTCCAGGTCGGCAGCCTGGGCTAGCAGGGTGGATGTCGTTTGAGTTTCTGTTTATGTTTCATCCGTAGTCGGATGTGGATCTTGTATGATGTTGATGTATTCTTGTGGCATTTGTGCCTTTGGTATGTATCCCCATCTATTATGTAATGTTGATGTAATGATATCCACCTTGCAAAAGCGTCTCAATATGCGGGTCTATCCTTGGTGGGACCGTCGAGTTCCTTTTGGACAGGGTCGCATATTGGGCGTGACAAGTTGGTATCAGAGCCTCGACCGACCCTAGGAGCCCCTTGATTGATCGTGTAGTTTGGCCGTTGTTGAGTCTAGAAGAAAACTGTTTTCGAGTCTAGTTATATCGGAGTAGGAATTCTTTTTACTCCTCGCCCCTTCGCCGCTCGGTAAGGAATCTTGACGTAGGTGTTTTGAACTACTCCTCTTCCCGTTCAAATTTTTCTTTAGGATCACGCAGTTGGTTTTCCGATCGTTGGCCCTCAGCTCTTTTCATCCGGTGTATTTCTCGTCAAGTTGACTCGAGCCTCTTCATCTTTGAGTTCAATCCTCAGCTCTTTTCGATCGATGTTATTTCTCTGTCCGAAGTTGTCCTTGTTTTTCCCACCCACCCACCCTTCTTCTTCTCGAACCGAGTCCGTGTCGAGTATCCATTCTACTCGTGCGAAGTCTTTGCTTTCTTTCACCAATTATTTCAACCGGTGTTTTCTCTTCAAGTTATTCGTCGGTTTCCCCCCGCCAAGTTGTCTTTGTTTTCCCGCCCTAACACCCTATTATTCCCGCAGTCCGAGTTTCTTCCGACCATCAATTCCATTCGTGTGGAGCCTCTTCAGTCTTCCCTCAATTATTTCAACCGGTGGTTTCTGGTCTAGTTCGTCATTCATCATCCCTTTTTCTTCTCCGGTGGACGCAATTCAAGTTTTTTCGGGTTAATCATATTCTTTTCTTGAAGTGTTCTCTTTGCTCGTTCGCCTCTCGCCAGCTTCATCCTTCCGGAGTGCTCAAGTCATATCGGGAGATTCGCTACGTGTTCTAATTAATTCGAGGTTGTCACCTCATTCAAATATTTCAGTTCTTCCGTGCATCATCTATCTGTTCAACATCCCTTTCCAACGATGTTTTCCTTTTAGTGGGCCCTAACCCACAGGTCTTTTCCCAGGATCTTACCTGACTCTTCTAATTACCCGGAGTTATCCTAAATTCTTTTCGGAGTTTGACGTAAGTATGAATTTCATCAGTCAGATGCCATCTCCAAGATCGATTTCAAAACATTTCATTGTTGACTCAACTTCTTTGTTTTTCATTCTCTCGGAGTACCTCAGTAATTTTGGTGGTGTTTCTCGTCGTCATTTGAAGACCGAAGTAGAGTTTCTCTTAAATCTTGTCCGTTCCCCCGGAGATTCGTGGTTCTAGCTTCATGCTATCCTCTTGAATCATTCCATTTGTCAGAGATTCTTTTCTTCCCCATCCGGAGTATTTCAGGAGTTGCTTTTCTGTTCCGATCATCCGGAGGTCATCTTTTCGGAATATTTCTTCGTTCCAAGTTTTCAGCTTTGTTCATCTCAATATTCTTCCGGTGCTTCGTTCAAGCATTCGTCAATCAGTTCGCGATCTCTTTGTTCTCTTGTCTCTAATTTTCCCTCAAGTATCTCCGTGCTTCTCTAATTCTTCCCGGTGATTATTTCTTTCTCATCAGTTATTTCGAATTCTTACGGTGGCTTGTTCAAGATTCTTTTTCCTTGATTATCATTTTAATTCATTCGTTCTTTTCAATCTTGCCGGGGGTTCATGAAGACTTCCTCAAGTTTTGTGCTGTCACTTCTCAATCCTTTTCAAGAAGAATAAGTATTATGCCAAATCCGTTGCTTGTCATCAATTTAATTTGATGAAGGATAAGCATACAATAAATCTTATTCTTATTTCATCGTCGTCAAGTAATCCCTTCCTTCAGAGTTTGTTCCTGATGGATAAATTCTAGTTCCAAGTGTTTTCATCTTTTCTTTTCCGGAGTTCAATTATTTACTCGGCCATCTCGTCGGAACCTCCATCTAAATCATCACAACGCTCATCTTATTCTTTCTTCCTTCATTCTATCTCATCATCCTTTTTGTTACCGGAGTTCTTCACGGTGGTTCTTCATGATTTAATTCATTCTTTCAAGAGTTCATCAAGATTTTGTTGGCGGAGTTCAAGCATCTTTTCTTCTCGCGTCTCAAGTGCAATTAATTCTCCGTATTCTTTTGAAGTGGAGTTTTGCATCTCTTCGTTCTTCTCAGCTATTCAATCTTTTCCGCTTGTGGCTGGTTATCAGGTCATAATTTTGAGAGGTTATCCATAAGTCCACAACAAGCGTATTCTTTCGTTGTTGATTTTCTCAGCAACTCCGTTTACTCTTTTCTTCTAAGATGCGTTCAATTTCTTTCGCGGCACAAGTTGTCATTTTCTTCTCCGTTTCTTTTCATTCAACTTTTTCATTTCTTTCCGGAGGTTTTGTGTCATGTCTTCATCAAGTTTCATTCCATCTTGTGAAGTTCATGTTTTAATCCTTCCATTTTCAGCCGGAGTGCTACCTAAATCCTTTCAGTCTTATCCGTTTCTTTTCTCATTCTAACCACTCCGGTTAGAATGAGTTGTTTCATAGTCTATCTGATTCCGTGACCTTTCGATTCTCGCCATTCTCGTCGTTCCTCTCGTTTTCTCGAGTGCTCTTGATTCTTTGCTTCTTCTCTTGAGTTCTTATTTTCACCTCATCCTCTTTCTCTTCCGTCTCGGTCCTAAGATCTCGGGACGAGATCTCTTGTTAGTGGAGGAGTGTTGTAACGCCCTAGATTCGATGCGCCAGGTGTCTGCCAGTTATTCGTCGTCATTGCCATGTCATGTGCTTGCGTGTCTCTCTTTGCCATGTCATCATCTGCATTTCATATCATGTCATCATGTGCATTTCTTTTTGCATACATGTTCGTCTCATGCATCCGAGCATTTTCCCCGTTGTCCGTTTTGCAATCCGGCACTCCTATGTCTCCCGGCGCTCCCTTCTACCTCTTTTCGTGTGTGGGTGTTAAACGGTCTCGGAATGGACCGAGGTTTGTCAAGCGGCCTTGGTATAGCACCGGTAGACCGCCTGTCAAGTTTCGGATCATTTGGAGGTCGTTTGGTACTCCAACGGTTAACCGGGTAACCGCAAAAGCCTCCTTCTCTTTTCAGCCCAACACCCCTTTCAAAGTGGCCCAAAACCCCCCAAACTCCCCTTCATGCTCTCGGCCGTTCGATCACGATCGCGTGGCCAAAAACCGCACCTCATTTGGACTCTCCTAACTCGCTCTACCTATAAAACTAGACCTCCCCCGAAATTCGCGGATCAAAACGCCCCTAACCCTAGCCCCTTCTTCCTCCGCGCGCCGGACACGTCCGCCCGGCGCCGGACGCGTCCAGCCGCCACCTCACCCCGGCCAATGGGGCGCTGCCACCTCACCTCCGCCGCCGCTCTCCGCCAACCACGGCGCGCCACGTCGCCACCCTCTCTCTCCCCCGCCGACGGGCCCTCCAGGGCCCAGATCCGGCCCGCCGTGGTCGCTGGGGCGAAGTTGCCGCGCGGCAGCGCAGCGGGCGCCAGCGCCCGTGCTGCCGCTCTCGGCCGCCGGACCTCGTCGGCGTGCCCGCCGCCTCGCCGGGCGCCAGCGCCGCCACTGCGCCGCCGGAGCCGCCTCCGCCGTCCGAAGCTCGGCCTCCGCCGCCTCCGCCACCGCTCACCCGGCCGTCGCCGCCGCCTCCCTCGGCCGCCTCGCCGTTCGCCGTCGCCCGCCGCCGCCATGCCCGAAGCGCCGCCGCCCTCGAGCTCCGGCGAGCTTCGCCCGCCGCCGCCCGCCGCCCGCGCCGAGCCGCCCGACCTCCTCCGGCCCGGGTCCGGCGCCTCCATCTCCGGCCAGATCCGGCCAGGAGAGGCCCGGATCCTGTCGCCCCGGCCATCTCCCTCCTCTCCGACGCGTGTCCCGGCGAAGTTCCGGCCATCCTCGATCCACGTGCCTCGGTTGACCTCTTCCCCCCAGGTTTTTCTCACCAAGTCCCGAATAGTTTCATATTTTGTTGCATTTTCATCGCATCATAACTCTGTCATCGTTGCTCCGTTTCGTGCGTGTAATATGTCAAAATGTTCGCCTCGATGAGTAGATCATTTCATCTCATTGCATAATTTTCATTTGAGCTCATCTTGATGTCCTAAATGCTGTTGGAAGAGTGCTATGTGATGTTAGTTTCTGTTTCTTAACAGAACATGCACTTTTGTCATTTTTGCCATGATTGATGTGTGCATCCTATGGACTTGAGTCCTACATGTGTTTTCTAATATGCCATGCCATCTTTCCAAATGCGTATGCCATGTATTTTTGTGATCTATGTGGTGACTAGCACAAGCATGCAAACTAGGTGTCTTGATGTTGCTGATTTCAGCCCTGTTCTGCTGATATTTTGATGCCATGTTAACTTGATGCTACCGAGAGATCCATGCATATTTTGATATACTTCAGTAAGGATGTTTTGTTCTACATGTCTTGCTATATCCATCCATGCCCTTGTTTGCAATTATGGAGTGCCCTAGCTTGAGTCAATCGAGCTCTACTTTTGCTATAAAATGTTTCCTGGCAGGTTGTTTACATGTTATTCAATTTTGCCAAGGTTGTTGTAGTTGATCCTTGTATGCTATGATGTTGTTATTGCCATGTATAGCTTCTATGCCATGTCTTCTTACTGTTTGTTGCCTTGCCATGCCATGTATTGCGCTGTGGTGAGTGGTTCAAGCTCACCAACATGCCTACTCATCGTTGTTCCTGCCATGTTCAAATCTGTAATATAACTTGCCATGTTTACATGGGTGCCATCATATTTTCTGATCCTTTTTGGCTTATGGTCAGTAAGCGACTTTTGTTCTATGCATTTATTAGTATCATGCCATGCCTTAGTTTGCCATGATAAGTTCCTGTAACATATTGTTTGATAGCTCTAAACATTGCAACCTCATGTTATTTCTGCCAATGCCTGAAACTGTTATTATTTGCAATCTTGCCATGTGTGTTTGGGCATGTTCTAGTCATTTCTGGAGATAGCTCAGTGTTCATGTTTTGTAATGCTTTACCTGTACGTCATGCCCATGCATTTTGTTTTCATGTTGAGGTCCTGAAGCATGTTGTTTTGATGCTTGCAATATGCCTAGTTGCTGTTTTGGACAGATTGTTGTCATATATTGTATAGAGTGTATGTGTTGAACCGTTGCTCCGTTTTGAGTGTGCTCTATATGAAACTTGCTTGATTTTGCATGTAGCTTCATATTATCATGTTGCATCCTTGTTTTGAGGTGTTTCCTTGATGTTTGTATGCATTTTGCATCAATCCCATGTTTAACTTGTTCTGCTCATATCTTCTAGGCCGTAGCTCCGAATCTAATGATCTTTATATGTAACTTGACTAGAATTTCGTGTAGATCATCGTGGTGCATATTAACTTGCTGTTTAACAACTTGAACATAAAGTTATTCAGATCTGGACCAATTTCGAAATTTGCATATGAGGACTTACCGGAATTGTTATATGTTGTTTCCGGCCTCATTTAAACTTGCTTTGATGTGTTGCTCTTGTTTGCATCATCTCTTGCCATGAGTAGCTCCATGTAGTCTTGTCATGCATCATGCTTGGTTGTGCATCATGTCTTGTCTATATGTGGTGTGTTTACTATGTTGTGTGCTTCTTCTTATTAGTTCATGTACGTTGTGATCGTGAGGATTCGTTCGTCTACGCTTGGTTCGGCTTCTTCCGTTCATCTTCTTCATGGACTCGTTCTTCTTCCTTGCGGAATTTCAGGCAAGATGACCGCTACCCTGGATCTCACTACTATCATTGCTATGCTAGATGCTTCGTTCTATCGCTATGCTGCGCTACCTATTACCTCTTTATCAAGCCATCCCAAATTGCCATGTCAGCCTCTAACCTTTTTCACCCTTCCTAGCAAACTGTTGTTTGGCTATGTTACCGCTTTGCTCAGCCCCTCTTATAGCGTTGTTAGTTGCAGGTGAAGATGAAGTTTGTTCCTTGTTGGAACATGGAGATGTTGTTCCTTGTTGGAACATGTTTACTTGTTGGGATATCACAATATATCTTATATTATTAATGCATCTATATACTTGGTAAAGGGTGGAAGGCTCGGCCTTATGCCTGGTGTTTTGTTCCACTCTTGCCACCCTAGTTTCCGTCATATCGGTATTATGTTCCCGGATTTTGCGTCCCTAACGCGGTCGGGTGATTTATGGGACCCCTTGACAGTTCGCTTTGAATAAGACTTTTCCAGCAAGGCCCAACATTGGTTTTACCATTTGCCTGACCTATTACCTTTTTTTCCCTTGGGAGTCGCGCTCACAAGGGTCATCTTCATTTTAGCCCCCCCGGGCCAATGCTTGTCTAAGCGTTGGTCCAAACTAGAGTGCTTTGCAGCGCCACCTCAAGGAAACTTGAGGGCTGGTTTTAGTTGTACGGACTGCTCATCTGGTCGTGGCCTGGGACGAGATACGCGCGGCTACTACCAGGGTGTCGGCACGCCGGGAGGTCTTGCTGGTCTTGTTTTATTGCTTTCGAAATGTCTTGTAGCCGGGATTCCGAGACTGATCGGGTCTTCCCGGGGAGAAGGAATATCCTTCGTTGATCGCGTGAGCTTATCATGGGCTAAGTTGGGACACCCTGCAAGGTTTGAACTTTCAAAGCCGTGCCCATGCGTTATGTGGCAGATGGGAATTTGTTAATATCCGGTTGTAGTAAACTTGAAGCAAACTCTTCTAAAATACACCAACCGTGTGCGTAACCGTGAGTGTCTCTTTTCGGGGTTGATCGAGAGGAGAACACGGTGTCTGGGTTATGTCTGACGTAAGTAGGAGTTCAGGATCACTTCTTGATCATTACTAGTTGACGACCGTTCCTTTGTTTCTCTTCTCGCTCTCATTTGCGTTTGTTAGCCACCATATAAGCTTAGTCCCTGCTGCAACCTCACCACTTTACCCCTTCCTTTCCCTTTTAAGCTTTGCTAGTCTTGATACCCATGGTAATGGGATTGCTGAGTCCTCGTGGCTCACAGTTTACTACACCACCAGTTGCAGGTACAGGTTGCGATGCTCATGACGTGAGAGCGATGCTTGCTTGTCGTGAGTTCTTCTTCTGCTTCGTCGATCTGGGGATAGGTTCCAGGTCGGCAGCCTGGGCTAGCAGGGTGGATGTCGTTTGAGTTTCTATTTATGTTTCATCCGTAGTCGGATGTGGATCTTGTATGATGTTGATGTATTCTTGTGGCATTTGTGCCTTTGGTATGTATCCCCATCTATTATGTAATGTTGATGTAATGATATCCACCTTGCAAAAGCGTCTCAATATGCGGGTCTATCCTTGGTGGGACCGTCGAGTTCCTTTTGGATAGGGTCGCATATTGGGCGTGACACCTTGCTTGTATTATGATGCTTGTATGACTTATTTATATTTGTAGAGTTGTGTTGTGATATCTTCCCGTGAGTCCCTGATCTTGATCGTACACGTTTGCTTGCATGATTAGTGTACGATTGAATCGGGGGCGTCACACTTCCGTCAAAAGAAATTCCAATTCTTACAAGGTTAGGCGACTTTATTTGGAGACAACCGATTCTAACTGTGAAAACAAGCACCAAACACTCCAGGGCAGGGCAACTAGAGTGGATGATGTTGTGCAATGAGGCCTCTGATATACGAACCCGCACAAGTGAAAGTTTCTTGAGAAATGGGATTAGAAGGTTTAGTACCAGATTGTCTGGTAGGTAGCACAGCACAAAGGTGGCGGTGTGGAGAGAGGAGGAAAACCGCGAGATGGACATCGGTGCTGAGGGCACAAGTTCATGGCGTTCGGTATGTGATATGTGATTTCCAGGGGAATAGTAGAACTCAAGCAGCTGTAGTTCTGTGAATTCAGGGGATTTCAGCTAGGCGTCCACCGTGCAGGGCACAGTATGCTTGCTCTGGTAGCATGACAGGATGCAGAGGCTTTGAAGCGAGCCCTGGTGGGAGGAGATGATGGCTCTGGGGAGTTCAAAATCATTGAAGAGAGATAGCTGACGACAGTCGAGATTAAGGGGCACGGCGCGCCATAGAGGGCGCCACCGAATTGATAGGACTCGGGTGCGGCAGCGATCCTTGGTGGGGAGAAGCGAGATGATCTCCCCAAGGACGGCGTCCGGGAGATTGCTGATGCGGTCCACCCGAGATTCTACAGGTTCCTGGGATCCGGTGGGGGCGGGGTCGCAGCTTCTCCCCGTGCTGCTGGGTGCGAGATCTACAACAGGCTTCGCCGCTGGCGGGAGCCTCATCTTCTTGGCGCGGGGGTTAGCCGACTCCATTTTCCTCGAGGGCGTCGCGTCGCACTCACGGATTTGAGCAAATTAATGAATGACGAGTCTAGTTGTAGTGCGAGTGAAGAAGAAGGGGAGCTGGGGGTTTTCTGTAGTAGTGAGGAAGAAGGGGAGCTGGGGTTTTCTGTAGGAGTGAGGTGAGGAATTTGGGGGTACGAGTGGAGCAAGCTGACGTGAGGTGGGTGGGAGCGAGGAGGAAGAAGAGCACCCAGGTATTTTTGGGGGGTGGTGTGCTGGGTGTGGGTAGTGCATCTCATTCAGTAAATATATGGGATTTTGAATTGATTTTACTATTTACTAGTGTGGATGGGCTGTTTTGTCTTGGACCCAGAGAAACAATTACTACTAGTACAGTGGAGACACTCTACAGCTACCCAGAAAAACAATTACTACTAGTACAGTGGAGAAACTCTACCGCTTCTGGCTCCTCCTAGGTCATTGAAACGTCTCCCTCTACTAAATGTCGTTATACTTTCGTTCACCGACATGCAGGCCATGCAGTGTGTGGGCCCAAATGCCATCCACCAAATTAGAAGGCGGTATGCAGGCGGAGAGTCACCCCGGTCATAGTGCAGTAACAAGCCCACGTATCACAAAACCCCACCTCCCCGCAGTCTAAGTTTGACAAATGAAGCAACCATCATTTCACTCTTCGCTGAATCCAATTCTCCCTCATCGTCTTCAAGAAAGGCAACACTCTCATCTGCCACTGTTCTTCTCTCCCAACGAAGGGAAGGTAAGCGGATCCGTGATGTTTGTATATTTTCGTTCAGAGAAAAAAAAGAACTTTTGCAAAGCAGTAACCGATCCTCACTCTCTTTTTTGTTTCATTGTCATTGCGATTGTGTTTTCCTTTTAGTGGTCTCCTAGTATTTGTTAGTTTCATGATGGACCAAGGAGAACCAAGCAAAGATCTGCTGATATTGGAGCAGACGCGGGAGGCTGATCCCCACGAGACAGAGAGCTTCAAGAAGATGGAGGCAGCCACCAAGCCGACCCCAGATACGCTCATGGACACTACTGAGATGGTCATCTCGATTGTGGTTTTTCATCTAAGTATGTGGTGATTAATAATGCAAAATTTTATTAGCTTCGATGCCATGCTATACATAGCGGTTTGAATAACTTGTGTTTCTTATACTGAAAAGTAATTCAGAATTTGTTTCTGTTTCAATTAGAGCGCTAATGCAGACAAGGATTGTATGGTTGTACATGTCACTCGCTATGAGGCGGATGACCTGAATATACGCACTGGGAAAACAGAGTTCTTAGGTTGTTGGATCCTGGAAGCCATTTGCGGTTATACCAATGAAGAGTTGTATTCCAGCCTCACTGTTGTCAGGCGTGTTGTCCAGGGTGTACTGAAGCACAAGAAATTCAAAGCTACTCCTTTGTTTGTGAGGCATATTGTTCTTGTCAAGCTTACGCATGAAGATGACGTGGCATGCCTCCACAAACAAGTTTACCAGTGGCAAGGCCACAAGGTTGTCTTCATGAAGGTTCACAGGATTGAGCTGCTGCGGGACGTCCTCGATGATGTTCATGGCAAGGTCAGTCTTGTGTCCAGCCCAAATTAGATCGAGGCATGAAATAGTTGCCCCAGCTAGTGTTTAATATTAGTTTGGATTGTGTCTAATTATCCGAACCTTGCCTGTTATTGACCCCTCTGGGGCTAGTACTCTGTTTGAATCCATCTATGGGAACTGCTGCTACTTTTGTGTGCCCGTGAATCATGTGAGAACTTTCGTAATTCTTGCCGAAACAGATGCGTCCTCACTAGTTTTTTCATGAATATGGCATGGTAAGACATAATTTGTCATGGTTTATCATATGAGCAGTGTGTGTTTTGATCAACACTGTATGGTAAGACATAGTTTTATCCTCACTAGTTTTTCGAGAACTGTGCGCCGACATATACATAAGTACTTGTAAACACTGTTGGTGCTACCGCACTTGTAAGCAGTTGTGCAAAACATGGCACATTGGCTCACCTCGCTTCAACACTAGGCTATCGACCAGCTAACAATCAACAATCTGCTGTCTCACATATAAGCAACTCTGTATCTTGTTACAGTGGTTCATGCAGTTAACTGAGGCCACAATATAATAAATTCCAAACGTTCACACGCTTGTCCAGCGCTCATGTGGAACACTCACAGTAAACTCGTCTTCATAAAAAACTTCAAAATCATAAGTTAAGCAATTTTATACATCTCAATGATTCATAGAACATAACGAACATATACTAGTTCATAGCAAAAGACAAAGTTGTGAGAAGGTTTACAAATCAGGAAAAAACAAGCAAGGCTTCTCTGAGCAAAGGGCCTCCCGGCAGGCTTAAATTTCCTGGAGTTCACTCTGGTTTTTTCTTGTTGCCACCATCCAGGGTTAGGTTCTCTCATACCAAAATAGCCAATTATAATTGTGGTCTAAGCTAGAATGCTGAACTGAACCATGCACTGTATTGACCAGGTGAAATTCTTGTGCATTCCACTAAATTTAAGCACCGCTATTTGCAGAAATAAGCAGACCACAATGCCTCTTGTTCGTGCACCTGTCCAAAAAACCTTCGTGCAGCCGTGCCAGCTAGTCCTCGGTCCATGGATGAACTGGTCGAAAGTGCATTCCGGACTAGGATGCAGTTGTTTTTGCTCGTCCCTGCACTACAATCAGGAAGTAAAATGTACGAATCAGCTTCTTTTTGATTGCGTTGGTCATTCTACCTTAGTTACTACCAATGTAGGATTACTTTGAAGACGGGAGGTTAGACGACGGCAACGAGGGATAACCATCTCATTTTGTGCAGTTGTACTAAAACTGAGGTGTGTGCTTTTGATTGCTCGGATAAAAGCGATACGGAGACAAACATCCCAAAACGATATGGAGACAGACATCCCTGTTTGCGCAAATACGAAATACGGTTATTTAACCGTGACAGATATTTGCAGTGGCATATGATTAACAGCAGCATCTATTGTGTTATAATTGGCACCAGATTGACAGTATGAAGAGTCCTTAAGTAAGTAGCATCACATCACATCAACAATACAACTAGATTAACATGCAAAACAATAGCATTAGTATTAATGTCATGATAGTAGCACATGGTCAGTAAATGTGCAATCAAATTTGTGCAGTTCCACTGGGATGAAGCAATGTTAGCGGTGTGAGATTTAAGTGTAACTGCAAAAACACAATTCATGGGAAATAAAGCAAGACGGAAGCACTTCATAAAATGGTGGTGGCATTGCTTCAATTTATTGACGGCACTGGACCATTACTTATAGTGACATTAGGTGTCATTGCTTAATGCTTCATGTGATTTTACATTAACGGTAGCGATATGGGCGTAGGGACAACAGAGGCATAAAGTGGTGAGGTAGATGTGGCTGCCGAGAGCGGCAAACACTCAAGCAGCCTGTCTGCATTTGTCCCATTTTTTATCTCCTCGGCGACATTTTCCTCTGTGAGCACAGGAAATCTAGACCTCCTCATTCTCATTTGCGTTGTCCCCCAACACCCGTCACTTTCTTTCCTTTTCAACCAAGAGATAGGTCCACTTCCCCCACCCTTCGCCATCCACCATGCTTTCTTTGTCTTTTCAACCAAGAGACCAATTGGGTAGCCAGTATCTACTACTTTCCCCCGTTTCCTCTTAGAACCAAGTCCTAGATTCATGGTATAGCTTTCCCACTTTCTTCCCTGTTTGAACCAACGCTTAGATTCGACTGTATGAACTAGCTTTACCTCTAATAATAGTAAAAGTCTAGGTGGCTTTGGAACAGCGGACGGAAGTAGAAAAAGATCCACATGAAGGGAGCTGGGGCAGCAAGGCAGGTTTCGAAGGAATATATACCTGAGGGTCGTCGGCATGTTGCAAAGACGGCGTCGGGAGGCCGCATCTTGGCCACAATACCGCAGGGAGGAAGAAGGGGTCGGAGGCCCTCCTGAGCCGGCGCTCTCTCGGAGAGAATGGCACGGCCGCCGATCGGGACGCGCGGGCAGCCGTTGGTCTCCTCCCTCGCCGCTGACGACAACGTGAACGATGCACCTACACCCCTGCCCCGGTCGAGGTTGTCCAGCCGGATTTGTGACCAGCCGTGAGCTGACAGAGAGTGTAGCCACTGAGGGAGTCCTGTACGTATTAGGGTTTATCCGGACAGCCGGACTATATACTTTGGCCGAACTGTTGGACCGTGAAGATACAAAACTCAAGACTTCGTCCCGTGTACGGATGGGACTCTCCTTTTCATGGAAGACAAGCTTGGCGATCCGGATATTGTATTTCCTTCTTTGTAACCGACTCCGTGTAAACCCTAGCCCCCTCTGGTGTCTATATAAACCGGAGGGTTTAGTCCTTAGAGGGACGATCACAATCATAATCATCATAGGCTAGCTTCTAGGGTTTAGCCTCTATGATCTCGTGCTAGATCAACTCTTGTAAAACCCACATCATCAATATCAATCAAGCAGGAAGTAGGATTTTACCTCCATTGAGAGGGCCCGAACCTGGGTAAACATTGTGTCCCTTGCCTCCTGTTACCATTAGCCTAAGATGTACAGATCGGGACCCCCAACCCGAGATCCGCCGGTTTTGACACCGACATTGGTGCTTTCATTGAGAGTTCCTCTATGTCGTCGCCGCAAGGCTTGATGGCCCCTTCAATAAACGACAACAATGTGGTCCAGGGTGAGACTTTTCTCCCAGGACAGATCTTCACGTTTGGCGGCTTCGCACTGTGGGCCAATTCGCTTGGCCATCTAGAGCAGATCGACAGCTACGCCCCTGGCCATCACGTTAGGTTCGGAAAATTGAACTACACAACTGATATCCGCGGAGACTTGATCTTCAACGGATTTGGGCCTGCGCCCGGAGCGCCGGACAGTCATGATGAGCACGGCTTAGACCTGCTATCGGATAATGCCCGTGGTATCGCCCCTGTAGGAGCCCCGGACCTATATCCGGAGCAGATTGCGTCGCCCGAGGACGGGTGGATGAACCCCGCCCCAGAGGCCGCACACTCATTGGCGGTAGAGCCGAACACAGGCTTCACCCCGAAGGAGGCCTGTGAATCGGGCCCCTGGACTCATATCCGGGTGTAGGTCCCAGTCCGCGCACTCCCGAGCCCGCCGAATCTGGTTGGGCTCCGATAATGGAGTTTACCGCTGCCGATATCTTCCAGTACTCGCCCTTTGGCGACATGATGAACTCATTAAAGTCTCTCTCTTTGTCAGGAGACTCTCGGCCGAACTATGTCCGGCTTAGCGGGGAAGAAGGCTACAAGGAAATCCGTGGCCCACCCACCACCCACTTCGTAGACACTGTCGACGATGTATCAGACATGCTTGACTTCGACTCCGATGATACTGACGGTATGGACGTCGGCGCAGGAGACGATTCAGAACTAAGAGGGCGTTGGACTGCCACCTCGTCATATGACATTTACATGGTGGATACGCCTAAAGAAGACGACGGCGACAAACCGGAGGATAAAACCCCCGGGCAAAAGCCAAAATGACGGCGCAGACGCCGCTCCAAGTCCAGCAACAGTAAAAATAGCGATAACAGCGCTAGAAAGATTGACACCCCAGTCAAATCTGAAGGCAACAACGACCATATGGACCCAGCAATGGAGCAGGATGAGCCAGGTCACACCGAACACAGCTCGGAGCAGACGCCCGATCACAATGATCCCGAGGGACGAATTCATCAAACCGCCCCGGGACAAGAGCACGGTCCGGATGACGATGCATTCATCATCCCGGAAACACGCTTGGAACGAGATAACCTCCACAGAAGGCTTATGGCCACTGTGAGAAGTCTAAAGAAGCAGAAGCAAAGGCTTAAGGCCGCACAGGAAACGCTCAATCGCAGATGGAATAAAGTGCTAGACACTGAAGAAAAGTACGGCGACGATCGCCACACAAAGAGCTACCCAAAACGCAAGCTGCTGCCAGAATTCGACGATGAGGCCGTTCCGCCAAAAAACAATACGGCCAGGAGGCCGGACAAACCACTTTGCAACCGCAATAGAGCAGCTATCGATGCCGCACACGATTTACGCGAGCTCCTAGATAAAAAAGCCGGCGCGGCTAGGTCCATCTATGGATCTAAAGGACATACCTCGGCGCAGGACTATGGTCACCAAAACGATCATACCGATCGGATACCAGTTCAGAATCAGCACTGGACATAACAAGAGCCGACGGCATGCCACAGCACGTCCAGATATAGAGGGGCTGCTCACCCCCTGTGCTTCACCGAGGAGGTGCTGGACCATGAATTTCCAAAGGGTTTTATACCTGTGAACGTAGAGGTATACGACAGAACGACAGACCCCGGGGTCTGGATCGAGGATTTTATCCTGCATATCCACATGGCTCATGGGGACGACCTCCACGCCATCAAATACCTTCCCCTCAAGTTGAAGGGACCAGCTCGACACTGGTTGAAAAGCCTCACCGAAAATTCAATTGGAAGTTGGGAGGAACTCGAGGATGCTTTCAGGGCCAATTTTCAAGGGACCTATGTCCGGCCTCTGGATGCGGACGATTTAAGTCACATAATTCAACAGCCCGGAGAGTGCGCCCGCAAGCTTTGGAACAGATTCCTCACTAAGAAGAATCAAATTGTCGATTGTCCGGATGCCGAAGCCTTAGCGGCCTTCAAACACAGCATCCGAGACAAGTGGCTCGCCAAACACCTCGGCCAAGAAAAGCGGAGGACAATGGCAGCCCTAACAAGCCTTATGACCTGTTTTTGCGCAGGTGAAGATAGCTGGTTGGCCCGTAAAGGCACCAGCGACCCAGGTACATCCGAAATTAGGGATGGCAACGGGAAGCCACGGCGCAACAAAAACAAACGTCAAAACAAGGAGGAGAGTCCGGACAACACAACGGTCAACGCCGGATTCAGGGGCTCTCGACCCGGTCAACAAAAGAAGCCATTTAAAGGAAGCAAAGAGGGACCGTCAGGCCTGAACAAAGTCCTGGATAGACTGTGCCAAATTCATGGCACCCCCAACAAACCTGCGAACCACACTCACAAAGAATGCTGGGTCTTCAAGCAGGCCGGCAAATTAAATGCCGAACACAGGGGAAGGGAAACACCAAGTGAAGATGAGGATGAGCCTCACCAGCCGAACACTGGGGGACAGAAAAAATTCCCACCAGAGGTAAAAACAGTAAACATGATCCATGCGACTCGCACATCCACGAGAGGGCACGAATGCGCTCTCAGAGACGCATACGCTGTTGACCCGTCGTACCCAAACTTAACCAATGGTCAGCTTGTCCGATCACTTTCGATCACATGGAGTGCCCGACTAGTATTCGGCGCGGAGGATTAGATGCCTTGGTGCTCAACCCAATAATCGACGGATACCATCTTACTCATGTCCTCATGGACGGCGGAAGTAGTCTTAATCTAATATACCAGGACACTATCCATAGGATGGGGATAGACCCATCCAGAATCAGCCAAAGCAACACCACCTTTGAAGGGGTGATACCAGGCGTTGAAGCCTATGGCAGGGGCTCCATCGTACTGGAGGTAACATTCGGTTCCCCCGGCAACTGCAGAAGCGAAGAACTACTCTTCACCATCGCCCCACTCCAAAGCGGCTATCACACATTGCTTGGGAGAACGGCCTTCGCTCGCCGCAGTACCGCATTACGCCTACCTCACACTCAAGATGCCCGGTCCACGTGGCGTCATCACCGTTAATGGAAACACAGAGCGCTCCTCACGCGCGGAGGAATACGCAACGACTCCAGCGGCCGGACTCTAAGCGACCTCTAAATACCAAAAAGCATGATTGGTTGTTAAGACCACGGACACGGTTAGACGAGTCTGGCAGCCCGGATAAACCTGAGCTAGGGCACCATGTATGTAATCCCACAGAGGACACCAGGGGCTATAGATATTTAATAAAGCCCCACTGTTGTCTTGACCTTATTAACAGGCCAATGTCTTACACTTTTACTATCCATCACACGCTTATGTTATACTCTTCTACACGAGTTTTTCTTTTTTACAGACACATTTCGTGTGATACACTTCCAGGACACGGCACAACGGAGACAAAGGCGCAGACGTGCAGCAGGGCCCCTCTCAAAGGTTTCTCTTTAGATTAAGCCCCTGTTTAAAATTTTTTATTGTCTCTTGTTGTTTCCACATCCCATGGGTACTATACCCACAGAGGGTACTGCCGTTATTGGCATTTCGCCATGACAGACTAATGCACATACCTGGAAATACAGGGTTCATAATGAAAGGGCATTCTTCAGCCCATTTTATGTTGAAAGTCCGAATACCCTCGGGAGTGTTCGGCGTCACGAGTTTGGCCTTATATGCATCAGCTCCGAATCATGTCTTTGGTCAAATGTTGGGTTTGCCCGGCTCCTGGGTTTGCCCGGCTCCTGGGTTTGCCGCCTTACATTCCGTTCTTATCGGCTAAGGCGGCCAAAGGAGAACTACTGTGGCTGTTCCCTGGTTATTCCGGATGAGCACCTCAGTAGAGAAAGCCAAAAACTGACTGTGATGATACAACGAGAGACTGTTCAACCACTCGAAGACTTATCGGAATCTTTAGGATTCCTCCGCATTAACGAAGGACCGTTTCCCGGTCATGTACAAACGCGCCCATATTCGGATGCATGCGAAGGTACTAGGGGCTACATAGTAGCCCCGCCGTCAAACTCCTATGGCTAAGTGAAAGTGTTACAGCTATATAGTCTGGTTGCCTAGTTCGACGTGCGATCACCTCCTTAATGGACCAAGACATTGGATCAAGTGTGATTACGCATATTTTTCGCGAACACCCCCGCATTGTGTGCGTGGGGGCCGAAGCCAACGACTGCTAACTTTCAGATTACATATATACATAAAAACGGCCGCACAGGAGGCACAATAATACTTTCGGCAAAAAGTATAAATATAGCCTCATAATCAAAATAACATTGTTTTTACAATGACACGATTTGTAACTCGAACATGACATTCTTCGAGCACTGCGCCTCTATTAAGCGAGCACCTGCCGCTACCTGCTCCAAGATGTGCTCGGACGAACCCTGGCCCCCCGCCGGATTCTGGGTCGCAACAACGGTGGCCTCCATATCTGTCCAGTATGCCTTAACACGGGCAAGAGCCATCCGGGCACCCTCTATGCACGCCGACCTCTTCATGGCATCGATCCGCGATACGCCACCAAGGAATTGTTGCACTAAACCAAAATAAATGTCCGGCTTCGGCCCCTTTGGCCATAGATGGTCTAGTACAGACCGCATTGCAAGACCTGACAGCCTGTGGAGCTCGGCCACAACAGCCATCTTCTCACTCAAAGGCAATTTGCGCTTTGGAGCGCTGAACTGCGACTAGAACAACTTTTCCACTTCATCATCTTTTTGATCCTCAAAAAACTTGGTTGCATCAGCCATACTCTTCGACAAATCCGCATAGGCGTCTGCAGGACTCCAGCGTCGATCCAGAGGAGCGTACTTCGGATCTAAAAATTTCATCCGCAACAAATAGGGGTTTCCAGCCGCGATTTCTCTGGCCTGTCGAAACTCCTCCCGCGCATCCCTAAGGTCGAAACGCGTCTCCTTGGCCACATCAAGAGCCTTCTTCAGGTCAGCCTTATTCGCATGATTTTCTTTTTCAAGAAGCTCATAATGGTTGGCGGATGATACGTCCATTTTGCATCATGCTTTTATGTCAATATTTATTGCATTATGGGCTGTTATTTCACGTTATGTCACAATACTTATGGCTATTCTCTCTTATTTTACAAGGTTTACATGAAGAGGGAGAATGCCGGCAGCTGGAATTCTGGGCTGGAAAAGGAGCAAATATTGCAGGACTATTCTGCACAACTCCAAAAGTCCTGAAACTCCACTGAATACCTTAAAATAAATAAAGAAAAATCTTCACCAAAGATGAAGGCCACGGGGCCCACACCCTGCTCAAGAGGTTGGGGGCGCCCCCCCCCCCCCAGGCGCACCCCCCTACCTCATGGGCCCCCTGGTGGCTCTCCGACGTCCATCTTCTCCCATATAAAGTCTTTCGATGAGAAAAAATAGAGGAGAACCTTTCGGGACGAGACTCCGCCGCCACGAGGCGAAACCTTGGCGGAACCAATCTAGGGCTCCGGCAGAGCTGTTCTGCCGGGGACACTTCCCTACGGGCGGGGGAAATCATCACCATCGTCATCACCAACGCTCCTCTCATCGAGAGAGGGCAATCTCCATCAACATCTTCACCAGCACCATCTCATCTCCAAACCCTAGTTCATCTCTTGTATCCAATTCTTGTCTCCAAGTCCGGGATTGGTGCTAGTAGGTTGCTAGTAGTGTTCATTACTCCTTGTAGTTGATGCTAGTTGGTTTAATTGGTGGAAGATCATATGTTCAGATCCTTTATGCACATTATTACCCTTCTGATTATGAACATGTATATGCTTTGTGAGTTGTTACGTTTGTTCCTGAGGACAAGGGAGAAGTCTTGCTATTAGTTGTCATGTGAATTTGGTATTCGTTCGATATTTTGATAAGATGTATGTTGTCTAACCTCTAGTGGTGTTATGTGAACGTCGACTACATAACACTTCACCACTATTTGGGCCTATAGGAAGGAATTGGGAAGTAATAAGTAGATTATGGGTTGCTAGAGTGACAGAAGCTTAAACCCTAGTTTATGCGTTGCTTCGTAAGGGGCTGATTTGGATCCATATGTTTCATGCTATGGTTAGGTTTAACTTAATACTTTTGTTGTAGTTGTAGATGCTTGAAATAGAGGTTAATCATAAGTGGGATGCTTGTCCAAGTAAGGGCAGTACCCAAGCACCGGTCCACCCACATATAAAATTATCAAAGTACCGAACGCGAATCATATGAGCGTGATGAAAACTAGCTTGACGATATTCCCATGTGTCCTCGGGAGCGCTTTTCCTATTATAAGAGTTTGTCCAGGCTTGTCCTTTGCTACAAAAAGGATTGGGCCACCTTGCTGCACTTTATTTACTTTTGTTACTTGTTGCTCGTTACCATTTATCCTATCACAAAACTATCTGTTACCACTTGTTTCAGTACTTGCAGAGAATACCTTGTTGAAAACCGCTTATCATTTCCTTCTGCTCCTTGTTGGGTTCGACACTCTTACTTATCGAAAGGACTATGATAGATCCCCTATACTTGTGGGTCATCAAGACTCTTTTCTTGCGCGGTTGCCGGGGAGTGAAGCGCCTTTGGTAGGTGGAATTTGGTAAGGAAAAATTTATTTAGTGTGCTCAAATTTTCTGTCACTTGTTACTATGGAAAGTAATTGTTTGAGGGGCTTGTTCGGGGTATCTTCACCCCGTCCAGTTGAGCCAAGAGTTGCTCCTCAACCTACTCAATCTACTCAACCTACTGAACCTATTGAAAATGAAACTCCTTTTGAGATTCCTTCGGGTATGATGGAAAAATTTCTAGCTAACACTTTTGCAGGAGATGGAACAAAGCATCCTGACGAACATCTACGCTTTGTGGATGAAATTTTTGGACTATTTAAGCTTGCAGGTATACCCGATGATCTTGTTAAGAAGAAGGCTTTCCCTTTATCTTTGGAGGGAGACGCATTGACATGGTATAGGCTATGTGATGATACGAGATCATGGAACTATAAAAGAGTGAAATTGGAATTTCATCAAAAGTATTACCCTATGCATCTTGTTCATCATGATCGCAATTATATATATAATTTTTGGCCTCGCGAAGGAGAAAGCATCGCTCAAGTTTGGGGGAGGCTTAAATCAATGTTATATTCATGCCCCAATCATGAGCTCTCAAAATTGACAATTCTCCAGAATTTTTATGCTCAACTTTCTGATAACAATCACACCATGCTCGATACTTCTTGTGCTGGCTCTTTTATGATGATGCCAATTGAATTTGGATGGAATCTATTGGATAGAATTAAACGCAACTCTGAAGATTGGGACCTCGACGAAGGTAAGGAGTCAGGTATGACACCTAAGTTTGATTGTGTTAAATCTTTTATGGATCCCAATATTTTCCGTAAGTTTAGCACTAAATATGGACTTGACTCTGAGATAGTAGCTTCTTTCTATGAATCTTTTGCTACTTATGTTGATCTCCGCAAGGAGAAGTGGTTTAAATATCATCCTCCCATAGAAGTAAAAGTAGCTGCACCTATTAAAGTTGAAGAAAAGACTGTCGCTTACAATGATCCTATTGTTCCCACTTCTTACGTTGAGAAACCACCGTTCCCTGTTAGAATGATGGATCATACTAAAGCTTCAACTGTTGTTTGTAAAAGCAATATTAGAACTTATACACCTCCTGAGCAAGTCAAAGTAGAACCTAATATTGCTATTGTTAAAGATCTCTTGTCTGATAATATTGATGGGCATGTTAATCAATTCTTTGGTGAAACTGCTAGAATTGCTAAACCCTGTGATAGAGATAAACATAGACCTGTGATAGGCGTGCCTGTTATTTATGTTAAAATAGGAGATCATTGTTATCATGGCTTATGTGATATGGGTGCTAGTGCCAGTGTTATACCCATTGACTTATACAAAGAAATTATGCATGATATTGCACAGGCTGAGTTAGAAGATATTGATGTCACAATTAAACTTGCCAATAGAGATACTATTTCACCTATGGGAATTGTTAGAGATGTTGAAGTCTTGTGTGCGAAAACCAAATATCCCGCTGATTTTCTTGTTCTTGGTTCTCCATAAGATAGCTTTTGTCCCATTATATTTGGTAGACCCTTCTTGCGTACTGTTAATGCTACGATAGATTGCGAAAAGAATGTTGTTACTGTTGGCTTGGATGATATGGTTCATGAGTTTAATTTCTCTAAATTTAGTAAACAACATCGTGAGGAAGAATTGCCTAGTAAGAATGAAATTATTGGTCTTGCTTCTATTGCTGTACCTGCTAGTGATCCTTTAGAACACTATTTGCTAGACCATGAAAATGATATGTTCATGAATGAAAGAAGGGAAATAGATGAAGTATTCTTTAAACAGGAACCTATTCTGCAACACAATTTGCCTGTTGAAATCCTAGGGGATCCTCCTCCACCCAAGGGTGATCCCGTGTTTGAGCTTAAACCATTGCCTGACAATCTTAAATATGCTTATCTTGATGAAAAGAAAATATATCCTGTCATTATTAGCGCTAACCTTTCATAGCATGAAGAAGAAAGATTATTGAAAACTCTGAAGAAGCATCGTGCCGCTATTGGATATACTCTGGATGATCTTAAGGGCATTAGTCCCACTCTATGTCAACATAAAATAAATTTGGAAGCTGATGCCAAGCCAGTTTGTGATCCTCAACGACGTTTGAATCCTAAAATGAAAGAAGTGGTAAGAAAGGAAATACTCAAGCTTCTGGAGGCAGGTATAATTTATCCCGTTGCTGATAGTCAGTGGGTAAGTCATGTCCATTGTGTCCCTAAGAAGGAATGTATTACTGTTGTCCCTAATGATAAAGATGAATTGATTCCGCAAAGAATTATCACATGTTATAGGATGGTAATTGATTTCTGCAAATTAAATAAGGCTACTAAGAAAGATCATTACCTCTTACCTTTTATTAATCAAATGCTAGAAAGACTATGCAAACATACACATTATTGATTTCTAGATGGTTATTCTGGTTTTTCTCAAATCCCTGTGTCGGCTAAAGATCAATCAAAGACTACTTTTACATGCCCTTTTGGTACTTTTGCTTATGGACGCATGCCTTTTGGTTTATGTAATGCACCTGCTACCTTTCAAAGATGCATGATGGCTATATTCTCTGACTTTTGCGAGAAAATTTGTGAGGTTTTCATGGATGAGTTTTCCGTCTATGGTTCCTCTTTTGATGATTGCTTGAGCAATCTTTCTCGAGTTTTGCAGAGATGTGAAGAAACTAATCTTGTCTTGAATTCGGAAAAGTGCCACTTTATGGTTAATGAAGGTATTGTCTTGGGGCACAAAGTTTCTAAAAGAGGTATTGAAGTTGATAAAGCCAAGGTTGATGCTATTGAAAAGATGCCATGTCCCAAGGACATCAAAGTTATAAGAAGTTTCCTTGGCCACGCCGGATTTTATAGGAGGTTCATTAAGGACTTCTCAAAAATCTCTCGGCCTCTGACTAATTTATTAGAAAAAGATGTACCATTTGTCTTTGATGATGATTGTGGCGAAGCATTTGAAATACTTAAGAAAGCTTTGATCACTGCACCTGTTGTTTAGCCACCTGATTGGAATTTACTATTTGAAATTATGTGTGATGCAAGTGATTATGTTGTAGGTGTTGTTCTAGGGCAAAGAGTTGATAAGAAATTGAATGTAATCCATTATGCTAGTAAGACTCTAGACAATGCTCAAAGAAATTATGCTACTACCGAAAAGGAACTTTTAGCATTTGCATTTGCTTGTGATAAATTCAGACCCTATATTGTTGATTCTAAAGTAACTATTCACACCGATCATGCTGCTATTAAATATCTTATGGAAAAGAAAGATGCAAAACCTAGACTCATTAGATGGGTTCTCCTGCTCCAAGAATTTGATTTACATATTGTTGATAGAAAAGGAGCTGAGAACCCCGTTGCAGACAACTTGTCTAGGCTAGAGAATGTTCTTGATGACCCACTACCTATTGATGATAGCTTTCCTGATGAACAATTAAATGTCATAAGTACTTCTCGTAGCACTCCGTGGTATGCTGATTATGCTAATTATATTGTTGCTAAATTTATACCACCTAGCTTCACATACCAACAAAAGAAAAAGTTTTTCTATGACTTGCGACATTACTTTTGGGATGACCCACATCTTTATAAAGAAGGAGTAGATGGTGTTATTAGGCGTTGTGTACCGAGCATGAACAGAACAGATCCTCATAAGTGTCACTCCGAGGCTTATGGAGGACACCATGCTGGAGATAGAACTGCACATAAGGTATTGCAATCCGGTTTTTATTGGCCTACTCTCTCCAAGGATGCCCATAAGTTTGTTTTGTCTTGCGATGAATGTCAAAGAATTGGTAATATCAGTAGACATCAAGAAATGCCTATGAATTATTCACTTGTTATTGAACCATTTGATGTTTGGGGCTTTGATTATATGGGACCCTTCCCTGCATCTAATGGATACACTCATATATTAGTTGCTGTTGATTACATTACTAAGTGGGTAGAAGCTATTCCAACTAGTAGTGCTGATCATAACACTTCTATTAAAATGGTTAAGGAAGTTATTTTTCCGAGGTTTGGAGTCCCTAGATACTTAATGACTGATGGTGGTTCACACTTTATTCATGGTGCTTTCAATAAGATGCTTGCTAAATATGACGTTAATCATAGAATTGCATCTCCATATCACCCGCAGTCTAGTGGTCAGGTAGAATTGAGCAATAGAGAGATCAAATTAATTTGCAAAAGACTGTCAATAGGTCTAGGAAGAATTGGTCCAAAAAACTTGATGATGCATTATGGGCCAACATAACTGCATACAAAAATCCAATGGGTATGTCTCCGTATAAAATGGTTTATGGAAAAGCATGTCATTTACCTCTCGAACTAGAACATAAGGCATATTGGGCTATTAAAGAGCTCAACTATGATTTCAAACTTGCCGGTGAGAAGAGGTTATTTGATATTAGCTCACTTGATGAATGGAGAACCCAAGCTTATGAAAATGCAAAGTTGTTTAAAGAAAAAGTTAAAAGGTGGCATGACAAAAGGATACAAAAGCGTGAGTTTAATGTTGGTGATTGTGTATTGCTATACAACTCTCGTTTAAGATTTTTTGCAGGAAAACTTATCTCCAAATGGGAAGGTCCTTACGTTATCGAGGAGGTCTATCGTTCCGGTGCCATAAAAATCAACAACGTTGCGGGCACAAATCCGAAGGTGGTAAACGGTCAAAGGATCAAACACTATATCTCAGGTAATCCTATAAATGTTGAAACTAATATTATTGAAACCGTAACCCCGGAGGAGTACATAAGGGACACTATCCAGAACGTTCCAGACCCTGAAAAGGAATAGGTATGTGGTACGGTAAGTAAACTGACTCCAAAACAATTTTTAAGGCAATATTTCTCCGTTTTGGAATATTTAGAACAATTGAAAAATAAGTAGCAGTCCAGGGAGGACACGAGGCCTCCAGGAGGGTGGAGGGCGCGCCCTACCCCCCTGGGCGCGCCCCCTACCTCATGAGCACCTCGTGTGCCCTCCGGACTCCGTTTCCTTGCGCGATACGTATTTTGGTCGGTAAAAATTCATTATGTATACTCCCGAAGGTTTTGACTCTCGTATCACTCAAATCTCCCATGTTCTTGTTTCAAGCTGTTTTTCAGACATGTCTACATCATCATGACGACCCCAAGTGCTTCCAAGGACAAGTTCTTCGAGAAGGTTATCAACCCTTACCTCGCGGAGGTGCTACGACACCCCCAAACCAGTGAGATGCGTGATGGGTTGTTGCACATCTGCGATGTTGAGGGACCAAAGGGAACCGGAAACATGGAGTTGAGGCTCGAAGGAATGGAGCAACAAGTTTTCAAGTGCCAGGGGATGGTGGAGCGTGGAATCAACGCTACCCACAAGATGCTCGCGGAGTTCACCAACAACTATGAGCAGGATGCCAAGAAGACCGAGGAAGCCATCTATAAGCTACATGAGAAGATCGAGCACCTCCAAGCCCAAATCAATGATCTGCAAAACCAAAACTGTGAGTATGATTATAGATTCAAAAGGATGAGTTTGGCTGCAGATTTGAGGATTCCGGAGACTCGATCATCCTTCTATGATGGTGAGCCTATGCCATGGAAGGTGGACGACAAGCTTGCATCATCATCAACACCTCCACCGCCAACAACAAGGAAGGAGACATAATCACATGGGTATGGGCACTCCCCTTGGCAATTGCCAAGCTTGGGGGAGGTGCCCTGGTATCGTATCACCATCACAACTCCTATCTTTACCGTTTTTCTTAGTTCGATCCTATTAGTAGTATCTTGATTTAGTAGAATAAAGTCATGGCATGATCTAGTTTTGAGTTTTGCTTTATGATCTCTCTTTGTAATCGAGTCCGTGAGCTTTATAATAAATATTAGTGTTGAGTCAAGGGCTTGAGTATTTTGCCATGATGTTGGGTGGTTAGAATAAAAAGAATAAAAAGAATCAAAGAGTTTGTATTGATCTTAGTGAAAGTAATGACTCCACATAGAAAGAGTATGATGATTAAAAGTTGTTGGGAGTTGGCAAATATAGCTTTGGTCATCGTTGCAATTAATAGGAAGTAATAAGGAAAGAGGGGTTTCACATATAGATATATTATCATTGACATCTTTTATGATTGGGAGCACTCATTAAAATATGACATGCTAAAGAGTTGAGTTGGACAAGGAAGACAACATAATGAGTTATGTTTTCTTACATCTGAGATAAAGTATGTTGTCATGGATCCTCTACCGTGCTGAGCTTGCCTTTCCCCCTCATGCTAGCCAAATTCTCAGCACCAAGTAGAAATACTACTTGTGCTTCCAAATACCCTTAAACCAGTTTTGCCATGAGAGTCCACCATATCTACCTATGGATTGAGTAAGATCCTTCAAGTAAGTTGTCATCGGTGCAAGCAACAAAAATTGCTCTCTAAATATGCATGATTTTTTAGTGCGGAGAAAATAAACTTTGTACGAACTTGTTGTGGATGCAATAAAAGCGACGGACTGCATAATAAAGGTTCACATACAAGGGGCAATATAAAGTGACGTTCTTTTGCATTAAGATTTTGTGCATCAACCCTAAACACGCATGACAACCTCTGCTTCCCTCTGCGAAGGGCCTATCTTTTATTATTATCCTCTACCTTATGCAAGAGTCACGGTGATCTTCACCTTTCCATTTTTATTTTATCCTTTGGCAAGCTCGGCATGTTGGAAAGAACATGATATATATATATCTAATTGGATGTGGGGGAGCATGAATTATTATTGTTGACATTACCCTTGAGGTAAAAGGTTGTGGGGCAAAACTATAAGCCCCTATCTTTCTCTGTGTCTGATTAAAACTCCGTAACCACAAGTATCGCATGAGTGTTAGCAATTATGAAGGACTAAGTGATAGTTGAGTATGTGGACTTGCTTTTAAGCTCTGACATACACTCTTTCCGATGTTATGATAAATTGCAATTGTTTCAATGACTGAGGGTATAATTTGTTGGTGCTCAATAAGGTTTCTGATTCATACTTTGGCTTTGTGAGAAGATCATCACTTGAACGTGAGTAATCATATGACAAAATTTATATATGTTGTTGTTATGAAACAATCATGATGCCTTTGTGTCCGTATTTAATTTTTATCGACGCCTCTACCTCTAAACACGAGGACATATTTATTGTTATCGGCTTTTCGCTTGAGGACAAGCAAGGTCTAAGCTTGGGGGAGTTCATACGTCCATTTTGCATGATGCTTTTATGTAAATATTTATTGCATTATGGGCTGTTATTTCACGTTATGTCACAATACTTATGGCTATTCTCTCTTATTTTACAAGGTTTACATGAAGAGGGAGAATGCCGACAGCTGGAATTCTGGGCTGGAATAGGAGCAAATATTGAAGGACTATTCTGCGCAACTCCAAAAGTCCTGAAACTCCACGGAATACCTTAAAATAAATAAAGAAAAATCATCGCCAAAGATGAAGGCCAGGGGGCCCACACCCTGCTCACGAGGGTGGGGGGCGCACCCCCTGGGCGCGCCCCCCTACCTCGTGGGCCCCCTGGTGGCTCTCCGACGTCCATCTTCTCCCATATGAAGTCTTTCGATGACAAAAAATAGAGGAGAACATTTCGGGACGAGACTCCGCCGCCACGAGGCGGAACCTTGGCGGAACCAATCTAGGGCTCCGGCAGAGCTATTCTGCCGGGGACACTTCCCTCCGGGAGGGGTGAGGGTGTCCTGGACTAGGGGGTGTCTGGATAGCTGAACTATCATCATTGGCCGGACTCCAAGACTATGAAGATACAAGATTGAAGACTTCGTCCCGTGTCCGGATGGGACTTTCCTTGGCGTGGAAGGCAAGCTTGGCAATACGGATATGTAGATCTCCTACCATTGTAACCGACTCTGTGTAACCCTAGCCCTCTCCGGTGTCTATATAAACCGGAGGGTTTTAGTCCGTAGGACGAACAACAATCATACAATAGGCTAGCTTCTAGGGTTTAGCCTCCTTGATCTCGTGGTAGATCTACTCTTGTACTACCCATATCATCAATATCAATCAAGCAGGAGTAGGCTTTTACCTCCACCGAGAGGGCCCGAACCTGGGTAAAAACATCGTGTCCCTTGTCTCCTCTTACCATCCGCCTAGACGCACAGTTCGGGGCCCCCTACACGAGATCCGCCGGTTTTGGCACCGACATTGGTGCTTTCATTGAGAGTTCCTCTGTGTCGTCGCCCATAGGCCCGATGGCTCCTTCAATCATCAACAACGACGCGGTCCAGGGTGAGACTTTTCTCCCCGGACAGATCTTTGTATTCGGCGGCTTTGCATCAAGGGCCAATTCGCTGGCCATCCGGAGCAGATCGAAGCTACGCCCGCCATCAGGTCAGATTTGAAGTTTGAACTATACGGCCGACATCCGCGGAGACTTGATCTTCGACGGATTCGAGCCACAACCGAGCACGCCGCACTGTCACGATGGGCATGATTTAGCTCTGCTGCCGGACAAGGTGCCACGAGGTCAAGATAAGAGTCCGCTCCGACCCTTAACTCGGAGCCGACTGCGCCGATCGAGGATGGGTGGCTAGATACCGCCTCGGGGGCCGCTACCTCTACGGCGATGGAGCCAAATACCGACCCTGTCCCTTGTGAAGCTCGTGACTCCGAGGTGCCGGACTCCGAACCTCCCGCGCCCTACCAATCGAATCCGATTGGGCGCCGATCATGGAGTTCACCGCTGCTGATATCTTTCAGCACTCGCCTTTTGGCGACATCCTGAATTCGCTAAAATATCTCTCTTTATCAGGAGAGCCCTGGCCGGATCATGGTCAGGACGGTTGGGATGCGGATGAAGAAGAAATTCAAAGCCCACCCACCACCCACTTTGTAGCCACTGTCGACGACTTAACCGACATGCTAGACTTCAACTCCGAAGACATCGACGGTATGGACGACGATGCCGGAGACGACCAAAAACCAGCGCCTACGGGGCACTGGAAAGCCACCTCAACTCACGATGTATATATGGTGGATACACCTAAAGGAAGCAATAACGAGGAACAACGGGACGCTGCGAAGGATAATTCCCCCGAAAAACTGCCGAAACGGCGACGCAAGCGCCGCCCACAGTCCCGCCTCGACAACAACAACACCCATACAGACCCAGCCATAGAGCATGGCGAACCAGTGGACGACGAACATGCCCCCAAGCAACCATCCGAACAGGATGAATTGGATAAGCAACCCATCCCCGGCGAAAACAACAGTCCGGATGATCTCATGCCGGACACATCGTTGGAGCAGAAGAACCTCCACAAAAGGCTCGTCGCCACCGCACGAAGTCTGAAGAAGCAGAAGCGGAAGCTCGAAACAGCGGAAGACGTACTCAGAATGAGATGGAGCAAAGTACTCAAGACCGCAGACAAATACGGCGATAGTCGCCAAGAGAAGAGCTACCCGAAGCGCAAACTATTGCCCGAATTTGACGAGGAGGCCGTAGAGCCCCCACAATCAAAAAACAAAGAGGCCGCCCGGTCGGATAGACGACCACATGACAAACAAAGAGCGGCAAGCGGCGCCACACACAAGCCGGCACGTGATGCACATAAGGATCCTCGCAAAAAGGATGGCCCGGTGAGGTCCATCTATGGGCCAAAAAAGCAAGCTCCAGAAAGCAACACAACACGTCGAGTATTCGAAAATCACGGCACACCCAAATACAGGGGTGCCGCACACCCCCTATGTTTCACCGATGAGGTGCTGGATCATGAATTTCCAGCGGGATTCAAACCCGTAAATATAGAGGCATACGAGGGAACAATAGACCCCGGAGTCTGGATTGAGGATTACATCCTGCACATACATATGGCTAGAGGAGATGACCTCCATGCCATAAAATACTTACCCCTCAAGCTCAAAGGGCCATCCCGGCATTGGCTCAAAAGCCTCCTAGAAAATACAATTGGAAGTTGGGAAGAGCCCGAGGATGCGTTTCGGGCAAATTTTTAGGGGACTTATGTCCGCCCTCCGGATGCAGACGATTTAAGTCACATAACTCAACAGCCCGGAGAGTCAGCCCGCAAATTCAGGAACATGTTCCTCACCAAAAAGAACAAAATAGTCGATTGTCCGGACGCCGAAGCATTAGCAGCCTTCAAACATAACGTCCAAGACGAATGGCTCGCCAGACACCTCGGCCAGGAAAAGCCAAGAACAATGGCCGCACTAACAAGCCTCATGACCCGCTTTTGCGCGGGAGAGGATAGCTGGCTGGCAAGATGCATCACCAGCGACCCAAGTACATCCGAGGTCAGGGATGGAAATGGGAAACCACGACGCAGAAAGGACCAACGCCGGACTAAGGGAAATGACACAAAGAGCACGACAGTCAACGCTGGATTCAAAAGCTCTCGGCAGAGCAACAAAACACTGCCTCTCAAGGACAATAGCGACGAGCTATCTAACCTAAACAAAATCTTGGACAAGATATGCCAAATCCACAGCACCTCCGGGAAGCCTGCAAACCATACCCACAGAGATTGTTGGGTCTTCAAACAGTCCGGCCGACTTAATCCCGAACACAAGGGGCTCGAAACACCAAGTGAGGACGATGATGAACTCCACTAGCAGAGCACCGGCAAACAAAGGAACTTCCCACAAGTGGTCAAAACAGTAAACTCACTTCATGTGACAACAGGCAAAAATAGAGCGGCGCCCAATAAAGTACGCGTCGCACGGTCCACCCCAGCGGAGTCCCGACACTGGATGTCAAAACCAATCACTTTCGACCATCAGGATTATTACGGAAGTATCCGGAATGCAGGATGGACTGCTCTGATATTAGATCCCATAATCGACGGACTACAATTTACAAAAGTCCTAATGGACGGCGGTAGTGATCTAAACCTGCTATATCAGGATACAATCCGCAGAATGGGGATAGATCAAACCAAAATATGCCATAACAACACTTCCTTTGAAGGAGTGATGCCAGGCCAATATGCCCATTGTACAGGCTCTCTACTACTAGAAGTTGTGTTCAGTTCATCCGACAACTTCCATCGCGAAAAGTTAATCTTCCACATCGCCCCATTTAAAAGTAGCTATCAAGCACTATTGGGACGCGAAGCTTTCGCCCGCTTTAACACAATAACGCATTACGCGTCTCTTACACTTAAAATGCCCGGTCCACGCGGCATCATCTCATTAAAGGGTAACTTCGAGTGTTCCTCGGCTACGGAAGAACGTGAGACTGCCTTGACAGCCATACACTAATCCGGCTTCGCTGATCAAAGCCCCTAAACAGGTCATTCAGACCCCGGACACGGTTAGGCGAGTCTGGTATAAATAAACAAGGGGCTTACTAGCCAAATACCCCTTTACAAAGGGCTCCACGCATGTACAAAAGAGACAATAAAGCTCAATTTTATTCATTATTTGAATCATACTCTGTTTATTTTAAAATACATCTTTCGCACGAACTCTTTTTCCAACTAAGTTCTTCTCTTTCACAGATGAAGACCGTGCTACACCCGTCCAGGATACGGCACAACGTAGACACAGGCGCAGACGTGCAGCAGGGACCCGTTGCAAGGATTCTTTTCAGATTAAGACCCTGTGTAAACCTTTTTTACTGTCTCTTGTTGATACACATCCCACGGTTTTTTGCTATAACCGAGGAGGAATCTGGCGTTTTGGCATCGGCCGCGTCAGAAATTTTTGCGCGTACCTGGACACTAGGGGCTTAGGGCATTGTTCAGCCCGTTTTCATAAAGACTGAATACCTTAGGGAGTGTTCGGCGTCTCGAGTTAGGCCTTATATGCATCAACTCCGAATCATGTCTTTGGTCAAATGTTGGGTTTTCCCGGCTCCTGTGTTTTGCTGCCTTACGTTCCGCTCTATCGGCTAACGCGGCACCAGGAGAACTACTGCGATTGTGCCCCAGTTCGCCCAGGTGAGCACCTCAGTAGAGAAAGCCGAAAACGGACTGTCATGATATAGCCAGAGACTGGTCAACCACTCGATCGACCATCGGAATGTTTAGAGTTCCTCCACTTTAACGAAGGACCGTTTCCAGGTCAGGCACATACGCGCCCCGAAATTCGGACAGCGCAGTGCCCCTAGGGGATATATAGTAGCCCCACCATCGAACTCCTATGGCTAAGTGAAAGTGATAAAGCATTATAGTCCAGTTGCCTAGTTTGCTATGCTATCACCTCCTTCACAGGACCAAGACGTTGGATTAAGTGTGAAAATGCGCCTTTTTTTTGCAAACACCCCCGCACTATGTGCGTGGGGGCTGAAACCGAAGACTGCCATCTTTCAGGTTATATACACATATACGTTAAACGGCCGCACAGGAGGTATTCCAACACTTGAACGCTCAAGTATAAAAAGCCCTTATATTATATTTGAAACATGGTTTCACAAATCATACATGTCATTTGAACATAACATTTTTCGAGCACTGCGTCTCTATTAAACGAGCGCCCTACAGGACTTCCTCAAAATAGTACTCGGCTGGTAATCGGCTTATGTCCGAATCCTGGGATGCAACGTCGGTGGCCTCCATCTCTGCCCAGTATGTTTTGACACGGGCGAGAGCCATCCGTGCACCCTCTATGCATGCCGACCGCTTCATCGCCTTGATATGCGGCACCGCATCAAGGAACTGCTGCACCAAGCCAAAATAACTCTTCGGCTCAGGCCTTTTCGGCCACAAATGAGCCACAACATCCTTCATGGCAAGTCCAGACAACCTATTCAGCTCCGCCCACTCAGCCAACCGATCGGTTAATGGAAGTGGACGCTCCGGACTATGGAATTGCGACCAAAAAAGCTCTTCCATTCCGTGATCCTTTTGGCCTCGGAAGTGTGCGACTGCGTCAGCGGCACTCGCCACCAAATTCAGATAATCATCCTCCGCACCTGTCACGCCCAATATGCGACCCTATCCAAAAGGAACTCGAAGGTCTCACCAAGGATAGACCCGCATATTGAAACGCTTTTGCAAGGTGGATATCATTACATCAACATTACATAATAGATGGGGATACATACAAAAGGCATACAATGCCACACGAATACAACATCACAATACATAAGAGCAAGATCCGACTACGGATGAAACACAAACAGAAGCTCAAACGACATCCACCCTGCTAGCCCAGGCTGCCGACCTGGAACCTATCCCCTGATCGAAGAAGAAGTAGAAGAAGAACTCCAAAACAAGCAAACATCGCTCTCACGCCAGGATCATCGCATAACCTGTACCTGCAACTGTTGTTGTAGTAATCTGTGAGCCACGAGGACTCAGTAATCCCATTACCATGGGTATCAAGACTAGCAAAGCTTAATGGGAAAGGAAGGGGTAAAGTGGTGAGGTTGCAGCAGCGACTAAGCATATATGGTGGCTAACATACGCAAATAAGAACGAGAAGAGAGCAAACGGAACGGTCGTCAACTAGCAATTATCAAGAAGTGATCCTGAACTCCTACTTACGTCAAACATAACCCAGAAACCGTGTTCACTTCCCGGACTCCGCCGAAAAGAGACCATCATGGATACACACGCGGTTGATGCATTTTAATTCGGATCTGGTGTCAAGTTATCTACAACCGGACATTAACAAATTCCCATCTGCCACATAACCGTGGGCACGGCTTTCGAAAGATTATACCCTGCAGGGGTGTCCCAACTTAGCCCATGATAAGCTCTCGCGATCAACAAGGATATTCCTTCTCCCAGGAAGACCCGATCAGTCTCGGAATCCCGGTTTACAAGACATTTCGACAATGGTAAAACAAGACCAGCAAAGCCGCCCGATGCGCCGACAGTCCCGATAGGAGCTGCACATATCTCGTTCTAAGGGCAACACCGGATAAGTCAAGCTATGAGTAAAACCAACCCTCAAGTGTCCCCAAGGTGACCCCGCAGGTTGCTCGTTTCGGACCAACACTTAGAGAAGCACTGGCCCGGGGGGCTATAATAAATATGACCCTTGGGTTAATTACTCCCAAGGGAAAAATAGGTGGTGGTGAGGCAAATGGTAAAACCAAGGTTGGGCCTTGCTGGAGGAGTTTTATTCAAAGCGAACTGTCAAGGGGGTCCCATAAATCACTCAACCGCGTAAGGAACGCAAAATCCGGGAACATAACACCGGTATGACAGAAACTAGGGCGGCAAGAGTGGAACAAAACACCAGGCATAAGGCCGAGACTACCAACCTTTACCAAATATATAGATGCATTAATAATATAAGAGATATTGTGATATCCCAACATAATCCTGCCCACCATGGAGCAATCTTCAACTTCACCTGCAACTAACAATGCTATAAGAGAGGCTGAGCAAAGCGGTAACATAGCCAAGCAACGGTTTGCTTGGAAGAGTGTCAAAGGTTAGAGGTTCATGGCAATTTGGGAGGCTTGAAGAACAAATGATAGGTAGCGCAGCAAAGCGATAGAACGAAGCAACTAGCATAGCAATGATAGTAGTGATATCCAAGGTGACGGTCATTTTGCCTGAAATCCCACAAGGAAGAAGAACGAGTCCATGAAGAAGATGAAGCCACGAAGGCGAACCACACATAGACGAACGAATCCTCACGATCGCAACGAAACGGGAAATATCGAGAAGAAGCACACAACAACGTAAACACACCACACATAGACAAGACATGATGCACAACCAAGCATGATGCATGACAAAGCTACATGAAGCTAATCATGGCAAGAGATGATGCAAACAAGAACAACACATCAAGGCAAGTTTAAATGAGGCAGGAAACAACATATAACAATTCCGGTAAGTCGTCACATGCATATTTAGAAATTGGTCCAGAACTGAATAAACCTTATGTTCAAGTTATTAAACAGCAAGTTAAGCTGCACCAAGATGATCTACACGAAATTCTATTCAAGTTACATATAAAGTTCATTAGATTCGGAGCTACGGCCTAGAAGATATGAGCAAAACAATTTAAACATGGCATTGATGCAAAATGCACCCAAACATCAAGAAAACACCTCAAAACAAGGATGCAACATGATAATATGAAACTACATGCAAAATCAAGCAAGTTTCATGTAGAGCACACTCAAAACGGAGCAACGGTTCAACACACACACACTATACAAGGCATAACAACAATCTGACCATAACAGCAACTAGGCATATTGCAAGCATCAAAACAATAAGCTAAAACATCCCAACGTACGAAAAAAAGGCATGGGCATGAAGTGCAGGTAAAGCATGACAAAACATGAACACTGAGCTATCTCCATAAATCACTAGAACATGCTCAAACACACATGGCAATATTGCAAATAATAATAGTTTCAGACTTTGCAGAAATAACATCAGGTTGCAATGTTTAGAGCTATCAAACAACATGTTACAGGAAGCTATCATGGCAAACCAAGGCATTGCATGAATCTACTAATAGCATATAACAAAAGTCCCTTACTGACAATGAGCCAAAAAGGATCAGAAGATATGATGGCACCCATGTAAACATGGCAAGTTATATGACAGATTCAAACATGGCAGGAACAATAAGTAGGCATGTTGGTGAGCTTGAACCACTCACTACAGAGCAACACATGGCATGGAAAGGCAACCAATAGTAAGAAGACATGTTTATGAAGCTAAGAATTGCAAGAAAAAGTTCATAGGGTGCATGGATCCCTAACAACAATCATGGCAACATTGAACTTAAAGTTAATCAAGCTGACAGCAACATTTATTTAGCAAGTTGAGAGAAAGATTACAACAGGTTACAGCAGGCTATAAATGCAACCAGGGGCATGAATGGATAGAGCATGACATTTATAACAAATCATCCTTAGTGAACATCTCCAGATTATGCATAGAATGACTTGTAGCAACAGGTTTACATAGCAACAAAATGTAACAGAATCAGCCTAGCAAAACAGCAACAGCAAGTACCCTACTTAACAAGCTCGATGCACTCAGTACAAGACTCACAAAAATACATGGATGACACCACTGTGAAGATGGCATGGCATAGTTCAAAACTCATGTAGAGATCAACCTCATAGGATGCACACATCAAACATGGAAAAAATGACAAATCATCAAGTTATAACAGTTGCAGCAGATTAACAGCAACATGCACTCTTGCAACGATGATTCAGGCATCAATATGGTCTCAAATGAACATGACGCAATAGGATGAAATGAAGTAATCGTTGAGGTGAACAATCTGACATATTACACGCAAGAAACAGAGCAGTTTGAAGCAAGTTATGATGCGATGCATGGCATGATAATGTTAAAAACCAGGGACTTAGTCAAAAATAACCTCGGGCAAACGTGGACGGGGACGTGCGGGGATGACGAGATCCAGGACGGAGAGGCAGTTTGGTTCGGTGGATGGACGGATCCATGGTCGGCGGGGTCCGGGCGCGGGCTGGAGGAGGCCATGGCGAGCTGCTGCTACCGCGAGCTTCGGCGACGGCGGGCGGCGGGCGAGGTCGTGGCAGCGCGGGCGGCGCTAGAGGTTGGGGCCGCCGGATCCGGGCGGATCTGGCCGTGCGGGCGAGAAGCGGCGGCGGGAGAGGCCGCCGGAGGCCGGGCGAGCAGCGGCGGGCGGGCGGGTCCGCCTGGGAGCCGAGGCGGCGCCGGGCAGGGGGGCGAGGCGCGAGCAAGGCGCGCGGCAGGGGCCAGCGGGAGACGGGCACGGAGGCGGGCGGCGAGCACGGGCGAGGCGCGCGGCGTCAGGCGGCGGCGGAGCACGACGCCGGGCGAGGCGGAGGCGTGCCGGGCGGGGACGAGGCCGGGCGGCGGGAGGCGCTGGATCCGGCGGCGGCGGCGCCCACGTGGCGGCACGCCACTGGCTGCGGGCGGCAGCGCGGGGATGGGCGGATAAGTCCGGCAAGGGTGGACATGTCCGGCGGCGCGAGGAAGAGGAAGGAGCTAGGGTTTGGACGAAAATTTCAGGGGAGGGGACTATTTTATAGGTAGAGGGAGCTAGGAGAGTCCAAATGAGGAGCGGTTTTCACCCACACAATCGTGATCGAACGACCTATAGCATGAAGGGGGTTAGATGGGTTTTGGGCCAATTTGGATGGGGTGTTGGGCTGCACACAAAGAGGCCTTTTACAGTTACCCGGTTAGCCGTTGGAGTACCAAACGACCTTCAAATGGCACGAAACTTGACAGGCGGTCTACCGGTTCTATACCAAGGCCGCTTGGCAAACCTCGGTCCATTCTAAGAAAGTTTAACACCCGCTCACAACGAAAGACAAAAGGGGGACGCCAGATGACATCGGAGTGTCGGATTCCAAAACGGACAACGGGGAAAATGCTCGGATGCATGAGACGAACACGTATGCAATGCAATGCACATGATGACATGGCAAAATGCAACATGCAAGCAAATGACATGGCAACGACGGCGAATAACTGGCAGACACCCGGCACATCGAATCCGGGGCGTTACAGCACCCCACAACTGGCCCAACTGAGCATACTTCGGATCCGTGAACTTCCTACGCAGCAGAAAGGGCTTTCCAGCCGCAATATCCCCGGCCTGACGTAGCTCCTCCTTTATAGCTCTCATCGTGGAGCGGGCATCCCTGGCTTCGGTGGTGGCCTTCTTCAGGTCCTCTTGCTCCGCTCGGTGTTCTCTTTCAAGAAACTCATAGCGGTCGGTGGCATCCTTCAGCTTCATGGCCATTTCGGCCATTTCCTCCCTGCTTCAGCAGTGAGCTGCCTGTTCGGCGTTTAGCTCTTCGGCCGCCTTCAAGGCAGCCGCATTACTTTTTCTGGCTTGCTCCTTGGTTCGGGCAAGCTCCGCCCGAATGTCCTCCATAGCAGCGGCGCCATCTGCATTAAGCATACATGTTGTAAGGCACGGGCGTCAAGCTCCCTTACCAGGTGTCCGCGAAGAAGCCACATACCTTGTGACTCGTCAAGTCGTTTATTGACCAGCGCGATGTCCGCATCCGCAACATCAAGTTGCCGCTTCAGTTCGGTAACTCTATCAGTCCGGCTGGCCACCGAACGCTCCGCCACCTAAATAGGAGGGGCGACATCTTATAATTGAGATTATGATCCTCGGCACGCTGTCGCTTTTGGCAATGTACCGAGTCTCAGGGGCTACTATCTATACATGGCACATCCTACGTGCAAAACTGTCAAAAGGTATATCATTTTTGCGTACCTCAAACCCCGTCAGTAAACTTCTGACGGCCTCATGCAACCCACTCTCAGCGGATGAAATCATTTCAATCACCGTACTCATTAACGTACGGTGATCTTCTGAGATAGACGTCCGCCCGAGCAGATCCTTCAGCTCCTCCGGCCGTACACCAGTTGGTGCCGAACTCTCCGGCCCCGCTGGACTCGGGGAGACCCTCCGCGACGACACCTCAGGGTCGTCCGCCCTGCCTGACGGTGTGGCAGATGGAGGCGTTTCGCTCTCCATCATCTCCGGACGAAGATCCCCCGAAGATGAGCTCTGCTGAGAAGGGCTGAGATCCGAACTACCAGGTAAAACTTCGGTTATCTTCAGAAATAAAAACAGGGATGTCCCTTATTACAAAAATCCCCTTTCTATGTACGGCTCGCTGGAGGGCTGATTCCCTAGGGGAAATAGTGCGGCCGGGGCTTCTCCTGGCGCAGGGCCCTCTGGTGAAGATTTCTTCCCCCGCTTTGAGGCCTTGGCCTCCGGATCTTCAGAAGAGGTCCTCTTCTCCCCCGGGAGGGAGGGATTCTCGATCCCCCCTTTCTCTAGAGCCTCCTTAGCAGAGGCGGTAGTTTTCCTGTTCTCCCCTTCGCCCTCTTCCGAAGGCGCAGCCTCCAGCATCCTGATTAACACAGGATCTGGCGTGGTCTGAAGGAGGGGGGCCAGACATCGTATCAGTTTTGCTTTTGCTATCCACTCCTGTTCAAGGGATAGCTGGTTAAAGGGCAAGTTTATGATAAATGTATGGACAGTGTGTCCGGGCACAGGACTACTTACTTGAGTATCCGGGCGATTGCAGCTCAGGCCTGCGTCCTCGATCAAGTCCGGACACATCTCTTGTGATCCGAAGAACAGTTTATACATCTCCACGGGTGTCGCACCCATGAAGTGTTGGAGAGCTCGCGGTCCCTCCGGATTGAATTCCCACAGGCAGAGGGGGCGACGCTTGCAGGGCAGAAGGCGCCGAATCAGCATGACCTACGCCACTACAACCAGATTGATCTCCCTCTCTTGGAGGTCTCGAATGCGGCCCTGCAATAATGGCACGTCCTTGGACGGCCCCCAGTCAAGCCCTTTGTTGACCCATGACGCCAGCAGTTGTGGAGGGCCCGAGCGAAAGGCAGGCGGCGCCACCCATCTGGTGCCCCTGGGAGCGGTGCTGTAGAACCACTCCTGTTTCCACAAACCGAGCTCCTTTTGGAAAAAGCCCTCGGGCCACGGAGCGTCAGCTCTCTTGCTTATAACTGCCCCTCCGCACTCTGCCTGCCGCTCCTCGATCATCTTCGACTCCATGTTGAAGGTCTTGAGCCACAATCCGAAGTGAGGAGTGGTGTGGAGGAAGGCTTCGCATACGACAATGAACGATGAGATGTGGAGGATGGACTCCGGATCCAAGTCATGGAATTCCAGCCCATAATAAAACATGAGCCCCCTCACGAAGGGGTCCATCGGGAATCCTAAACCCCGACGGAAGTGAGACACGAACACCACGCTCTCACCAGGCTCGGGAGTGGGAATGACTTGCCCTTGGGTCGGCAGCCTATGCAAAATATCGCCGGTTAGATACCTGGCGTCTCTCAGCTTTAGCACGTCTTCTTCCGTGACGGAAGAAGGCATCCACCGGCCCTGTAGGTCGGAGCCAGACATTGTCGAAAGTCCGAAGCGCCTGAATCTGGAGCCTTGGGTGTTGGAACTCGGGGCGAGGGGCGGATTTGATTGAAGATTGAAGAAAAGGAACAGGCCATGGTGTCGTTATAAAGGGGTTGAATACCTAGAGCCGTCCCCGTGACCGTTTGGGACTCGCCTTCGATGGAGGGGGTGTGCCAACGGGCACGGTTGGGTTACCGACGTCCGTATTGATGAGAATCCCGAAATAAGGGGACACGATCTCTGTTGTGACAAGACGTGCCAAGGAAACCGCTTCGCTAAAACGCGCTGTGGTGGAACAATAAAAACGACTCGAGTAAAGGCTTGGCCGTGGTGTGACGTCATGCCATGAAATACGTCAGCAGATTAAACTTGTGTGAATATTATTCTCTCTACGGTGGAATGTGGAATTTATTTTGCAGAGCCGGACACTATCCTGGTGTTCAAAATCTTCTATGAATTATTCGGAGGAGGAACCCGCCTTGCAATGCCGAAGACAATATGCGCGCCGGACTAAATCGTCATTGAAGCCTGGTTCAGGGGCTCTTGAGGAGTCTGGACTAGGGGTGTCCGGATAGCGAACTATCATCATTGGCCGGACTCCAAGACTATGAAGATACAAGATTGAAGACTTCGTCCCGTGTCCGGATGGGACTTTCCTTGGTGTGGAAGGCAAGCTTGGCAATACGGATATGTAGATCTCCTACCATTGTAACCGACTCTGTGTAAACCTAGCCCTCTCCGGTGTCTATATAAACTGGAGGGTTTTAGTCTGTAGGACGAACAACAATCATACCATAGGCTAGCTTCTAGGGTTTATCCTCCTTGATCTCGTGGTAGATCTACTCTTGTACTACCCATATCATCAATATCAATCAAGCAGGAGTAGGCTTTTACCTCCACCGAGAGGGCCCGAACTTGGGTAAAAACATCGTGTACCTTGTCTCCTGTTACCATCCGCCTAGACGCACAGTTCGGGACCCCCTACCCGAGATCCGCCGGTTTTGACACCGACAAGGGGGAAATCATCACCATCGTCATCACCAACGCTCCTCTCATCGGGAGAGGGCAATCTCCATCAACATCTTCACCAGTACCTTCTCATCTCCAAACCCTAGTTCATCTCTTGTATCCAATTCTTGTCTTCAAGTCTGGGATTGGTGCTAGTAGGTTGCTAGTAGTGTTGATTACTCTTTGTAGTTGATGCTAGTTGGTTTAATTGGTGGAAGATCATATGTTCAGATCCTTTATGCACATTATTACCCCTCTGATTATGAACATGAATATGCTTTGTGAGTAGTTATGTTTGTTCCTGAGGACAAGGGAGAAGTCTTGCTATTAGTAGTCATGTGAATTTGGTACTCGTTCTATATTTTGATAAGATGTATGTTGTCTAACCTCTAGTGGTGTTATGTGAACGTCGACTACATAACACTTCACCATTATTTGGGCCTAGAGGAAGGCATTGGGAAGTAATAAGTAGATGATGGTTGCTAGAGTGACAGAAGCTTAAACCCTAGTTTATGCGTTCCTTCGTAAGGGGCTAATTTGGATCCATATGTTTCATGCTATGGTTAGGTTTACCTTAATACTTTTGTTGTAGTTGCGGATGCTTGCAATAGAGGTTAATCATAAGTGGGATGCTTGTCCAAGTAAGGGTAGTACCCAAGCACCGGTCCACCCACATATCAAATTATCAAAGTACTGAACGCGAATCATATGAGCGTGATGAAAACTAGCTTGACGATATTCCCATGTGTCCTCGGGAGCGCTTTTCCTATTATAAGAGTTTGTCCAGGCTTGTCCTTTGCTACAAAAAGGATTGGGCCACCTTGCTGCACTTTATTTACTTTTGTTACTTGTTGCTCGTTACCATTTATCCTATCACAAAACTATCTTGCTGAAAACCGCTTATCATTTCCTTCTGCTCCTCATTGGGTTCGACACTCTTACTTATCGAAAGGACTACGATAGATCCCCTATACTTGTGGGTCATCACCGGAGTCTTTTAGCTCCACAACCATTTCGGCTATCCTCTCTTCGCTTCAGCGATGAGCAGCCTGTTCGGCTCTCAACTCATCGGTCGCCTTTAGGGCAGCCGCAGTACTAGCCCGGGCCTGTTCCTTGGCTAGGGCAAGTTCCGCCCTCAGGGCTTCCACGGCAGCAGCACCGTCTGCAGTCCAAACATATCACATCAATATTATACTCCTTTCAGTTTTTCCTATAAATAATAAGGAAAGCAGAGCACATACCTTGTGACTCGTTAAGCCGCTCGTTCACAAGCGTGATGTCGGCATCAATGACTCCAATCTGCCTCCTCAGTTCTGAAACTTCAACGGACTGGTCAGCTGCCGGATCCTTAGACACATGCGCATAAGCACAACGAGATCATTACTTCAAAATATGATCCTTCGTTTGCCGCCTAGGGCTGGCAACCAGAGTCTCAGGGGCTACTATCAATATGGAGCACACCTAGCACGTGTGTCACAGCCAAAAAAATATGTATTTTTCATTACATACCTCAAAGCCTCTGAGCAGGCTCGTAAATGCTTCAATCAAACTGCTTGTGGCGGATGAAATCCTCTCGAGCACCGTGCTCATTAATGAACGGTGCTCCTCCAAGAGAGCAGCTCGCTCCAGAAGACCCGTCAGTGTGTCTGGCTAGACACCGAACTGTGCCGGACCCTTCTCATCACCCCCCCGAGGGAGCTGAACGCTCCGGGCTCAGGGCGGCCGAAGGATTAGCTTCTGGCTTCGACATATCCGGACTCCTCCGTGACGACAGCTCGGGGTCGCCCGCCTCATGAGGCGGTGAGGTTGGTGGGGTCTAACTCTCCATCATCTCCGGAAAGAGATCCCCCAAAGACGAACTCTGTCGAGAAGAGCTGCTAGCCAGACTGCAAAGAATGGATCCTGGTTATTGTTCTTGGGGAAAAGCAGTACCTTCGTGTTTACGATTAACTTACAGCTCGGTTGAGGGCTGGCCCGTCGGCAGGCATGACGCGGTGACGACGCCCTTCGGGGCAGGGCCCCCTGGTGAAGCTTTCTCCCCCTATTTGGGCACCTCCGTCTCCAAGTCTTTGGAGGCGGCCCTCTTCTTCCTGCGAGGGGAGGGGGCTTTAGATGCGCAACGTGTGAAGTTCCGCTTCCCTGTTCTTCCCTTCGTCTTTCCCTGAGGGCATTTTGCTTAGCACCCGGCCAAGCATCTTGGCTATGGTGGGACTAGGAGAGCCTTCAGGAAGTGGCGCCGGACACCTGATTCTCTCCGCCTTGCTGAGCCATTCCTGGCCACGGAGGATTTTTCAAAATAAGGATTATGATAAATATAAACGAAGTGTTCGGCTTCAGGGTTACTTACTTGGGTATCTGGGCGATTGCAGCTCAGGCCCGCATCCTCGGTGTTGTCCGGACACTTTACTTGTGGTCCGAAGAATAATTTACACATCCCTTCGAGCATCGGGCCGAAGAAGTGCAGAATAGTCCACGGACCTTCCGGATTGAACTCCCACATCCGGAGAGGCTGGCGTTTGCACGGCAACATCCGTCGGATTAGCATTACCTGAATTATGCTGACAAGGCTAATGTCCCTCTCAAGAAGCTCCCGAATACGGCTCTACAGTATTGGTACATCACTAGAAGATCCCCAATCCCGTCCTACATTGGTCCATGACGCCAGTTGAGAAGGAGGGCCCGGACAGAAGTCGGGGGCAGCCACCCACTTTGGGCCCCTGGGAGTTGTGACGTAAAACCACCTCCGTTGCCATAGATTGGACACCTCTGGGAAGGAGCCCTCTGGCCATGGGGCGTCGGCATTCCTGCTTATTACAGCACCTCCACACTCCGTGTGTCGCCCCTCAATCATATTTGGCTTCACATTGAAGGTCTTGAGCCATAGGCCGAAGTGTGGAGTGACATGGAGAAAAGCCTCACACACAATGATGAACAACGAAATATGGAGGATAGCATCCGGGGCTAGATCATGAAAATCTAACCCATAATAGAACATGAGCCCTCTCACATAAGGATCAAGGGTGAAGCCCAAGCCATGGAGGAAGTGGGAAACAAATACGACGCTCTCGTTGGGCTCGGGAGTAGGGATAACCTGCCGTGGAGCAGGAAGCCTGTGCTTGATGTCGGCGGTCAGATACCCGACCTCCCTAAGCTTTGCAATGTCCTCCTCTATGACCGACGAGGCCACCCACCGGCCTTGAGGGTTGGATCCGGACATGATTGAGAATCCGAGGTGCTTGGGCTTGGGTTTTGGGTGTAGGAACTCGAGGTGCTAAAAGGCGCAAGGGTGGTGGAAAAGAGGGATAGGCCTCGGCCCCTTTATAAAGGGAATGAATATCAAGCGTCCTCGGTGTAACCGCTCGGGATTTACATAAAAACACAGAGTCATACCAACAGACGTCATGGGGATGCGTGCACCTATATTAATGGAAGATCCCGCGCTAAGGGGAGCACGATCTCTGTTCTGGCAAGGCGTGCCAGTAAAACCGCCTCGCAACGCGTATTGGTGGAGGCCAAGTAAAACCGGTTCGTGTTGGGCCGGGCCACGGGGCAGGAGCGCGCCGTGCAAAAATTGCCAGCAGATCAGATTTATGAACTGCTGTGCTGTGAAAATCATCTTGCAGATCCGGACACGGTTTAAGTGTTCAATAATTATTTTGGAGTATTCGGAGAAGGAACCCGCCTTGCAATGCTGAAGACAAACTGCACGCCGGACTCATCGTCATTGAAGCCTGGTTCAGGGGCTACTAAGGGAGTCCTGGATTAGGCGGTATCCGGACAGCCGGACTATATACTTTGGCCGGACTGTTGGACTGTGAAGATACAAGACTCAAGACTTCGTCCTATGTCCGGATGGGACTCTCCTTTGCGTGGAAGATAAGCTTGGCGATCCGGATATTGTATTTCCTTCTTTGTAACCGACGCCGTGTAAACCCTAGCCCCCTCCAGTGTCTATATAAACCAAATGGTTTAGTACTTAGAGGGACGATCACAATCATAATCATCATAGGCTAGCTTCTAGGGTTTAGCCTCTACGATCTCGTGGTAGATCAACTCTTGTAATACCCACATCATCAATATCGATCATGCAGGAAGTAGGGTTTTACCTCCATCGATAGGGCCCGAACCTGGGTAAACATTGTGTCCCTTGCCTCCTGTTACCATTAGCCTAAGACGCACAGATCGGGACCCCCTACCCGAGATCCGCCGGTTTTGACACCGACAGCCACCTATGTCTTGCTTAGATCTGGAGAGCATGAGAGAGTGAACGAGAGGAACCCTAGTAAAGCAAGTGCTAAGGCTCCTCCTTATATATATAGTGGAGTGATTTTATTGTACCAGCTTCAAAAAAGTGTGCTCCTACGTGTACCAGCGAGTGGGTGTGAGAGAACTAGTGTGTGTGTGCACCGCTTCTCTTCATGAGAGTACAATATACTATGCCCAAAGAATGTTCGCCGCAACAGTAATAGTATAAGTGTGTGACGTGTGAGCTAAAATAAAATGTGCGTGACGTCTTTTGTTTTTTAGAAATTCTGAGGGTAGGGTGTGAATAGCACATATGTGCGTGACCTCTACCTGCAGATAGACGATTTGTGCGACATGCGAGTCTGGGAGAGGACTCGGGAGAGTCGTGACTCGTGAGGGTGCGTGTGCGTGAGAGAGAGAGAGGGGGGCATGTATCAATGCAATGCATGTGTCCGTAAATCATTATACGTCAAACGTTCGCCACTAGCATTTTCCTGACGAACGCTGTAAGAACCGTTAGATCGGCATACGACAGTGTCAGTTTTGCCATGTCATTTAACAGAACATCCACTCCTCCTACACACAAATCTTCCACGTGAGTGTTAGCAACTGCCGTATGCTCCCTCCGTTCCGAAATTAAGTGCATATAGCTTTATTGAAAATTCAAACCTCGCAAACTTTTATCGAGTTTTCGTGTACCAAATTGCACATGTAGAATACCCTGTATATATCATTTCATTCATCTTCGAGAGGTAACTACAAAGATGGGTGAGGAGTCTACAAAGACAGACCATCGTATCACCCGCAGCAATTTCAACCATCCTTTAGTGTCGAGGAATATCATACGAACTCTATATGATATGATTTTTATAGGATTTTTTCCTTTAGAGGCAATTGGTTCACAGGAATGGATTCATATACTCCATATTTCAAAGGAAATAAACATGATATCATTTCTATAGCTTTAGAGCCACTTGGTTCATATGAATGGATTCTTATACTCCCTTAATTTCAAAGGAAAATAAACATTAGCATATATTCAATAGAAAAGTTCCTATGATATGAACCAAATTACATCTCTTTTCTAATCCCTCCTCATAGGAATTGAGATACATGTCATCTCTAGATTCAATAGAAAAGTTCCTACGATGTGAACCAAATGACACCTTTTTTCCAATCCCTACTCATAGGAATTGAGATGCTCCATGTCATCTCTTTCCCTACAACTTCCATGTATACATCTTCTATTCCTAAATAGATAGTACAACCCACTAGTAGTTTTTTTTCCAAAACATGCAACTATGGGACAAGAACTATATAATGTGCCAATAACTTTGAAAGATGGTTGTTGGATGAAGCTAATCCGACAGTGCAGAGATGGCAAATCCGAGCACTACTGGCCGTTGGATATCATCAACATTCCAACAGATCTGCCACATGTACAATTTAGAAGACTCCATGGTTGAACTTAAGCATAATGCACAAACCTCATAACACAAGCACTTCTCCTTTGTTCTAGAATCTTCTGTATCATAATTGATTTTATTTTCTAAATGAATTGGCATTATTTGTTTTTTACTTTATGCTTTACAATGCACAACCCCATGAATCTTAACATTTTTATAAAACTAATTGATTTTGAATGAGATGAACTATAAGAACTAAACGAACATCTACATCATGCATATATGACTCAAAGCTTTACATGCTATAATGTGTATTTATTCATAATTTGGTTTCAAAATCTCATGTGTTCAATGCATGTGTACCTTACTAGTATTGAGTAGAGTAGCAAATTTCATGCGGCCCCGAGTATATCAGAATGCAGGGCCCATGCATCATTGCCTTTCGGTCAAACCTACGTCCACAATTTTTTGTGCGTACTATATCTCCACTGGTCCCCGAACCCAAAATGCTCCCTCGTTCCTGTAAAACCAAGCGGCCCACACATATTTATGGTGTCGACTCAAACCCGTTTACTATGACGTGGCCCTGCATGCCATAGTACTCCTACAAACCCTATCGCCGCACTCATCATCGGTTTTCTTCAAGAGGACGAGGGAGAAGCCGATTTGTAGCGGAGGCGCTTTCAAAAAAAAGGATCTGTAGTGGAGACCCCTACCCTAGGGTGCCCTAGGTAGCTGCCGCACGCATCATTGTTTTCTCTTTTCTTTATGCTCTTGCGCCCTAGAGTGAAATGATGGTTGCTTCGTCAGTCTAGCTTAATGTGGGAAAGGCGGGGCTTTGTGATTTGACCCCTCATCGCTCATTTTCTACTACTGCGGCGCTACGACCGTGGTGCCTCCAATTCCAACCGCTGCTCTGAACTGTAATTTGGTGCATCGCACGTGGAACAAGACGGTGGATGAGCCACATGTCGGCCAAAGGTGTCCTGTTAAGTGTGTCGCCATTTAGCAGCGGGATGACCACCTTGAGTTGCTACGCCAACACGACAGGAGCAGCCTACCACTTGGTTTTGCTCCTTGATGAATCCCGACTATATTGATCTAAAAAGATACGTGCTGAACTACCCTTTCCGTCTCATTTTTTTATTTTTAGGCGTCTCAGTTTATAGGGCGTGCACGTAGTTCTAGGTCATCCATTTGACTAACTAAATATGAGTTACTATGTCACAAAAAGTATATCATTGGATTATTAAGCGGATGTAGTTGTATTTAAAAGTCGAGGGCGGGTATTTTCCTGCGCGGTAGGCGGGGCAGTTCCGCCTAGTCGGTTCGACAGAGACGCGAGAAGACGAGGGAGTAGGCTGCTGCAAACGTAGGGCTGTGTGATTTGACAGCGATTTACTGCTGGACAGGTGGGGCCCCGTGATTTAACTTGCCATTATCATTTAAAATGCGGCGCTACGACCGGCGTGAGTCTCCTGATTCCTGACCACCTCCATACAGGTGCCTCTCCCAATGCTCCACCATGTAGTAGAGGCTGGCTCTTGCATGAGAGCCCACTTCTCCACTTTTTCCTTGCCTCTCTTTCCTCCACATATAGCCCACTATTGTAGTACTACTTACTTGCTCCTACAGGTGCTAAGCTTGCCAATAGGCATAAAGTCTGATGTGGCAAGTTAATCAAGAAGAGAGAGACTAGTTTGGTGACCCAAGGAAGAACCGGTGCTAAAGCGCGCGTACCTAGGTGAAAAGACAATTTTGAGTCTATAGCTAATTAATGAAGCAAACATAGCAACAAAAAACTAATAAGCACCTATGCATTGGGGACTTGATTGCTAAGCCATTTAATGCCCTTAGCACCTCATCTAAAGCACCATTTCATTGGAAGAGGTCACTCCTTGGCAAATGCAATAAATACTACAGTACGAAGAAAGAGATAGAGAGAAGTAAAAACAAAAATACACTTATAGCCAACCTTAGAGCTAACCTTGTTGTAGTATGAGTGACTAAGTGATGACATGCCAACATCAGATAGCCTAACGCACCGTGTGAAATCACCAAGGGCGCGACCGCGCGAGTGTAGGACCTTGAGAAGAGGTGTCTAGAGGGGGGGGTGATTAGACACTAAGTATGAAAGTTGCAGTTTTTAACTTCTTTAGGTTTAAGTGGAGTTTAGGCACAAGTTTAACATTCACAATACATAACAAGCAAGCATGCAAAGAGTATATGAGCAGCGGAAAGTAAAGCATGCAAGTTGCAAGAATGTAAAGAGAAGGGTTTTGGAGGATTCAAACGCAATTGGAGACACGGATGTTTTTGTCGTGGTTCCGATAGGTGGTGCTATCGTACATCCACGTTGATGGAGACTTCAACCCACGAAGGGTAATGGTTGCGCGAGTCCACGGAGGGCTCCACCCACGAAGGGTCCACGAAGAAGCAACCTTGTCTATCCCACCATGGTAAATAAGCCCACGAAGGACTTGCCTAAGTAGCGGTAGATCTTCACGAAGTAGGCGATCTCCTTGCCCTTACAAACTCCTTGGTTCAACTCCACAATCTTGTCGGAGGCTCCCAAGTGACACCTAGACAATCTAGGAGACACCACTCTCCAAGAAGTAACAAATGATGCGTTGATGATGAACTCCTTGCTCTTGTGCTTCAAATGATAGTCTCCCCAACACTCAACTCTGTCTCATAGGATTTGGATCTGGTGGAAAGAAGATTTGAGTGGAAAGCAACTTGGGGAAGGCTAGAGATCAAGATTCATATGGTAGGAATAGAATATCTTGGCCTCAACACATGAGTAGGTGGTTCTCTCTCAGAACTGGTAAGTTAGAAGTGTAGGTTTGTTCTGATGACTCTCTCCACGAATGAAGAGGAGGTGGAAGGTTATATATAGCCTCCACACAAAATCTAACCGTTACACACAACTTGCCAAACTCGGTGGGACCGAATTGGTGAACTCGGTCAGACCGATTTATAAAATTTAGTGACCGTTAGGACTTTCGGTGGGACCGACATGCAACTCGGTAGGACCGATATGGTTAGGGTTAGGGCATAACATAATCTCGGTGGGACCGACTACACAAACTTGGTGAGACCGATTTTGGTAATTAGCTAACCAGAGAGTTGGTCAGGAAAACTCGGTGGGACCGATTACTCAAACTCGGTGGGACCGATTTTGGTAATAAGCTAACCAGAGAGTTTGCATTGTAATCTCGGTAGTACCGATTGCTCAAACTCGGTGAGACCGATTTTGGTAATTGACATACACAGAGAGATTACAATCCCATCTCGGTGAGACCAAGATCCCTATCGTTGAGACCGATTTGTCTAGGGTTTGTGGCAGTGGCTATGACATTTGAATTCGGTGGCGCCGAATAGAAAGAATCGGTGGGGCCGAGTTTGACTTTAGGTTTAGGTCATATGTGTGGAAGTGGGAAAGTAGTTGAGGGTTTTGGAGCATATCACTAAGCACTGTGGAGCAAGAAACTCATTAAGCAACACCTCATCCCTTCTTGATAGTATTGGCTTTTCCTATAGACTCAATGTGATCTTGGTACACTAAAATGTAAAATGAAGAGTCTTGAGCTTGAAGCTTGAGCCAATCCTTTATCCTTAGCATCTTGAAGGAGTTCCCACATCCTTTAGTCCATGCCACTACATTGTTGAACTTATCTGAAACATGCTAGATAAAGGTGTTAGTCCAACAAGAGATATGTTGACATTAATTACCAAAACCACCTAGGGAGCACTTGTGCTTTCAATCTCCCCCTTTTTGGTAATTGATGACAACATACATCAAAGCTTTAGATAAAGATATAAAGAATAGCAAGTAAAGCTTTGGAAAGACATGTAACAAGCATAGGCTCCCCCTACATGTGAATATGGAATATAGAAGCATGTGAGAGCATAACCATGATAGAGTAGGCAATGTGTTACATGTATCTTGGCCATATGCATCAGAGCAAAGAATATTAAAGAAAATACCTTCATGCCCATGAGTCCTTCTTGCAAACAGTATGTACATCAGCAAGAATTCCTCATACACATGATTGTGATGCATATACTTACCTTGTAGTCTTGAGTTGGATTAGGATGGAATGAACCTGCGTAAACAAGGTTAGATAACACAGGTACATCTACTAGCCAGAGCAAACAGAAGAAACCACAAGAATACCAAGACTGGGATGACATGTAGAGAGTGAGTACTAAGTACTACATTGGATTAGACATGTCCCCAAGGGTAAAGATATGCAATGAATTTAAATGATTTCTTTCCCTTAGATGTCTTGCTCCCCCTGAATCTAGCATGGGATACTGGGAGAAGATAGGGAACAGAAAATCAGAGCTGAAAGATATAAATGAACAGAGCTAATGCAAATAAGCACATATGAACATGTCTTTCCCCTCAAGAAGACATGTGGCATCTCTCCTCTTGAACACCAAGCATCTCGGATCCTTGAGAAATACTTTCTACTTGAGTATTCTCTCCCCCTGGAGATCTCTTTCTCCCCCTGTGGAAGTAATACTCTCTCTCTCTCTGATGTGATCTCTCTAAGTGATAAGCTTTGATGTGATCTCTCTCTCCCCCTTTGACATCAATTTCCAAGAAGGGTTTGATCCTTGAGTCACAGCACAAAGCATTGATATAAATGTGATGCTTGTAGAGGACAAGATTCATTGAGTGGAGCTAGATCAGAAGAAACACAGAATAAGTGGCAAACTGTTTTTCCTGTTGTGAAATCGGTGGCACCGAGTGGTATGCTTTGGTTGTACCGAAAGGATTCGGTTGGACCGAAAACAACAAATCGGTGAAACCGAGCTCATCGCAGAGAAAACACTTGTCACCTCAGCTCACTAGACTAGTAAGATCTCACAAAGATTTGCAAGGAATTTACTGAATGATATGCAATGAATTGGATGCAGAAAATGCAGAGCAAACAGAAAGAAATCTAGATGAAGTTTTTTTTTGAAAGGGGAAACAAATGTGCATGAGATAAATGCAAAAACGCAGAAAAGAACACAAGAGAACTTCATCTAGAGATGGTCGGCGACAAAGTCACCTATGTTAGAGTATATTGACTTAGTAGTCAAGTGAGATCACTCGATCATAGGTCATACTCATCGTTTAAGCTCAAAATGGGGTTGCCATTTCTCGTTTAAGCATCTTGATTTATTCACATCTTGTCGAGTTGCTTTAGCTCATGACTTGGAGTAAAGCTTCTCTAAGATGGAATAACATACCTTGGTTGGTGGTGTTGAACATGTAGTTGAACTTGTGTGGGTTGCTCAAGATTGATGTAGCTCATAAAGAATTGGGAGCACCACTTGGAATTTGAGTCCATCTACCTACATGGGTTAGTTCTTGCAAGCAAGAGCACTTGTGTATCCAAAAATGACAATCATGAAGCTCAACATAGAATTTGTCAAAGGATATGTTCGAATGGTTCCGTGCTTCCTTGTCTTCAACCACCATAGTGTAGAAATTTGGTGATGTAGAGATTGCTCAAGATGTGAGTAGATTACAATCTCATGGAATTTGATTCAACCAAGTACCTACATGGGTTATATAACATGCAAGATGCAAATATATCCAAGACATAAGATTTCCATCATAAGAGAAATATCAAGGATTAGTCATAAGCTCATGTCTTGCATGTGTCCAATGGAGTTTCTACTCCAAGTTTGAAGCATCTATGATGTTCAATTCTCCTCTCAACCTCCAAGACACTTTGTCATCAAGAGGTTTAGTGAATATATCCGCTAATTGCTTTTCGGTGCGAACATGCTTAAGATTAATGTCACCCTTAGCAACATGATCTCGAATGAAATGATGACGAACTTCAATATGCTTAGTTCGAGAATGTTGTACGGGATTATGACCAATTTTGATATCACTTTCATTGTCACAAAGCAATGGAACATGTTTCACATATATCCCATAATTTTTAAGAGTTTGGGTCATCCAAAGTAATTGAGCACAACATGAACCAGCGGCAATGTACTCCGCTTCGGCGGTGGATAAGGATACCGAGTTTTGTTTCTTGGAGGACCAAGACACAAGAGATCTACCAAGAAATTGACAAGTACCCGAAGTGGACTTTCTACCAACCTTGTCTCGGCATAGTGCGAGGCGGAGTAATAACAAGATCGAAAGAGGCCCTCTTAGGATACCAAATGCCAAAATTTGGTGTATGGATTAAGTATCTCACTATCCTTTTCACGGCCTTAAGATGACATTCTTTAGGAGCATCTTGATATCGTGCACACATGCACACACTTAGCATGATATCGGGACGTGAAGCACATAGATATAACAATGAACCAATCATAGAGCGATAAACCTTTTGATCAACCGGTTCACCATCTTTGGTCAACTCAAGATGTCCACTAGTAGGCATGGGTGTAGTCATACCTTTGAATTCTTGCATATTGAACTTCTTGAATACGTCCTTGGTGTACTTCGTTTGAGAGACAAAGGTACCTTCCTTAGTTTGCTTGATTTGCAAACCAAGAAAGTATTTGAGTTCACTCATCATAGACATCTCAAACTTCTCCAACATTAGCTTCCCAAACTTCTCACTAAAATGAGCTTAGTTGATCCAAATATGATATCATCAACATAAATTTGGCATACAAATAATTCTCCATTAACCCTTTTAGTAAAAAGAGTAGAATCAATTTTCCCAATTTCAAAGCCTTTTTCAATAAGGAACTTGGTCAAGCATTTATACCACGCTCTAGGAGCTTGTTTAAGACCATAAAGAGCTTTGTGAAGTTTGTAAACATGATTGGGTTTCTTAGGATTGACAAAGCCGGGAGGTTGCTTAACATAAACTTCCTCCTCTATTTAACCATTTAGAAAAGCACTTTTAATGTCCATTTGGTATAAGGTGATATCATGATGATTAGCATAGGCAAGTAAGATCTTAATGGATTCAAGTCTAGCAGCGGAGCATAAGTCTCACCATAGTCCATACCTTCGACTTGTGTGTAGCCTTGGGCGACGAGACATGCTTCGTTCTGAACTACTTGTCCATCTTCATCTTGCTTGTTGTGAAACACCCATTTGGTACCGATGATGTTGTGGTTGTTGTCGGGCTTCTCAACCAATGTCCAAACTTGATTCCTCTGAAAGTTGTGTAGCTCTTCATGCATAGCATTTATCCAATCCGGATCTTCCAATGCTTCTTCGACCTTCATAGGTTCAATGCTAGAGATGAAAGAATAGTTTTCACAAAAGTTAGCTAAACAAGTTTTAGAGCGAGTGATTCTCCCGGTTTGAATATCATTGTAGATTTGCTCGACGGGATGGTCTTTAGCAATTCTTGCTCGAACTCGTGAAAGCTTTTGCTTGGTTCTTGGTTGAACTTCTTCTTCATCTTGTTCTTCTTCTTGTCCTTCTTCATTGTTGGCGTTGTCGTTCTCTTGTCGTGGTGGAGAAGGAGGTTTTTGACGTTCATCTTGAAGCACTTCCTCGTTTTCGTCATCTTGGTGTGTCCCATTTGTGGATGCTTCCATATCAGCTCTTGGTTAGCCTTGTCGTGAGGTAGAAGCGTCCACTTGGACGGACGAGGTACTCTCCTTCACCTCCGTTGGATGGAACTTGACAATAGACAAGTCATGGATTGCTTCCGAAGGATCTTTGTCTCCTACATCAATTGGCAATTGCTCAACTTGCGAGCCGTTAGATTCATCAAACTTCACATCTACCGTCTCTTCAACCTTTTAGGTGAAATTGTTGTAGACATGGTAAGTGTGAGAGTTTGAGCCATAACCTAGTAGGAAACCTTCATGAGACTTAGGAGCAAATTTAGAACGACGATGCTTATCAAGAATGTAGCACTTTGAGCCGAATACTCGAAAGTATCCAACTTGGGGTTTGTTACCGGTGAGGAGCTCATATGTCGTCTTGCCGAGTAGCTTGTGAAGATACAAGTGATTTGTTGCATGACAAGCTGTCTCAACCGCTTCTGCCCAAAAGTGCTTTGGCGTCTTGTACTCATCAAGCATCGTTCTCGCCATTTCGATGAGCGTCCGGTACTTCCTCTCAACAACTCCATTTCGATGAGGTGTGTACGTAGCCGAGAACTCGTGTGAAATTCCTTCTTCGTCAAGAAAGGTGTCCACATTTGTGTTCTTGAACTCCGTTCCGTTGTCGCTGCGAACCTTCTTGATCTTCACTTCAAAAATATTTTGGGCCTTCCTAGTGAAGTTTTTGAAGATCTTTTGGACCTGCGATTTATCATCGAGAAAGAACACCCACGTAAATCTTGAAAAATCATCAACTATAACTAGACCAAAAGAATTTGCACCGAGACTCTTGTAAGAGTTGGGACCAAAAAGAACCATGTGAAGTAGCTCGAGTGGCCTCCTTGTGGTCATGATGTTCTTCACGGGATGCCTTCCTCCAACCTGTTTACCTGCTTGACAAGCACTGCAAAGTCTATCCTTATCAAATATGACATCGTTAACACCAAGGATATGATTCCCTCTAATAAGCTTGTCAAGGTTTCTCATGCCAACGTGACCTAGTCGTCTATGCCATAACCAAACTTTTGAGGATTTAGCAATGAAGCAAGTTTTAGGTTGAGCCTTTTTAGAGAAATCAACAATGTAAAGATCACCTCTACGTATACCAGTAAAGACCATTTTATGGTTGTCTCGACGAAACACTTGGCAATCTACTTCAGTAAATAGGACATTGAAACCGAAATCAGCAAGTCTAGATACTGAAAGTAAGTTGTATCCAAGAGATTCAACGAGCATAACATTCTGAATGGAGCTATCATGTGAGATCGCCACATTACCGAGGCCAACCACCTTACCCTTTGAGTTGTCACCGAAAGTGACATACTTTCGAGGACTCTCATTTTCAGCAAGCTCACGAAACATGTCTTTATCTCCGTTCGTGTGATCGGTACATCCACTGTCAAGAACCCATTCCTTTCCTCCTGACATATATCCCCGAAGATTTGCCATAAGACCAAAGTGTCTCATTGCATCGTCAAGATCGAAGTCACTATCATCATCGTCATCATAGTATCCATGTTCAACATCGTCATGTGGTGGATCAAGTCCTAGAGAGGGTAATTCGTTAGAGTGAGTTTGACAATGATCTTGTGTGACTCCCGGATAATTAGGCTACAGTAATCCCAAGTTAATGGTGCCATGTCACCTCGGTCACTGTAGTTAATCTCGGATTAATTCGAAAACTTTTCAAAATTCAAATTCAAATTAATGTCAACAATAAAAGTTTTCAAATATACAAAATAAAATGTTCGTGCTGTGCCAAAAATGGCATAGGTATTTATAGTGCAGTAAAATCATTTTTAGAAATGGCCTAAATGATTTAAAATGAAATAAAACAGAATAGAAAATGAAAAAAAGAAAGAAAATACAAAAGAGAAAACAAACAAACCAAAAAAAAAGAGAAACCCAGCAGGCCACCAGGCCGCCTGGCCGGCCCACTCCCACACCCCTTGGCCTATATGGCCTATTTCCCCACGCCCGACCGAACCCTAACCCCGCACGATCCCCCCCACTCCCCACTCCTCTCCCCTCCCGATCCAATCTGGATCGGACCGACCCTCTCCCCTCGTTCCCCGGCCTCCCCTCGGCGGATCTGGCGAACACCCGATCCCAGCGCCCGGCGCTGGCCCGACCTCGCTACCCCGCTTGATCTGGGCCGCCGAAGGCCATCGACGCCATCTGCCTCACCATCCCCAGCGCCCCAACGCCGCCGCCCCATCCCGTTGCCCCGGCGCGGCGCTGCCGTCGCCGTCCACCGCCGCTGAGCTCGCGAGCCTCACCGAGCCACCCGTCGCCCCGATGCCCATCGCCACCACTACGCCGTCGCTTCACCGTCCCGGCGTCGTTGTGTGCCATCGCCCGCCGCCCTCGTCGTTGGTGGCGGGCGCCGCTCCGACCGCACCACCGGCGCCCTTCCGCCTCTCGGCGCGCGCCGCCAATCCTCCCGCTGGGCGCCTCACGCCCTCTCCGCCGTCGCCTCTTCTGTGCCGCCTCCCGCCGGACTGCCACCCGGCGCTGTCGTCCCGTCCTCCTTCTCGCCCGAACCGCCCGAGTCGTTGCCGCCCGTCGTCCCGACCTCCGTCGAGCCCGCTGCCCTTGACCTGCGAACCCGGTGAGGCCCGGGCTCCGCCCCTCTCCTCGCCTCCCTCGCCTTGACGTCGTCGCTCGCGCGCTCCGGCCCAGCGCTCACAGCAGGCGGGCAGCAACCTTTGAACACGCTGCACACCGACCGGGCGTGCCCGTCGTCCGCGCCCTCTACCGCCCGGGGCCGTGGCCTCCTCCCAGGCCTCACCTCACCGCGTCGCCGCCCCACCGTGCCCTTGAGACCCGCCCAGGCTGGCACAGGCGAGTGCCCGCTCGGGTGCGCCCGCACCTGGCGCCCCAGCGCCCGCTAGCAACCGCCCTGCAGTGGCCTTGTGTCCCACTGACTAGGGGCCCCACCCCTCAGAACGAAAATTTTAAAAAAGGAGTTTATATATAAAAAATATAATAATAATAATTAAAATAACAATTAATTATTTACTTAAATAATTAATTAACTTAATTAACCCTGTTAGTTAATCTAATTAAGCCTAATTAATTAACCTAATCCCTTTAATTAAATTGACTAATCTGTTTAATTAAGCGTGTCAATGACAAAGAGACCCACACGTCGGCTTGACCCGATCAACACCTCATTGATCTTGGCGTCATCTTGACGTCGGCATGCACTATTCTGGATAATGTTAGAATTAAATAGTTAAATAAATTCTAAAATGATTAAAACTTTAGGAAATCATATAAAATAAACCGTAGCTCGGATGAAAATACTTTCTACATGAAAGTTGCTCGAGCAGCGAGGTGAACCGGATCGCAGCCCGTTAAATCCGCCGCACCCTAACATATCAAACTCGCAACTTTTCCCCTTGGCTCCTCTGCTGAACACACGAAACACCGGGATACTTTCCGGATGTTTCCCCCTTCGCCAGTACCACCTCATACCGCGTTAGAACACGTCTAGCTCTGCTGTTATCCTGTTATGCACTTGCTTGCTACGTATTTATGTTTCTCCCCTCTTCTCTTGGTGACCCGTGGCGATCTTGATGCCCCGGTTCGACTACGGAGTTGGCGACCCTCTCTCTTGCCGAGAGCAACCAGGCAAGCCCCCTTTGATCACGGATATCGCCTACTCTTCTCTATCTGCTTGCATTAGAGTAGTGTAGCATATTCTTGCTTTCGATTAATCCTATCTTTGTTGCATAGCTTTGTCCTGCTACTCATTGTTGTTACCTTTACTATCCTACTTCTTAGTATAGGATGCTAGTGTTCCATCGATGGCCCTACACTTTTGTCCGTCTGCCATGCTATACTATTGGGCTGTGATAACCCGGGAGGTGATCACGGGCATATACTATATACTTTACCTTTGTTACATTACTCGTGATCTTGTTAGGAGATGGGGCTGAAAGGACGGTGGCTCCATCCGGTAGAGGTGGGCACAGGTTCCCGACGGCCCCATTGTTACTTTGTGGCGGAGCGAGAGGGCAGTTTGAGGCCACCTAGGAGAGAGGTGGGCTGGCCTGGTCGGCGTTCGCGCATACTTAACACGCTTGAGATCTGGGTATTTGATCTGAGTCGGCCATTTGGTCTATCGCACTAACCATCTCGCGGGAGTAGTTATGGGTATCCGGCGTCGTGGTATCAGCGGCACTTGCCGTGACGTCGGCGGCGGCGGCGCGGATTGGACTGAACGCTGTTAGGCTAGGTGCGCTTCCGGCCGCCCATAGCGTCTTGGTGTGCATTGGGCGATGGGCCCGGACCCTGTGCGCTTAGGTTTAGACGGCGTGCTGGCCTCTCTGTTGTGCCTAGGTGGGGCTGCGGCGTGTTGATCTTCCACGACCGGGCATGACCGAGAAAGTGTGTCGGCCAAATGGGATCAAGCGTGTTGGGTTATGTGGTGCACCCTGCGGTGATTTAATCTATTGAATAGCCGTGATCTTGATAACAGGATGACTTGGAGTTGTACCTTGACCTTATGACAACTAGAACCGGATACTTAATAAAACACACCCTTCCAATTGCGGATATAACCGGTGGTCGCTCTCTCTCGGGGTTACGAGGAGGGATCGCGGGTAGGATTATGCTATTCGATGCTACTTGGAGGACTTGATCTACTCTCTTCTACATGTTGCAAGGCGGAGGCTGCCGAGCGTAGTCTTTGACAGGATTAGCTATCCCCTCTTATTACGGCATTCTGCAGTTCGATCCATGATATGGCCCTTTACACATATATCCATGCATATGTAGTGTAGCTCCTTGCTTGCAGTACTTTGGATGAGTACTCACGGTTGCCTTGTTCCCCTTTTCCCCTTTCTTTACCGATTGCTGCAACAGACGATGGAGCCAGGGCAGGCGCCAGCGTCGATGGCGACTACTACACGGAGGTGCCTACTACTACGTGCAGCCCGGGCGGCGACCGGGAGTAGTTAGGAGGATCCCGGGCGGGAGGCCTGCGCCTCTTCGTCTGTATCGGTTTGTGCTAGCCTTCTTAAGGCAAACTTGTTTAACTTATGTCGAACTCAGATATTGTTGCTTCCGCTGACTTCGTCTATGGTGAAACACTGGTATTCGAGCCCTCGAGGCCCTTTCTTGTATTATGATGCTTGTATGACTTATTTATGTTTTAGAGTTGTGTTGTGATATCTTCCGTGAGTCCTTGATCTTGATCGTACACATTTGCGTGCATGATTAGTGTACGATTGAATCGGCGTCTGAGATTGATATCGAGCCATTTGCTGTAGAATCCCCTTCCAACTCCTTGGCCGACGTCGAGTCTAGACTTTACAAAACCTTTACTAACATGGCTGTGCGGCCCATGGGCCCACGTCGCCATTGGGTGGTATTAGGATCTTTTACTCCTCGACCTTTACTCTGGGATTCTGAACTCTCTTCTATTTGGGTTAAACAATTTTTTTACTAAAATCTAACTTTAGGTTCTCGGAAATACTTTCTCCTGGAGAGGCCCTTCAGTCCAGATGATCACCGACTACACCAGAAGATTTCGGAGATACTCTTTGATGTTCTCTCGAGACTTTGTGATCATCACTTTTGCTATTCCCGACCACCGATAAATCCTTATGGATAACTACTTACACTTGCCATTCTTATGATTATCCCCCATTGATCTTGTTATTACAAGATACCCCGAAGTTTTCACTATTATTCCGAGAATACTTCGTGCCTACTGCCTAGAAGTTCTTTGCCACATGAATACCCCTTCAAATAAATCCTCGCACTTGTCGAGTATCCGTTCGTCCAAAGTTGTTCATGTGTTTCACAAAAATAAATTCAACTACTACCCGATCTTCCGAAAATCCTGAGCAGCCTATTGCTCTTGAAATTCTTGCTTGCTTGCATTATGGTTAATCCCATAAGTCTCGTAATCTTAATGGCATACCTTGTCATTATCATTTTGAGTCTGTTGATTCAATATGTTGCGACTGCTCGCAATCCTCAATCAGATCCTAGAATTCATCCTTTCGGCTCAGACGTCTTTCAAACATGAGCTGGTTCTCGGCCAATCAGATTGCCATCGATTGTACCCCTAAGCCTACTCAACTTATCCATCCTTGATCGGGCGTTGCTTGATCCTGGATTAAATCATAATTCCTTTGCAATTGAGCTTTGAGTTAGACAGTTGTTTCTATAATCGACCTCCTTGCGTTCTTTCTTCCTTTGGTTGAGTACCGATGCTCACATCGATCCCTTGTGGACCACGGAGAACCTTTTGTCGGATTTTATCCGACAATGTCCTCATATTCAATAAGCTTGTGAGCCTTTCCTCGGATAAATAATGCCTTTGGTAAATTGTATCCTCTGCTTTCTCAACCATGCTCGCCTTGAGTTTGAGTTAATTACTCCTAAAGATTGTGGTATATGTTTCTAAGATGCCCGATGGGTTGAACATATACCTTCCTTAATTTTTGTGAACCCAAAAGTCTTCATGGGTCATAACCTTCTGGTATTCCGCCAGTTAAACTTTCAAACTCTAAACATTCTTCACTGAGAGCAGTAAATGAAAAGTTGTGTATACGAGAAGTGGGAGTCGACCTTGAACTTTATGTTCATGCCCATGGACACGATGTACATCTTCTCATCGAAGCTTCTTTTAAAATTAATTATTCCCTTGATATAAGTTCATCTTATATCTGGGGTCTGGCCTTTTACAATCGTGGTTCCGACCATGTTCTCCTTTAAATACCATTTTCGATGCAAGTGTAAGCACTTGTCTTCTATGGATCAATACCCCGGTACAACCTCTACTTTGATCTGTCGTCGAGTAATACCCCCTGGTATCTCGAGATTATCATGGAACTGCATAACTTTTTATGAGTTCATCAAGTACTACCTTCCCACTGATTCCAATTTTTCACGGGCTCTGAGTTACTAAACACTCAAAGACACCGATAACTGAACCGAGTCCGCACTATGGTTCAACAACTCTTAGTTATCTTCTTTAAGTACGAGTTTGTACCCGATCATGTCATTCATAGCCTGATCGACTATATCCCTGTCGTGCTAAATTTTAAGTGTGCTACCTGGTCCTTCTTCCCGGAGCACCAAAATTTTCGGCGATGAGCTAAGCTCACGTCGATTTTCCTCGTCATATCATTTCGCCTTGCACAGTAAGCTTGATTTCGAGTTTGTGTCGAACTCGTGGTTCCAATAACCTTTCGCTTCATCATTCCTATTGACTTGATGTCATCGTCGACCGATTACATCTTGATGAAATCCCTCGACCACTGTATCGTGATCATCATCAACATCCTAAGCTCTTCCAAGATATATATCGAATTCTTGATGGGTAATACCATCCTTGCCCCTCGATGATTCGTGTTATCATCGACCACTTTATTGCCTTCCCACCAACACAAGCTTGTTCATGTTTGGTGTTATACCTTGAGTTCCTTGTTATCCAGTAATTGTTCTTCTTTACCTTGTAACATTAACACTCTTATGTCCTCAATGTTCTGAGATTTGTTCCACCTCTTGAGAATTCTTGACATAGAAATACTTCTCACCATCACCATTCTTTCTTGGTCCCCGTGTTAATTCCAACATGTGAACGGTGTTGTTTGGATTCTTCCTTCTAGCAACCCTATTTCCTTGAAGTTAATGGTCGAAAGTTCATTCTTAGGCTATTGATTATTGAATCACTATTCTGACATTGGTCGTGCAACCCAACCCATATTTCGGGTGCACCTTTCAACCAGTGATTAATTGTGTATGTTTCCCTCGAGCATACATCATTATATCATTTGATCTGTTAAATGTTTTCTCCTTGTTCACATAATTGTGGAGATCCATCTTTTGGAAATCTCGATGAATTGTCGCTGAGACCATCAGCCACCTCCTCATCCTCTCTTTGATTTAATGATGAACTCTTGTTTTTGGAACTCGCTTCCATAGTTCATTTCCTGAGAATCTTGCAATGTCATTTCGTCGATTTGTGTTGCACCTTTTCTTCTCGGACATCCTGAGTCTGAGGTATCATCACCCCAATCAGATCTGAATCTCGGTCAGATATGATGGTTGGGACATATTTCCAAGAGTTATAACATTGGTCCTTTTATATCGGTGAGGTGATGTCATGCCTAGCACACCTGGCCGGAGGACCTATTGTTATAGTATCCTTTTAGCAAGTTTAGCCATTCTTTCATGAGGAAAATTGTAAGACTTATTCTATAAGTTGTTCTGATGAATCCTTCGTGTATCCAGTCGACCTTTTGCTTGAAGACCATGTCAATGCTATCCTAAAGCATATGCATGGTAATCCGACTTTCAACGAACATTTGAAGCCCAATGCTAAATGTTTCTCGCTCAATTATCCAAACACCTTTGTATGGGTAATGTCATGAAATTTCTCTCACCTTACCTAAAGGGTTTTCTACATTATATCTTGTCCTGGATATCATGCTCTGCTTGTCCTTGGGAAGGATATACCCTTTAAATATGTGTTTAAACTCATTTTTCCTTTCCATTGTTCTGTTTAACCTGATGATCACATTTTCCTTTCCATTGGTTTGTTTGACCTTTCTTGTGATCTATATAGCCTAAGCAGTAATAATTCACTTCTTATGTAAACACCTCGGTGTACAACTCTGCCAGTGAGACCATGTTACTTTTGTTGATGACATTTCGGTAACCACCGATGTACGAGAACTTTGCTTACTGGTCCGCCTCGTTCAACGAGCAGGAAAATGGTTCTCTTCGTCCCTCGCCCTTGGTACCGATGTTGTTGCCGACATAACTGACAGGCTATCCTCTGACATGTCTTGCTTACATGATCGTGCGAGACATTACCGCCCTTTCTACTTTTAACCCACATGGTGGGCCCATAACCCACAGTTCCACAGGATCGAAACCCGACTCTCCTATACACCCCCCTGCTCCCAAAGTTATTCCTCCGCGTGGACTCGTATGTAATTCATGAGCCTCCTTCCGATGAGGTCATCAATTCTGGCATCGGAAACAATAATTATTCCGTTGCTTGAAACCCTTTCACCTTCTGACTAGGCATTGAACGATTGCCTGGCTGCCTAAAACTTCTTGTTGGACCTTCCAACTTTACTCTCGATGTGTTCTATTTGTTCAACTCGAGAGGTACTCATATGCTCATTCACGGGTTAATCCCATGTTATTACCCTAATAGCATTACATCGTTTCGATCTACCCGTTACCTATTAAGAATCGATGAAGATCCCGAAGAAAGGATGCCGACTTCATCATAAGGACACTGAAGCGAGAGAAAGGAAGACATCAATGTATTGGATCGGTTCTCTTCGAGAAGAGCAACCAAGACCGAGAAGATCTGTTAGAATTTCGTAACTAGACCTTCCCCCTTATCTACTTCTTAAATCTCGGGACGAGATTTCTTGTAGAGGAGGAGAATTGTGACGCCCGGATAATTAGGCTACAGTAATCCCACGTTAATGGTGCCATGTCACCTCGGTCACTGTAGTTAATCTTGGGTTAATTCGAAAACGTTTCAAAATTCAAATTCAAATTAATGTCTACAATAAAAGTTTTCAAATATACAAAACAAAATGTTCGGGCTGTGCCAAAAATGGCATAGGTATTTATAGTGCAGCAAACTCATTTTTAGAAATGGCCTAAATGATTTAAATTGAAATAAAACAGAATAGAAAATGAAAAAAAGAAAGAAAATACAAAAGAGAAAACAAATAAACCAAAAAAAAAAGAGAAACCCAGCAGGCCACCAGGCCGCCTGGCCGGCCCACTACCACACCCCTTGGCCTATATGGCCTATTTCCCCACGCCCGAACGAACCCTAACCCCGCACGATTCCCCCCACTCCCCACTCCTCTCCCTTCCCGATCCAATCTGGATCGGACCGAACCCCCTCTCCCCTCGTTCCCCAGCACTCCCCTCCGAGCGGATCTGGGCGAACACCCGATCCCGCGCCCGGCGCTGGCCCCGACTCGCGCCACCCCCCGCTCGATCTGGACGCCGCCGAGCGCCGCTCGACGCCATCTGCCTCACCATCCCCAGCGCCCCAACGCACGCCGCCCCCATCCCGTTGCCCCCGACGCCCGGCGCCTGCCCGTCGCCGTCCACCGCCGCCTGGAGCTCCGCGAGCCTCACCGGAGCCACCCCGTCGCCCCCGATGCCCATCGCCACCACTACGCCGTCGCTTCACCGTCCCGGCGTGGTTGTGTGCCATCACCCGCCGCCTTAAATGCGTTGGCGGCCGGACGCCGCTCGACCGCACCACCGGCGCCCTTCCGCCTCCTCGAGCCAGCGTCGCCAATCCTCCCGCTGGGCGCCTCACGGCCTCTCGGCCGTCGCCGCACCCGTGCCGCCTCCCCAGATCGCCACCCGCGCGCTGTCGTCCCGTCCTCCTCCTCGCCCGAACCGCCCGTCGCCTTCGCCCGTCGTCCCGACCTCCGTCGAGCCGCTGCCCTTGACCTGCGAACCCGGTGAGGCCCCGGGCTCCGCCCCTCTCCTCGCCTCCCTCGCCCGGCGACCGTCGTCGCGCCTCGCGCTCCCGCCCCAGCGCTCGCGTAGGCGGGCAGCGGCTGGACGCGCTGCACCGACCGGCCGTGCCCGTCGTTCGCGCCCTCTACCGCCCGGGCCGTGGCCTCCTCCTCATGGCTGGCCTCACCCAGCGTCGCGGCGCACCACCGTGCCCACCAGACCCGCCCATGGTGACACAGGTGAGTGCCGCTCGGGTGCGCCACTTTGGCGCCCACCGCCCGCTAGTAACCGCCTGCGGTGGCCTTGTGTCCCACCGACTAGGGCCCCACCCTCGAGCGAAAATTTAAAAAAAAGAATTTATATATATAAAATATAATAATAATAATAAAAATAACAATTAATTATTTACTTAATAATTAATTAACTTAATTAACCCTGTTAGTTAATCTAATTAAGCCTAATTAATTAACCTAATCCCTTTAATTAAATTGACTAATCTGTTTAGTTAAGCGTGTCAATGACAAAGTAGACCCACACGTCGACTTGACCCGATCAACAACTCGGTTATTCTTGACGTCATCTTGGCGTCGGCGTGCACTATTCTGGATAATGTTAGAATTAAATAGTTAAATAAATTCTAAAATGATTAAAACTTTAGGAAATCATATAAAATAAACCGTAGCTCGGATGAAAATACTTTCTACATGAAAGTTGCTCGAACGACGAGGCGAACCGGATCGCAGCCCGTTAAATCAAGCACGCACCCCTAACATATCAAACTACGCAAATTTTCCCCTCGGCTCCTCGCTGAAAGCACGGAACACCGGGATACTTTCACGAGATGTTTCCCCTTTCGCGGTACCACCTCATACAGCGTTAGAACACGTCTAGCTCGCCTATTATCTGTTATGCACTTGCTTGCTATGTATTTCTGTTTCTCCCCTCTTCTCTTGGTGAACCCGTGGCGATCTTGATGCCCCAATTCGACTACGGAGTTGGCGACCCTCTCTCTTGCGAGCAACCAGGCAAGCCCCCTTTGATCACGGATATCACCTACTCTTCCCTATCTGCTTGCATTAGAGTAGTGTAGCATATTCTTGCTTTCGATTAATCCTATCTTTGCTACATAGCTTTGTCCTGCTACTACTATTGTTACCTTTACCTGCTATCCTCTGCTTAGTATAGGATGCTAGTGTTCCATCGGTGGCCCTACACTCTTGTCAAATGCGCCATGCTATACTCTTGGGCTGTGATCACTTGGGAGGTGATCACGGGCATATACTATATACTTTACCTTTGTTAAATTACCTATAATCTTTGTTAGGAGATGGGGGTGAAAGGACAGGTGGCTCCATCCCGATAGAGGTGGGCCTTGGTTCCCGACGGCCCCCGACTATTACTTTGTGGCGGAGCGAGAGGGCAGTTTGAGGCCACCTAGGAGAGAGGTGGGCCTGGCCCTGGTCGGCGTTCGCGCATACTTAACACGCTTAACGAGATCTGGGTATTTGATCTTAGTCTGGCCATTTGGTCTATCGCACTAACCATCTCTGGGGAGTAGTTATGGGTATCCGGCGTCGTGGTATCGGCCGGCACTTCGTGGCGTCAACGGTGGCGGCGCGCGCGGATTGGACTGAACGCTGTTAGGCTAGGTGCGCTTCGGCCGCCCGCAACATGCAGGTGTGCATTGGGCGATGGGCCCGAACCCTTGTGCGCTTAGGTTTAGACCGGCGTGCTGGCCTCTTTGTTGTGCCTAGGTGGGGCTGCGACGTGTTGATCTTCCACGGCCGGGCATGACCCAGGAAAATGTGTCCGGCAAAATGGGATCAAGCGTGTTGGGTTATGTGGTGCACCCTGCGGTGAAGTTTAATCTATTGAATAGCCGTGATCTTGATAACAGGATGACTTGAGTTGTACCTTGACCTTATGACAACTAGAACCGGATGTAATAAAACACACCCTTCCAATTGCGGATATAACCTGGTGGTCGCTCTCTCTTAGGGTTACGAGGACGGGATCGCCGGGTAGGATTATGCTATTCGATGCTACTTGGAGGACTTCAGTCTACTCTCTTCTACATGTTGCAAGACGGAGGCTGCCGAGCGTAGTCTTGACGGGATTAGCTATCCCCTCTTATTACGGCATTCTCTGATTTAGTCCACTGATATGGCCCTTTACACATATATCCATGCATATGTAGTGTAGCTCCTTGCTTGCGAGTACTTTGGATGAGTACTCACGGTTGCCTTGTTCCCCTTTTCCCCTTTCTTTGCCCGATTGCTGCAACAGACGATGGAGCCGGGAGGCGACGCCACCGTCGATGGCGACTACTACACGGAGGTGCCTACTACTACGTGCAGCCGGCGACGATGACCGGGAGTAGTTAGGAGGATCCCGGCGGGAGGCTGCGCCTCTTCGATCTGTATCCCGGTTTGTGCTAGCCTTCTTAAGGCAAACTTGTTTAACTTATGTCGTACTCAGATATTGTTGCTTCACTGACTCGTCTATGATCAAGCACGGTATTCGAGCCCTCGAGGCCCTGGCTTGTATTATGATGCTTGTATGACTTATTTATGTTTTAGTGTTTTGTTGTGATATCTTCCGTGAGTCCTTGATCTTGATCGTACACATTTGCGTGCATGATTAGTGTACGATTGAATCGAGCGTCTGAGATGGTATCGAGCCATTGCTGTAGGAATCCCCCTTCCAACTCCTTGGTCGAAGTCGAGTCCAGACTTTACAAAACCTTTACTAACATGGCTGTGCGGCCCATGGGCCCACGTCGCCATTGGGTGGTATTAGGATCTTTTACTCCTCGACCTTTACTCTGGGATTCTGAACTCTCTTCTATTTGGGTTAAACAATTTTTTTTACTAAAATCTAACTTTAGGTTCTCGAAAATACTTTCTCCCGGAGAGGCCCTTCAGTCCAGATGATCACCGACTGCACTAGAAGATTTCGGAGATACTCTTTGATGTTCTCTCGAGACTTTGTGATCATCACTTTTGCTATTCCCGACCACCGATAAATCCTTATGGATAACTACTTACACTTGCCATTCTTACGATTATCCCCCATTGATCTTGTTATTACAAGATACCCCAAAGTTTTCTCTATTGTTTTGAGAATACTTCGTGCCTACTGCCTAGAAGTTCTTTGCCACATGAATACCCCTTCAAATAAATCCTCGCACTTGTCGAGTATCCGTTCGTCCAAAGTTGTTCATGTGTTTCACAAAAATACATTCAACTACTACCCGATCTTCCGAAAATCCTGAGCAGCCTATTGCTCTTGAAATTCTTGCTTGCTTGCATTATGGTTAATCCCATAAGTCTCATAATCTTAATGGCATACCTTGTCATTATCATTTTGAGTCTGTTGATTCAATATGTTGCATTGCTCGCAATCCTCAATCAGATCCTAGAATTCATCCTTCCGCTCGGGCGTCTTTCAAACATGAGCTGGTTCTCGCCAATCAGATTGCCATCGATTGTACCCTAAGCCTACTCAACTTATCCATCCTTGATCGTAGCGTTGCTTGATCCTGGATTTGTAAATCATAATTCCTTTCCAATTGAGCTTTGAGTTAGGCAGTTGTTTCTATAATCTGACCTCCTTGCGTTCTTTCTTCCTTTGGTTGAGTACCGATGCTCACATCAGATCCCTTGTGGACCACCAGAACCTTTTGTCGGATTTTATCCGACAATGTCCTTCATATTCAATAAGCTTGTGAGCCTTTCCTCGGATAAATAATGCCTTTGGTAAATTGTATCCTCTGCTTTCTCAACCATGCTCTGCCTTCGAGTTTGAGTTAATTACTCCTAAAGATTGTGGTATATGTTTCTAAGATGCCTCGATGGGTTGAACATATACCTTCCTTAATTTTTGTGAACCCAAAAGTCTTCATGGGTCATAACCTTCTGGTATTCCGCCAGTTAAACTTTCAAACTCTAAACATTCTTAATCGAGAGCAGTAAATGAAAAGTTGTGTATCTGAGAAGTGGAGTCGACCTTGAACTTTATGTTCATGCCCATGGACACGATGTACATCTTCTCATCGAAGCTTCTTTTAAAATTAATTATTCCTTGATATAAGTTCATCTTATATCCGGGTCCAACCTTTACAATCGTGGTTCGACCATGTTCTCCTTCAAATACCATTTTCTATGCAAGTGTAAGCACTTGTCTTACGTGGATCAATACCCGGTACAACCTCTACTTTGATCTCGTCAGTCGAGTAATACCCCGGTATCTCGAGATTATCATGGAACTGCATAACTTTTATGAGTTCATCACGTACTACCTTCCCATCGATTCCAATTTTCACGGGCTCGAGTTACTAAACACTCAAAGACACCGATAAGCTGAACCGAGTCCGCACTATGGTTCAACAACTCTTAGTTATCTTCTTTAAATGCGAGTTTGTACCCGATCATGTCATTCATAGCCTGATCGACTATATCCCTGTCGTGCTAAATTTTAAGTGTGCTACCTGGTCCTTCTTCCCGGAGCACCAAAATTTTCGGCGATGAGCTAAGCTCACGTCGATTTTCCTCGTCATATCATTTCGCCTTGAACAGTAAGCTTGATTTCGAGTTTGTGTCGAACTCGTGGTTCCAATAACCTTTCGCTTCATCATTCCTATTGACTTAATGTCATCGTCGACCGATTACATCTTGATGAAATCCCTCGACCACTGTATCATGATCATCATCAACATCCTAAGCTCTTCCAAGATATATATCGAATTCTTGATGGGTAATACCATCCTTGCCCCTCGATGATTCGTGTTATCATCGACCACTTTATTGCCTTCCCACCAACACAAGCTTGTTCGTGTTTGGTGTTATACCTTGAGTTCCTTGTTATCCAGTAATTGTTCTTCTTTACCTTGTAACATTAACACTCTTACGTCCTCAATGTTCTGAGATTTGTTCCACCTCTTGAGAATTCTTGACATAGAAATACTTCTCACCATCACCATTCTTTCTTGGTCCCCGTGTTAATTCCAACATGTGAACGGTGTTGTTTGGATTCTTCCTTCTAGCAACCCTATTTCCTTGAAGTTAATGGTCGAAAGTTCATTCTTAGGCTATTGATTATTGAATCACCATTCTGACATTGGTCGTGCAACCCAACCCATATTTTGGGTGCACCTTTCTACCAGTGATTAATTGTGTATGTTTCCCTCGAGCATACATCATTATATCATTTGATCTGTTAAATGTTATCTCCTTGTTCACATAATTTTGGAGATCCATCTTTTGGAAATCTCGATGAATTGTCGCTGAGACCATCAGCCACCTCATCATCCTCTCTTTGATTTAATGATGAACTCTTGTTTCGGAACTCGCTTCCATAGTTCATTTCCTGAGAATCTTGCAATGTCATTTCGTCGATTTGTGTTGCACCTTTTCTTCTCGGACATCCTGAGTCTGAGGTATCATCACCCTAATCAGACCTGAATCTCGGTTAGATATGATGGTCGGGACATATTTCCAAGAGTTATAACATTGGTCCTTTTATATCGGTGAGGTGATGTCATGCCTAGCAGACCTGGCCGGAGGACCTATTGTTATAGTATCCTTTTTAGCAAGTTTATCCATTCTTTCATGAGGAAAATTGTAATACTTATTCTATAAGTTGTTCCTGATGAATCCTTCATGTATCCAGAGTCTGACCTTTTGCTTGAAGACCATGTCAATGCTATCCTAAAGCATGTCTGTGGTAATCCGACTTTCAACCAGAACATTTGAAGCCCAATGCTAAATGTTTCTCGCTCAATTATCCAAACACCATTGTATGGGTAATGTCATGAAATTTCTCTCACCTTACCTAAAGGGTTTTCTACATTATATCTTGTCCTGGATATCATGCTCTGCTTGTCCTTGGGAAGGATATACCCTTTAAATATGTGTTTAAACTCATTTTCCTTTCCATTGTTACATTTAACCTGATGATCACATTTTCCTTTCCATTGGTTTGTTTGACCTTTCTTGTGATCTATATAGCCTAAGCAGTAATAATTCACTTCTTATGTAAACACCCGGTGTACAACTCTGCCAGTGAGACCGTGTTACTTTTGTTGATGACATTTCGGTAACCACCGATGGACGAGAACTTTGCTTACTGGTCCGCCTCGTTCAACGAGCAGGAAAATGGTTCTCTTCGTCCCTCGCCCTTGGTACCGATGTTGTTGCCGACATAACTGACAGGCTATCCTCTGACATGTCTTGCTTACATGATCGTGCGAGACATTAACGCCCTTTCTACTTTTAACCCACATGGTGGGCCCATAACCCACAGTTCCACAGGATCGAAACCCGACTCTCCTATACACCCCCCTGTTCCCAAAGTTATTCCTCCCGCGTGGACTCGTATGTAATTCATGAGCCTCCTTCCGATGAGGTCATCAATTCTGGCATCGGAAACAATAATTATTCCGTTGCTTGAACCCCTTTCACCTTCTGACTAGGCATTGAACGATTGCCTGGCTGCCTAAAACTTCTTGTTGGACCTTCCAACTTTACTCTCGATGTGTTCTATTTGTTCAACTCGAGAGGTACTCATATGCTCATTCATGGGTTAATCCCAGGTTATTACCCTTATAGCATTCTGTCGTTTTCGATCTACCCCGTTACCTATTCGTAAATACGATGAAGATCCCGAAGAAAGGATGCCGACTTCATCATAAGGACCTGAAGCAGAGAAAGGAAGACATCAATGTATTGGATCGGTTCTCTTCGAGAAGAGTAACCAAGACCGAGAAGATCTGTTAGAATTTCGTAACTAGACCTTCCCCCTTATCTACTTCTTAAATCTCGGGACGAGATTTCTTGTAGTGGAGGAGAATTGTGACACCCGGATAATTAGGCTACAGTAATCCCACGTTAATGGTGCCATGTCACCTCGGTCACTGTAGTTAATCTCGGGTTAATTCGAAAACGTTTCAAAATTCAAATTCAAATTAATGTCAACAATAAAAGTTTTCAAATATACAAAACAAAATGTTCGGGCTGTGCCAAAAATGGCATAGGTATTTATAGTGCAGCAAACTCATTTTTAGAAATGGCCTAAATGATTTAAAATGAAATAAAACAGAATAGAAAATGAAGAAAAGAAAGAAAATACAAATGAGAAAACAAACAAACCAAAAAAAAGAGAAACCCAGCAGGCCACCAGGCCACCTGGCCGGCCCACTACCACACCCCTTGGCCTATATGGCCTATTTCCCCACGCCCGACCGAACCCTAACCCCGCACGATTCCCCCCACTCCCCACTCCTGTACCTTCCCGATCCAATCTGGATCGGACCGAACCCCCTCTCCCCTCGTTCCCCAGCACTACCCTCCGAGCGGATCTGGGCGAACACCCGATCCCAGCCCCCCGACGCTGGCCCGACTCGCCACCCCCCCCTGCTCGTCGGGCGCTGCCCGAAGCGCCGCCGACGCCATCTCGCCTCACCATCCCCAGCGCCCCAACGCCGCCGCCCCATCCTGTTGCCCCGACGCCGCGCCGCCGTCGCCGTCCACCGCCGCCTGGAGCTCCGCGAGCCTCACCGGAGCCACCCCGTCGCCCCCGATGCCCATTGCCACCACTACGCCATCGCTTCACCGTCCCCGACGTCGTTGTGTGCCATCGCCCCTCCGCCCTCGTCGTTGGCGGCCCGGACGCCGCTCCGACCGCACCACCGGCGCCCTTCTGCCTCCTCGAGCCTGCATCGCCAATCCTCCCCGCTGGACGCCTCACCGCCCTCTCCGCCGGGCGCCGCACCCCCGTGCCGCCTCCCCGCCGGACTGCCACCCCGCCGCCTGTTGTCCCCGTCCTCCTCCTCGCCGAACCGCTCGAGTCACCGTCGCCCAGTCGTCCCCGACCTCCGTCGAGCCCGCTGCCTTGACCTGCGAACCCGGTGAGGCCCGGGCTCCGCCCCTCTCCTCGCTTTCGCTCGCCCAGCGACCGTCGTCGCGCCTCGCCCAGCTCAGCCCAGCTCACACAGCGGGCGGGCAGCAACTTGACACGCTGCACCGACCGGCCGTGCCGTCGTCCGCGCCCTCTACCGCCTGGGCCGTGGCCTCCTCTCCGGCTGGCCTCACCCAGCGTCGCGGCGCACCACCGTGCCCTTGAGACCCGCCCAGCAGGCTGGCTCAGGCGAGTGCCCGCTACTGTGCGCCACTTTGGCGCCCAGCGCCCGCTAGCAACCGCCCTGCAGTGGCCTTGTGTCCCACTGACTAGGGGCCCCACCCCTCAGAACGAAAATTATAAAAAGGAATTTATATATAAAAATATAATAATAATAATTAAAATAACAATTAATTATTTACTTAATAATTAATTAACTTAATTAACCCTGTTAGTTAATCTAATTAAGCCTATCTAATTAACCTAATCCCTTTAATTAAATTGACTAATCCTGTTTAGTTAACTGTGTCAATGACAGGCGAGACCCACACGTCAGCTTGACCCAGTCAACAACTCTGTGAACTGCTGACGTCATGCTGACGTCAGCATGCACTATTCTGGATAATGTTAGAATTAAATAGTTAAATAAATTCTAAAAATGATTAAAACTTTAGGAAATCATATAAAATAAACCGTAGCTCAGATGAAAATACTTTCTACATGAAAGTTGCTCAGAACGACGAGGCGAACCCGGATACGCAGCCCGTTCGTCCGCCATGCACCCCTAACATATCAAACTCGCAAATTTTCCCCTCCGGCTCCTCTGCCCGAAAACACGAAACACCGGGGATACTTTCGCGGATGTTTCCCCCTTTCGCCGGTACCACCTCATACCGCGTTAGAACACGTCTAGCTCTGCCTGTTATCCTGTTATGCACTTGCTTGCTATGTATTTACTGTTTCTCCCCCCTCTTCTCTTCGGTAGACCCCGTGATGATGCTGATGCCCCAGTTCGACTACGGAGTTGACGACCCCTCTCTCTTGCCAGAGCAACCAGGCAAGCCCCCCCTTTGATCACCAGATATCGCCTACTCTTCTCTATAATGCTTGCATTAGAGTAGTGTAGCATGTTATTGCTTCGATTAATCCTATCTTTCCGCTGCATAGCCCGTCCTCGCTACTCTTGTTGTTACCTTTACCGCTATCCATCGGTGGCCCTACACTCTTGTCCGTCTGCCATGCTATACTCTTTGGGCTGTGATCACTTCGAGGTGATCACGGGCATATACTATATACTTTACCTGTTACATTACCCGTGATACTGTTAGGAGATGGGGCTGAAAGGACGTGGCTCCATCCCGTAGAGGTGGGCCTGGGTTCCCGACGGCCCCCGACTGTTACTTTGTGGCGGAGCGAGAGGGCAGTTTGAGACCACCTAGGAGAGAGGTGGGTCTGGCCCTGGTCGGCGTTCGCGGATACTTAACACGCTTAACGAGATCTGGGTATTTGATCTGAGTCTGGCCATTTGGTCTATACGCACTAACCATCTACGCGGGAGTAGTTATGGGTATTCCGCGTCGTGGTATCAGCCGGCACTTCGTGACGTCGGCCGGCGAGCGCGCGCGCCGGATTGGACCGAACGCTGTTAGGCTAGGTGCGCTTCCGCCGCCCGCATAGCGTCGCAGGTGTGCATTGGGCGATGGGCCCAGACTCCTGTGCGCTTAGGTTTAGACCGGCGTGCTGGCCTCTCTGTTGTGCCTAGGTGGGGCTGCGACGTGTTGATCTTCCACGACCGGGCATGACCCAGGAAAGTGTGTCCGGCCAAATGGGATCAAGCGTGTTGGGTTATGTGGTGCACCCTGCAGGAAGTTTAATCTATTGAATAGCCGTGATCTTGATAACAGGATGACTTGGAGTTGTACCTTGACCTTATGACAACTAGAACCGGATACTTAATAAAACACACCCTTCCAATTGCGGATATAACCCGGTGGTCGCTCTCTCTCGTGGTTACGAGGAGGGATCGCGGGTAGGATTATGCTATTCGATGCTACTTGGAGGACTTGGTCTACTCTCTTCTACATGTTGCAAGACGGAGGCTGCTGAGCGTAGTCTTGACGTGATTAGCTATCCCCCTCTTATTCTGGCATTCTGCAGTTCAGTCCACTGATATGGCCCTTTACACATATATCCATGCATAGGTAGTGTAGCTCCTTGCTTGCGAGTACTTTGGATGAGTACTGCCGGTTGCCTTGTTCCCCTTTTCCCCCTTTCTTTACCCGATTGCTGCAACCAGACAATGGAGCCTAGGAGCCAGACGCCACCGTCGATGACGACTAGTACACCGGAGGTGCCTACTACTACGTGCAGCCCGCTGACGACGACCAGGAGTAGTTAGGAGGATCCCAGGCAGGAGGCCCGCGCCTCTTCGATCTGATCCCGGTTTGTGCTAGCCTTCTTAAGGCAAACTTTTTAACTTATGTCTCGTACTCAGATATTGTTGCTTCCGCTGACTCGTCTATGATCGAAAGACCGTATTCGAGCCCTCGAGGCCCCAGGGTTGTATTATGATGCTTGTATGACTTATTTATGTTTTAGAGTTGTGTTGTGATATCTTCCCGTGAGTCCTTGATCTTGATCGTACACATTTGCGTGCATGATTAGTGTACGATTGAATCGAGGTCGTCACATCTTGCTTATGAATTCTTATAGCTTCGGAAATAATATCACCAATAATTCCAACATCTCATTTGGCACGCATAAGATTTGTAAGTTCAAATAGTCGATCACCAAAATTAGGATCACTAGTATTCCTCTTACTCAAGGCAATAGACTTATGGAGAATTTCATCTAGATTTTTCATGGAATAATTTGAAAAGCGTTCCTCAAGAAATTTCCATATAGTGTAGGCACACTCAAGAGTAGGCAAGTTTCTAATTAAGTTTCTAGGAAAGCCTCTAGTGATAAGATTGACAGCTCTAAGATTCCTAATCATGTCAATTGACTCATCAAGAGTAGGATGCATAGGATCAACATGAGGTGCACAAGGGCTAGCAATGTACTTGTTCAAATGATATTGATTGAAAATTACAAGCATCTCATTTTTCCACTCATGAAAATACTATCCATCAAGTATAGGCACTCTATGTCTAAGACTCCCCAAAGTAGACTCATCCATCTTCCTCCAATGGTGATTAAACCAAGGCAATGGAGACCAATGCTCTGATACCACTTGTAGGACCTTGAGAAGAGGTGTCTAGAGGGGGGGTGATTAGGCACTAAGTATCAAAGTTGCAGTTTTTAACTTCTTTAGGTTTAAGTGCAGTTTAGGCACAAGTTTAACATTCACAATACATAACAAGTAAGCATGCAAAGAGTATATGAGCAGCGGAAAGTAAAGCATGCAACTTGCAAGAATGTAAAGAGAAGGGTTTTGGAGGATTCAAATGCAATTGGAGACACGGATGTTTTTGTCGTGGTTCCGATAGGTGGTGCTATCGTACATCCACGTTGATGGAGACTTCAACCCACGAAGGGTAACGGTTGCGAGAGTCCACGGATGGCTCCACCCATGAAGGGTCCACAAAGAAGCCACCTTGTCTATCCCACCATGGCCGTCGCCCACGAAGGACTTGCCTCACTAGCGGTAGATCTTCACGAAGTAGGCGATCTCCTTGCCCTTACAAACTCCTTGGTTCAACTCCACAATCTTGTCGGAGGCTCCCAAGTGACATCTAGCCAATCTAGGAGACACCACTCTCGAAGAAGTAACAAATGGTGCGTTGATGATGAACTCCTTGCTCTTGTGCTTCAAGTGATAGTCTCCCCAACACTCAACTCTCTCTCGTAGGATTTGGATCTGATGGAAATAAGATTTCAGTGGAAAGCAACTTGGGGAAGGCTGGAGATCAAGATTCATATGGTAGGAATGGAATATCTTGGCCTGTCCCATCTCGGTGAGACCGAGATACCTATCGGTGAGACCGATCTGTCTAGGGTTTGTGGCAGTGGCTATGACATTTGAACTCGGCGGCGCCGGATAGAAAGAATTGGTGGGGCCGAGTTTGACTTTAGGTTTAGGTCATATGTGTGGAAGTGGGAAAGTAGTTGAGGGTTTTGGAGCATATCACTAAGCACTGTGGAGCAACAAACTCATTAAGCAACACCTCATCCCTTCTTGATAGTATTGGCTTTTCCTATAGACTCAATGTGATCTTGGATCACTAAAATGTAAGTCTTGAGCTTGAAGCTTGAGCTAATCCTTTATCCTTAGCATCTTGAAGGAGTTCCCACATCCTTTAGTCCATGCCACTCCATTGTTGAACTTATCTGAAACATGCTAGATAGAAGTGTTAGTCCAACAAGAGATATGTTGACATTAATTACCAAAACCACCTAGGGAGCACTTGTGCTTTCAGCGAGCGATGCGACGGTCGTGGTAGGCACGACCATGATACGGGCTGCTGGCAGCCCTTGTATCTGAGATCGAACGGTCGCATGCTAAGTTGATAAAATTTGCAGAATAACCCTCCAGGATAGGATATTCTCCCATAGGTCTAGAATCAGGCCATGCAACCGCTCGATCTCAGATCCAAGGGATCACGGAAGCCCGTATCATGGGAGAATGGAAAGCCACTACCCTGTCGTTCGCACGCCAAAGGTGACTAATGCTCTTTTGTATCCCTCGTCAATCACTTAAGATGAGACAGTCACCCGAGTGGGTTACTGTGAGACGCCCTACTCATTTAAAGAGTGCAGTTTCATCCTCCCCACATGATTCTCAAGAAACAGCAAGGCTTAATGAAGATAGTCAACGTAGCTCTCTAGTTAATCACCGCAATTCCCCCACACCACCATCGCAGGTGCTTGCTCTTACTTGGCAGTGTGATATGTGGTTGCATGTTGCATATTTTGTCTACCTTGTAATGCTTCTAATTAGGGTAAATTGCATCTGCTTAGTTTACACACTATACCTGTGAATATGACATGCCTTCCTATTTTGGTACATACTACATCTATGTGTTAACCTTGTTCTTACATGAAACTAGCTCTCTTCTGTATCCTCCATTAAATTCGGATGTGACTTTTCGAGTAGATGATTTTTCATATAGAAAACTTTTTAATCCGAGTTCGTATGCAAAAGTTATGCCCATTTTACAAATTCCAAAGAGATTTTGCAAATAAAGTCGAAATTCATATTTGTAAATTTTCCCAACAACTAGACCACATATGACATGGGAAACTTATTTTCTTTTATTTTTTTGACATTTTCATTATTTTCTTTTATTTTTTTAAAACTGAAAAGGCGGTCCGGGGGGTGCATTCGGGGGAATTTTTGGGCCAAGTTAGTAATGGCGCACCACTCCCACGGTGCGCCATTACTAGTTTTTAAAAAAAATTGAAAAAAAATTACTAGTGGCGCACCGTGGATGTGGTGCGCCATTACTAGTTTAACTAGTAATGGCGCACTATTCGCTAGTGCTCCATTACTAGTTTTGAAAAAAAAATTGAATTTTTTTTTGAAAAAAATCTACTAATGGCGCACCGTGGATGTGGTGCGCCATTACTAGTTTAACTAGTAATGGCGCACTATCCCCTGGTGCGCCATTACTAGTTTTTGAAATAAAAATAAAAAAATTGTTATAATGGCGCACCGTGGATGTGGTGCACCATTAGTATTTTGACACTAATGGCGCACCAACACATGGTGCGCCATTAGTATATAGTAGTGGCGCACCACATGTCTGGTGCGCCATAGGTGCCTCGTAGTCGAGTGGAACGTCTCCTCCCACTGAACGCACATCGCCGGAAAATACTGAAATTAACACAGGATAAATGCGAGCACCGGGACTTTAACCTTGGTGGGCTCGAGAAACCACTGTCCTCCTAACCATCCAACCACATGTTGGTTAGCACAACAAGATGTACGTGGTGACCGTGATGAGCTTATTCTGAAGTCCAGTGACCATATCGTGCTTTCGCTTCAAATACAATGATCATAAGTGTCGCCAAAAAAATACGGAGCACGCATCAAATGCAAAGTCCGTCAGTGTCATCAACAAAATATGGAGACGTATCGTGAGCTAGATACCATTGTACTATTGTATATGCTTATTTTCTTAGTGGCCGATTGCATGTGTGGTGTGGTGGGCACATCATTTCTAGTTGTGGTGGGTTAACATGAAGACTCATGGGTCGGTTCCATCCTGCGCCACATATAGGTTGGACCGAGACGCGTTATACGAAGACCCATGTGGAGGACTTGGCGTACAACACGAAGCTACCAGAGTCGCGGAGGACTCTATCCCCACTAGTGATAAGTCGACTATATATGATTTGTAACCCTAGGCCCCCAGTATGTTACAGAAGCTTGGGGGCTAGTTCGTCGATAGTATACACATACGCACAATGCCTGGTATTCACGTGTACTTTGTACACACCCCTATCACTAATATACAGTACCAGGAGTAGGATCTTTCTTCATCTGCAATGGTCCAAACTAGGGTAAAACTTTGCCTTGTATTACCAAACAGCCTAACAGCCAGGGATATCCTACCGAATGATATGTTGAAATCATATCTGCCAACTACTAAGAGAGAGGTGTGTCTTGGGGGGGGGGCAATGTGTGCGAGAGAGGACTAAAGATAATGTGCGTGCGGGAGACACGTAGGCACATATATGTGCATATAGAGGGCTAGTAGAGACCATGTGTGTGTATATATGCATGTGAGAGAAATAGTGTTTTCCAACTGAGATTAGTGAAAAGAGTGGTACATAGTAGTCAGAAAGAGAGAGAGAGAAATGGAGAGAGCATGTGCGTGAGACACCCCGACACCCTGAGAGAGATTGTGAGCATGTGTCAAGTTTGACAAATCCTGACAAATTTTCAAGAGTAAAAATTTGTGAAGTTTGACAAATCCTGAAAGTTCAATTCAAGAGAACTAAAAACGTTAATGCTTCTGCTCCCAAATATTGAACGAAGCACCAAATAGGCCTGTGGTCACCCGAAACCGCGCGAGACTAATGTTTGGTGGTAGGAAATTACTGTCCTGACTCTGTACCGTGTAGCCTATCGGCCCGATGTCCAAAGGTATAAACCGGGGTAGGTCTATAACTTCACCAAGACGCCAATCTCAACCGCCTCCGAGAAGCATTCATACGCCATGGGCGCCTAAACACCCATGCGCTCGGCCGAAATCTATCCCGCCCACATTTGGGACACCTGAGATTACTGTCCTACCCCCAACCCGCAATATGTCTGAAATTTTAGATGGGGGCAGAGTTTATAACTTTCCCCAAATTTCAAACAAGTGCGTCTCAAACCGAAACATTGTCCCCCCTTAGTTCCCCACTTCCCTCCATTTCTCCATTCATACTCCGTGGGCGCCAAAACGCCTTCTCCATCAGCCGTGAAACCCTAGCCTCCTCCATCTTCCACCCCATAGCGGCCAATCCACCGCCGCCCTCCTCCATCACGCCGGAGCCGGTACCCCGACGTCGTCGTCCAACGCAACCGCAACCGCAACACCCTCAAGGACTTAGCAGCTGAAGCCGAGGCAGAGCTTTCTCCACGACGCCGGCGCCGACGTGCGCCGTACCAGAACCACTCCGACCACGCTGTCCTGCACGTCACTTCTGCCGCTCCACTGTCGCAACCATCCACCGCACCGGAGCTGTTCCCGCTACACCGTCGTTCGCCGCCTCGGATCTGGTTCCCCGCCGCCGACAGATGGCCACCGCACCACACTCAACAACTCGGCCATGGGTTCCTCCAAGGCTCCACCGTCCTCCACAACTTCTTGTTTCCAGCGAACCACAAGAAGATGGTTGGCAAAACAGAAGGAGGACACAGCACTGCCAGCAGAAAGAGGTACTCCTCTTCCCTTATTCGTGAAAATCTTACATCTCTGCTCACACCGTATTCATCCCACGAAAGAAACTAGTTGAGCGCTTCTTACTGCATCTTCTTCGTGATACTAAATGCACAAGGTTTTGTCCCTTTTACTATTTCACCTTTGCTAGAGGTCAGTACCCCGCCTGGATTTCAATCCAGGGTCAGTAGAACCGCAATTAAAAGAAGCAGCACCTGCTTAGGCGCGCGGAGCACCTAGTCTGCCTGTTCCCCGGGGAAGCGGCGCATCGGTGTCTATCATAGGGATGTGGGGTGCAGGAGCTGCTTGCGCCCGATCTGGAGGTCGGCGGGGCTTGAATGGATGGCCGGGGGGGCGGTGCGGTGAGGTCGAGGGGAGGGTGCAGGCAGGGGAGGAATACTGGGTCGATGGTCGCTGGCGTTTCGAGGAAGATCGTCAACACTGACTGGTCTGAGGTAGATGAAGGCGATCTCCCCATTCTTTGTACATAGGATGGTGCAGAAAAAATGGACTGACCTATTTGCTTTTAGTCGACTGTTATTTTCATAGAATCCTGTAGTAATTTAGTGTGCCATGCATGTTGTAGAGCTATCACATGTCTCCCATCATTTATTTCTCACCGACCTGCTATCTGCTACCTTTACACTGTGCTAATTGTGCACACACTTCACCCATACTCACACTATTGTTTTTTTATGCATGGGTATTTCAGACTCTGACACAGTGTTGATGAATGCAGAAAAGAAAAGACAGAACTCGCTCCAGTGTAATTCGATGATAAGCACTAAACGTTTCAGCGCTCTAATGGGTGCAGTGTCAGCAGTTGGAGACAGTAAACGTAGCTCTGCAGTTGATGATCTCAATTGCCACACACAACCATCCCTGGTGCTTGCTTTAACTTTGCGCTGTCAAATGTGGTTGCATGTTGCATATGGTGTCTAGCTTGTATTGCTTCCAATTTGGTTAAATTGCATCTGCTTACTTTACACATTATACCTTTGATAATGACATGCCTTCTTGCTTTTGATACATACTACATATGTCTATTAACCATGTTAGTACATCAAAATAATGCTCTTGTATCCCTCGTCAATCACTTAAGATGAGACAGTCACCCGAGTGGGTTACTGTGAGACGCCCTACTCGTTTAAAGAGTGCAGTGTCATCCTCCCCACATGATTCTCAAGAAACAGCAAGGCTTAATGAAGATAGTCAACGTAGCTCTCTAGTTGATCACCGCAATTCCCCCACACCATCATCGCATGTGCTTGCTCTTACTTGGCAGTGTGATATGTGGTTGCATGTTGCATATTTTGTCTACCTTGTAATGCTTCTAATTAGGGTAAATTGCATCTTCTTAGTTAACACATTATACCTTTGAATTTGACATGCCTTCCTGTTTTTGGTACATACTACGTCTTTCTATTAACCATGTTCTTCCATCAAACTACTTTTCTTGTGTATCCCTCATAAATGCTCCTAATTTGTTAAACTGCATCTCCTTAGCTTACACATTATACATGTGAGTATGACACGCCTTCCTATTTTTGGTACATACTACATCTGCCTATCACACCATGTTCTTACATCAATCTACTGTTCTTGTGTATCCTGCATCTATCGCTTATGATGAGACAGTCACGCGCGTGGGTTAATATGAGATGCAATACTCTTATAAAGAATGCAAGTTCATCCTCTCCACATGATTCTCAAGAAACAGCAAGCCTAAATGAAGATATTGAACGTAGCTCTGTACTTGAAGACCGCACTTCCCCTACACCACCATCACAGGTGCTTGCTCTAACTTCGCAGTGTGATATGTGGTTGCATGTTGCATACGGTGTCTAGCTTGTAATGCTTCTAATTAGGGTAAATTGCATCTGCTTAGTTTACATGCTATACCTGTGAATATGACATGCCTTCCTATTTTTGGTACACACTACATCTATGTGTTAACCTTGTTCTTACATGAAACTACCTCTCTTCTGTATCCTGCATCAATCACTTACGATGAGTCACCTTTATTCGTTGCATATTGCATATGATTTCGGGCCTGATGCCATGTATTGCTTCTAATTTGGTCAAATACATTTGTTAGGGCACCCTTTTAATTTGGAAGAGTGATATTGGTTTCATCCTTCATATGGTTTCTAGCTTGCATTGATTCTAACAAGTTCAAGCACCTTGTGCTTAGTTTACACTTTATACATCATACATGTCAATATGTCATGCCGTCCTGTTTTTCATACATATTCCATCCTCCTGTCATGCGGCTGCCTTACATGAAAGTAGAGTTCATCGGTATCATGCATCAATGAGTTCTGAAGAGCAAATTTTATTCCTTTTTCTTGTGTGTTTGACTTGACAAGGCAAAATCAAGAAAGAGGAAGGAAAAGAGTAAGGAGGGCGATGATGGTGGTCCTCTCCAGCAGTGTAAACGGAGCATCTGTACCGTTTCTCCTTGTACTGATAGTGCATTACAAGGTCCAAGTCTCCGCTCCCCTACTCCACCATCCAAGGTGTTTGCTATAACTTGGCGGTGTGATCTCTTGTTGCATGTTGCATATGGTATCTAGCTCGTATTGCTCCTAATTAGTGTAAACTGCATCTTCTTAGCTTACACATGATACGTGTGGATATGACACACTTTCTTGTTTTTGGTACATACTATATCTGTCTATCACACCATGTTCTTACATGAAACTACTCTTCTTGTGTATCCTGCATCAGTCACTTATGATGGGACACCTTTAAGTTGGCAGTGTGATATTGGTTTGCGTCTTGAATATGATTTCTAGCATGTATTGCTTCTAGTTTGATGAACTCCACCTATGACGAGACAGTTTTAACTTGGCAGAGTGATATTGATTGCACCTTCCATATGGTGTCTTGCAGTGTTTCTAATTTGTTGAAGTGCCTTTTGCTTAGTTACCACATCATAGGTGTGAATATGTCCAGTCATCCATTATTTCATACATATTCCGTCCTCGTATCATGACTTTGCCTTTCATCAGAGTAGTGTTCGTCAGTATCATGCATGAATGAGTTCTGAAGAGTGAATTATATTCCTTTTTCTTGTCGGACCTCACAATGCAAAATCAATAAAGCTGAAGGAAATTGGCATGGCATTGGATGATGGTGGTCCTTCCGAGCAACTGAAATGGAGGTTCTCTACAGATTCTACTCCGCCATCCTCCCAACAAGATTCGCCAGACAAAGCAAGGCTAGACGGTCAACGTAGCTGTGTAGATGATGAGCACATCTCGCCTACTCCACCATCACAGGTGCTTGCTCTAACTTGGCACTATTATATGTGGTTGCATGTTGCGTACACTAGTAGAAAAAGGGGCAAATCTGAGACAGATTAGTGCCGGTTTGATTTTGAGCCCGCACTAATGTGTCCATTAGTGCCGGTTCCAACGGCTAGCCGGCCGCTCTCATTAGTACCGGTTCGTGGCGAACCTTTAGCACCGGTTCGTGCCACGAACCGGTACTAAAGAGAGTGGTGGCACGATGTTGTCAGGCTGGGGCCCTCCAGCACCTTTAGTGCCGGTTCGTGGCACGAACCGGTACTAAAGGTCGACGTACATAAACCCTTCATCCACCCGACCTCGCTCTGTTCTTCCCCTTTCCCCTCACTTCCTCTGTTCTTCCCCTCTCTTCCTCGAGCTCCTCACAAATTTTGCCCAAAATTTGTCAAGATTTGAAGGCCCCCATCCATTCAAATGATCACAAAGGTTAGCAACTTTGTCCTTTCAACTCGCATTGCTAGATTAGCTCTTGCAATGCTTTGTATAGTGATTAATTTGGGAGGAATTATATGTGCTAGTATTTGATTTATATGCAATTTGAGGTCAAATATAACACTTAGTTTGCATATGTAGGTGTGCTTTACTTAGTGCCTTCTAAATCTCCGTCGTAACCACCGTCGAACGCCCGCACCGTCCCGTCGTCGGCACCACCTTGTGGTGAGGTTCTTGTTCATGAATGTTTTACATTACCAAATTGATGTTTGTGTGATTTGGATATATAGTTACTCGTATAATTATCTTACCCGTACGTTGTATGTTGTACATAGTGCCATGGTTTTGATATCCGTCCCCGTTGGCCCTCATCCTTGTTATGATTCGGATGTGGTATATTCTCTTTTAAAACTAGTTGTTGCATTTCGTGTTTATGACAAATTATTCCCATCAAGTTGACATAGATATTTTTATCTAGGAGGTATGTGAACCGGAAATTCCAACCGACCCTATTGTCGAGAGGTTAAGTTTAGTTGAAAGAGCAAACGAGTATTTGAAAGAAAAATTGAAAAGAATTGAGGGGGAGAAGATGGAATTGGAGTTGCATGCTGCTGATGTCGTCGATGATCACAAGATCAAGATAGAGAAAATGAGGTTGAAGATTAGAAAGATTAGAAAATATGCCATTGATAGTGTGGCTTGGTATCATTATGCTGTTGGATCAATTGTTACCTTAGTTGCGATCGAGATCGCATTTGTTGTTGCATTTAAATTCTTTAGCTAGAGAGTTATTTGTATGTTGCATTTAATTAAGTGTTGTATATGAAATTAATGTATTAACTTTATGTATGAACTTGTATTAATTTGGTCTATTCGGTGTTGTATAATGAAGATGAGCCGACAATGGACGTATGATGACCGATGCTCTCCCGAGTTCATTAATGGTGTGCATACTTTTCTGCTTGCCGCTGAGGCAAACAAGGGGGCGGATGGTTTTATGCCTTGTCCATGTGCTAGCTGTAAGAATGGTCACAATTACTCTACGTCAAGAACCATTCACGTCCACCTATTCGGTTTCATGCCCCACTATAATGTTTGGACCAAGCACGGAGAAATAGGGGTTATGATGGAAGACAATGAAGAAGAAGAGGACGACGACGGCTATCCTGGCCATGGGTTCCCTGAATACGATGATACAATTGTGGGGGAAGAAGCTGAGCCGGCAATGCGGGAAGAAGCTGAAGAAGAGGCATCAGATGAGCCTGCTGATGATCTAGGTCGGGCCATTGCCGATGCAAAGAGAAACCGCACAAGTGATTTGGAGAAGAAGAAGTTGTAGCACATGTTAGAGGATCAGAAGAAATTGTTGTACCCGAATTGCAAAGCTGACAAAAAAAGTTGGGCACCACACTGGAATTGCTGCAATGGAAGGCAGAGAATGGTGTATCTGACAAGGGATTTGGAAAGTTGCTGGTAGTGACAAAGAATATGCTTCCAAAGGACAACGAATTGCCCGAGAGTTCGTATGAAGCAAAGAAGGATGTCTGCCCTCTAGGGTTAGAGGTGCAAAAGATACATGCATGCCCTAATGACTGCATCCTCTACCGCGGTGAGTACGAGGATTTGAACGCTTGCCCGGTATGCGGTGCATTGCGTTATAAGATCAGTCGCGATGACCCTGGTGATGTCGAGGGCGAGCGCCCCAGGAAGAAGATTCCTGCCAAGGTGATGCAGTATGCTCCTATAATACCACGGTTGAAATGTTTGTTCCAAAACAAAGAGCATGCGAAGGCGATGCGGTGGCACGGAGAAGACCGTAAGAAAGACGGAAAGTTGAGAGTACCCGCTGACGGTTCGCAGTGGAGAAAAATCGAGAGAAAGTACTGGGAGGAGTTTGCAGGTGAAGCAAGGAACATATGGTTTGGTCTAAGCGCAGATGGCATTAATCCTTTTGGGGAGCAGAGCAGCAACCATAGCACCTGGCCTGTGACTCTATGTTTGTCTAACCTTCCTCCTTGGTTGTGCATGAAGCGGAAGTTCATTATGATGCTAGTGCTCATCCAAGGCCCTAAGCAACCCGGCAACGACATTGATGTGTACCTAAGGTCATTAGTTGGAGAACTATTACAGCTGTGGAATGGAACAGGTGTACGTGCGTGGGATGAGCATGGACAGGAAGAATTTGACCTAAAGGCGTTGCTGTTCGTGACCATCAATGATTGGCCTGCTCTCAAGAACCTTTCGTGATGCATAAACAAGGGATACCGCGGATGCACGCACTGTTTGGATGATACTGACAGTATATATTTGGATAGTTGTAGGAAGAATGTGTACCTGGGACATCGTCGATATCTTCCGACAAGGCATCCCGTAAGAAAGAAAGGCAAGCATTTCAAAGGTTAGGCGGATCACCGGACGAAGCCTCGCCACCGTACTGGTGCTGATGTAGATGATATGGTCAAGGATTCGAAGGTAATCTTTGGAAAGGGTCCTGGCGGACAACCTGTTCCGAAGGACGCTGACGGACGCGCACCCATGTGGAAGAAGAAATCTATATTTTGGGACCTGCCATATTGGAAAGACCTAGAGGTCCGCTCTGCAATCAACGTGATGCACGTGACGAAGAATCTCTGTGTGACCCTGCTTGGCTAATTGGGCGTGTATGGGAAGACAAAAGATACACCAGAGGCACGGGAGGACCAGCAACGTATGCACGGAAAAGACGACATACATCAGGGTGAGGCCAGCTACGCTCTTACCAAAGAAGAGAAGGAAATCTTCTTTGAATGCCTGCTCAACATGAAGGTACCGTCTGGCTTCTCGTTGAATATAAAGGGAATAATAAATATGGCAGAGAAAAAGTTCCAGAACCTAAAGTCTCATGACTGCCATGTGATTATGACGCAACGCCTTCCGGTTGCCTTGAGAGGGCTTCTACCGAAAACGTTCGATTAGCCATTGTGAAGCTATGTGCATTCCTCAATGCAATCTCTTAGAAGGTAATCGATCCAGAAATCATACCAAGGTTACAAAATGATTTGGTGCAATGTCTTGTCAGTTTCGAGTTGGAGTTCCCACCATCCTTCTTCAACATCATGACGCACGTCCTAGTTCACCTTTGTGAAGAGATTAACATTTTGGGTCATGTATTTCTATACAATATGTTCCCCTTTGAGAGGTTCATGGGAGTCTTGAAGAAATATGTTCATAACCGTGCTAGGCCAGAAGGAAGCATCTCGAAGGGCCATGAAAATGAGGAGGTCATTCAGTTTTGTATTGACTTTATTCCTGACCTTAAGCCGATTGGTGTTCCTGAATCGCGGCATAAGGGCAGACTGGATGGAAAAGGCACGCTAGGAGGGTATCAAATAATATGTATGGACGGGCATTCTCTCACTGAGACACACTACACAGTTCCACAGAATTCCGCCTTGGTGGCTTTGTATATGGAGGAACACAAGAATTTTCTACACTCCAAACACCCGGAGAAGTCTGATGACTGGATTACACGTGAACAAATGAGGACTTTTGCTGGTTGGTTGCAGAAATGTGCCATGAATGATGGCGATATTCAAAATGACCTGTACTCGCTGTCCCAGTTACCATCTTCTAATATAATGACTTTCAAAGGGTACCAGATAAATGGGAATACATTTTACATGATCGCCCAAGATAAGAAGAGAACCAACCAAAAAAGTGGTGTTTGCTTTGATGCAACAACCAACACGGGAAAGGAAACATATTATGGTTACATAGAGGACATATGGGAACTTAACTATGGAGGTGATTTGAAGGTCCCTTTGTTTCGATGCAAATGGGTCAATATGACACGAGGCGGGCTAACGGAAGACCCGCAGTACGGAATGACAACAGTGGATCTCAATCTTGCGTATGCAGACAAACCATTCGTCCTAGCCAATGATGTGGCGCAGATTTTTTATGTGAAAGACATGTCTACTAGGCCGAGAAAAAGAAAAGATAAGGAAACGAATGGATCATACGACGAGCCAAAGCACCACATAGTTCTTTCAGGAAAAAGAAACATCGTGGGAGTGGATGACAAGATAGACATGTCAGAAGATTATGAAAAGTTTGATGAAATTGCTCCATTCACAGTGAATATTGACCCGAGAATCCAGTTAAATGATGAAGATTTTCCATGGCTACGGCGCAAAGGGACACACGCGAAGAAAAAGTTTCACACCCAAAGATCTGGGATGTGATCGGCTTCACTATAATCACTTTCTTCTATGTTTCACACCCAGCAGGGAATCTCTGTAATAGTTAGGGTGGTTATGTGTTTTGGCATTTGAAACGCGAAGAAATTTTTTGTGCAAACAAATTCTTTCATGCATTTACTGATTTTTTCCAGCTAAATGACCCTGAAATTGAAAAGCATTTCCAATGAAATCAGAAAAGGTTGAAAGTTGGCATGGTATCATAATTTCACCCACATAGCATGTGCGAAAAAGTAGAGAGGGTTACGGCAAAAACTGGATGCACTGCGTGTACAAAATGGACAATCTCTTTCGATGTATCCGGGTTTTCGACGAAAACTCATCTGTTACAAAGGCATTTCATTTTTTAAATAACCTAAGCATTACCAAATTGAATATAATGATAAGACACACTAATATTAAACATAAGAAAAAAGAATCACTAAAAATCTTTTTTCAAAGTTAAGTTATTCACAAACTAGTGATTCACACAAATTTCAAATAATTCAAAATTTAAACTATTCAAATTTGAAAACTACCGGCACTAACAGAAAGTTTGTAAATTTTTGTACCTAAAGCAAAAATATTCACAAAGAAACTCTAAATACAGCAAAAAGAACTCAAAAATAAATAAAACAAAAATAAATAAAGCAAAAAATTAAGAAAATAAAAAAGCCCGCCTACTGGGCCAAAGCGGCCTGCATATGACTAGAAACACAACCTTTTGTTGGGCGGGATGCAGGCCATAAAGGCCCAAGAGGCCTATGTGGCAACCTGAGAACAGCTAGGCCCAGTAGGCCTGCTTAGGAGAGGAGCTTGAGAGAGCTACCGCACTGGGGCTTATAAACTAGTGCGGTAGCCCCTCGACTAGCGAGGTGGGACTAAACTTGCCGCACCGCACTACGCCAGCGCACCCCCTTTAGTATCGGGTGGTGGTTGCAACCGGTACTAAAGAGGGGGTGTTTAGTACCGGTTGGTGCCACGATCCGGTACTAAAGGGGGGGCGCTTCCCGCCGCTTGGCCTGGCAAAACAGATTTTAGTACGGTTGGTGGCTCCAACCGTACTAAAGGTCCATCCTATATATACGACAGTTGAAAAAGTTCACTTTCCTCTCTGTTTCTTCCCTTCGTCGCGCCCGCTTCTGCCCGATCGACGTCGTCGCCACCCCGCCGTCCCGCCCTCGTCGCTGCCCCCATCGACGTCGTCGCCCAACCGTCCCGTCCCGTCGTCCCGTCGCGCGCCCCCATCGCCACGCCTGCCCGTCGTCGCCGCCCGCCTCGTCGTTGCCGCCCCATCCCGTCGCCCGTTGTCGCCGCCCCGTCCCTTCGCCCCGTCGTCGCCTCGCCGGTGAGCTCGCCCGGCCGCCATGTCCACACACACACACACTACACACACACACACACACACTACACACACACAGTACACACACACACACATTAGTTTGTTTGTTATAAATTTTTCTGTTTTTTAGTTATAGAAATGTTAGAAATTATTATCTTTTTTAGTTATAGAAATATTAGAAATGTTAGTTATATAGAAATGTTATATTTTTTTGTTTTTTAGTTATAGAAATGTTAGCAATTTTTCTGTTTTTAGTTATATAAATATTAGAAATGTTATAGAAATGTTAGTTATATAATCAGGAAATTTTAGAATTAGTTTTAGTTAGATGAATTAGATTAATGTCAAATTGTTAGAATTTGCATATATATAGAATTTTAGTTATCACAATCCAATCATTTAAAAATGTTACTTTTTGTGGGCATATAGTATTTGTTCTCGACGACATGCCCGGCCCACATCCTCGTCGTCGACCCGTTCGCGACGACGTCCTGCTTCAGAGGACCCATGTCTGGGACTAGGCTCCGCCGGGCTGGCACTGGGAGGTGCTACCTGGAGGGGCGCGCCGCTTGGTGAGGAACCCAGCCTCGGGTCCCGTCGTCGACCCTGATGTCCTTTGGTGGCGTTCGCATGGGCCACATTCGGTGCAGAGGGAGCCGGTGCCGCCGGAGGTGGTGCGTCGCCGTGTCAGGGAGGAGGACGAGCACGTCCATCGCTACATGGCTGCAATGGACGTCAGGTTCTCCAATACTTGGCAGGTTCTTTGGGCAGATGACCGGAGATATAATCCTATGACGGTTCCTTCTCTTTGGGTGTCCACCGCCCGCGCCCCAGGAACCGTGAGTGTCCTAGATTCTTCTGTAGTACTCGATCTTTATTAGGTACCTAGCCAGTGATGTATTCGATATATAATATTCGAGACGATGTATTCGAGATTATATATATTAAGACGATGATGTATTCAAGATTATATATTCGGGACGATGTATCTGAGATTCAGTTTTTCCTTATTGATTGCATCCACGCATTGTAATTTGAATACTAAATTGTTTTATATTTCTTCTGTATTAGTTAAGTAAAAGCTATGGCGGAGAATACCGGCAGAGAGAGAGAAGAGGAATTCTTCGACATCATACGCAGCCCTCACAGGCTAGACGATCTGAATGAAGCAGATGACGGCTCCCAATATCTGAACAATACCGGAGAGGGTGATGAAACGATATTCGATCTCGACGACCGAGCTGATGAAGTCATGAACTATGATTATGATTATGATGACACAGACAATGTTTGTGATGACACAGACAATGCTGATCTTCAAATAACAAAGACTACCAGCGAGGTATATTTATATAAGCATGCATCATGGTGATCATCACATGTTTTTTTATTGAAGATATATTAATGAATCGATCTTTCTTCTTTCAGCCCTCCGGATCGAGCAAATCTGCTTCTCTGCATAACAGACAAAGCGAGGCCCGGGCAGATTGTTGAAGGATGGTGTAAAGTACAACATCGAATCCATCAAACCTAGTGGCGAACCCCTCACGCCTAAGAACATTGCGAACAAGTGGACTCTTGAGTGCGGAGTTCTTGTGAAGGACCAACTCCCGATCTCCATTCAAGAATGGAAAGAGCCAAAGACTAAACGTCCAGGTGTTACTTGGATCGACGACAGAGCCAAAAAAGACCTTTGGAAATCTCTGATGGAACATTTCACCCTACCAGATCATTTCACTAAAGAAGATGTGGAGAAAGTCAAGGGTGCTGCTCTTAAGAAGATGGCAATTGCATTCAACACCCACAAGAAGATTGTATGGGCCAACTACCTCACTGCAGAAAGGAAGACTCCAGAATTCACGGGAACACTGGAGAAGCAAAGAGAACACTGGGACGATTTTGTGACCTTCAAGGATTCAGAATTATCTAAGGAACGGTCGATAAAAAACAAGGCAAATGCCACAAAAAAGACGCGGTTCCATAGGCTGGATCCAGGTGGCTACGCGGTGGGATTGCCTAAGTGGGATAAGTCTGAGCAAGAGATGGAGAATGCAGGGGTCACTCCGGTTACTAGGAGCTGGCCCCCCAGGTGCAGAACTTGGTTCTATGCGCATGGGGTGCGTTGGACCCGAAGACATGCCTGGTTTCGCAGAAGGCAAATCTAAAAGGAGACGAACAAAAGATACTTGACGCAATAGAAGAAGCTAGAAGGGGGGTGTCACGCCCAATAGAGAAAACGACGAGCTTACGCGCGCTCTGGGAAATCCTGAACACCCGGGAAGAACACGAGGCAAGGGTGTTATTCCCTGGTATGAGGGCTTTTCAGAATGGAACGAGAACTATAAGACCTGTGCAAGAAGGAAGATGGGGGAGGAGAAGAAAAGGAAGCTGGAGGAGGAGTAGAGGAAGCAGGACGCAGAACGCCTTCAAGGCCTAGAAGCAAGGCACGCGGACTTGGCACTCAAATTCCAGCAGCAGCAGCAGCAGATCGACTCACTTAGCCAGGAAAGGGAGTCTCAGCAGCGGCAGCAGCAAGCGGATGATCGTCCAGCATTGGATAGCACCATCCCATCCAAGCCGAGAAGCAGCGTTGGTTCTACCCCGGGCCACACACTGCTGGATAAATACCCTGTGGATGACATCATGGAGAACACTAACTGTGAGCTAAACTCCAAAATGAAGAACATATCCATGAAGGTGGCGGACGGCGTTGCTTTTACAATTACCCCCGAAGCAACCTTCCATTGCATCCCGATTCCAGAGGGCTATGCTCGTGTCTTGGTTGATGATGTGGTGGACCCATATTCGGGGCTACAGCTTGACATTCCTGGAGGTGAAGACGAGCGCACACTGGGAGAGGCCATACATCGTATCATCCTATGGAGAAAGGATTGCATCATCTTTCAAAGTCCACCGACACCGCGTCGGCTACCGACTCCTCCTCGAAGTCCGCCACCGATTCAGCAGACTCCCGCTCCTCCAAGTCCACGAACGCGTGAGCCGACTCCTCCTCGAAGTCCGCCACCTCCTCCAAGTCCCCGAATGTGTGAGCTGACTCCTCCGGTTCCAAGTCCGGCACAGCGTGATGCCACTTCTCTAGTTTCAAGTCCGGCACCGTGTCAGGCCACACCTCCTGCTTCAAGTCCGGCACATCGTCAGGCCACTTATCCTACTCCAACTCAGCCACGTCAGCCATCGCAGAAGAGACACGCTGCAGCTATGGTGCGTAGCCGTACGAGTCGAGGTAGTTTAGGAAGTACAGGAGGAGACAAGCGATATAAATATGGTTCAAGCCTCGCTCCTCTTCCTCAGAGGCCTTATGACATGACTGAGGAGCAAAATGCAGCCATAGTGCAGGCCCAAGTGGACGCCCATTTTGGACCGAAACCGGCACCGCCGCCAAAGGAGAAAGTTCCTGAGAAAACGATTGACCACTTCATTCGTATGGCTAGAGAACCAGCTCCCAAGCCTGTTGACTCGGACTATGAGCGCCAAATCAGGAAACTATATCGAGAACGGCTAAAGAAGGAAGCGAGCTTGAGCTCGAGCCAACAAGCAGCGGGCAAAAAATGCGGGAAAACCGTTCCCCAGCTGGGAGAGCAGGCGGCGCAATCGATCCCCCCGCTTGTTGTGCCAACAACACATGAGCGGAGGCCGCGCGCCCAATATTATTGTGGGCAAACCATTAAAGTTCCCCAGCTAGGTGATGTGGTAATAACGGAGGAGCATATAATTCAGGCTAAAATGCTCAAGATCTGTGTTGGAAAACTCCTCGAAAATGAGCCCATGTCTCCGCTTAGAGAGGAGGAAATAAAACGGAAATATGTCCGGGGCCAACCTTTGGTCGAGCCAGACAAGGTCAAGAACCTCCCAACGAGAATGTATGAATTGCATCAATGGTACATGAACATTACCAAGATTTCCAATCGAGAGTCCCTCATGGTGAAGGTCAAGAAGGAGCATTACTTCCATGAGAAAGCTCTGTGCGTTGAGTATTCAGAACTATTTCAGTTATACAATCAAGACGCACTCGACAAATCTCTCGTCAATTGCTATTGTCTCGTAAGTGATTTCTTTCTGTAATTTTGATCAATCATTACATGTAATTATCCTCACTATATATTCTTTTACGTGGTATTATATGCGGGATGAAGATGTATGAAATGAAAAAATCTGGACGTTATGGCATTGGGTTCATTGACCCAAATACCATTAATGAGTACACATAGAATCTTCCAACTTCTCAAGCATGTGTAGAGGAATGCATGCTAGAGTTCTTGCAGCGCCTCAATACCAATGAAGATATACTACTTCCTTACAACTTCCTGTGAGTTAATACAAATTCTGTTTTTTCTTACTAGCTAGCTAGATGTTAATAATTAAGTGTATACAGTTTACGATAGTTGATTAATTTTATGCACATGCCCGCTTAATTAAGACATGCAAATGTGTGCGCATGAAGTTTCCACTGTATCTTGTTAGACATTAAAGTTGACAAAGCAACAGTTGAAGTACTGGACTCACTACTTAAAGAAGATAAAGACTACACCATCATGAAGGGGATAGTCAACAGGTAATTTTAATCATTATCAACTATATCTCGGCCTATTATTAGTTCGTCATCTCCTGATATGAACTATTTAATAACCCCTTTATTAATTTTCTTTGCCGGCGGGCAGGGCTTGGGCAAAGTTCATCAAGGTGACTCCAGGCAAATGGCCAAAAAAGTTGTTTTGGCATCGACCAAAGGTAAGTAACTAAGTAGTACTAGCTAGCTACCATCTCTTTAATTCTTGTTTCAATACCATTAATTAATTACCATGCTTTATTAATCATTATCTGATTCAATTCCATTGTCGTAAAGGCCCTGAAGCAGGAGCCGGGGCATGATATATGTGCATTCTACGTTTGCGAGAACATTCGCATGATGGCGTCCGAAAGGAGCAGATCTCAAAGACAGGACTGGTTACGTTTTTCAGAACACTATTCACACCATTATCGATATCTTGTAACACAACTAATACACATGCATATTGATCTCCTTCTTAACAGTTCAGAGAGGTGCGGGATAAGCTCCTACCAGCGGACCGCATACTAGCACTTCAAGAGGAAATAGCCGGATTTTTGCTCGACCAGGTCATAGATCCCAAAGGAGAATACTACTACCCGCTACCGCCCCCATGAACCACTTGTCATCGTGCTCCGAAGGCACCAAGGAAACATGTAGGAGAAATTGTATATGTATATACATGTGTATGTGCGAATAGTTAATGGTGTTGGTTGTGAGACATTCGATGATATATTATATATATATATGCGGTTCTACGTACAAGAAAATCTATTTATATATATGCATAACGTGTACAATTTGTAGTATCGTGAAATACCAGCAAACAAAAAAGACTTAAATGGAAAATAAAGCCAAAACCCTCCCAAACATTTAGTACCGGTTGGTGTTACCAACCGGTACTAATGTCCTACACGCACCCGGGCCTGGCTCGTGCCACGTGGTGGCTCTTTAGCGCCGGTTCGTGACGAATCGGTACTAAAGGGGGGGACCTTTATTCCGCACTCTTTAGTGCCGGTTGGTGAACCGGCACTAAAGGCTGTTACGAAGCGGCACTAAAGGCTGGTTCTGCACTACTGGTATGATGTCTAGCTTGTATTGCTTCTAACTTTGTTGAATTGCATCTGCTTATTTTACACATAATGCTTGTGAATATGACATGTGTTCCTGTTTCTACATTAGACTACTGTTCTTGCATATCCCGCATCAGTCACTTATGATAAGGCACCTTTAAGTCGCCACTGTGATATTGGTTGTGTCTTGCATATGATTTCTAGCATTTACTGCTTCTAATTTGTTGAAACGCCACACAGTTTGAACTTGGCAGAGTGATATTCGTTGCATCTTTCATATGGTGTCTAGCTTGCAGTGCTTCTAATTTGTTGAAATGCCTTCTGCTTAGTTACTGCATCATAGGTGTGAATATGTCACGCCATCCTGTTTTTCATACATATTCCATCCTCGCATCATGTGTTTGCCTTTCATCCGAGTAGTGTTTGTCAGTATCATGCATGAATGAGTTTTGAAGAGCGAATTTTATTCCTTTTTCTTATCGGTTTGACTTCACAATGCGAAATCATTACAGCTGATGGAAATTAGTCCGGCAGTGGATGATGGTGGTCCTTCGAAGCAACTTAAACAAGGGTCTCTAAAGATTCTACTCCGCCATCCTCCCAACAAGATTCACAAGACAACACAAGGCTGGACAGTCAACGTAGTTGTGTAGATGATGAGCACATCTCTCCTACTCCACCATCACAGGTGCTTGCTCTAACTTGGCACTATTATATGTGGTTGCATGTTGCGTATGATGTCTAGCTTGTATTGCTTCTAACTTGAATTGCATCTGCTTACTTTACACATAATGCCTGTGAATATGACACGTGTTCCTGTTTCTAGAACATACGTGTACATGATGAGCACATCTCCCCTACTCCACCATCACAGGTGCTTGCTCTTACTTGGAACTGTTATATGTGGTTGTGTTTTCCGTATGATGTCTAGTTTGTACTGCTTCTGATTATGTTGAATTGCATCTGCGTAGATTTCAACTTATACCTGCAACAATCACTTACCCATAAGACACATTTAACTTGGGATTGTGATGTAGGTTGCATCTTGCATTGTCTTCTAGCTTGTGCTGCTTCTAATTTCTTGAAATGGCACTTACGACGAGACACTTTTTACCTGATAGAGTGATATTGGTTGCATGTCATATGGTGCCTAGCTTTCATTTCTTCTAATTTTGTTGAAATGCCTTCCGCTTACTGTTTTTTCATACATATTCCATCCTCCTATCGTACGTGTGAATATGAAACGCTGACTTTTTTTGTATATATTCCATCCTCCTATCCTACGCTTGCCTTACATCAAAGTAGTGTCCGTCTATATCATGCATCAACCAGTTATGCAAAGCTAATTTTATTCATCTTCTTGTGATTCTGACTTCATAAGGCAATATCATAAAATAGGAAGGAAAAGAGTAAGTTAGGGGATGTTGGTGGTCCTCCGCACCGACACAAACAGAGACTCTCTAGATTTTCCACTGCTACTGCTAATGAAGCTGAAGTCCCAAGTCTACAGGATGAGTTCATCTCCCGTACTCCACCATCGTAGGTGCTTGCTCTAAGTTGACAGTGTGATAATTGGTTTCATGTTGCATATGTTGTCTGGCCTGTATTTCTTCTATTTTGATTAAATTGCACCTGCTGAGTTTATATGTTATACATGTGCATATGACATGGATTTCTGTGTCTAGGATACACTGCATCTATCTATCATACCATGTTTTTACATCAAAGTACAGTTGTTGTGTATCCCGCATCAGTCACTCATGATTGGACGCTTTTAACATGGCAGTTTGATAGTGGTTGCATCTTGCATTGATTTCTATGTTGTACTGCTTATAATTTTTTGAATTGCCACTTATGACAAGACACTTTTAACTTGGCAGAGTAATATTGGTTGCATCTTTCATATGGTGTCTATCTTGCATTACTTCTATATTCTTGAAAATCCTTCAGCTTAGTTTGCACATCGTAGCTGTGAATATGTCATGACGTCCTGTTTTTCTTACATATTCCATCCTCATACGGTTGTCTTACATCAAAGTATTGCTTGTCTGTATCATGCATCAGTGAGTTCTGAAGAGTGATTTTATTCTTTTGTGTTGTGGATACAGCTTGACATGGCAAAGTCAAAAAAGAGAAAGGAAAATAATATAAAGGAAAATAATATAGTAGGGAGTGTTGTTACTCGTCAGGTGCAACGGTAAAGGATCTGCTGTCGAGATTCTGCTGGTACTTATAGTGCAGTAGAAGGTCCAAGTCCACCGGCTAAATCTACAAACACAGTATCACCTGCTCCACCAGTTGCAGCATCCGCTTCAACTATACCTGCATCTCAACGAGTTACTTGTTCGCTTGCTCGGAACGCCGGTTCCCAAGCTGCCTTCACACCTAACACTACTTCAAGCACTGCCGACACAACAGACTTGGCAAGATCAGATGAACCTCATGAGCATCAACACCAAGACGGTAGTGACCGAGTCAAGTTGCGCTTGCATGCTCCTTTATATGTACTCTCGCAGTTTGATGTACACTAACACTTTCCATATTCGTTGGTGAACTAGCACCACGGCGCAAGCGAAAATGTACATCGTGGATAATGCTTGACAGATTAACAAAATCTAAAGGAGTAAGAATGGAGATCCATTTTGAGGCAGGTTTAAAAGGCCACGTGATGCTACTGAGTCAGCCAAGTTAGTATCGAGGCAGCCGTTGCCGTTAGGTGTCATGCACGTATCCTCCCAACGTGGATCCAAAGACAGAATGAGAAAGACAATACCCAGCTTTAACACCTTCCTTGGACATTTATCCGTAAGTAATGTTATTCATCACAATTAGTAATATTGTCTTGCTCGGTCCCATACTTTCTAGCTTCCTCCTAATAAGACTCACATTCTTTTTCAATGATGAGGTTCAAGTTGGATCGGAAAGATGATGTAACTAAACAAGCATGCACTCATGTTTTTAGTCTACTCTGACAAGATGTCGGTACCACCTTAGAAAATCTCACTTTGAAGGCAAGGCTAACAATGAAATCGCCCAAACATCTCCAAAGGGAATATATTACGATGAAGATGGACAACCTCGTTAAACACCGGTCTGATCCAAAGTATAAGGTAGGCTATATGTATTTGATCAGACCACATATTGAACTTGTATTTATTTATGTGCCTTACGAGTGTATCTTCTTCTAGGCTAACTGTTTGAAGAACAAAACCAACCATTCTAAAGTGAAATTCCAATAGACAACATGATCTTGTAGCTATATTGCACACTGCGAGGCCCTTGTAAACAGCTGCTACTTCCTTCTTTTTTTGTGCCATATTATTGTATCTATATTGACTTGTTCCAAATACAGAGGAAAGCCCGTGCGGACCAAAAAGAACCTGAACCGAACGCAGTGCAAATCTTCAAGGATTGCCACACCAGCAAGATGAAGGGCATGAGCACACTAGTACAAGTCGCTGTTGTAAGTCCTTACTCCTCCTGCCTTGAACTGATTGGTACTGTGATTTGTTCATTTAACTACTTGGTTTGCAGCCAATGTCAGTTACTCTGTTCACTTTTATACATAGTTGTCTTAACGTATCATTTCACCTTACATGGTTTAAAAGAGATGAAGCATATTCTTTTGGTCTTGATCTGTAATCTAGTTGTTATGTTCACGTGCACACACAATGATAAAATAGCCTGTTTGTTTTATATCTATTTGCCCATGATATGAATGATGTCATACTATGTTCATCCTACTTTAAACCATGTCTCTTTATCCTTAGATGTCAACGAATATGAAGAAATAGACAATATAGTAGGCATGCTACATGGACATATGTTTCGAAAGTGATTTTATTATGTAGTTGGCACTACAATACATGCTAATGTATTACAGTAGTTCACCAAAATAAGTTATGTATAAACGTTTAACCTACTTTGTTTGTTTTTGTCTCATTAATAACTTATCTGGTACACTAATCTACAAGTTCAAACTTTCAGGAAGCTATGGAACAAATGATCGAACAGCCACAACCACCTGAAGGTCACGAGGCTACCACAAGCACAATGTCGCCTCTTGCTGCAGTGCGTTGGTATCTCTCCACTAACAGTGCAAAAAGCACCTTCCTGCGTAATTCTGGGTTGGTTGTCAAGGTAACCTCGTCCAAATCGCCTACTGAACAAAATCTTCCTGCTAGACAGAGTGATATATCTATGCTCCAGACACAAGTCCAATCCCTAATGGACGTTGTTTCGGAAACAAGAATAGTGGTTGAGAAATGTCGTCAAGATATGAATGTTTTTGAAACCAGACTATCAGACATTCGCTTCGTTGTTCAAGAGCAATGGCAGAAAAAGGTGGAGATCGTGTTGCTCCATCAGATTCTATACCCCGAAACATTAGCACTCATGTCAAAAGATCTGTGCTTCTATACATCTGATGGTGCTTTTATCTGGAAGGGCTGTAAACTTTATGCCAACAGGCCTTTTGTTGTATGGTTGGAATTTATTTTCTTGTGATACAACATTTATGATGCTGCCACAGGCTGAAGTAATTACGACGCTATTTTTGTATAGTGTAGGTTTATCTTAGTAATGTATTCGGCCGAAAGCTTCCTAGGAGCCCAACATGCCAACATTCGTCGGGCCTATTCCAATTGGGCTAAAAACGTTTACAGGTCGAAATTGGCATGTAGCCCACTAAAAATATCTGGGCCTAAATCAGCATAAGCTTTAATATTTTTTGGTAGACCTGTGCCCATAGTGGGCCTTTAACACACCTAAACATAATTTGGGCCTTCAGTAAAAATAGGCCATTTACAGGTGTAAAAATCTTGAGCCCATAAAAAACATGGGCCTTTAATAGACCGAAAGTGAGATTGGGCCCTAATTGTGCCAAATAACCCACTGGTCTTAGCAGGCCAAAATGGTGACCCATTTATGATGCGGATCTTTGACAGGCGGAAATTCGGACGGGCCGTAAATGCACCGACCTAATACACGGGCCTTTAACAGGCCGGAACTTCGGTCAGACTAGATTATCGTCATTTTTATATGGGCCGTTAATGGGCCCGATATGACGTTGGACCACATATGGCCCATGGTTTTCGTCCGGCGTTAACAGGCCGAAAATGACAACAGGTCGAAAGTGGCCCAAATCTATAGTGGGCCTCTAACAGGCCGAATGTCAGACATGGCCGGGTATGATCCAAATCCTTCACGGTCGTTTATGGGACAAAAGTTCTGATGGCCTGTAAATGGGCCCAAATGAAGCAGGACCTTTAACAGGCCGGAAATACACCAGGCCGTAATTCGGCCCAATTACTTAGCGGACTGTTAACGGGCCAGAAGTGACCATGGGCCGCGTTGATGACAAGTTTAGGAGAGGACGTTGACGGGCCGATTTGACAGAGAATGTTGGGCCTTTAGCTGGGCCGTCCCATTATGGTCTGCAGTATCTTGTCGGCCTTTAGCTGGGCCGGCCCATTTTGGTCCGCAAAATCTTGTGGGCCTTTAGCTAGGCCGGCCCATTATGGTCTACAAAATCACGTGGGCCTTTAGCTGGGCCAGCCCATTATGATCCGCTAAATTTTGTGGGCCTTTAGCTGGGCCGGCCCATTATGGTCTGCAAAATCTTGTGGGCCTTTAGTTGGGCCGGCCCATTATGGTCCGCTAAATCTTATGGGCTTTCAGTTGGGCCGGCCCATTTAAACTTTGTGGGCCACTATTGGGCCGGTCCACGTGTCAACATATCATAGGCCCATCTCGACCATTGGATGAGTGACACCTGTGCGAATGTGGAGCTGACGCGTGGATCCATCAGCCAATGAGAATTTTACACGTGGAAAATCGGCATTGGTCGTGGCTGTTAGCGGGTTATCGGATCCAAAAAACAGACCTGATAGGTTAACGGCGGTTAACGGTGGCCCGTTACGGTGGATGCCACGTGTCGGTCACTCTTGACGAAAGCACTTCTATGACGCGTGATTTATCGTCATGGAAGTGGACACTTCCGTGATGATAATTTTGGTAATGTCATGGAACACTTCTCGACAAAGACAGTATGACTATCTTGATTCTGTCATAAAATCGGCATGGATGTACATGCATGATAGAAAACGCGACCTACTGTGACAAACATGTATCATCACGGAAGTGTATTTTTTTTGTAGTGTATTACTCCACACATCGACCGCTATCCAGCATGTATCTAGCTAGTGTATTAAGTTCATGGAGAAATGGAGTAATGCAATAAGAATGATGACATGATGTAGACAAGATCTATTTATGTAGATAGACCCCATCTTGTTATCCTTAATAGCAATGATACATACGTGTCGGTTCCCCTTCTGTCACTGGGATCAAGCATCATAAGATCGAAACCATCATAAAGCACCTCTTCCCATGGTAAGAAAAATCGATCTAGTTGGCCTAACTAAACCAAAGATCCGAAGAAGAAATACGAGGCTATAAGTAATGCATATAAGAGTTCAAAAGGCTCAAATAACTTTCATGGATAAAAACATAGATCTGATCATAAACTCAAAGTTCATCGGATCCCAACAAACACACCGCAAAAAAGAGTTACATCAAATAGATCTCCCAGAGACCATTGTATTGAGAATCAAAAGAGAGAGAGGAAGCCATCTAGCTACTAACTACGGACCCGTAGGTCTACAGTGAACTACTCACGCATCATCGAAGAGGCACCAATGAGGATGATGAACCCCTCTATGATGGTGTCTAGATTGGATCTGGTGGTTTTGGAACTTGCGGCGGATGGAATTGATTTTCGTCGACTCCCCTAGGGTTTCTGGAATATTGGGGTATTTATAGAGCAAAGAGGCGGTGTGAGAGGCCACCGAGGTACTTCTTCGGCCCAACTTGTGTCTTTTGGTCCAGAAAAATTCTCCAAAAAGTTTCGCTGCGTTTGGACTCCGTTTGGTATTGATGTTCTGCGAAGTAAAAAACAAGCAAAAACAGCAACTGGCACTAGGCACTATGTCAATAGGTTAGTCCCAAAAAATGATATAAAGTTGCTATAAAATGATTGTAAAACATCCAAGAATGATAATATAACAGCATGGAACAATAAAAAATTATAGATACGTTGGAGAGGTATCAGCCCCCGAAGCACAAGAGTTGGGCCAGAAGAGTCTCGAGGAAACGACAAGGGTGGAGGAGCGCCCACCCCGCTAGGGCGCGCCACCCTACCTTGCCGCTGCACCATGGACCCCCCCTGATGTGAAACCGACACCAAAAATCCCTATAAATCTAGAAACCCCCAGAAAGAAACCTAGATTGGGAGTTCCTCCGCTGCAAGCCTCTGTAGCCAAGAAAAACTAATCGGGAGCCCATTCCGGCACCCTACCGGAGGGGGAAACCATCACCGGTGGCCACTTCATCAGCCTGGCGGTCTCCCATGACGAGGAGGGAGTAGTTCACCCTCGGGGCTGAGGGTATGTACCAGTAGCTATGTGTTTGATCTCTCTATCTCTCGTGTTCTTGATTTAGCATGATCTTGATGTATCGCGAGCTTTGTTAGTATAGTTGAATCATATTATCGGATTGTCTATTATCAGATTGAATAGAGTTTTACCTTTGAGGTCTCATTATTATCGGATTGAATACTATTTCGGATTTGAGGACACTTGATGTACGTCTTGCGTGGGATAACCGTGGTGACAATGGGGTGTTCTATTGATTCACTTGATGTATGTGTTGGCACTCAACTCCCGGATTCCCAAGGTGACATTGGGATAATCTATGCATAGGGGTTGATGCACGTTTTCGTCCTTGTTTCTCCGGTAGGAATTTTAGGGCACTCTTTGAGGTTCTTTGTGTTGGATTGAATATTATGAATCTGAAGTTGTTTGATGCATATCGTATAATTGATCCGCGGATACTTGTGGTGACATTGGAGTATCTAGGTGACATTAGGGTTGATTGATGTGTGTCATATGGTGTTATTTTACTACGAACTTTAGGGTTGTTTGTTACACTTATACGAATAGCCCAATTGATTGATCGGAAAGAATAACTTTGAGATGGTTTCATACCCTACAAGCAATTTCATCTTATGTTCTCCGCGATAGGAACTTTGGAGTGACTTTTGTCGCACATTGGGGGATTTCCATATGATCTAATTATGTTATCATTGTTGAGAGAACTTGCACTAGTGAAAGTATGAACCCTAGGCCTTGTTTTCAAGCATTGCAATACCATTTTCGCTCACTTTTGTTACTAGTTACCTTGCTGTTTTTATATTTTCAGATTAAAAAAATGTATATCTACCATCCATATTACACTTGTATCACCATCTCTTCGCCGAACTAGTGCACCTATACAATTTACCACTGTAGTGGGTGTGTTAGGGACACAAGAGACTCTTTGTTATTTGGTTGCAGGGTTGTTTGAGAGAGACCATCTTCATCCTATGCCTCCCACGGATTGATAAACGTTAGGTCATCCACTTGAGGGAAAATTGCTACTGTCCTACAAAACTTTGCGCTTGGAGGCCCAACACGAGTCTACAAGAAGAAGGTTGCGTAGTAGACATTAGTCCCTAGATGGGATCTCATGAAGACAGAAAATTGCAGCGGAGGAAAAGTATTTTTGGCGTCCCCTCTGGTCTTCGGGGAATATTTGGGTACTTATAGAAGAAGAATTATGGTTAGAAGAGCTATGGGGGGCCCACAAGCTTGGAGACCCCCCCAGGGCGCGCCCCCTGAGCTTGTCACCGCCTCATGGCCCTTCAGGCCTCCTTCTGAAGCTTCCAGGGTGTCTTGTGGTCCAAGAAAAATCATAAAAAAGTTCTGTTCCATTTGGACTCCATTTGGTATTGATTTTGTGTAAAGACGAAAACAAGGAAAAAACAGCAACTGGCACTGGGCACTAGATTAATAGGTTAGTCCCAAAAAATGATATAAAATAGCATAATGATGCATATAAAACATCCAGGATTGATAATGTAATAGCATGGAACAATAACAAATTATAGATACGTTGGAGACGTATCAGAAGGTTATGCATTGGAGAAGTGAGGGTCGACCATGAACACTTGTGTTTATGCTCATGGAAACAATGTAGAAGTTTTCATGGAAGTTTCTAGCAAAAATAATATCCCCTTGTACAAATCCATTGTATTATAAAAATAATGTGCCAAGATTTACCTTTAGGATGTTTAAATTGCTTGTTTGGTATGTGAAGTGCAAAAACAGAAACTTTAGCTGTAGTGCGTGAATTTACTTTTTTTACTGGAACGTCAAAAGTTTCTAAAAAAATTACACTGTACTGCTATGAATTTTTTTTATTTTTTCCTAATTTTTCAGAATTTTTTGAGTTACATAAGTATATGCTCCATCTGCATCTTTACAAACTATCATGTTTTCACAGATTGTTATTATAGTTTCGTTATTTGCTTATGTTTGACATCTTGTTGAGTCCCATTGACTTGGGAGCCATAGAATTGTGATAGCATATAGTGGGTAATGTTTGATTATAATTATACAATAATGTTAGAGTAGGACATGATGGGATTTGATGTTATATGTACTAACCCCGCTAATAAAAAGTTTGGTTAAGTTTTGTGTGGATGAATGATACGTCTCCAACATATCTATAATTTTTTATTGTTCCATGCTATTATATTATCTGTTTTGGATGTTCTATATGCATTAATATGCTATTTTATATTATTTTTTGGACTAACCTATTAACCTAGAGCCCAGTGCCAGTTTTTGTTTTTTCATTGTTTTTGAGTTCTACAAAAAAGGAATATCAAACAGAGTCCAAACGGAATAAAATTTGCGTGATGATTTTTCTTGGACCAGAAGACACACGTAGGACTTGGAGAGGAAGGCAGAAGAGTCCCGAGGGCTCCACATGCCCTCAGGGCCTGCCCTAGGGGGCACCTCTGCCTTGTGGGTCCCCTGGGAGTCCTCCAACCCTAATCTTTGCCTATGAATTCAGAAATATTCCCAAACCACCAGAAGCGTCCACCAAAGTACTTTTCCTCCGCCCTAACCTTCTGCCCATGAGATCCCATCTTGGGGCCTTTTCCCGCACCCTGCCGAAGGGGGATTCGATCACGGAGGGCTTCTACATCAACTCTATTGCCCTTCCGATGAAGCGTGAGTGTTTACCTCAGTCCTACGGGTCCATAGCTAGTAGCTAGATGGCTTCTTCTCTCTCTTTGATCTCCAATACAATTTTCCCCTCGATGTTCTTGGAGATCTATCCGATGTAATATTCTTTTGCGGTGTGTTTGTCGAGATCCGATGAATTGGGGATTTATGATCAGATTATATATGAATATTATTTGAATCTTCTCTGAATTCTTATATGCATGGTTTGATATCTTTGTATTTCTCTTCAAATTAATGGTTTGGTTGGCCAACTAGATTGGTTCTTCTTGCAATGGGGGAGGTGCTTAGTTTTGGGTTCAGTCTTGCGGTGTCCTCACCCAGTGACAAAGTAGGGGTAGTGAGGCACGTATTGTATTGTTGCCATCAAAGGTAAAAAGATGGGGTTTTCATCATATTGCTTGAGTTTATCCCTCTACATCATGGCATCTTACTTAAGGCGTTACTCCATTGTTATGAACTTAATACTCTAGATTCATGCTGGATAGCGGTCGACGTGTGGAGTAATAGTAGTAGGTGCAGAATCGTTTCGGTCTACTTGACACGGACGTGATGCCTATATGCATAATCATTGCCTTGGATATAGTCATAACTTTGCGCTTTTCTATAAATTGCTTGACAGTAATTTGTTCACCCACCATATGCTTTCTTACAAGATAGAAGCCTCTAGTGAAACCTATGGCCCCCGGATCTATTTTCCATCATATATTTTCAGATCTATAAACCAAAAAACCCAAAAATACCTTGCTGCAATTTATTTGTTTTTATTTTGTTTACGTTTTACAAGTGACCATGACCGTGAAGGGATTGACAACCCCTTTATTGCATTGGGTGCAAGTGTTTGATTGTTTGTGCAAGTGCATAGATTGAAGACTTGTTCGTACCTCCTACTGGAAATATACCTTGGTTCTCAAAACTGAGGGAAATACTTATCTATACTTTGCTGCATCACTCTTTCTGTAACGCCCCGAGTCCGATGCGCCAGGTGTCTTCCAGTTATTCGATGTCATTGCCATGTCATTTGCTTGTGTGTTGCATTTTGCCATGTCATCATCTACATTTCATCTGCATGTTTTTCAAAACTTGCATCCGTTCGGGTTTCCCCGGTTCTCTCCTTTGTCCGTAGTGAGCCCAACCACACTCGCACGTGACCCGTCGCCCCTCTCAGTCCTTGTTTCGTGAGCGGGAGAAAAACATTCTCGGAATGTGCCGAGATTTTCCGAGTGGCCTTGGTATATCACCGATATGTCGTCCGTCAAATTTCGTTTCATTTGGAGGTCGTTTGATGCCCCAACGGTTAACCGAGCTAATCGAAACCCCTTTTGTCTTGCATCCCAACACCCCTCCAAATCAGCCCACTAACCCAGCAAGACCCCCTCCATGCTCTCCATCGTTGGATGACGATCATGTGGGCGAAAACCGCTCCCCGTTTGGACTCTCCTAGCTCCCCTACCTATATAAAAGCCTCTCTCCCCGAAATTTCAGCAAACCCTAGCCTCCTTCCTCCTCCCGCCGCCGAAGCGTCCATCCCGCCACCAGACATGTCCACCACCGTCCCCGCAACCAACCAGCGCCGGCCATGTCGCCTCCCTGGCTTCCCCGCCATCGTGGCCCGCCGAGCCCGTGCAGGCCCATCCGTGCCCGGGGCCGCCGCCCGAGGCCCGCTCGCCGAGCCCGCCGCCTCTCCTTCGCCAGCCAGCGCCTCTCGCCAGGCGTCGACCCGATGCACCGCCCGTCGGCGCCGCGTACCCGCGCCTCCGCCGCCATCGACCTCCAGCTGGCGCCCCACTGCACCTCCCTGCTCATGTTCCCGAACCGCCGGCCGACTCCCGCCGTTGCCTCGCGCCCCACCGGAGTCCGCCGTCCTGCCGCCTCCGGCCAGACCCCGTAGCTCGTCGCCCCATGGAGCCACCGCTGGAGCTCGCTGCCTCCGCCGCCTTTACCTTGCCTCGCCGCCCGGATCTCAACGTCTAGCGCCTCCCGATCGCCTCCGGCGACCCCGAGCCGCGCGCCCCGGCCTCCTCCCCGCCGGATCCAGCCTCCACCGCCTCGTCCCCACCATCTCCGGCGAGAACTCCGTCCGGATCTAGATCAGGACCAGATCCACCAGGTTCCCTATCCAAACGCGCGTCCCCGACCTCGGATCTCTCCATCCCGTACCTCCTTTTCCAGTTTTCCGTGGGGTACAATTTTCTCTGAGTCCCAGGTTTTTTATCAGCATGTTGCATACTTTGACCTCCCATAACTTCGTGTATAGTGCTCCGTTTTGCATGCATAATATGTCAAAATGTTCATTGGGAGATGCTCTTCATTTAATTACACTGTGCCATGTTTGGTTGACTCCACTTTGATGCCTTAATCATCATTGCAAGAGTGATATATGATGTTAACCTGCTGAAACTGTTATAACTTGTTGTTTTGTCATTTTCGTTGCATTTTGCGTGTGCATCCTTTGAGCATGATGTCTACATGTTTTAGGAGCATCTTCATGCCATATTTACTGTGGTGCAATCCATGTATTTTTGTGTGCCTTGTGGTGAGTGCATCAAGCTTGTCAATTGGGCTACTTGTTGTCACTGTTTTGCTAGGATGAATCTATTATATAATGATGCTATGTAAATCTGATGCTACAAGTCATTCTATGCCTAATTTGGAGATTTTCACTAAGGATGTTTTATTCTACATGTTATGATCTAGCCATCCATGTCCTTGGTTGCAATTATGGCCTGCTATAGCTTGTCTTTATCATGCTCCAAACTTGCTAAATAATGTTTCTATCAGTCTGTTAACATGAAGTTCAGTTTTGCCATGTGTTTTGCTAGTGATCCATGCACCCTATGTCTATGTTATTGCCATTCTTAGCTTCATAATTATGCCATCTTACTGTTGGTTGCTTCACATGCCATGAAATGCTCTGTAGTGAGCTGTACAAGCTCACCAACATGCCTGCTTATCGTTGTTTCTGCCATGTACTGTTATTTTCACTAGGTCTGAATCTGTCATATCATTTGCCATGTTTGCATAGATGCTACCATATTTTCTGTTGATGTTTCGAATAAGTTTGGTAAGGGAGTTTCGTTATTTGCTTTTAGTAATAGCATGCCGTGCCTTTGTTTGCCATGATAAGTTCCTGTATCATGATATTTGATAGCTCTAAACATTGCAACCTGATGTTATTTCTGCCATGTCCAGTGATTTCTGCCGAGTTTGTGAAACTGTTATTATTTACAATCTTGCCATGTCCTTTTGAGCATGTTCTAGTGATTAGTGGAGATAGCTCAGTGTTCATGTTTTGTGATGCTTTACATGTACATCATGTACATGTCTTTTGTTTTCATGTTGAGCTGCTGTAGCATATTGTTTTGATGCTTGCTAGATGCCTAGTTGTTGTTTTGGACAGCTTGTCCTTTAAACTTGTTTCATGTGTATGTGTTGAACCGTTGCTCCGTTTTGAGTGTGCTTTATATGAAACTTGCTTAATTCTGCATATAGTTTCATGTTACCTTGTTGCATCCATGTTTTGAATGTGTTTGCTTGATGTTTGTATGCATTTTGCATCAATGCCATGTTTAACTTGTTTTGCTCATATATTCTAGGCCGTAGCTCCGAACTAAATGAACTTTATATGTAACTTGACTAGAATTTCGTGTAGATCACCTTGGTGCATCTTAACTTGCTGTTTAACAACTTGAACATAAGGTTTATTCAGATCTGGACCAATTTCGAAATTTGCATATGAGGACTTACCGGAATTATTACATGTTGTTTCCGGCCTCATTTAAACTTGCTTTGATGTGTTGTCATTGTTTGCATCATCTATTGCCATGAGTAGCCTCATATAGCCTTGTCATGCATCATGTTTGGTTGTGCATCATGTCATGTTTATGTGTTGTGTGTTTACCATGTGGTTTGCTCCTTTCCGGTTGTGCTTCTTCTCGATAGTTCCTGTTTCGTTGCGACCGTGAGGATTCATTCGACTGCGCTTGGTATGTCTTCATCCGTTCGTATTCTTCATGGGATCGTTCTTCTTCCTTGCGGGATTTCAGCCAAGATGACCGTTACGATGGATCTCACTACTATCATTGCTATGCTAGTTGCTTCGTTCTATCGTTATGCCGCGCTACCTATCACTTGCTCTTCAAGCCTCCCAAATTACCATGTCAGCATCTAACCTTTTCACCCTTCCTAGCAAACCATTGCTTGGCTATGTTACCGCTTTTCTCAGCCCCTCTTGTAGCGTTGTTAGTTGGAGGTGAAGTCGAAGATTGCTCCATGATGGACAGGATTATGTTGGGATATCACAATATCTCTTATTTAATTAATGCATCTATATACTTGGTAGAGGGTGGAAGGCTCGGCCTTATGCCTAGTGTTTTGTGCCACTCTTGCCGCCCTAGTTTCCATCATACCAGTGTTATGTTCCTTGATTTTGCGTCCCTAACACGGTGAGGGGTATGGGACCCTCTTGACAGTTCGCTTTGAATAAAACTCTTCCAGCAAGGCCCAACATTGGCTTTACATTTGCCTATCACCTATTTCTTTTCCCTAGGGAGTCGCCCTCCTAAGGGTCATCTTTATTTAGCACCCCGGGCCAGTGCTCTTCGGAGTGTTGGTCCAACCTAGAGCCACTTGTGGTGCCACCCCTTCTTCCGGGGTCTTCGGTTGCCGTACGTAGTGTTCATCAGGTCGTGGCCTGAGACGAGATACACGCGGCTACTATCAGGGTGTCGGCACGCCGGGAGGTCTTGCTGGACTTGTTTTACTATTATTGAAATGTCTTGTGCACTGGGATTCCGAGTCTGATCGGGTGTCCCGCGATGGAGGATTGTCTCCGCGGATCGTGAGCCTGTCATGGGCTAAGTTGGGACACCCCTGCAGGGTATTATCTTTCGAAAGCCGTGCCCGCGGTTATGTGGCAGATGGGAATTTGTTAATGTCCGGTTGTAGAGAACTTGACACTGGACTTAATTAAAACGCATCAACCGCGTGTGTAGTCGTGATGGTCTCTTCTTGGCGGAGTCCGGGAAGTGAACACGGTTTTGGGTTATGTATGAACGTAAGTTGTTTCAGGATCACTTCTTGATCACTTCATGTGTCTTGACCTTTCCGTTTGCTTCTCTTCTCGCTCTTATTTGCGTATGTTAGCCACCATACTTGCTTAGTCATTGCTACAACCTCACCACTTATCCTTTTCCATAACCATTAAGCTTTGACAGTCTTGATACCCATGGTAATGGGATTGCTGAGTCCTCGTGGCTCACAGATTACTACAACAACAGTTGCAGGTGCAGGTATTGCGGTGATCAGGACGCGAGAGCGATGTTACTTGTTTTGGAGTTCTTCTTCTGCTTCTTCTTCTTCGATCAGGGGATCGGTTCCAGGTCGGCAGCCTGGGCTAGCAGGGTGGATGTCGTTTGAGTTTCTGTTTGTGTTTCATCCATAGTCGGATGATGCTCTTGTGTATGATGTTGTTGTATTCGCGTGGCATTGTATGCCTCTTGTATGTATCCCCAACTGTTACGTAATTGTACGATTTAATGATATGCACCTTGCAAAAGCATCTCCAATATGCGCTTCTATCCTTGGTGGGACCTTCGAGTTCCTTTAGGATAGGATCGCATATTTGGCGTGACAAGTTGGTATCAGAGCCTCGACCGACCATAGGAGTCCCTTTATTATTCGTAGTTGGTTGTTGTTGAGTCTAGAAGAAAACTGTTTTCAGAGTCTAGTTATATCGGAGAGTAGGAATTCTTTTTACTCCTCAACCCCTTCGTCGCTCTGGTTAGGAATCTTGACGTAGGTGTTTTGACTTACTCCTCTTCCCCTTCAAATTTTTCTTTAGGATCACGCGGTTGGTTTTCCATGCGTTGGTTCTCAGCTCTTTTTATCCGGTGCATTTCTCGTCAAGTTGACTCGAGCCTCTTCATTTTGCCAAGTTCAATCCTCAGTTGTTTTCTTTTTCCCACCCGCCCACCCCTTTTCTTCTCGGAGCCGGAGTTTATAATCAAGTATCCATCCTACTCGTGCGAATCCTTGACATCCTTTCCTCAATTATTTCTACCGGTGTTTTTCTCTTCAAGTTATTCATCGATTTCCCCTTCCAGGTGCCTTTGTTTTTCCCGCCCTCCCACCCTTTTTCTTCTCGGAGTCTGAGTCTCTTTCAACCATCAATTTCATTCGTGCGGAGCCTCTTCATTCGTCAATTGTTGCAACCGGTGAATTCTCATTTTGTTCGACATTCTTCATCTCTTTTTCTTCGCCGGTGGACTCAATTCAAGTTTTTCGGGTTGATCACATTCTTTTCCTTGGACCAAGTGTTTTCCCTGCTCGTTCGCCTCTCGCCAGTTTATCCTTCGGGAGTGCTCAAGACATCTCAGGAGATTCATCTGTGTTTAAATTAATTCGAGGTTCACACCTCATTCAAGTCTTTCAGTTGTTCCGGTGCATCATCTCCTCTTGAATCCTTTCCAACGGTGTTATCTCTTTAGTGGGCCCTAACACACAGGTCTTTTCCCAGGATCTTACCTGACTCTTCTAATTTCCCGGAGCTATTCTCAGATCCTTTTCTAAGTTTGACGTAAGTATGAATTTCATCAAGCAGATCTTTACCAAGATCAATTTCAAATTATTTTCATTGTTGCCTCAACCTCTTCGCTTTTCGTTCCCCCGGAGTGCCTTAACAATTTTGGTGGTGTTTCTCATCGTCATTTGAAGATCGAAGAAGAGTTCCTCTTAAATCTTGTCTGTTCTCTCAAAGTTTCATGGTTCTAGCTTCATGTTATCCTCTTGAATTATTCCATTTGTCAGATATTCCTTTTTCTAACCTATCCGGAGTATATAAGGAGTTGTTTTCCGTTTCTTTTCATCGGAGGCCATCATTCCAGAAGAATTTTTCGTCCTCACATTTCAGCTACCGTTATCTAATTATCCCGATGCTTCGTGATCTCTTCGTTCTTTTGCATCTAAATCCCCTCGAGCATATTTGCCTTCTAATTCTTCCCGGTGATTCATTCTCTTTCATCAGTCATTTATGAATTCTTATGGTGGTTCGTTCAAGATTTTTTTTCCTTGATTATAATTTTAATCCATTCGTTCTTTCAATCCTAACGGTGGTTCATTTAAGACCTTCGTAAAGGTGGCGCCATTTAATCCTCAATCCTTTTCAAGGGGAATAAGTTGTATGCCAAATCCGGTTGTCATCAATTAAATTTGATGAGGATAAGCATAACGTAATTCTTATTCTTAGTTCATCATCGTCAAGTAATCCCTTTTCTTTGGAGTTTGTTCGCGAGGAATAAATTCTAGTTCCAAGTGTTTTCATATTTTCTTTTCCGGAGTTCAAATTTCCTCGGCCATTTCGTCGGAACCTCCATCTAAATCACTGCAAGGCTTTAATCTTATTCTTTCATCCTTCATTCTATCTAATCATCCTTTTGTCACCGGAGTTCTTCATGGTGGTTCTTCATGATTTAATTCATTCTTCAAGAGTTCATCAAGATTCTTGTTGGAGGAGTTCAAGTATCTTTTCTTCTTGTGTCTTGAAGTGCAAATAATTCTTCCTATTCTTCTGAAGTGTTGTTTTGCATTTCTTCATTCTTCTCAGCTATTCAGACTTTTGGTTGTGGTATAATTTAACCTCAAGTCCACAACAAGCTTATTCTTTCGTTGTTGATTTTATCAACAACTCCGTTCAACCCTTCCTTCTAAGTTCTTTTCATTCCATTCTTTCAATTCTTCCAGAGGCATTGTGTCGGTGTCAAAACCGGCAGATCTCGGGTAGGGGGTCCCGAACTGTGCGTCTAGGCGGATGGTAACAGGAGACAAGGGACACGATGTTTTTACCCAGGTTCGGGCCCTCTCGGTGGAGGTAAAACCCTACTCCTGCTTGATTAATATTGATGATATGGGTAGTACAAGAGTAGATCTACCACGAGATCAGAGAGGCTAAACCCTAGAAGCTAGCCTACGGTATGATTGTTGTTCGTCCTACGGACTAAAACCCTCCGGTTTATATAGACACCGGAGAGGGCTAGGGTTACATAGAGTCGGTTACAATGGTAGGAGATCTACATATGGTATCGCCAAGCTTGCCTTCCACGCCAAGGAAAGTCCCATCCGGACACGGGACAGAGTCTTCAATCTTGTATCTTCATAGTCTAGGAGTCCGGCCAAAGATGATAGTTCGGCTATCCGGACACCCCCTAGTCTAGGACTCCCTCAGTAGCCCCCGAACCAGGCTTCAATGATGATGTGTTGTTCTTGTTTGCATCATCTCTTGCCATGAGTAGCCTCATCTAGCCTTGTCATGCATCATATTTGGTTGTGCATCATGTCATGTTTATGCGTTGTGTGTTTACCATGTGGTTTGCTCTTTTTCGGTTGTGCTTCTTCTCGATAGTTCCTGTTTCGTTGCGACCGTGAGGATTCGGTCGACTACGCTTGGTCTGTCTTCGTCCGTTTGTCTTCTTCATGGAATCGTTCTTCTTCCTTGCGGGATTTCAGGCAAGATGATCGTTACTCTGGATCTCACTACTATCATTGCTATGCTAGTTGCTTCGTTCTATCCCTATGATGTGCTACCTATCACTTGCTCTTCAAGCCTCCCAAATTACCATGTCAGCCTCTAACCTTTTCACCCTTCCTAGCAAACCGTTGCTTGGCTATGTTACCGCTTTGCTCAGCCCCTCTTATAGTGTTGTTAGTTGCAGGTGAAGTCGAAGATTGCTCCATGATGGACATGATTATGTTGGGATATCACAATATCTAGTATTTAATTAATGCATCTATATACTTGGTAAAGGGTGGAAGGCTCGGCCTTATGCCTGGTGTTTTGTTCCACTCTTGCCGCCCTAGTTTCCGTCATACCGGTGTTATGTTCCTTGATTTTGCGTCCCTAACATGGTGAGCGGTATGGGACCCTCTTGACAGTTCGCTTTGAATAAAACTCTTCCAGCAAGGCCTAACATTGGTTTTACATTTGCCTATCACCTATTTCTTTTCCCTAGAGAGTCGCCCTCCTGAGAGTCATCTTTATTTAGCCCCCCGGGCCAGTGCTCTTCCGAGAGTTAGTCCAACCTAGAGCCACTTGCGGTGCCACCCCTTCTTCCGGGGTCTTCGGTTGTCGTACATAGTGTTCATCCGGTCGTGGCCTGAGACGAGATATGCACGGCTACTATCAGGGTGTCGGCATGCTGGGAAGTCTTGCTGGACTTGTTTTACCATTATCGAAATGTCTTGTGCACCGGGATTCCGAGTCTGGTCGGGTGTCCCGCGATGGAGGATTGTCTTCGCGGATCGTGAGCTTGTCATGGGCTAAGTTGGGACACCCCTGCAAGTTATTATCTTTCAAAAGTCATGCCCACGGTTATGTGGCAGATGGGAATTTGTTAACATCCGGTTGTAGAGAACTTGACACTTGACTTAATTAGAACGCATCAACCGCGTGTGTAGCCGTGATGGTCTCTTCTTGGCGGAGTCCGGGAAGTGAACACGGTTTTCGGTTATGTATGAACGTAAGTAGTTTCAGGATCACTTCTTGATCACTTATAGCGTCTCGACCGTTCCGTTTGCTTCTCTTCTCGCTCTTATTTGCATATGTTAGCCACCATACATGCTTAGTCACTGCTTCAACCTCACCGCTTATCCTTTTCCATACCCATTAAGCTTTGCTAGTCTTGATACCCATGGTAATGGGATTGCTGAGTCCTCGTTGCTCATAGATTATTACAAAAACAGTTCCAGGTGTAGGTATTGCGGTGATCAGGATGCGAGAGCGATGTTATTTGTTTTGGAGTTCTTCTTCTGCTTCTTCTTCTTCGATCAGGGGATAGGTTCCAGGTCGGCAGCCTGTGCTAGCAGGGTGGATGTCGTTTGAGTTCCTGTTTGTGTTTCATCCGTAGACGGATGATGCTCTTGTGTATGATGTTGTTGTATTCGCGTGGCATTGTATGCCTCTTGTATGTATCCCCAACTATTATGTAATAGTACGTTGTAATGATATCCACCTTGCAAAATCGTGTCCAATATGCGCTTCTATCCTTGGTGGGACCTTCGAGTTCCTTTAGGATAGGGTCGCATATTGGGCGTGAAACTTTCCTCTTCAAGGGAAAACCAACTCAAGCTCAAAAAAGTACCAATGAAGTGTTCAAAGATTGAGAAGGTGTCGATATGAGGAGAATAAGGAGAGGTAGGAGTTCAAGCTTGGGGATGCGCAAGGCACCTCAAGTAAATATTCAAGGAGACTCAAGCATCTAAGCTTGGGGATGCCCCGGAAGGCATCCCATCTTTCTTCGACAATTATCGGTATGTTTCGGTTTTTGTTTTGTTCACATGATATGCGCAAACTCTTGGAGAATCATTTGTGTTTATTTTTTCCTTTTCTTTTATGCACCATGCTGATGTAGGATAGTCCATGGTTGATCTATAGAATTCTTCATGCACTTCACTTATATCTTTTGAGTATGGTTCTATAGAATGCTTCATGTGATTCACTTATATTGTAACCCCAGGATAATCAAGCTACAGTAATCCCCTACTAATGATGCCAAGTCATCATTGTTACTATTGCTAATCTCACTTTGATTCAAAACCAATTCAAATTCAATTTTAAAATAAAGTCAAATAAATTATTTCTCCGAACAGCAAAACAAAAATGTTCGCTGCGTTGCAAATATTCACTAACTAAATGTCATGAGTGATTCAACATCATTTGAGATAGCTAATTTCCCCTGGGAATTAAAGCAGTTCCAAATCAGCATTTTTAAATGCTTTTCCATTTGTAAAAAATCCAAATCAATTCAAACTCCTCCCAAACTTTTTGTGGCAGGTGCCAAATATTGTAACATATTTATTTGGCCAAGTCCCACATTTTACAGAACTCCTTTTGGAAGCTCATATATTGCATAGCATTTTTTCTGTAAAAAAGAAAAGAGCAAAAGAAAGGAAAAAGGAAAAGTAGAGGGGAGACAAAGCCCCTGCCCCACTTGGGCTTCGGCCCACCCGAGCTAGTTGGCCCAGCTAGGCCGGCCCACGCCCCCCTCCTGGGTCGTTCCTTCCCCCTCCCTGTTCCTCCGACCGTGCCCGCGGTCGCCGCCGAACCCACCTCGCCGACCACGCCGCTACAGGCGCCGCGGGGAGGATAAGGACACTAGCGTCGGCGCCCTGGCTTCCATAGAGATCTTTTCCCCCTCACCCACTTGCCCCTTCTCCCTCTCCATCTCCTTCATTTTGGAGAGGAGGCCGACGCGGTCTCTGTCGTGCCTCGCCCGTCCTCGCGGCCACTGAGCCCCATTTACCACGCCCCCATGTCCCTCATCTCCGTTGTCGTCATCTTCCTCGTCCCCGTCAAAGAGTGTGAGCCGGGATCCACCGTAGCGAGCTCGGTGAGCTCGTCTTCATCCCTGGATCGCCGTATGCCGCTGCCGTCGATTCGCCGTCACTACTGCTACTAAGCTTACACCGGGCCACCTTGTGCCTCCCCGGTGAGCTCCTCTTCCTTCTCCCTTTCCTTGCTGACTCTGACGCGCCCCCTAGCTGCTATCCCCACACGCGCCCGAACGCAGCGCCGCAAAGCTCGTCGCCGGCGAGTCTCCGGTGACTAGTTGGTCACGAGCGTATGCCCGTCAGCTTCACCGCGACGCGCAGCACCTGCCTAGCCCTTTCGCCCGAGCCGTAGCATGCCGTAGCTTTGTTTCATCATCACACGTAGCCGCTCTGCCACAAACCTCGTCACCGGCGCCGTTTCCGGCCAGGTCCATCTGTGCCACCTCCACCAATTGACGTGGCATCGAGTGGCTGTTCGAACGGACCCAGCCGTGCGCCGAATGGCGCCGTAAAACACAGTTCCGACGCGGCCCGAGCGGCTTAGGCGTCGCCGATGGCAAGACGCCGCCCGCCGCCGACGTGGCATACCTAGGGCCACCCCTGGGTCACTGCCAGCGGGCCCCGCAGGCCCCATTGACTAGGTTGACCCAGTCAATGTGCTGAATGGGCATCCCACTACCACTGACATGTAGGCCCCGCGCTAATTAAACAGTTTTGTTAAGTAAAACTAGTTAGATTAACCTAAACACTCATTGACACCTGGGACCCACACCCCTAATTAACCCTACTAGATTAGTTTAATCCACTGTTAAGCCAACAGAGGCTGATATGTGGGTCCCACTGGACCCACAGGTCAGGTTTGACCCTAGTCAGCGAGTCTGTTGACTACTGACGTCACCCCATGCAATGCTGATGTTATTTCCTTTTCTGTTAATTTAAATAATTCCAAAAAATATTTATTACTTTGAAAATTCATAGAAAATAAACCGTAACTCGGATGAAAATGTTTTCTACATAAAAGTTGCTCAAAAAAATCCAACGAATCCGGATACGCGACCCGTTTACCTGTCAGATGCCTCTAAATATCTGAACATGGAACATTCCCCCTCCGGTCATCTGTCTGACAACTGGCCCAGAACCGGCAATACCTTCACAGTTTAATTCCCCCTTCACCTATATTGTGTAGCCATACGTTAGGTCACACTCGGCACATCTTATTGTGATGTTACGCTTTGTGATGCTATGTTTGCTTCATATTTACTGTTTCTTCCCTCTCTTCTCTCCGGTAGACCCCGAGACCGATGATGCCCCTGTGATCGACTACGTCGACGTCGACCCTTCTTCCCTTTTAGCGAAGCTTCAAGGCAAGCCACCCCCCCTTGATCATCTCGATATCGCCCACTCCATTCTCTCATGCTTGCATTAGATTTTTCTACTGATATTGATTGCTCCTATTCTGATGCATAGCCTGCTTTTGTGACTGTTGTTATACCTTACCTGCTTATCCTAAACTGCTTAGTATAGGTTGGTTAGTGATCCATCAGTGACCCCCACCTTGTCCTTGTTTCCCCTGCTTCATCATCGAAGACCCGATCAACGGGATCGAAGACCAGGCCCCGACACAGCACATCACTTCCCCTTAGTTGCTCGACACTCTTGGGTTACTATTGATTACCGAGGGTGAGACCTCATCAAGCCTTGTTAACCAGTAGTGTAGCTATTCGATCGTGGTCATCGAGGGTGATTTCCTCTTTAACCACTTCGATCGACTACTGCGTGCAACCCCTCAAGTGTGAACCTCGGGGTGGTCCTCTTCGTTCACCTTAATGATTACATCGAGTGGAATTCACGGGGTGATTCCTTGGGTTTTCCCCTTGATGTCTGGACACACGGTTACTATGGTTACTATGACTTTACACCGAACCATGTTACTAAAGGCGGTCGACCACGAGGGTACCAGCGAGCATAATTGCGAGTGATGTGGAGTAAGGTTGACCTGGAAGGTGCCCGCGAGATAATTACGAGGCGTGGCCGGGCATTCTTAGCCCTTGCTGCAAGTCCTCAAGACGGGGCAATGGGGTCACATCTTTCATGAGTCTCTGCTTGTTACCGCGCGTTCCGAATCCACTACGATTTGGATATTTGATCCGAGGGGCCTCTGGCCTGATAGCACTAACCATCATGTGGGCATAGTATGGGCGTTCAGCGTCGTATGCATCAGACGAAGCTTAATAGACGTTAGGGACTGAGCGGCGCACGCCGGGTTGGACTGGTAAGCACCTGCCTTTTTGAAGGAGGTAGCTAGGTCTGCTCACCGCCCGCCCACGCAACATGCAGTAGTTCCCAGGGAGATGGCCCATGACCCCTGGGGGCATAGGTTTAGTCCGGCGTGCTGACCTCTCTATTAAACCTAGGTCGGGTTGCGATGTATTGTTTGGCCGAGACCAGGCATGACCTAGGAAAGTGTGTCCGGCCGGAGTTAATCGAGCGTGGTGGGTAAGTTGGTGCACCCCTACAGGGAAGAAAACATCTATCGATAGCATGTCCTATGGTAACGGACACTTGGAGTTCTATCCCGATCGATACAACTAGAACTGGATACTTGTGATGAGAATTGGATTGTGATGAGAAATGGGTAGTATGGCTCTGGGATTGCTTTCTTGCAGGGAGTCGAGAGACGATCTCTGGCCGAGGTTGATAACACTACTACTACTTTACTTTATGCTACTCTACTCCCTCTTGTTTGCTGCAAGATGGTGGTTTCCAGAAGATACTAGTCTTCGATAGGACTAGGCCTTCTCTCTATTCTGGCATTTCTGCAGCCCAGTCCACATATACAGCCTTCCTTTGCTAATGTTGCATATGTAGTGTAGATCCTGGCTTGCGAGTACTTTGAATGAGTACTCATGGTTGCTTTGCTCCCCCTTTCCCCCCTTTCCTTTTCTTTCTGGTTGATGCAACCAGATGTCGGAGCCCAGGAGCCAGATGCCACCGCTAGTGCCTACTACTATGTGGAGACCGCTGACGACCAGGAGTAGTTAGGAGGCTCCCAGGCAGGAGGCCTTGCCTTTTCGATCGTAGATGCTTTTGTGCTAGCCTTCTTAAGGCAAACTTGTCTAACTTATGTTTGTACTCAAATATTGTTGCTTCCACTGACTCTTGTGTATTCGAGCTTATGTATTCGATCCCTCGATGCCCCTGGCTTGTAATATAAAGCTTGTATTATTTTAATTTGTGTCTAGAGTTGTGTTGTGATATCTTCCCGTGAGTCCTTGATCTTGATCGTACACATTTTCATGTATGATTAGTGTACGATTGAATCGAGGGCGTCACAAGCTGGTATCAGAGCCGACTGCCTGAAGGTAGCCCCCTTTCCAACTCCTTGGGTGAAGTTGAGTCTAGTCGTCCAAAACTGTTTTACTAACTTGGCTGTGTGGCTTACGGGCCCACGTCGCCATTGGGTGGTATTAGGGTCTTTTATTCCTCATCTATACTCTGGGACTCTGATCTCTCGTCTTTTCGGGTTAAACATTTTACTAAGTCTGACATTAGGATCTCGTACCCACTTTCTCTTGGAGAGCCCCTTCAGTCCAGATGATCGCTTGCTGCTTCAGAAGATTTCGAAGATACTCTCCGATGTTTCCCCAAAACCCTTGTGCCCTTCGCCGTTGCAATTCCATATCACCGATAAATCCCTCTAGATAACTACATACACCTGTCATTCATGTTGTCATCCCCAGTTGATCTTGCTATTACAAGATGCCTTGTAATACTTTCAAGTATTTCGAGAATCCATTGTGCCTGCTGCGTTGTAGCTCCTTTTCCGCTTGAATACGTGTACGAATAATTCCTCACAATTATCAGGGGTTCGTTCATCCCAATTGTTTAGGTATTTCACAAAAGTCTTCGAAATACCATTCGATCTTCCGAAAATCCTCAGCAGCCTATTGTTGTTGAAATTCATGTTTGCTTGCATTATGGTTAATTCCAAATTCCTAGTAATCTTTGTTGACATCCTCTGTCACTATCGTTTCGAGTCCGTTGATCCAATATGTCGCGAATGCTCGTAATCCTCAATCAGATCCTAGCATTCATCCTTACGGCTCAGACGTCACTCCAAACATGAGCTTGTTCTTGTCAAATCAAACCTTGATTGATTGTCAATCTGTATCGATTCAACTCAATTATATTTTGATCAGAGCCTCTGCTTCAAATCTTCTGATTTGAAAATCGCAATTCCTTTGTATTCAAGCTTTGAAGTTATCCAGCTATATCTATAACCCGATGGCTTTGCGTTCTTTCTTCTTCTGGGTGAGTGTCGATACTCACATCAGATATTTTATGGACCGCCATATCCTTGGTTGGATTATTATCCGACAATGTCCTTCATATTCATTAAACTTGTGAGTTTTCCCTGACACGGAATGCCTTTGGTAAATTCTATCATCTGCTTTTGTCAACCATGCTCTGCTTTCGAGCTGGTATTTTTTTAAATCTTGAAGTTAGTGGTATATGTTCCTATGATACCCCTACGGGTTGAACCTATGCCTTCCCTAATCCGTGTGAACTCGAAAGAGATGTGAGTCATACTCTTCTGGTGCTTCACCAGATAAATCTTTCGCACTACACTTTCTTCGAAAGTGAGAAGTAAATGAAATGATATGCATTGAAGAAGTGGGAGTCGACCTTGAACTTTGTGTTCATGCCCATGGACACGATGTAGATCTTATCATGGAAGCTTCTCTTAAAATTAATTATCCCCTTGGTATAAGATCATCTTATATCTAGGATTTGATCCTTTGCAACCATGGTTCTGACCATAATTGTTCCCCTTTGATTCCATTTCTTCGACAAGTTAAAGCACTTGTCTTCTGCAGATCACTGCATCTCCGCAACCTCTATTTTGATCTTCCTGCGAGTATTATCCTCTGGTACCTCAAGAATATCAAAGAACTGTGTTGCTTCCTATGAGTCTTCATCTAGTATTGCTTCTAACCGATTTCAGACTTCCCCGGGTTCCGAGTTATTAGTCGCTCGAGGACACCGATAAGTGAATCAATTCCACACCCCGATTCAATAACTCTAAGTAATTCTCGTTGCTTACGAGTTTAATAATCATTCAAGTCATTCCTAGCATTAACGGCTGTATCATTATCATACTAAATTTTAACTCTGCTACCTGGACCTTCTTCCCGGAACAGAATTTTTGACGATGAGCTAAGCTTATGTTGATCTTCCTTGACATACCATTTCGCCCTGAACAGCAAGCTTGCTTTCGAGTTTGTGTCGTACCCATGGTTACTATAACTTTTCACTTCATCATTCCTTTGACTTGATGCCATCGCCGATCGATTACATCTTCCTGAAATCTCTCGACAATTTTGTCGTGCTCGTCAACATTCTGAGCTCTTCCAGCATATCAATCGAATTCAGATAAGAAATACCATCCTTGACCTTCGATGATTTGAGTTGTCATCGACAACTCCCTTGTCTTCTTTCCAACACAGGTTTGATAATGTTTTGGTTATACCTTGGACTCCTTGTTATTCCTGCAGTTGTTCCTTGAGTATTTCTTGTGATCTTCAACTCCAACCCCTACTTGGAACACCATGTTAATGCTACCTCGAAGCATGACTGAGGTATTCCGAATATAAACAAGAACATTGGAAGCACATTGCCGAATGTTTCTTGATCTATTATCCAAACACCGTTGTATGGGTAATATCATGATTCTCCCCCCCCCCCCCTTTTACCTAAATGCTTTTGAACTTGCTGTCATATCATGTATATCCTGCTCCGCTTCCCCTTGGGAAGGGTATACTCCCAATTCTGGTGTGTAAACACATTTTCCTTTCCATTGGTCTGATTAATCCGATAATTTCATTTTCCTTTCCATTTGGGTTGTTTAACCTTCTTGTGATCTATATGATATAAGAAGAAATAATTCCCTGCTTATAAAACACCCTGATGTACAACCTTATTAGTGAGACCCTGTTACTATTGTTGATGAAATTCTGGTAACCACGGATGGATGAGAACTTTGCCTATTGGTCCGCCTCATCTTAACGAGCAGGAAAATGGTTCTATTTGTCCCTCGCCCTTTGTTGGGGATGTAACTATTTGTGTAAGCCGCCCAGGGGGGGGCCGGGTTATGCAAAGAAGACTCACCAGAGAGAAGCCCAAAACCAAGCATGAAGACGTCGATTCAATAAAGGGCTTAAGGCCCACAGGCGACTTAAGGCCCGTTGTAGTAAACCGCCATGATGGCATGACTTGTATCATAAGGTAGATTTAACTAGTCACCGAGCCGGACACTGTTTATAAGCCGGCCGGGACTCTGTAAGCCACAACCCGTGTATATAAGGGGACGACCTGCTGGCGGCTTAGGGCAAGAAACAACTCATCGAGAACCGGGCATAGCATATCATGCTCCCTGATCATCGAAATATCAATACCAACCCAACTAGACGTAGGCTTTACCTTCACCATAAGGGGCCGAACTAGTATAAAACCTCTAGTGTCCTTTGTCCCGATTTAACCCCTTCAAGCTTCCTAGTTGCGATGGCTCCACAACTAATTCCTTCCTCGAGGACATCTGACATGACAATTCCACGACAGTTGGCGCCCATCATGGGGGCAGCGCACGGTAGATTTGAGTTCTTGAAGGGCAACTTCGAAGGGCTCAAGGGATACGTAGTGGGTCGATGACCAAGAGTCGTCGCGGCAAGATCTACATCGACGACGAAGGCTGGGGTCCCGACGCCGGCTCAATTGAGTATGGATAGCGGATCCCCTTCGGCGGAATCCACGTCTTCATCGGCCGGATCAGTGAGCCGGGCCCTGAGCCGGACAACTGCACCGACCTCGTCGAGACGGCTCAGCGTGCGAGAAAGACCCGGACTCAACCTGTTATGAAGCATGCTTTCGTGGGCTGCATCCACAGAGAGGAACTTTATGAAGGATCTGAAGATAGGGGTGAGACGGCCGTCCTCTCAGACGATGATTCGTCCGCCGGTTCAACAAATTCGTTGTACCAAGTACAAGACGGCGTGCTCGGGGGCTGTTCCGATGGCATCAGTATTCCGGACCCCTGTGAGCCGCCAAGATGGGCAGGAGTCTTTATGGCTGGGACTCAGCCCGGCTCAAACTCTACAGCTGCTGCAGCAGTAACGTCCGGGTTAGGAGCAGCCGGGGCAGGCGGCCCCGTGCGCCCGCCGGCTCAGGTGCTGATAGACCTCATGGACAAGCTTACGACGCTGTTAACCGCAACGGTTATTCCCACAGATAAAGATGAGCATGACGCGGAGGAGGCATGGGTGCGTGAGGAAATAGCTCAGGCCAAGGAGGCCTTGGCAGCTGAGGACACTAGATTAGCCACAGAGCGGGTGGCTCTACATGCTCGGGCACAGCGACTACAGTCGGAAGCTTACCAGCTCACAATGAGCTTAAATGCATCCAATGAGGTGATGAGGAGGAGACATCAGAAAACCCAGTCCCGTTTACCTCCGAATTACGACCCTCGGGTTCTTTTTGCTACACCCGGAGTCGGTACAAGTAACCCGCCAGAGGCCAATCAGCTTACGACAGCCGGAACAGGAGGGCCGGCTCAGCCTCGGGAGATGGCACCACCTCATGTGAGCATGCCACCGCCGCGTTATGTGCCGATTCCAACGGGTCACTTTTCCAACCCCATGGAGAACTTAATCGCAGGCTCAACACGTTTGGCGGCTCTTCCTATGGACGGTGATGACCCGGCGGCAGTGGAGGCCCATAGGGTCAAAGAACTTCTCCAGACGGCCTTAGCTCAGCAAGAGACCTATTCTTACAGCCGGGGCAGAATTCATTCAACTCCCCCTCCTTGGTTAGCGCCGCCTCGCCAGAACCGGAGCCCGACTTAGGCACATGGAGTCTGAAACTTTGTCAAGCAACGCCCAACGCCATAACCAGCCTGGTGGCTATAACCCGGTGCAAGACCGAATACGTTAGGAGAACGAGCGGGCGGCTCAGGTAGCGGCTCAACAGGCGGCTCATCAGGATATCCCGGAGTATCCAACGACTTCTGTTGAGGCGGGAGTAGCCACTAGGACCGGTGGTGTTCCTTGTTTGGTACTGGCTTTGCGCAACGTATGTCTGCCCAAGGACTTCAAGGGACCTCGAAAGGTGCCGAATTACACGGCCGACTTACAGCCCGGAGCATGGATCGAGAGTTATGAGATGGCCATGGAGCTGTTGGAAGTCAGTGACGCGGCGATGGCTAAATATTTCACCATGATGTTAGATGGAATAGCCCGGTCTTGGTTAAAGGGTTTGCCACCCAATTCCATTGGTTCATGGGAAGAGTTAAAGGCCCGGTTCATCCAGAACTTCAAGGACACCTGTAAGAAATCTATGTCGATTGTGGACTTAACGAATTGTAAGCAGGGGGAGGGCGAATCCACCACCCATTGGGTACGCCGGGTCAAGGAGATAATTCATTCATCTGACAAGATGGATGCCGGCTCTGCAGTCCTTATGTTGGAGAAAAATTGTAGCTTTGAGCACCGAGGCGTAAAACCGCGCGCTTTAAACGTGACTGCAAGGATATGGGTACGCTGATGGCGGCTTTAGTTAAGTATGCCGATTCTGATAGTACCAAGGATCCCGCGTCTGACGATGAGAAGACAGGGAAGGGAAAAAAGAACGGCAATGGAAAGGGTCAACAACATAAACCGGGGAATCAAAGCGGCAATAAGCATAAGGCGGACGGTAACCCGGAGTTTGTGGCCAACGCCAATACGCAAGGTAACAATCAGAGACGTAAGGGCAAACCGGCTCGATCCGGCGGGTCAAGCCCTTCTCTTGAACAGCTACTCAATTAGCCCTGCCCGAGACACGGCACCAGGGAGCGGCCCGCCACACACCTGTGGAAAGATTGTGCGATCATGAAGGCGTTTAAGAATTCCAACACCTATGATGGCCATAATGGGTCTGGTGGCAGTTCAGGGGCTGGCGGTTTCCATGGCCCGGGTGGCGGCTCAGGTTCCGGCTTTCAGGGATGTCAAGGAGGCTATAATCAACAGCAGTCTGGTCAAGGAGAGCAGCAGCAGCAGCAGTCGGGTTATCAAAGCAACCCGAAGCAGTTGAATGGTGGACAGTATCACGTGTTTACCACTAGCCTATGCAAACGTGACCAGAAGGTTCATAAGAGGGCCGTCAATTCTGTTGAGCCGGCAATTCCTCGTTATTTGAGGTGGTCAGAACAGCCCATCATATGGAGCAGAGAAGATCACCCTCCACGGGTCGATAATCCGGGTCAGTTGGCCTTGGTGGTGGCACCTCAGGTTGGTGGATATAAGTTCACTAAGGTACTCATGGACGGGGGTAGTAGCATCAATATCCTCTATTATGAGACCTTTCGACGCATGGGGTTAACTGATAAAAATCTGAGGACGTCCAACACTGTTTTCCATGGAGTGGTCCCTGGTAAGTCGGCTTACCCAGTTGGCAAGGTTGAGCTGGAGGTGGCCTTCGGAGACGAATATGACTCCAGAGCTGAGAAGTTGACGTTTGAGGTGGTCAAAATCAGGAGCCCATATCATGCTCTGTTCGGGCGGGCAGCTTATGCTAAGTTTATGGCCCGGCCGTGTTATGTTTATTTGCAGCTCAAGATGCCGGGTCACAAGGGCACCATCACTGTCCATAGAAGTCGGAAGGTGGCGTTGGAGTGTGAAGAAGGCGACGCGGCTTATGCCGAGTCGGCCTGTGCAGCGGAAGAGCTCAAATTTTATCAAGATAATGTTGACCCGGCGGATATGACCTCCCTGAAGAAACCAACTACAGAGCACGACCCGGCATTGAAGTTTAAATCGGCTGCCGAGACAAAGCTTGTTGACTTTACCCCGGGTGACCCTTCTAAGCAGTTCAGGATCAGCAGCAATTTGGATCCCAAATAGGAAAGCGCGCTCATCGAGTTAATCCGTGAGAACTGGGACATCTTTGCATGGAAACCTTCTGACATGCCGGGTCTACCGAGGGAACTCGCTGAGCACACTCTCAATATTGATCTGAAGTATAAGCTGGTCAGGCAGTTTCTTCGGCGTTTTAACGAGGAGATACGGAAAGCTATTGGAGAGGAGGTCGCCCGGCTCTTAGCGGCCGGGTTTATCATTGAAGTCTTTCACCCAGAGTGGTTGGCTAACCCGGTGCTTGTCCTCAAGAAGAACGGCACCTGGCGGATGTGTGTGGACTACACGGACTTAAACAAGGCTTGTCCGGCTGATCCCTTTGCTCTCCCCCATATTGATCAAAGTATTGATGCTACGGCGGGTTGTAAACGTTTGAGATTTTTGGATGCTTACTCTGGTTATCATCAGATCAAAATGGCAGTTAAGGACCAGGAGAAGACGACTTTCATCACTCCGTTTGGGGCCTTCTGTTATGTATCTATGCCGTTTGGATTCAAGAGTGCTCAGGCGACTTATCAAAGATGTGTGCAGAACTGTCTACATGATCAAATCGGTTGTAATGTTCATGCTTATGTAGATGACATTGTGGTGAAATCCAGAGAAAAGGAAACCTTAACATCTGATTTAAAGGAGACCTTTGATAATCTCCGGGTATATAAAATGATGCTTAACCCGGCCAAGTGTGTATTTGGTGTACCTGCAGGCAAGCTTTTGGGTTTTCTGGTATCAAACAGAGGCGTTGAAGCTAATCCGGAGAAGATCAAGGCAATTACCTCTTTGGCTAAACCGGCGTGCATCAATGATGTTCAGTGATTGGCGGGTTGTGTTACCGCGTTAAGCCGGTTCATAAGCCAGTTAGGTGAGAAGGCCCTTCCATTGTATCAGATGATGAAGAAAACTGACACTTTTGTCTGGAGTGAGGCCGCTGATGCTGCCTTTGAAGACTTGAAGAGACAGTTGTCTGAACCGCCGGTTCTTGCGGCTCCAATTGATAAAGAGACGTTGCTGCTATACGTGGCTGCCAGTTCACGAGCCGTCAGCGTTGCCATCATGGTGGAGCGTAAGGAAACTGGCAAGGAGCATCCGGCTCAACGGTCGGTTTATTACATCAGTGAGGTGCTCATTGAGTCTAAGCAACGATATCCACATTGGCAGAAACTCGTTTACGGAGTGTTTATGGCCAACCGGAAATTAAAGCAATACTTTCAAAGTCATCGTATATAACTGTGGTAAGTTCTGCCCCTTTGGGAGATATCATCCAGAATAGGGAAGCCACAGGACGAGTCGCCAAGTGGGCCATCGAGCTTGGGCCTCATGATTTGAAGTATATGCCACGTACTGCCATTAAGTCTCAGGCTTTGGTGGACTTTATCAATGATTGGACAGAATTACAGGCACCTGAGGAGAAGCCAGATAACACATATTGGACAATTCACTTTGACGGGTCCAGGCAGTTAGAAGGCTCGGGTGCTAGAGTGGTGTTAACTTCCCCTCGAGGTGACAAATTTTCTTATGTACTCCGGCTTATGTTTCCATGTACTAACAATGCAGCTGAGTACGAGGCCTTACTCCATGGTCTCCGGATGGCTAAGGAGATGAACTTAAGCCAGGTAAGATGCTTGGGCGACTCAGATCTCGTGGCTCAACAGGTATCAGGCAAGTGGGATTCTAAGGATCCCCTTATGGCGGCTTATCGTCGTGAAGTAGATGTTGTGGCTGGTCACTTCACGGGTTATCAAGTGGAGCACATTGATCGAAGGAAGAATGAGGCGGTTGATGCTTTAAGCCGGTTGGGATCCCAACGTAAGCCGGTACCGCCCAACACCTTTCTCGATATTTTACATAACCCTTCTGTCAAGGTGCCTACTGAGGAAGAGCTAGCAGTGCCAGACCCGGAGGCACAGCTGGTGGCGGCTCTTCACATTATCCCGGATTGGACAGTGCCCTATTTGGCTTATATGACCTGGGGTGAGTTACCTGAGGATGAGACATTGGCAAGACAAATCGTCAGGCGTTCCAAATCTATGATGATTGTTAACGGCGAGTTACATCACCTAAGTGTCACTGGGGCGTTTCAACGCCGTGTGTCCCCTGCAGAAGGCCAAGAAATACTTCGTGAGATCCATGAAGGGGATTGTGGCCATCATGCCGGGTCAAAATCTCTGGTAGCCAAAGCTTTCCGTCATGGTTTCTACTGGCTGACGGCTCATGCTGATGCGGAAGATCTAGTCAGCAAATGTGACGGTTGTCAAAAGTTCTCACGACGAGCTCATGTGCCGGCTCAAGAATTGAGGATGATCCCAATCACTTGGCCGTTTGCAGTCTGGGGGCATGACTTGGTTGGGCCTTTCAAGAGGTCTAAGGATAAAAAGACACATCTCCTAGTGGCAGTGGATAAGTTTACCAAGTGGGTTGAGGCAGAGTCGGTCAGTAAGTGTGATGCAGCCACGGCGGTTCAATTCATGAAAAAGGTAATCTTTCGTTTTGGTTTCCCACATAGCATCATAACTGATAATGGCACTAATCTCTCCAAGGGTGCCATGGAAGAGTTCTGTCAAACAGAACATATCCGGCTTGATGTTTCGGCTGTTGCTCATCCTCAATCCAATGGTCAAGCAGAAAGAGCTAATCAAGAGATCCTGAAAGGCATCAAGCCCCGGCTCTTAGTCCCCTTACAATGGACTCCGGGTTGTTGGGTGGAGGAGTTACCTTCTGTGTTATGGAGCATCAACACTACGCCTAACAGATCTACAGTCTACACGCCTTTCTTTATGGTGTATGGTGCAGAGGCGGTACTGCCAAGTGGCATCCGGCACGATTCACCCCGCGTGGCGGCTTACGTTGAGGCTGACAACGAAGAAGCTCATCAAAATGCACTTGATTTACTGGATGAAGAGCGAGACTTGGCAATAGCCTGCTCGGCGATTTATCAACAAGACCTGCGCCGCTATCACAGCCGCTGGGTTAGGAGCAGAACCTTTCAGGAAGGCGACTTGGTGCTCCGGCTCATCCAGGATCAGTCTGATATGCACAAGCTATCCCCACCTTGGGAAGGGCCCTTTGTGGTCAGCAAGAATCTGCACAACGGGTCATACTACCTCATCGATGTTCGAGAGCACAAAGACTCACGTAAGTCGGAGGAGGAGACCCGCCGGTCGTGGAATATTGCTCATCTCCGGCCTTATTATACTTAAGCCACCGGCTTTCAAGATGTATATATTTTTTGCCGATGTATATATTATATAAAGAAATAAAGCGGGACCTCTGTCCTTTTTACCCTCAAAAATCTATGTGTCTTCTTTATCAGGTAATGGAGACAATCAACAGGGAGCGGATCACATCTGAATCCGGCTTTCCCTTTGGACTGGCTTATGATCATATCTGAATCTAGCCATGGTCACTTGGGGGCTTCCTGTTTAAACATAGGTCGTATTCGAACCAAAGAGAACATAGCTATCGATACCCACTTGATCGGCATACTGCCAAACCCACTTGGGGGCTTCTTGATCATATTTGAATCACAGCTTAACCCCTTTGGGTCTAACGTGGATCATATTCAAATTAGCGTCATTAAACACCTCTTATGTTCACTTGGGGGCTTCCTGTTCAAACATAGGTCGTATTCGAACCCAAGAGAACATAGCTGTCAATACCCACTTGATCGGCATCGCCAAAGCCACTGGGGGCTATATGATCGTATCTGAATCTTAGCTTAACCCCTTTGGGACGATTCTCTGATCGTATTCGAATCAGGAGCCTGTGAACATTGCTTATAAATATAATTACTTTAACTATCTTGAAACCTTCTTGAGGAGATGGTTCTTGATTCTTCCGGTTTAATATTGATCACCCCAGGTTTGTAAGTACCAGGTAAAGCATCAAATGAGCCGGGAAGACTATCAAAGGAGTCGCAGGATAAGGCAAAGCAGGTTAAACATCAAGGAAATAAGCGTTCAATGTAAGCCGGCAAAATATAGCGATGGCGGCTTACGAAAGTATTAAGCGCCATAAACATGCACGAAGGCATGGCAAACATTGAGAGGTTTTTTCTATCCTATTACAAGATTCCCCGAGTCTGAATAAATGAAGCATTGTTTTTGCAAAGTTCTAAAACGCCTGGCGGTTCATTCCTTCGGCGGGCTTGAAGACTCCGGGTTATCCTTCTCCGCCTCTCCGTCGGTTGCTTTGTCCTGGAAGGTGGACGAGGCCCAGTCAATGCCACTCAAGGCTTCAAACTCAGCTTCATCATCTATTAAACCGGCCGGGTCCACTTCAGGGGCAAAGGTATGCTTACGCGTTGGAGGGATCAGGCTGACTTGGTCATATGGAATGTTTGGAATTCTCCGGTTCTCGCTATCATAGCCCGGCGAATACTTAGTAAGATCACTGTCATTCCCAATAAGGGTCGCCAAGGGACGTACGACTTTGACACAGGCGGTGAAGTCTTGATCATCAAATGCAGTACCGTCCTCCTTCAGGCTTGGATATCCAAGAGAGAGGTCAGCCAAGTCAAGTTCTGGCACCCATGCCTTTGCCCGGCTTAATGCGGCCATGGCTCCGGCTCTTGAAGATTCCCGCCTTAAATCCTGAATTTGTTGAGGTAGCACTGCGAGATGCTTCAGCACATCTTGTAGGAGGTAAGGAGTGGTATTTGATAAGGCCACAACGGCCAAGGCACGTTGTGACCCGGAGTACAGCTGCTCCACTAAGGTGTAAACCGCCTTCAGCTTGATCAGCATGTTTTGCTTGAGGTTGGTACTCCTGGGGCCTGTATGTTCACAAGCATAACAATGAGCCGGAGATAACTATTACAACAATCCTTGGAAGATTACAATGTTTAAGGTTTTTCAGAGTGACTTACCGAAGATGGCTGAGACCATTTGGGAAATCTGCCTTTTTAAGTCGGACAGCTCGGTCGTTGCTTCTGCAAGAGATGCTTCTGCCGTCTCGGCCCGAGTCACCAGTGAAGCCTTCTCATCAGCCCAGATTTTCTTCTCTCACTCAAAATTTTGCCTCAATTTCTCTTGTTCAGAGACGCTGAATTCAAACTTGGAGTAGGCTTTCTGAGTTTCAAGCTCTTGAGTTTTCAGCTGGCTCTTCAGGTCAGCAAGCTCCGACTCAAATTGACTTATGGTGGCCTGTATCGATACCAGGTTATGGTAAGAATCATGGTAAGGTAACATTCAAGTCCCAAACACTTTACAAGTAAAGATACTTGGCACTTGGGGGCTAATGTATGCTTAAAGAATTTTTTAACCTACCCTACCAATCATACATATTAAGTCTCAAGCACTTTACAAGTAAAGATACTTGACACTTGGGGGCTAATGTGTAACACAAATTCAAAGTCTCATGCTATCACCGGGTTAAATGTATTCACTTTAAACCGGACAAACTAACAGTAAGTAGATTTCTAAGTCTATAGCATATTCATTCATAAGCAATAGACTTGGGGGCTGGTACAGTAAGTAAGATTCAGGAAAAAAGCATAAGTTATACCTCAGATTTGTGCTGTATTTGTTTCACCATGTCAATTTCCAGGTCACGACTATTATGCACTTGGTTCAGATAGCCCGAGAATATATCACCAATGCTTAAGTGAGTATAGTCAGTGATGTCTTGTTTGGCTTTTCGACGTTGGGCAAATTCTTCCTAGGCAGTGCATTGGGTAAGAACAGTAGGCCGGCCCAGTTCAACATATTGACTTTTCAGAAATTCAACTTTCGGGTCAGTCGTCTTGATCGGGCTAGGAATTTCCGGGTTATCTGAGTTGTGGATAACATCTTCTGCAGGCGGGTCAGAGGTTGGCCCCGGAATATCAGAAGCCGGTTCAGGCGGTGACTAATGAGTGGAGCTGTCAGGAGTGGATGAGTCAAGCGTCGGTTCAATGACCACCGGGTCTTGGGACGACTTATTCTTCTTTGCCCTCTTGGTGGGCTTCACTTGCAGGCTGTCAATAAAAGTAGAAGGATGAGAATTAAAGTATAAGTATGGAAAAACTTAAAGTAAGAAAGGTTACATTACCCGGGAGCCGTTTTGAAAGCCGACATGTTTGATTGCATCGACTCGTCAGAGGAAGGAGAGGTATCCTGATAATTGGAGTCAGATGAATTGAGAGGTTGGCGAATCAAACCCGCCAAAGGTAAAGCAGAACGTAAATCGGAGATAACCTCGGTCCGCCGCTTCCTGGTTACATCGGGTAAGCCGGAGGAGAGTTCTGCGTCTTGATTGGCCCGAGTCTGCCTCTGGTTCTCAAGCTATTGTTGCTTCAAAAGAAATTGAGGATCTTGGTAAGCTAGAGGATGTGAAAATCTTACTTTCCGGGTCACCCTTCGGATTTTTTGCTTGGGCAAAGGCTCTGAGTCGGAGGAGATTATAGTTACCTCTTCATCAATTGCTTGACTGTTCCCTGTATCCTCCTGAAAGGATAGAATGTCAGTAAAGTGACAACAAAGGAGTTAAGAAAATCAAAAGATTACCTCTTCATCATCCGAAGAAGAGTCATCCAATTTAAGTATATCGGAGGCGCTGAGTTTCTTCTTCTTTGAGGTGCCCGTCTTGGCGGTTTTCCTCTCGGTTTTCTTGGCTGCCCTGGCTTGTTTGGCAGCCTCGTGGTCATATTTGACCTTCTAGAAATTATCACCAGCCTGAGGAAAAAGATAACGAATCATAAGTACAAAGAAGGTATAACATGTTAAAGAGTATTTATTAAGATTGGTAACTCACTGCAGGGGCCGGTTCTTCTTGCAGAAGGGAAGTAAGCCGAAGGCATTGCTAGTTACAGTGCCCTCCTTCAGCAGTGATTGGGTTGTAGCATCTACCACATCATCTGGTAAGTCGTCAGGACTATGACGCATTGGATCATCCTTCTCGCCTGTGTAAGTACACATTAAGCCGGAGCGGCGGCTTAATGGTAGTATTCGCCAGGTGACCCAGACCCGGACCAGATCGATGCCGTTTAAACCATTTCCTAACAGAGCTTTGATCTTCTTGATGGTGGGATTGAGAGGCAGGCGATCAACAGCGGTCAACTTATCCGCCAGCTGATGGTTGGACTCAAGGCGCAGGGCGCGAAAACCGGGCAGAGGCTTCTCATCAGCCGGCGAAGTGTCTTGACAGTAGAACCACGTCTGGTTCCAATCTTTGGGGTGACTCGGCAGCTCAGCATAAGGGAAAAGGCAATCTCTCCGCCGCTGGATCGAGATGCCGCCAAGCTCAAGACTAGGCCCGTTCGCACGTTCATTCTGCCGGTTCAAGTAAAAAAGTTCTCTGAACAAAAGCAGACTTGGCTCCTCTCCCAGGTACACCTCGCAGAAGACTTGGAAATTGCAAAGGTTTGACACGGAATTGGGTCCAATGTCTTGAGGTTTAAGATCAAAGAAATTCAAAACTTCCCTGAAGAATTTTGAGCCGGGAGGGGCAAATCCCCGGTTCATGTGATCCGTGAATACTATCACCTCCCCTTCTTTGGGTTGAGGCCTCTCTTCATACGGGTCAGGGGCATGATAAGACATGACCTCCTTTTTTGGCAGGTGGTCAGACTTCATGAACTCAGCAAGTTTACTCTTAGTAACTGTGGATGGGACCCAATTGCAAGTCACAGGGGCTTTGGTCGCCTTAGGTGCCATGACAACAGTTGGCCTACGACAAAATAAGAAGTTCCGGTTCAATTGTAACCCGGGAGAAATATCTAAATTATTTAAAGTGGCGGCTAAAGAAGGGGCCTAATGATATAAGGGTGACTGTGCAACAATATTTAAGCCGCTACAAGTATAAAGAGCAGTTCAAAATTCTTAAGGTCATGAGAAGAAAGCAAGGCTTACAGCTCAGTATCACTTATTTAAACCGGCTACATGGACAGTTGTGTTTATGGGTATTCAACAGAAGTAATTTTCCGAGTGATACAAACAGGTTTCATAATCTACCACTGTTACTTTGGATCAAACAACTGTTCTGAAAAAGGAAATTTTCTAGACCTAAGACTGGAGCGGATAAAGCTCAAGGGCTCGAATGGGGCCTCTATGCGACAGAAAGGGGTTCATTTGCATTTTAAAGTAGGTGCAAAACATCTACCGCATCAGTTTTTATCATCTTCAAGATCAAGAAGAGCGAGGATAATGAAATCTATAAAAGAAAGCTACTGAACAGCGAAGAAATCGAAGAACTCGAAGGCCTTAATGTAGATCTAAGGAGCAGGAAAGGGGAGACATACCGATGCAAGGTTGCCACGGAAGGGTGTCACATTTTTCTGGACCAACCAGGTTGATGCAGCGGCCTGAGTTGGTGAAGACAAGGAGATCTGCGGCGGTAGCGGAGGAGCTCAAGTGGCAGAGAGGAGGCAAGGGGAAGAAGACGACTGGAAGGAGGAGAATGGGAGACCTAGGTCGCACCTATTTATAAGGAGAGGATAACTGAGACGGCGCGGGAAACGAGGAGATAAGAATTATTATCCAGCGGCCCCGATGTCAGGACCCCGATTCCAAGTCACATCGATCTAGCCAGTAACACCTCATATCACTTTACGGCCTCACGCACGGTATTCCCATGGGTGTCGCCTTACCATGGCCCGGGACCGTTTGCGTCTTTTGGCTCACGTATATGATAGTGTCGCTAGCATCCATATGACAAAGAACCCGGGCCGACATGGCTAGTCGTGAACCCAAAGCGGCACTAACCCATGGGGACAGGCATACATGAATCATGTCGAGCATGTCGGTCATCAACGTATGAATTGGCTGTAGCACTGGCTAACAGGACTCGGTATTCGGGCTGTAGCAGCTAGGCAGGACTCGAATATCACCGCGTGACATTTCCCGAAGGGACGGACATAGGAACGAAGTGAAACACATGCCGCCAGTCAAGTGTCCAAGCAGAGTGCTGGGCTAGCAGGACTCGTGAACCGGGCTGTAGCGGACTACTATCGCCGTAAGCACGAGACTACATTTCCCCATATGAGAGGCTGCCAAGGATAAACAACTAGTTTGTCGGATCCCACACATACCAAGCATTTCAAACATACACACAATATGCTCAATATGTGTAGATACAACATGGCATCACAAGATAACTCTACGACTCAAACATTTATTCATTAGGCTCCGAGGAGCGAGATATTACAAACATGGGTCTCATGACCCAACACTCAGAGCATACAAGTCAAAGCACAAGCGGAAGCTAAACATGTCGGAGTACAGACAACTGTAAATGAAAAAGGCTCAGAAGCCTGACTATCTACCAGATCCTGCCGAGGGCACAAGATCGTAGCTGAGGTAACAAGCTAAACGTCGAAGTCCACGTGGAACTACTAGCGAGACTGACGCCTCTCGCAAAACATAAAATAGGCAAACGTGAGTACAATTGTACTCAGCAAGACTTACATCGTAACTATCTATATATGCATCATTATCAAAAGGGGTGGTGGAGTTTGACCGCAGCAAGCCAGCTTTGACTCGGTGGCTATCCTGAACTACGATTGCAAGTAACTCTTTGAGGTGGCACACGAGTCCACATATTCACCATATCAATACACCACTATGGACCCGCTCCCGCTTCCCTCACGAGAACGCCATCCATAGCACTCACGCTTATCTTGCGATTTTAGAGTATCCACTTTCACTTGTCTATGAACTAATATAGGCAACCCGAAGTCCTTCTCCGTGGACACGGCTATTCAATAGATCATATTAACCCCGCAGGGTGTACTTCTTCACACACGCTCACCACTTACCGCCGTTTACCGACATGTACTCGGCAACCTTCAAGCGGAAGCCCAACGTGGGTGTCGGCCATGGCCTACCTAAACACTCAAGTCCCTAGTCCAGGTTTATCGCCTATTCGGGTTCCATCCACAGGGAGTCCGGCCGTGGTTTCCCATACAGCCCCGAACGATGTGTGCAGGGTTCCCGAGACACCAAACGGGCGAATCGGTACACCGGGCCACGGTGCCTACCGCAACACAACCCACCCCTAAGGTCAGCGCTATGCGCGCCCCCAAAGATGCTACAAACACCGAAACTACTTGCAACTCCCTTGACCGAGGACAAGGGTGGTTAAGAAGCCGAGAGGGTCAATTAAGGATCCCAATGCGTGGTAGTAACTGTTTCATGGATCACAAACACAGAACTCAGTTCCTGAGGACGGCTGCAATGAGACAACCCACCATGTACTCCTACATGGCCTCTCACCGCTACCTTTACCAAATCGTGTTCACACGCTTAGCTCACACACAGTAGGACATGTTCACACACCATTCCAATTCATTCCCGATGAATCATACCTTACTCAACTCTAAGCAGTAGCAGGCATGACAAACAAACAAAATGAGTAGGCACAACAGGGCTCAAACAACTCCTACTCATGCTAATGGGTTTCATCTAATTACTGTGGAATGACAGGTCATGCAGAGGATAAAGGGGTTCAGCTACCGCAGCAAGTAACACATGAGTCATTGTTGTCCTAATGCAGTAAAAGAGAGCAGGAGCGAGAGAGTGGGGTTATATCGGAATGGACAAGGGGGTTTTGCTTGCCTGGCACTTCTGAAGATAATATAGTTCTTCATCGGTGTCATCGAATTCATCGCCGACGCCGCTCTCACCGAGAGGGACAATTACCGCAAACAAGAGAGAACACAATCAATGCAATGCACATTCATATGAATGACATGTCATGTTAAGGTACTGAATTCACCTAATGCAATATCTAGCCAAGTTAATTGAGTGGAACTCAAACAAGAACAAATTCCAACTCCAAATGTTATTTCATAATTTACCCTAATCATGATTCATCCTATTCGGTGAGGTTAACTTGTTCAAACATGCATGATCATGGCATAAACAGATTCTTCATATTTTTCTGATCATTTTTCATATATAAATTATTTCCATTGGAGTTACGGTTGAATTTCTATGAATTTTAGAAGTTTGGGGTATTTTCTGAAATTTCCTGATTAAGATTAAATCCAGAAAATACTTTATTATACAAGACTACGTCAAGATGACGTAAGCGAAGTCAACGGGCACGGTCCGGTCAAACCTGACAGTGGGTCCCGTGTCGCTGTGATTAGCTTAACTAAAATTAATTAAAACTAATCCTAAATAGTTAATGTGGTTGGGCCCCACCGTCATTGACTCAGAGAGTCAACCGGGCCCACCCGTGGTCCAAGTCAAAGTCGGTTGTCAGCGCTTAGCCGCTAACGAGCGACGCCAGCGGCGAGAGTGGTTTAGCCACTCCGCGACCAAATGGGCCGGGAGGGCATCTAGGAGGAGTCGGGACGAGCCAAGCTCTTGGTGGAGTCGGTTGAGCTCAGGCGGCGAGAATCCGCGCGGCGACGACCTAGGCAGCAGCCGAGCTCTCAAGCGAGCTCGGGCTCGACGCTGCTGTGCACTAGAGGGAAACGGAAGGGCTGCGGGCTCCTGGGAGGGCGGCGAACTTGGTAGCATGCTCGGGCGCAAGCTGGGGTGGCCCTGGCCACGACGGTGCCATGGCCGGCGGCGGGGAGTTTTCAGTGAGGTGGAAACGGCGGCTACGGAGGCCGAACCAGCGGGGGCTAGGGGGGAGGAAGAGGAGTTCACCGTGGAGAGGGAGAGGTGGTCAGCGGGCTCGGGGCGTCTGTCGTGGGCGACCAGGACGGCGACCAGCGGAGTCCGAGGAGGGAAAAGCGCCGGGCGGCGCTGGGCTTCTCGGTCGCGTGTGGGGCGGGGGAGGGCGAGGGCGGCACGGCGGAGCTCTTGAGCTGGTCGGGAAGCAAGGGGAGGCGGTGGCGCATGGTGAACGGCGGCGGTGGCGGGCAGGGCGCTCGGTGGTCTTGAGAGGGGGCAGAGAGAGGGATGGGGTCCAGGAGAGAGGGGAGAGGACGAGGGGTCGGGGGTGTGCGTGGCACCCACGGGTGCCTCCAGCAAGCAGCAGGAGGTGGCAAGGCGTCGTCGGCGCCACGCCCGCCTCTGCCCTCTTGCAGAGGAAGACGATGAGCGGGTAGGTGGGCTGGGCTGGCTTTGCCACTGGCTGCTGAGGGTGGGCGGTTGGGCGCGGAGTAAGTGGCCAGTGCGTTCCTCTCTCTCTCTTATTTGTTTCAGTTTTTCTATTTTGTTCTGTTTTGTTTTGGTTAGCAGAAATACTAACCCATTTTATAAAATCCTGAAGATAATTATGTGGCTAGGACTAAAGTATACCAAACCACATAAAATGTCCTGAATTATTGGACATATATTAGTTATATATATAATATATTTCCAATGCAAATAGTTATTGAATTAATTCAAAGGCCCCAAAATAAAAATGTTTCAGTCACTCCAAAAATATTGGTTTGAATTTTTTCTTGCCAATATTTTTCAAAGCTGAAAAGGAACATTTCCTTGGAAACATTTGAAGAAATTTTTAATGTTGATCATTTTTTTTGAAATGATTTCTGAGGCTCTCCAATTCCCCAATTCAAATTTAAAAGAAATTTAGACATGATGCATGGATGTAAGAAAAATCAAGCAAGGGCTGATCTGGGCTGTGACAACTCACCCCCACTAAACAAGAATCTCGCCCCAAGATTCAAGACGTGAGGTAAGAGGAAAAGGGGAGTCACAAAACTATCACAATCCTCATGATCCATTTTCCCTTCTCGAGGATGTTGATTCACTTCTTCATATTGATCTTGACGTGTTTGCTTTCGGGAACTTCATCCAACACGACAACGACAAAGAGGAACTCTGCAGGAGTCGATCTTCTTGCAGATCGAGCAACTCAAGATCAGTTCATGGAGAGACGTAAGAACAACTCTTGGGTTGAGACACCAAACACACATTAGTAATGATGGTAAAGAAATGGATGACGAAGGTTCAAATTGGTAGGCAACCATTCCACGCTTATGAAAAACGGTGCACGGTTTCAAAGTAACAAGGAGATGATTGCCATGATTCCATAACGGAAGACCTTGGGAATGGTGACTCGTTGGGCTGTTCCCTTAAGTGGCAAAAAGAATTACTTTTGATCCATAGATCTTTGGAACTCTTCATACCAGCTTAAGGCAATTACAAACGATCGTTTGCTGGAGTGCAAAGGAATGGCATACCCAGACTAGAATGGATGATGCGGACTACCTTGTTGAAGACAACGCAATGGATGATTTTGCTTATCATCGGAGGTGGAGGGAACCAATGGTAGGACCACTCTTGAGGATGATCCTGGCCAGAAGTTACCGAGAAGGGTAGCCCATGGTTGGATGGCACAATGGCGGTGCAAGCTGGGAACGAAATGCAACTGTTGGAATGTTCCAACCATCATATCTGCCTGAGATTCAGATCTGATTGGTGAGAGGATACTCCAGACTCAGCATGTCTGAAAATGAAAGGGTGCAACACAAATTGACGAGTTGGTGTTGCGAGATTCTTGGGAAATGAACTACGGTAGCAAGCTCCAAAACATGAGCTGGTACTGCTACAAACCTGTGAACACGCTGTCCAAGACAAGCATGACCACATAGTAGTCTTATCATAAAACACTACCGAGTTCAGGTGGGGAACCATCATCGAGGATATCGAAGTCCTGGTATAAGCCGCGGTCTTAGGAAGGAACTTCTTCTCCTTGAACAAATCAATCAGTGGCTTGGTGTGCTAGGAATACATATAGGATGAAGGTTGCAAGTCTCTAGACTACAGAATACTTCGCACGTGCATGACTGACTTGGGATGATTCCAAAGGAAACAAAACAAACCTTTCTCAAATTCACGGCGGCAACTTGCATCAGATGCACATGAATTAGAGGAAGTCGCTACTTTCATCCAAACATATGCTTCATGACAAAACACGAAGAAATGCTTACACAAGGTTCCAACACTAGGTTGATGTTCAACATGACTTATGGGGGAGACAAAATACTGCTGATGGGCTCAACAACAACTCATCGGAATTTCCATATCACTGGATTTCCACCATCATGTGAACACGGTGATAGCATTGGTCAGACCAAAGGATGTAATGGTATATGCTCGAGGGATCAACCACGAGTAAGACAACATTATGAGCATCGTTGGTACTGATTTGATTTGACGATAGCCCACACTCAAATCAAAGGATTGATAAGATAATAGGTCCAACAACTGATCACAGGGACCAATCGATGAAGATATCATCTTCCTCCAACACACACTACACAAGAATATCCCTTTGGAATGAACTAAGTTAGGCGAGCTTTTATCCTCCAACTCTCCAAGTTATTGTCTAGCTTAACCAACTAGCTCAGGGATATCCAACACAGATTCTTGGAGAAAGGGTGGTTCACAAGAAACCAACTTGATCACGAGCTCAACATAACAGTCAGGAAACAACCCGGTAACACTTCCAAGAAGATATTTGGAAAGTCACGAACCACCGGTATGTTACTAAGCTCAAGAGCAATCTTGCTTTTCAGGGCAAGACGATATGATCAAATGAGTGAGGACTTGACAAGATCCTAACTCATCAATCGAAGTGTGCACCAGAAATAAGGACTAGGTAGCACGATCAATCTTATGATGATGATTTAATAATCAACACGCTAAGAATGAGGATATTATCCATTAACTACCGAGCAAGAGAGTTACTAGGAGTATAGATTTCACACATCACGATTCACTAGTCGGCATTCCGGTTGCGACAACACGGAACCGAGGAATGAACAATGATGGCGAGAAGTATCACTGCATCAAGAATTCATAAGAGAAGGTGCAATTCTCATGACATTCTTGACATAAAGATGGTAATACTCCAGGTGGAACAGACTCAAAAGCTGGGTTGGCATTTTGATCTGCGGAATACAACTGCTTTGACCCAGTCCTAGATATGAATGAGGCTCTGGAGTTTGTTTCTCCTAGTCATTCCAGAATAGAATGGCTCGACGCACCACAAGAATAATAGGCATCGATGAACACGAATGCACAATTACTCCTGGCTATCAATTGATAGATGAAGGTCAGAAGACATCTAAGAGAACAACTCAAAGGAACATATAACTTTTCGAGTTGTGGAGGCATGGATTAGTATGTCGAGCAAAGTTCAACATTTCTTCCGGATAACCCATGCGGAAAGGTAGAATTGGCAGAGTCACAATATGAATGGATTACTCCTCAAGAGCACTCTGGTTGTGATCTTTTGGTTCAAAAGAACTTCTTGCCATAAGCAGTTCATGGTATTTGGAAGAAGGAAATACCACGGAACTCGAGGACTAATGCAAAGGTTACTAATATCCTAAAGGCACTAGCAAATACTAACAACATGAAGTAGGATGAATCTCGGTTCGTAAACCCGTGAGTAGAATACCTACTACTAAATGGCATCACGGGATGCTTTCGAGAATGATGGCCAGAATCATCACACTGGGGATACAAAAGCATTGCTAAATTGCTAGGTGACTTCCTAAACACCTAGGGTCATAATAATAGTTCCAACATATATGTCAAGGCAATAAATTACCTCAACGCACCGGTTAGTGTGCTTATTCTGACCAAAGGGACATCAAAATGAGAGGAAGGAATTTTGCAAATGCTTTATATTGTTTTAGAAACCTGGGATGACTCGGACAGCATAACGGCTGAAAATGCTCAAAATGATTTGAGACATCCTGCAAAAATGGTGGCATAACCACTCAACATCACAATATCAAGGTTCCGAGATCTACAATTATCATACAGAATAGTAGGAACTGAACTGGGCTTAAATCCAACAATCTTAAAGGTCTATGGATTAGTAACATGTCATCCTGATAGATAGATGAGAAGCCTAGTTCTTCAACCCCGTAGAAGAGAAGAGGATGACTCAGATCAGAAGGCCATGAGGTATAAGGAGTAAAAAGAGCCTTACGCTCCTTCCACAATCAATTCCTTACATAACTAAAGCATTTCTAGACACAACTTCGACCAGTTTGGCTTGGTAATCCTCTGAGCAATCAGCTCGATACCAACACCGTCAGACCCCGATTCCAAGTCACATTGATCTAGCCGGTAACACCTCATATCACTTTGCGGCCTCACGCACGATATTCCACGGTGTCGCCTTACCATGGCCCGGACCGCTTTGCGTCTTTTGGCTCACGATATGATAGTGTCGCTAGCATCCATATGACAAAGAACCCGGCCGACATGGCTAGTCGTGAACCCAAAGCGGCACTAACCCATGGGGACAGGCATACATGAATCATATCGAGCATGTCGGTCATCAACGTATGAATTGGGCTGTAGCACTGGCTAACAGACTCGGTATTCCGGCTGTAGCAGCTAGGCAGACTCGAATATCACCGCGTGACATTTCCCGAAGGGACGTACATAGGAACGGCGTGAAACACATGCCGCCAGATCAAGTGTCCAAGCAGTAGTCTTGGGCTAGCGGACTCCGTGAACCGGCTGTAGCGGACTACTATCGCCGTAAGCACGAGACTACATTTCCCCATATGAGAGGCTGCCAAGGATAAACAACTAGTTTGTCGGATCCCACACATACCAAGCATTTCAAACATACACACAATATGCTCAATATGTGTAGATACAACATGGCATCACAAGATAACTCTACGACTCAAACATTTATTCATTAGGCTCCGAGGAGCGAGATATTACAAACATGGGTCTCATGACCCAACACTCAGAGCATACAAGTCAAAGCACAAGCGGAAGCTAAACATGTCGGAGTACGCATAACTATAAATGAAAAAGGCTCGAAGCCCGACTATCTACCAGATCCTGCCGAGGGCACAAGATCGTAGCTGAGGTAACAAGCTAAACGTCGAAGTCCACGTGGAACTACTAGCGAGACTGACGTCTCTCTGCAAAACATAAAATAGGCAAACGTGAGTACAATTGTACTCAGCAAGACTTACATCAGAACTATCTATATATGCATCATTATCAAAAGGGTGTGGTGGAGTTTGACTGCAGCAAGCCAGCTTTGACTCGGTGGCTATCCTGAACTACGACTGCAAGTAACTCTTTTGAGGTGGCGCTCACGAGTCCACATATTCACCATATCAATACACCACTATGGACCCGCCTCCCGCTTCCCTACGAGAACGCCATCCATAGCACTCACGCTTATCTTGCGCATTTTAGAGTATCCACTTTCACTTGTCTATGAACTGATATAGGCAACCCAGAAGTCCTTCTCCCGTGGACACGGCTATTCAAATAGATCATATTAACCCTGCAGGGGTGTACTTCTTCACACACGCTCTCACCACTTACCGCCGTTTACACGACATGTACTCGGCAACCTTCAAGCGGAAGCCCAACGTGGGTGTCGGCCACGGCCTACCTAAACACTCAAGTCCCTAGTCCAGGTTTATCGCCTATTCGGTTCCATCCGCAGGAGTCCGCCGAGGTTTCCCATACAGCCCCGAACGATGTGTGCAGGGTTCCCGAGACACCAAACGGGCGAATCGGTACACCGACCCACGGTGCCTACCGCAACACAACCCACCCCTAAGGTCAGCGTTGCGTGCGGCCCCAAAGATGCTACAAACACCGAAACTACTTGCAACTCCCTGACCGAGGACAAGGGTGGTTAAGAAGCCGAGAGGGTCAATTAAGGATCCCAATGCGTGGTAGTAACTGTTTCATGGATCACAAACACGTAACTCAGTTCCTCGAGGACGGCTGCAATGAGACAACCCACCATGTACTCCTACATGGCCTCTCACCGCTACCTTTACCAAATCGTGTTCACACGCTTAGCTCACACACAAGAGGACATGTTCACACACCATTCCAATTCATTCCCGATGAATCAGACCTGACTCAACTCTAAGCGATGAGCAGGCATGACAAACAAGCAAAATGAGTAGGCACAATAGGGCTCAAACAACTCCTACTCATGCTAGTGGGTTTCATCTAATTCTCGTGGAATGACAGTCATGCAGAGGATAAAGGGGTTCAGCTACATGCAGCAAGTAACACATGAGTCGTTGTTGTCCTAATGCAGTAAAATAGAGCAGGAGCGAGAGAGTGGGGTTATATCGAATGGACAAGGGGTTTTGCTTGCAGCACTTCAAGATAATATAGTTCTTCATCGGTGTCATCGAATTCATCGCTCACGCCGCTCATCGAGAGGGACAATTACCGCAAACAAGAGAGAACACAATCAATGCAATGCACATTCATATGAATGACATGTCATGTTAAGGTACTGAATTCACCTGATGCAATATCTAGCCAAGTTAATTGGAGTGGAACTCAAACAAGAACAAATTCCAACTCCAAATGTTATTTCATAATTTACCCTAATCATGATTCATCCTATTCGGTGAGGTTAACTTGTTCAAACATGCATGATCATGGCATAAACAGATTCTTCATATTTTTCTGATCATTTTTCATATATAAATTATTTCCATTGGAGTTATGGTTGAATTTCTATGAATTTTAGAAGTTTGGGGTATTTTCTGAAATTTCCTGATTAAGATTAAATCCAGAAAATACTTTATTGCGTCAGCACTACGTCAGCATGACATAAGCGAGTCAACGGGGCACGGTCCGGGTCAAACCTGACAGTGGGTCCCGCATGTCAGTGTGATTAGCTTAACTAAAATTAATTAAAACTAATCCTAAATAGTTAACAGGGCTGGGCCCCACCTATCATTGACTCAGGAGAGTCAACCGGGGCCCACCCGTGGTCAAAGTCAAAGTCGACTGCCGGCGTTTAGCCGGCGAGGCGCGACGCGGGCGGCGTGAGTGGTTTGGCCACTCCGGCGACCAAATGGGCCATGGAGGGCATCTAGGAGGAGTGAGGGACGAGCCAAGCTCTTGGTGGAGTCGGTTGAGCTCGGGCGGCTGAATCGGCGCCGGCGACGACCTAGGCGGCAGCCGAGCTCGGGCGAGCTCTGGCTCGACGCTCAAGGTGCACTAGAGGGGAAACGGAAGGGTGCTGCGGGCTCTGGGAGGCGGCGAACTTGGTAGCATGCTCGGGCGCAGCCGGGTGGCCCAGCCACGGCGGGCGCCATGGCGGCAAGGGGGAGTTTTCGGTGAGGTGGAAGCGGCTACGGAGGCCGAACCAACACGGGGCTAGGGGAGGAAGAGGAGTTCACCCCGAGAGGGAGAGGTGGTCGGCGGGCTCGGGGGTCCTGTCGGCGGCGACCATGCGACGGCGACCATGGTCCGAGGAGGGAAAAGCGCCGGGCGGCGCTTGGGCTTCTCCAACGCGTGACGGCGGGAGGGCGAGGGCGGCACGGCGGAGCTCTTGAGCTGGTCGGGGAAGCAAGGGGAGGCGGTGGCCGCGGTGAACGGCGACGGTGGCGACGGGGCCGCTCGGTGGTGCGCGAGGGGGGGAGCAGAGGAGGGGATGGGGTCCAGGGAGAGAGGGGAGAGGACGAGGGGGTCGGGGGGTGTGCGTGGCACCCACGGGTGCCTCCAGCGGCGAGCAGGAGGTGGCAAGGCGTCGTCGGCGCCACGCCTCGCCTCCCGCCTCTTGGCAGAGGAAGACGATGAGCGGCGGTAGGTGGGCTGGGCTGGCTTTGCCCACCGGCTACTCAGAGGTGGGCAGTTAGGCGCCCTGTAAGTGGCAGTCGTTCGCTCTCTCTCTTATTTGTTTCAGTTTTTCTATTTTGTTCTGTTTTGTTTTGGTTAGCGTAAATACTAACCCATTTTATAAAATCTGAAGATAATTATGTGGCTAGGACTAAAGTATACCAAACCACATAAAATGTCCCAGAATTATTGGACATATATTAGTTATATATAAAATATATTTCCAATGCAAATAGTTATTGAATTAATTCAAAGGCCCCAAAATAAAAATGTTTCAGTCACGCCAAAAATATTGGTTTGAATTTTAGTCTTGCCAATATTTTTCAAAGCTGAAAAGGAACATTTCCTTGGAAACATTTGAAGCAATTTTTAATGTTGATCATTTTTTTTTTGAAATGATTTCTGAGGCTCTCCAATTCCCCAATTCAAATTTAAAAGAAATTTAGACATGATGCACGGATGTAAGAAAAATCAAGCAAGGGCTGATCTGGGCTGTGACACCTGACGCCTCGATTTTCGGAACAGTCAATAAAGACAGAGATCCGTTGAAAGATACGGTGGAATAGAAAAAGAATTTAAGAAAAGGATGACGTCACAGCGGCTTAACCCGGATCCAAGAGATGACGTCATGGCGGGTTAAAGGAAACCTTTTTGCACGGTCAGAAGACTGAGTATATATTAAGGTATTTTAAGATTGACATGAACAGGTTCAAATCAATCTGGGGCCTAATGTTGGGGATGTAACTATTTGTGTAAGAAGCCCAGGAGGGGCCGGGTTATGCAAAGAAGACTCGCCAGAGAGAAGCCCAAAACCAAGAATGAAGACGGCGATTCAATAAAGGGCTTAAGGCCCATAGGCGACTTAAGGCCCGTTGTAGTAAACCGCCATGATGGCATGACTTGTATCATAAGGTAGGTTTAACTAGTCACCGAGCCGCACAATCGCTTATAAGCCGCCGGGACTCAGAAGCCATGTATGCCAACCCGTGTATATAGGGGACGACCTGTTGGCGGCTTAGGGCAAGAAACAACTCATCGAGAACCGGGCATAGCGTATCTCGCTCCCTGATCATCGAAACATCAATACCAACCCAACTAGACGTAGGCTTTACCTTCACCGTAAGGGGCCAAACTAGTATAAAACCTCTCGTGTCGTTTGTCCCGATTTAACCCCTTCAAGCTTCCTAGTTGCGATGGCTCCACAACTAAGTCCTTCCTCGAGGACATCTGACATGACAATTCCACAACACCCTTGGTACCAACGTTGTTGCCAACATAACTGACAGGCTATCCTTTGCCATGCCTTGCTACCATGATCTTGCAATATGTCGGCATCCTTCCTACTTTTGAACCACATGGTGGGCCCATAACCCACAGTTCCACAGGATCGGAAACTGACTCTCCTGTACAACCTTGATTCCGAAATATTCTTGGCACTCGGCTTCGTATGTAATACACGAGCTAACTTCCTCACCATGTTTCATTTCGGTATTAGAGGCAACATTATTCTTCTTTGCTCTGAACCCCTTCCTCACCTATTTTAGGCATCAGCTGGATGCCAACCTGGTTAAAACTTGTTGAATCTTTGTATAGCACTCTCGATACGTCTTGGTGCTTCTAAAATCTCCTTCCTTGAGATAACTATCGGATGCTGATCCTTTCAGACAATTGTCCTTATAGCTTTCCCCTTACTCCACCTCTTAAATCTCGGGACGAGATTTCTTGTAGTGGAGGAGATTTGTAACGCCCGGATAATCAAGCTACATTAATCCCCTACTAATGATGCCAAGTCACCACTGTTACTGTTGCTAATCTCACTTTGATTCAAAACCAATTCAAATTCAATTTTAAAATAAAGTCAAATAGATTATTTCTCCGAATAGTAAAACAAAAATGTTCGCTCCGTTGCAAATATTCACTAACTAAATGTCATGAGTGATTCAACATCATTTGAGAGAGCTAATTTCCCCTGAGAATTAAAGTAGTTCCAAGTCAGCATTTTTAAATGCTTTTCCATTTGTGCAAAATCCAAATCAATTCAAACTCAACCAAACTTTTTGTGGCAGGTGCCAAATATTGTAATGTATTTATTTGGCCAAGTCCCACATTTTACAGAACTCCTTTTGGAAGCTCAAATATAGCATAGCATTTTTTCTGTAAAAAAAATAAAAGAGCAAAAGAAAGGAAAAAGGAAAGGTTGAGGGGAGAAAAAGCTCCTGCCCCACTTGGGCTTCAGCCCGCCCAAGCTAGCTGGCCCAGCTAGGCCGGCCCACGCCCCCCTCCTGGGTCGCTCCTTTCCCCTCCCTGTTCCTCCGACCGTGCCCGCGGTCGCCGCCGAACCCACCTCGCCAACCACGCCGCTACAGGCACCTCGGGGACGATAAGGACACCAGTGTCGGCGCCCTGGCTTCCGCGGAGATCTTTTCCCCCTCACCCACTTCCCCCTTCTCCCTCTCCATCTCCTTCGTTTTGGAGAGGAGGCCGACGCGGTCGACGTCGTGCCTCGCCCGTCCTCGCGGCCACCGAGCCTCGTTAACCTCGCCGCCGTGTCCCTCGAATCTGTCGCCGTCCTCTTCCTCGTCCCCATCAAAAAGTGTGAGCCGGGAGCCATCGTAGAGAGCTCGGCGAGCTCGTCTTCATCCCTGGATCGTCAGATGCCTCTCGCTGCCGATTCGCCACACCATCGCTATTAAGCTTACACCGGGCCACCTTGTGCCTCCCCGGTGAGCTCCTCTTCCTTCTCCCTTTCCTTGCTGACTCTGGCGTGCCCCCTAGCTCCTATCCCCACGCGTGCCCAAACGCAGTGCCGCGGAGCTCGTCGCCGGCGAGTCTCCGGTGACCAGTTGGTCGTGGGCGCATGCCCATCAGCATCACCGCGACGCGCAGCACCTGCCTAGCCCTTCCGCCCAAGCCGTAGCACGTCGTAGCTTTGTTTCATCGTCACCCATAGCCGCTCCGCCGCAAACCTCATCACCGGCGCCGTTTCCGGCCAGGTCCATCCGTGCCACCTCCACCAATCGACGCAGCGTCGAGTGGTCGTTCGAACGGACCCAGCCGCGCGCTGAACAGCGCCGTAAAAAGCGATTCCGACGTGGCCCGAGCAGCTCCGCCGCATTTAGGCATCGCCGACGGCAAGACGCCACCCGTCGTCGACGTGGCACACCTGGGGCCACCCCTGGGTCACTGCCAGCGGGCCCCGCAGGCCCCGTTGACTAGGTTGACCCAGTCAACGTGTTGAATGGGCATCCCACTGCCACTGACATGTAGGCACCGCGCTAATTAAACAGTTTTGTTATGTAAAACTACTTAGATTAACCTAAACACTCATTGACACCCGGGACCCACACCCCTAATTAACCCTACTAGATTAGTTTAATCCACTGTTAAGCCAACAGAGGCTGACATGTGGGTCCCACTGGACCCACAGGTCAGGTTTAACCCTGGTCAGCGAGTATGTTGACTGCTGACGTCACCCCATGCAATGCTGATGTCATTTCCTTTTCTGTTAATTTAAATAATTCCAGAAAACGTTTAAAACTTTGCAAATTCATAGAAAATAAACCGTAACTCGGATGAAAATGTTTTCTACATAAAAGTTGCTCAGAAAAATCCAAAGAATCCGGATACGTGGCCCGTTTACCTATCAAATATCTGAACATGGAACATTCCCCCTCCGGTCATTTGTCTGACACAGGCCCGGAACCAGCAATACCTTCCCAATTGAATTCCCCCTTCACCTGTATTGTGTAGCCATACGTTAGGTCACACCCGGCACATCTTATTGCCATGTTATGCTTTGTGATGCTATGTTTGCTTCATATACCCCGAGACTGATGATGCCCCTCTGATCGAGTACGCTGACGACGACCCTTCTTCCCTTTCAGCGAAGCTTCCAGCCAAGCCCCCCTTGATCATCCCGATATCGCCCATTCCATTCTATCATGCTTGCATTAGATTTTGTTACTGATACTGGTTGCTCCTATTCTGATGCATAGCCTGCTTTTGTGACTGCTGTTGTACCTTACCTGCTTATCCTGAACTGCTTAGTATAGGTTGGTTAGTGATCCATCAGTGACCCCCACCTTGTCCTTGTTGCCCCTGCTTCATCATCGAAGACCCGATTAACAGGATTGAAGACCAGGCCCCGGCACCGCACATCACTTCCCCTTAGTTGCTCGACACTACTGGATTACTATCGAGTACCGAGGGTGAGACCTCATCAGCACTTCTGATGTTAACCCTGTAGTGTAGCTATTCGGTCGTGGTCATCGAGGGTGATTTCCTCTTTAACCACTTCTGATACGACTCTGTCGTGCAACTCCTCAAGTGTGAACCAAGAGGGTGGTCCCTCTTATGTTCACCTTGATGATCACATCGAGTGGAATTCACCGGGGGTGATTCCTTGGGTTTTCCCCTTGATGTCAGGACACACGGTTACTATGGTTACTATGACTTTACACTGAACCATGTTACTAAAGACGGGTCGACCCTGAGGGGTACCCGCGCGAGCATAATTGCGAGTGATGTGGAGTCGGGTTGACCTGGAAGGTGCCCGCGAGATAATTACGAGGTGTGGTCGGGTATTCTTAGCCCTTGCCGCAAGTCCTCGAGACGGGGCAATGGGGTCACATCTTTCGTGAGTCTCTGCTTTTTACCGCACGTTCCTAATCCACTACGATTTGGATATTTGATCCCAGGGGCCTCTGGCCTGATAGCACTAACCATCATGTGGGCATAGTATGGGCGTTCTGCGTCGTATGCATCAGCCGAAGCTTAATAGACGTCAGCGACTGAGCGGCGCGCGCCGGGTTGGACTAGTAAGCACCTGCCTTTTTGAAGGAGGTATCTAGGTCTGCTCACTGGCCGCCCACGCAACGTGCAGGAGTTCCCGGGGAGATGGCCCATGACCCCTGGGGGCATAGCTTTAGTCCGCTGTGCTGACCTCTCTATTAATCCTAGGTCGGGTTGCGACGTATTGTTTGGCCGAGACCGGGCATGACCCAGGAAAGTGTGTCCGGCCGGAGTTAATCGAGCGTGGTGGGTAAGTTGGTGCACCCCTGCAGGGAAGAAAACATCTGTCGATAGCCTGTCCTACGGTAACGGACACTTGGAGTTCTATCCCGATCGATACAACTAGAACTGGATACTTGTGATGAGAATTGGATTGTGATGAGAAGACAGTATGGCTCTGGGATTGCTATCTCGCAGGGAGTCGAGAAAGGATCTCTGGCCGAGGTTGATAACACTACTACTACTTTACTTTATGCTACTCTGCTCCCTCCTGTTGCTGCAAGATGGTGGTTTCCAGAAGATGCTAGTCTTTGATAGACTAGGCCTTCTCTCTATTCTAGCATTTCTGCAGCCAAGTCCACATATACAGCCTTCCTTTGCTAATGTTGCATATGTAGTGTAGATCCTGGCTTGCGAGAACTTTGGATGAGTACTCACGGTTGCTTTTGCTCCCCCTTTCCCCCCTTTCTTTTTCTTTTCAGTTGATGCAACCACATGTTGAAGCCCAGGAGCCAGATGCCACCGTCGGTGCCTACTACTACGTGGAGACCGCTGACGACCAGGAGTAGTTAGGAGGCTCCCAGGCAGGAGGCCTTGCCTTTTCGATCGTAGATGCTTTTGTGCTAGCCTTCTTAAGGCAAACTTGTCTAACTTATGTCTGTACTCAGATATCGTTGCTTTCGCTGACTCTTGTGTATTCGAGCTTATGTATTCGAGCCCTCGAGGCCCCTGGCTTGTAATATAAAGCTTGTATTATTTTAATTTGTGTCTAGAGTTGTGTTGTGATATCTTCCCGTGAGTCCTTGATCTTGATCGTACAGATTTGCGTGTATGATTAGTGTACGATTGAATCGAGGGCATCACATATATCATTTGAAGTTTGGATGCCTGTTTCTCAACATATAGAAAACTGTTATTTGTAGAATACTCTTTAGCTTCACTTATCCTTATTAGTGTGTGGTCTTTTATAGAAAGAATTAAACTCTCGTGCTTCACTTATATCTATTTAGAGAGTCAACGGGAATTGGTCATTCAAATGGTTAGTGATAACTCGCAAGTATACGGGATGGTTGTAGCCTCTTTCGATAAGTAAGAGTGTCGAACCCAACGAGGAGCTAAAGGTAGAACAAATACGCTCTCAACTCCTATCGTCCACTGATACGACTCTATGCACGCTTGACGTTCGCTTTACCTAGAACAAGTATGAAACTAGAAGTACTTTGTAGGTGTAGTTGGATAGGTTTGCAAGATAATAAAGAACACGTAAATAAAAGCTAGGGGCTGTTTAGATAAAGGAGCAATAAAGTAAATATAGCGAGTATGGAAAAGTGGTTGTAGGAGTTTTGAAATTGACCCTAGGCAATTGACTACGTTACTAGACCGGTAATCACTATTGCAATTCTAGGCATAAGCTAACATACTTTCTCTTCTTGGATCATATGCACTTATGATTGGAACTCTAGCAAGCATCCGCAACTACTAAAGATCATTAAGGTAAAACCCAAACATAGCATTAAAGTATCAAGTCCCCTTTATCCCATACGCAAACAACCTACTTACTCGGGTCTATGCTTCTGTCACTCACGCCACCCACCATAAGCAAATCATGAACATATTGCAAACCCTACAGCGGGGATCCCTCACGCTTGTGCGACACGGAGGGCACCATAGGACAGCACCAATAATAAAACATGCAACTCAAACCAATCATAGCAATTCATCAATCACCGAATGGACAACGAAAATCTACTCAGACATCATAGGATGGCAACACATCATTGGATAATAATATGAAGCATAAAGCACCATGTTCAAGTAGAGGGTACAGTGGGTTGCGGGAGAGTGGACTGCTGAATATAGATGGGGGAAGGTGATGGAAATGTTGGTGAAGATAGCGGAGGTGTTGGTTAAGATCGTGGTGATGATGATGGCCCGCGGCGACGTTCCGGCGCCACTGGAAGCAAGAGGGAGAGAGCACCCTTTCTTCTTCTTCTTCCTTGACCTTCTCCCTATATGGGAGAAGGGTTTCCCCTCTGGTCCTTGGCTCCCATGGAGTGGGAGGGGCGAGAGCCCTTTGAGATTGGATCTATCTCTCTGTCCCTCTCTATTTCTGCGTTCCCAGATTCTGCCCCTTCACCGTTTCTTTTATATCTGGAGATCCTAACTCCGATTGGGGTCAATCTTTCGCCCAGATTTTTCTCATAAAATTAGCTTTCTTGCGGCAAAAGAAGAGCGTTAACCGCCTTATAGGTGGCCCAGGAGAGTGCCAGGCGCGCCCAGGGGGGAGGGCGCGCCCCCTATCTCCTGGCCACCTCGGGCACCGTTTCGCGTTGATTCTTCCTCCGAAAAATCCCAAATATTCCAAAATAATTCTCCGTCCGTTTTTATCCCGTTTGGATTCCGTTTGATATTGGGTTTCTGCGAAACATAAAAATATGCAACAAATAGGAACTGGCACCAGGCACTGGATCAATATGTTAGTCCCAAAAATAGTATAAAAGGTTGCCAAAAGTATATGAAAGTTGAATAATATTGGCATGGAACAATCAAAAATTATAGATACGACGGAGACGTATCAGTATCCCCAAGCTTAATTCTTGCACGTCCTCGAGTAGGTAAATGCTAAAAAGATAATTTTTTATGTGGAATGCTACCTAGCATAATCTTGATCATGTAATCTAATCATGGCATGAATATTAAGACACGAATGATTCAAAGCAATAGTCTATCATTTGACATAAAAACAATAATACTTAGGGCATCCCAACAAACAATCATGTCTTTCAAAATATCAATGCTTCAGAAAGTTATCCCTACAAAATCATATAGTCTGGTATGCTCCCTTTTCTTAACACAAGGTACCCCTCATGCCTATCCCGGTATCAGCCAAGCAGTTGTTTCATACTTTAGTATTCTCAAACTTTTTCAACTTTCACGCAATACATGAGCGTGAGCCATGGATATAGCACTATGGGTGGAATAGAATATGATGATGGAGGTTATGTGGAGAAGACAAAAAGGGAGAAAGTCTCACATCGATGCGGTTAATCAACGGGCTATGGAGATGCCCATCAATTGATGTCAATGCGAGGAGTAGGGATTGCCATGCAGCGGATGCACTAGAGCTATAAGTGTATGAAAGCTCAAACTGAAACTAAGTGGGTGTGCATCCAACTTGCTTGCTCACGAAGACCTAGGGCATTTGAGGAAGCCCATCATTGGAATATACAAGCCAAGTTCTATAATGAAAAAATTCTCACTAGTATATGAAAGTGACAACATAAGAGACTCTATATATGAAGAACATGGTGCTACTTTGAAGCACAAGTGTGGAAAAAGGATAGTAACATTGCCCCTTTTCTTTTCTTCTATTTTTTATTTCTTTTTTTGGCTGGGCTTCTTTGGCCCCCTTTTTTATTTAGGCTTCTTTGGCCTTTCCTTTTTTTTCTTTTTTTTCATGGGGCAATGCTGTATAATGATGATCATCACACTTTTATTTACTTACAACTCAATATTACAACTCGATACTAGAACAAATATATGACTCTATATGAATGCTTCCGGCGGTGTACCGGGATGTGCAATGATCAAGCGTAGCAATGACATCAAAAAAAGGACAAGCCATGAAAACATCATGCTAGCTATCTTACGATCATGCAAGGCAATATGACAATGAATGCTCAAGTCATGTATATGATGATGATGGAAGTTGCATGGCAATATATCTCGGAATGGCTATGGAAATGCCATGATAGGTAGGTATGGTGGCTGTTTTGAGGAAGATATAAGGAGGTTTATGTGTGATAGAGCGTATCGTATCACGGGGTTTGGATACACTGGCGAAGTTTGCAACAACTCTCGAGGTGAGAAAGGGCAATGCACGGTACCGAAGAGGCTAGCAATGATGGAAGGGTGAGAGTGCGTATAATCCATGGACTCAACATTAGTCATAAAGAACTCACATACTTATTGCGAAAATTTATTAGCCCTTGAAACAAAGTACTACGCGCATGCTCCTAGGGGTGAGGTTGGTAGGAGTTAACCATCGCGCGCCCCCGACCTTCACCCAAAGATAAACAATCAAAATACAATGCGCGCCAATTTGGTTACACAGTTAGTAGACCATACGTGCATGCTTCGGGAATCACAAACCTTAACACCAACATCCTTACTAAACACAACCATCTACTAGTACCTCCCACATATTATCACCTCTATATCGCAAAACTATTGCAAGGAATCAAACATATCATATTCAGCGATCTACAAGTTATGTAGGATTTTATGACTAACCATGTGAATGACCAATTCCTGTCATCTCTCTAAATAGATATAAGTAAAGCAAGAGAGTTTTATTCTTTCTACAAAAGATATTCCTACTCTCTAACAAATATAAGTGAAGCAAAAGAGCATTCTACAAATGGTGGTTTTCTATGTGAAAAGAAACAAGCAATCCAAATTTCAAATGATATAAGTGAAGCACATGAAGCATTCTATAAAGCCATACTCAAAAGATATAAGTGAAGTGAAAAGAGCATTCTATAAATCAACCAAGGACTATCTCATACCAGCATGGTGCAAACGAATCCGAAAACATACTGATACTTGTTGAAGAAAGAGGGGATGCCTTCCGGGGCATCCCCAAGCTTGGACGCTTGAGTCTACTTGAATATTTACTTGGGGTGCCTTGGGCATCCCCAAGCTTGAGATCTTGCCTCTCTTCCTTTTCCTCATATCGAGACATCCTCGATTAGACACTTCATCCACACAAAACTTCAACAAAAAACTCGGTAAGATCTGTTAGTATAATAAAGCAAATCACTACTCTAATTACTGTTGCAAACCAATTCATATTTTGTTTTTGCATTGTTTCTACTGTAATATTACTTTTTCATGGCTTAAATCCACTGATATAAATTGATAGATTCATCAAAACAAGCAAACTATGCATCAAAAATAGAATCTGTCAAAAACAGAACAGTCTGTAGCTATCTGAACATTCACCATACTTCTAGTACCCCAAATATTCTACCAAAATTAGTAAAAATAAACAAGTTGTACATAAAGATAGTGCAAAAGGAATCAAAACCATCTGACGTTCCAGTAAAGAACGTAAAATCGCGCACTACAGACAAAGTTTATGTCCTGCACCGTACAAACCAACAAACATCGTAAACAATCCTAAAGGCAAACCTTGGCACATTATTTTTATAATACAATGGAATTTTACAAGGGGAAAATTAATTTTGATGAAAAGTTTCTGTAATTAAGATTCACAAAGTTTCCGTGAGCATGAACAAAGTTCAAGGAGCTCCCACTTCAACAATGCTTGTCTCTCTCACTTTCACTTTCCTTTTTAAAAAGTTTTAGGTTCACCTCTTTATTTTTTATTTTTTTAACTATATGAAAGCACACAACAGAAATAAATGACTCTCTAAAACTTCCGGGTTGTCTCCCTAGCAGCGCTTTCTTTAAAGCCATTAAGCTAGGCATGTAGTGCTCAAGTAATGAATCCACCCGGATCCCAAGGTATATCAAAGCCAATTTTAATTAACAATGATTTGTAATTTAGAAGTGAGCACAAATTGACATATATCATGCAACAACGAAGTGTAACTCTCTCCCTATGCATCAGCATGTCATAAAAGAACAATTAATGCACACCAAGTAAAGGCCAATGCATAGTATAAGTAGTTTCTTGCAATTCTATCGTGTTGGAAACATAGAGAGGTGGAGACATAGTTCCTCTCTCATAATAATTGCAAGTAGGAGCAGCAAGCACATGCATATTACATTCATCAAAATTATCATGTGCAATGGTAAAAGGCAACCCATCAATATAATCCTTAATAAGCACAAACTTCTCCGATATAGTGTAGTTGGGAGAATTCAAAAGGATAATAGGACTATCATGCGTGGGTGCAATAGCAAAAATTTCATGTTTAACATAAGGAACTATAGCAAGTTCGTCTCCATAAGCATAATTCATATTGGCATCTTGGCCACAAGCATAGCAAGCATCATCAAAAAGGGATATTTCAAGAGAATCAACGGGATCATAGCAATCATCCTTCGGTAAGCACGAAGGGGAATTAAACAATGTATGAGTTGAAGAGTTACTCTCATTAGAAGGTGGGCACGGGTGATCAATCCACTCTTCCTCCTTTTGTTCTTCGCTCTCCTCATCATCTTTTTCATCCAATGAGCTCACAGTTTCATCAATTTCTTCTTTCATAGCTTCTTGCAAAATATTAGTCTCTTCTTGGACAGCGGAGACTTTCTCAATAAAAGCATTAATATTGTAATTGTATTCATAATTGTCATAGCAATATTTCAATATAGCAAAATTTTCAGGCCTATAAACATCATCATCAAAAGCTTCATACTTTTCAAACAAAGATTCGATCTCATAAGCAGCCTTAAAAGCAACAAATTCTTCAATTTGTTCAACATCATAGTAATCATATATACCATTAGCATAAGAAACTAAGGTTTTCATTATCATTAAATTTGCATGAAAAGGGAAGGTGTGGAGCCTTCATCCTAGTGCAACAATTATAATCATGTCTCAAGCATAGGTCCCGAGCATACCAATGCAACATAGAAATTTGATCCCATAATAGTTTCCCTTTTTGTGTCAAGCGATAATCCCTAAAGTATTCACGTTGATCCAACGCTACTCCCAGAACATAGTTGAATGGGGTTTTCTCAGGATTACTAAAGTAGTACATAATATCCATCACATAACGAGCATCGAGGGTTTTAGGAGGTTGCCTATCTCATTGAGCAGCAAGTACACCTAATTTTTTTGATATTTCGTGTTCCATATCCATAACTAAAGATAGAGAACAACTTAGAACAACAAATAAAAATTACTTAGTGATAAAGCAAACAAGCACACACGAGAATATTCACCCCACGCTATGACTCCCCGGCAACGGTGCCAGAAAAGGGTCTTGATAACCCGCAAGTATACGGGATTGTTGTAGCATCTTTCGATAAGTAAGAGTGTTGAACCCAACGAGGAGCTAAAGGTAGAACAAATACTCTCTCAAGTCCTATCGGCCACTGATACGACTTTACGCATGCTTGACGTTCGCTTTACCTAGAACAAGTATGAAACTAGAAGTACTTTGTAGGTGTAGTTGGATAGGTTTGCAAGATAATAAAGAACACGTAAATAAACTCTAGGGGTTGCTTAGATAAAGGAGCAATAAAGTAAATATAGCAAGTGTGGAAAAGTGGTTGTAGGAGTTGTGAAATTTTCCCTAGGCAATTGACTATGTTACTAGACCGGTAATCACTATTGCAAGTCTACTTGAGGGAGAGGCATAAGCTAACATACTTTCTCTTCTTGGATCATATGCACTTATGATTGGAAATCTAGCAAGAATCCGCAACTACTAAAGAACATTAAGATAAAACCCAACCATAACATTAAAGTATCAAGTCCCCTTTATCCCATATGCAAAAAACCTACTTACTCGGGTTTGTGCTTCTGTCACTCACGCCACCCACCATAAGCAAATCATGAACATATTGCAAACCCTACAGCGGGGATCCCTCAAGCTTGCGTGACACGGAGGGCACCATAGGACAGCACCAATAATAAAACATGCAAGTCAAACCAATTATAGCAATTTACCAATCACTGATAGGACAACGAAAATCTACTCAGACATCATAGGATGGCACACATCATTGGATAATAATATGAAGCATAAAGCACCATGTTCAAGTAGAGGGTACAACGGGTTGCGGAAGAGTGGACCGCTGAATATAGATGGGGAAAGGTGATGGAGATGTTGGTGAAGATAGCGGAGGTGTTGGTGAAGATCGCGGTGATGATGATGGCCCCGACGGCGTTCCGGCGCCACCGGAAGCAAGGGGGAGAGAGCCCCCCTTCCTCTTCTTCTTCCTTGACCTTCTCCCTAGATGGAAGAAGGGTTTACCCTCTGGTCCTTGGCTCACATGGCGTGGGAGGGAGCGAGAGCCCCTCTGAGATTGGATCTATCTCTCTGTCTCTCTCTGTTTCTGCGTTCCCAGATTCTGCCCCTTCACCGTTTCTTTTATATCCGGAGATCCGTAACTCCGATTGGGGTGAATCTTTCGCCCAGATTTTTCTTATAAAATTAACTTTCTTACGGCAAAATAAGAGCGTCAACCGCCTTATGAGTGGCCCAGGAGAGTGCCAGGAGCACCCAGGGGGGAGGGCGTGCCCCTATCTCCGCCACCTCGCACCGCTTAGCGTTGATTCTTCCTGGAAAATCCCAAATATTCCAAAATAATTCTCCGCTCGCTTTTATCCGTTAAGATTCCGTTTGATATTGGGTTTCTGCGAAACATAAAACATGCAACAAACAGAACTGCACTGAGCAATCGGATCAATATGTTAGTCCCAAAAATAATATAAAAAGTTGCCAAAAGTATATGAAAGTTGAAGAATATTGGCATGAAACAATAAAAAATTATAGATACGACAGAGACGTATCAATTAATCATAAGATCCTACATAAAACTCGTAGATCACTGAATATGATATGTTTGATTCCTTGCAATATTTCGTGGGTATGACAATCTATGGGGCCATCTAACCCCTTTGTGATTCGGCTAGTTAGATGCACAAGCACAAAGAACAGAATCAACAGAAGACGCCAAGGTTTTTACCCAGGTTCGGGCCACTATGAGGTGTAAAACCCTACTCCTGCTTTCTGTATTGAGTGTGTGTGTGAGCACAAGTACAAGGAGCGCTACCCCGGCAAGAGAGAGAGAGAGAGAGAGAGAGAGAGAGAGAGAGAGAGAGAGAGAGCAACTATGCATGCAAGTTGTGCAAAAGGTCCATCCTCGTAAAATTTGCCCCGGCCCTCCTTTTTAGCTAAAGAGGTTATCACAGTAGCAAAACAATATTTATGTATTGATTAGATAGCATACAATGCTATCATACCTAACTCTGCCGGAATAGGACAAAAGCATTTAATGCTCCGTTAGGTGTCATGTGGAGGAGGAGCCCCGACAAGGTTTCTGCACCGCTTGCCCACCCACCTCCTATTAGCTTGAGACGCCATCTGAACGGGTGCCATCTATCTATCTATCTATCTATTATATACTTAAAATAAAAGCCAAATAAAACACCACGTTCTTCCACATAAGCTAAAATAATATACACCATTGATCTATAATATTTACGGGTGAGATTTAAAAATATCATGTTACATACCTAAAGTATATATGTTGAACCGACACATAAGAAGTTGCATGAAAAACTCTAGGACACGTTCTCTTCAAAAAAAGATCTAACAGACACGTTCCTAAAAAAAATACTAATGGAAAGCTAGACACAGTGTTTGGGAGGTGCCATTGTAGTCACGTGTGGGAGCTGGTAAGAAAAAGGCGTCATTGGAAACATATAGCCAACCGGAAACTCAAAAAAAAGGTAGCAAAATCAGATTCAAACACTGACTTGGAAATCACGTAATTAAAAAGTCCATGTATCAAGAAAGTCAATAATAAGAAAACCAATGCACGTAACAAATTGAGTCCAACAATGCTACCCGCTTATATATCCTTGCTCTGGCCATTGCTATTTTCTAGGACCCCGATATCGCGCTGACGTTCGGACTGGGAGACTCCCAGACCGAACGACTCGTTCTTGCTGGAGTGGAGAAGGACCAAATAAATTCGTTCGGTGGAAAAGAACCTCCAGCTTGAACACCTAACCTCCCGTAACGATCATACTTGTCGTTACACAAAACACAGGATCCAATAGAGAAAGTGGGACTGCAGGCCTTTCCCCTGTGAAAATAAAAACGAAAAATAAAGCCCATATTAAGTTATGACTAGTAAAAAGCTTAGTTTTTCTGTGACTAATAAACACTGGTCTGGTCTTTTGCACGACAAAAATGCCATTGACTATTTCCATGTTCAAGTTTATGTATTCAAAAATGGCAGAAAAAAGGAAGAAGTTCATGGCAATCTGCATCTCTACAGTACAAAAAGTTGCCATCACTATGAAATTTACAAAAAAAAAAGTTGCCATGAAGTGATATGGTGAAAAAGGTTCTCTCTAGACACATAGAACAGAAAAAAATAAAGAAAACATCTTAAGTTGTAATGATATCGTTCATGTAATCCCCATAGCAAAACAAATTTCAAAGGATCAAAACTTTTTGCCATGGCAAAAACAAATTTGAAAGAACAAACTTGTCGTGTTCTCAAACTAATTTGTGAAATGGCCATGACAAACATTCTTCGTACGGACATGGCAAAAATATACAACGAACCCTGGCAAAAAATACTAAAAAATGCATTTAGTTGCCATGGAAAAATTCTGATCTATAAACAAATACTGATTTTAGTTGCCATGGCAAGTTTGCCATGGGTGGCAAGTTTGCCATGGGTTTGAACATCTTAGCTTACCATGTCTTTTAACATCTTTAGTTTCCATAGCAAGTTTGCCATGTTTTTTGAATATCTTAGTTAAAGAAGTTTGCATGTTTGCCATGTATTTGTACAAACTTAATGAAAAAAGAAGTTTGCCATGTTTTTGCACATCTTAAGTTTGCCATGGCAAGTTTGCAAATGTTTTTGACATCTTAAATTGCCATTGCAATTTGCCATGTTTTTGAACATCTTTAGTTGCCATGGCAAGTTTGCATGTTTGTGAACATGTTAATTAAAAAAAATTGCCATGTTTTTGAACAAACTTAATTAAAAGAAGTTACCATGTTTTTGCACATATTAAAGTTTGCGATGTTTTTGAACATTTTAAAATACCATGGCAAATTTGCCATATTTTTGAACATCTACAGAGTTTGCCATGTATTTGAACATCTAAAGTTACCATGGCAAAGTTTGCCATGTATTTGAACATCTAAAGTTACCATGGCAAAGTTTGCCATGTTTTTGAACATCTATAACTTTTCCATGGCAAGTTTGCATGTTTTTTAACATGTTAATTAAAGAAGTTTGCCATGGCATAAAATGGAGTCAAATTTGCCATGGCAAAAATGTAGTACATTTGCCATGGAAATAACTTAAAAAATATCATGGCTACACAATTATACATAGTAAAAGTTGCCATGTTCTATAAATGTAAATTTTCCATAATATTTTAATAAAAATTGCCATGCTCTTTACAATAAATTTGCCATGGCAACTTAGAAGAAACTTTGCCACGGCGACCTAATCCAAAATTTGCCATGTGAAATAAAAGTATTTTCTCCATGGCAAAAAATTGAGTTAAATTTGCCATCACAAAAATGGAGTAAAAATTTGCCATGGCAACTCAAAATAAAATTTGTCATGGCAACTTAATCTAAAATTTTCCATGTGAAATACAAGTGTTTTTTCCATGGCAATATTGATATTTGCGAAGCACAAAACATGAAAAATTTGCAGTGGGGGTGCATATCAACTTGCCATCACTGGAAACAAATTTGCCGTCATTTTTAGGGGAGGGGGACATTTTAATCTGTTACTTGCCATGTGCTCCTGAACAAAACCACAAAAATGGCACCCTACAACAAAATGTTGCAGCAAAAATGTGCCATGGAAAATCTACCCACATTTGTGTCAATTAGCTGGGCACATTTTCTAGAGGATTCATCTCCTGCAGCTAATACATAGGTTCTAGTCCCCAAAGTACTACACTAAGCAACACCCCTGTTGATTATCTTCTAAAAATCCAACAATCAGCAGGACGGCAAACTCGTCTCGAGAAAACTCACATTAGTTAGTACAAGAACTGGAATAAGTACCTGGAAAGCCGTCTTGCTGGATGTGATTATAGGTGGATCTGGAAAGCTAAGCTACCTCTCAAGATCCAAATTTTCCTCTGGCAATTATTTCAAAATGCGGTGCTGACCCGAGATGTCATGAATAAACGTAATTGGGCTGGCAACCCGAAGTGTTCCTTCTGCCATAAAAGGGAAACTTCCCAACACCTCTTCTTCACCTGTCCGATTGCGAGGGTGGTTTGGAGAACGGTTGGTTGCGTGTTTGGCACAGATTTGTGTCCTAACAATCTTTGGCAGTATTTTTCTTGGTGCTTTGTGTATTGGCCTGATGGGGCTAGGTTCTTTACCTTTGGCCTGGCGGCGATCTGCTGGGCCATGTGGTTATGTCGTAACAGGGCCACCTTCGAGGGCAAAGTTTTGAGGACTCCATTTGATGTAGTCTTCTCTGCTTGTGGTTACATGAATTACTGGGCAGGTCTTATGGTGGGAGCCGAACGAGAAGCGATGGAGCGCAGTGCCAAGATGCTCAAGACCAACGCTGCTACCATGATGAGGATTTGTGCAGCCCAGCAGGATCAGCGATGGACTGATGGGGATGCAGCAGTCACTCCCACCTGCCTTCCCCCCTCCTCAGTCTATTGGAGCTGTTAGTGTCTGGATTCTTGGTTTCTTTTGGTACTCTCGCCCCTGCGTGGGTCTTTGCCTGGTGCTCAAGTGTGAGTCGTTCCTCCTGTGTGTGTGTGGAGACTACTTTCGATCCCTTCGTTTTGATCTGGTTAGGATAGGTGGTTTTAGATGGCACTGGATTTTCGCCCCATGGTGAGCTGCTCGATGACGAGTGCTTGCACTGGGTTTCCCAGTGGTGTCTCGAACTCGCTTTCCCCTTTCCGGTCTCCTTATGACGCTGAACTATGTATTTCCGTATGCCCGGTTCAAAAAAAAAGAACTGGAATAAGAACTGGAATTGGAGAGGCGTGGGCACGATTCATACCTCAGACACAAGCTGCACAATTTGTAGAAAACACGACGAGATGTAGAACCTTTAGAACAAACTCCACTTCTCTAGAGCGGGCACGGTGCCTACCCCTTCTACTCGCCGGCAGCGCGGTGACCACCACCTCCTCCTTGCGGAAACGCGGTGGCTTGCATCTCCTCCCCGGCGTCGCGGTAGCCGCCATGCCATGGCTGCAGCTTTGAAGAGCTCGGCGCTCATGGCCATCGCGGGAACGGCGCGGCTGGATCCCGCATGGAGGCCGACGGCGCATCATGGAGGTGTGCGTGCATCACCGGATCCGCCCTCCCCCTACGTCGCCGACTGCCTCTCCCCCATCTCCCTCTCGCCGCTCCTCTCTGCCCCGCACCAAACGCCAGCTTCGATGACATCAGCGGCGCACGAGATGGATAGGTGGTGGCCGCACAGCCTCATTGCGCAGATGCCGCTGGAACTTGCCATGCTCCTCCCCGAGGCCGCCGCGGGACCTGTAGGGCTCCTCCCCGCCCGCCTGCCGCAGAGGCGCGGCGGCCGATGGGAACGCGCGACCGAAAGGCGCGGCGGCCGGCGGGAACGCGCGACCGAAAGGTGCGGCGGCGCGATGCGCCCGCTCGTGCTGTGAGTGGGCGGCCAGGTATGTGATTGGAGTGTGTGGGCGGTGGGATTGGAGAGAGAGTGTGGGAGGGGGGTCGTTCGGGACGAACAGAGCTACTAGCGAGAGAGGTCTGTTTGAGGCTGGTCATAGTTACATGACACTAGTCTAAGTTACTACCTTCATAATGCAAAGTAACATGATAATAGTATCATAGATGGCTTCATTTATTAGCTTGTAGACTCATCTTATCTTGGATCGTGCTATGTTACAGTAACATATTATGTTACCACCTCACATTAAATAGTTGCCACATAAGCAAAAAATTCTTGGAATGCGCTATGTTACTAGCTAAATTGCTCACACTATGACTAGCCTGATAGGATATGTGTTGTGTCAGATACTACAACTGATGCGTCGCTGTCGCGGTCGCCGCTCTCGCGACCCTCGTAGCGACTTCCCGTCGTTGCGGCTGTCGCTGCTCCCGCTCCCTCCCCCGCCCTGCCCGGGCACCCACCTCGCCGCATCCCTAGATGTCGGCCCCTCGCCGCCTCCCCCACCTCCCCCTCCACCCTCGCGCCCAGGTGAAGTTTTTCAAACCACAGTCCTCCAATCCTTCGGCTTGCTGCCCTCTACACCGTTGCTGCCTCGCCGGGCCCTCCCCGGATGCCAGATCTGGGCCTCTTGCCCCTCGCCGGAGGTCTCCCTCCCTCTTGTGTCGCGCACCGTCAATTGGTTTCTTGCGCCCTCTCGGAGAAATTTGCCGTGTTCAGCACCGGACGGGGAGTTTTCTCCTTCTTCGTGGGCTCCCCTGAGGTCGCGAGGTTCATCCTCGCCATGGCGCGCGTCCTCTCCGGCTCCATTCCCTTGCGGCTGCACGGATCTGCCACCGCTGCTTCGCTCGACGCCGCGGGTGGCCGCCCCAACGGGCCTCCTGCTGGGCCCCATGCCGACGTGGCGCCCCGATCTCCCTGGACGCGTGCACCACGGTCAACCCCTGCGGTTGACCCGGCGACGCCTTTCCGCGCGGTCGGCCCCACCCCTGTTCGGCCTACCACCCCCTCTCTGCCTTCACTCCCCTACCACCCCCCCCCCCCTCTGGGCGATGGTGTTGTAAATCTTGCGGTGAACTTGGCATGGTTGGTTCGCCGTGCTTGGTTACTCCCCCTTGGTGATTGTGTCGTCTCCTCTGCAATAAATAATGTAACAAAGCGTGTTGTGCAAAACTATAGATACACCATTAAATGAAAAGATATACTCCTACAATGGGATTACACCTACTTAGTAATTCAGCAAGAAGGCGTGTTAGTGTAATACAACAAGAAGGCGTGTTGATGTATTTTAGTGTTAACGCCTACTAAGTTCATGAAATTAGCCACTACATTATAAATTGGATACATTCATTTGTTGGGAAACGAAGTATTTCAAAAAAATTCCTACGATCACGCAAGATCTATCTAGGAGATGCATAGCAACGAGCGGGGAGAGTGTGTCCACGTACCCTCATAGACCGAAAGCGGAAGCGTTTAGTAACGCGGTTGATGTAGTCGAACGTCTTCGCGATCCAACCGATCCAAGCACCGAACGTATGGCACCTCCGTGTTCAGCACACATTCAGCTCGATGACGTCCCTCGAGCTCTTGATCCAGTTAAGGCCGAGGGAGAGTTTCGTCAGCACGACGGTGTGGCAACGGTGATGATGAAGTTACCGGCGCAGGGCCTCGCCTAAGAACTACGACGATATGACCGAGGTATGTAATTGTGGAGGGGGGCACCGCACACGGCTAAGAGAAGGGTTGGTGTGTCTTTGGGGTGCCCCCCTCCCACGAATATAAAAGGGGAGGAGAGGTGGCCGGGCCAAGGGGGGGTGCCATGGGGGGAGTCCTACTTGGACTCCCGGTCCAAGTAGGATTTGCCCCCCCCCCCCTTTCCTATTCCCACTAGGAGAAGGAGGGAAGGAGGAGGAGGAGAGAAGGAAAGGCCCCCCAACCCTAGTCCAATTCGGTTTGGGCTTGGGGGGCGCACACCTCCACATGGCTGCCGACTTCTCTTGGGCCCATGAAGGCCCATTAACTCCCGAGGGGGTTCCGGTAACCCCCAGTACTCCTGAAAATGTCCGAACCTTTCCGAAACCATTACATGTCCAAACACAACCTTCCAATATATCAATCTTTATGTATCGACCATTTCAAGACTCCTCATCATGTCCGTGATCTCAGCCGGGACTCCGAACAAACTTCGGTACATCAAATCACATAACTCATAATACAAATCGTCATCGAACGTTAAGCGTGTGGACCCTACGGGTTCGAGAACTATGTAGACATGACCGAGACACATCTCTGGTCAATAACCAATAGCAGAATTTGGATGCTCATATTGGCTCCTACATATTCAACGAATATCTTTATCAGTCAAACCGCATAACAACATACGTTGTTCCCTTTGTCATTGGTATGTTACTAGCCCGAGATTTTATCGTCGGTATCATTGTACCTAGTTCAATCTCGTTACCGGAAAGTCTCTTTACTCGTTCCGTAATGCATCATCCCGTAACTAACTCATTAATCACATTACTTGCAAGGCTCATAGTGATGTGCATTACCGAGAGGGACCAGAGATACCTCTCTGATACACGGAGTGACAAATCCTAATCTTGATCTATGCCAACTCAACAAACACCATCGGAGACACTTGTAGAGCATCTTTATAATCACCCAGTTACGTTGTGACGTTTGATAGCACACAAGGTGTTCCTCCGTTATTCGGGAGTTGCATAATATCATTGTTAGAGGAACATGTATAAGTCATGATGAAAGCAATAGCAATAAAACTAAACGATCATTAATGCTAAGCTAACAGATGGGTCTTGTCCATCACATCATTCTCTAATGATGTGATCCCATTGATCAAATGACAACACATGTCTGTGGCTAGGAAACTTAACCATCTTTGATTAACGAGCTAGTCAAGTAGAGGCATACTAGGGGCACTCTGTTTGTCTATGTATTCACACATGTACTAAGTTTCCGGTTAATACAATTCTAGCATGAATAATAAACATTTATCATGATATAAGGAAATATAAATAACAACTTTATTATTTCCTCTAGGGCATATTTCCTTCAGTCTCCCACTTGCACTAGAGTCAATAATCTAGATTACATAGTAAAGATTCTAACACCCACGGAGTCTTGGTGATGATCATGTTTTGCTCATGGAAGAGGCTTAGTCAATGGGTCTGCAACATTTAGATCCGTATGTATTTTGCAAATCTCTATGTCTCCCTCCTTGACTTGATCGCGGGTGGAATTGAAGCATCCCTTGATGTGTTCTGTTCTCTTGTGAAATCTGGATTCCTTTGCCAAGGCTATTACTCCAGTATTGTCACAAAAGATTTTCATTGGACCCGATGCACTAGGTATGACACCTAGATCGGATATGAACTCCTTCATTTGCTGCTTCCGAAGCAGCTATGTAATCCGCTTCACATGTAGATCCCGTCGCGACGCTCTGCTTGGAACTGCACCAACTGACAGCTCCTCCATTCAATATAAATATGTATCCGATTTGCGACTTAGAGTCATCCGGATCAGTGTCAAAGCTTGCATCGACGTAACCATTTACAATGAGCTCTTTGTCACCTCCATAAACGAGAAACATATCCTTAGTCCTTTTCGGGTATTTCAAGATGTTCTTGACCGTTGTCCAGTGAACCACTCCTGGATTACTTTGGTACCTCCCTACTATACTTATAGCAAGGCACACATCAGGTCTGGTACACAGCATTGCATACATGATAGAACCTATGGCTGAAGCATAGGGAATGACTTTCATTTTCTCTCTATCTTCTGCAGTGGTCGGGCATTGAGTCTCACTCAACTTCACACATTGTAACACAGGCAAGACCCCTTTCTTTGACTGATCCATTTTGAACTTCTTCAAAAATTTATCAAGGTATGTGCTTTGTGAAAGTCCAATTAAGCGTCTTGATCTATCTCTATAGATCTTGATGCCCAATATATAAGCAGCTTCACCGAGGTCTTCCATTGACTTTTTTTATTCAAGTATCCTTTTATGCTATCCAGAAATTCTGTATCATTTCCAATCAATAATATGTCATCCACATATATTAGAAATGCCACAGAGCTCCAACTCACTTTCTTGTAAATACAGGCTTCTCCAAAAGTCTGTATAAAACCATATGCTTTGATCACACTATCGAAGCGTATATTGTCGGATATCGGGTTCCGGCAAAACCCTTAAGGTTCCAACTCTGGGGTGCGCGCGAAGATCTTTCCCCTACCGATCCACGTCCCAACGCCTCAGTGAGAATCAAAGCTACATGATGAACAACACGAGGGACACAAGGTTTATACTGGTTCGGGCCACCGTTGTGGTGTAATACCCTACTCCAGTGTGTGGTGTGGTGGATTGCCCCAGGGACTGATGATGAACAGTACAAGGGAAGAACTGCCTCGCGAGAGGTGTTCTTGTGGTGGTGGTCTACTTGCGAAGGATTCGGATCGCCCCTGGATCTGATGAGAACTCTCTACCCTCCCCTCTACTGTGGTGGCTATCTCTATATATAGAGGCCCTGGTCCTCTTCCCAAATATTGAGCAGGAAGGGAGCCAACAACGTCCATTTTGAAGGGGAACATCTAGTACAAGTTATCCTGACTAAAGTTGGTCTTCGGCTGCCAAAGGCACTGGCGATGACGCCGTCTTGGGCTCCACGGTGACCTCCGTCCTGCCGCTCTGCTGGTCTTGGTCTCGTTGTACCGGAATGGTAACCTTTGCTTGATGCCTCGGTACTCCGCGCCTGCGCTTGCCCCCTTTGCACCAAAGAGGAAACAAGGACACTGTGCAGGCCGACGCCCGCCTGGCGCCCACATGGTCTCGATCGTCACGGCTTGCGTCACGAGCACCTCGCGAGGTACCCCTGCCTTGATCTCTTCGCCTCCTCGCGAGCCTGCACTGGTGCGGCCGTTCTGAGAAGCCTTGCGTCGTCCGCCCGCAATCTGGCCCCTCGCGAGGGTCTTGAGCTTGAGTTGATGAAGATGGGCCCTACTGGGCCACCACTTGAGCCAAGCCGCAGGCCGCAGGCAGGCAAGTCTGGGGACCCCCGTTCCCAGAACGCCGACAGTAGCCCCCGGGCCCAAGGCGCGCTCGGACTTGGCTTTGCGACGAAGCGAAAGGGCAAGTGCGGAGCGCCGCGGGCCCCAATAGCCTGCGGCCTTGGTCGCCGCGTGGCGGTTGATTGGACGTGGGCGTCTCCACTTCCCCATGATGCCTCGGCAACTGCCCGATTTGACGAGTCCCTGCTGGATGCAAAAAGAGTCATGATTACCTGCGAACGTGGAAGCCGACGGTTGGCCGCCTTTCAGCTATAAAGGTGGAGGGCCGCAAGCCCCCGTTGCACATATCCCCTCACCCCGCCTGCTTCTTCTTCCTCCTTCCTCCAGCTGCTCGTCGTGTCCGATGGCGCCTACGAAGAGGTTCTCGGCCACGGAGAAGGGGAAGGCTCGCCAGGAAGGGCCTGGCTCTCCTTCGCCCAAGTGCTGCCGAGGTCGCCCCTGCAAGCACCCCGTGACTCCTGCAGTGGCTCCTCGTGGTCGCGGCGGTGGTCCTTCGCATGGTGACGGCCGCTCGATTGGCGGGGGGAGACGCGTTGTGGCTGCGCGGCCTCCCCATCCACGCTTTCACTCGGCAGAGGTGCTGTCGGAGTTTGTCGTATGGTCGGTGGATCCGGCCAGCAACTGGCTTCAGCTCCCTCGCATCTTCGCCTGCGAACTACCGGCCGGTGCCCCTGGTGGGCTCTGGCTCCAGGCGGACGGTTATTGCAGCAGAGCCTCCTGGGTCTCGATGGAGATCTCCGTCACCGAAAATGTGGCCCTGGCCCGCGGCTAGCAGACGTTTGCCCGCGCGCGTGGTCTGGGCCGGCGGTGCACCCTGCACTTCAAGTTTGACGGCGACGCCACCCTCTACGTGAGGGTGTTCGGATAAGACGGCCGCCCTGTCGGGTGCTGCCCTGAAGATGATGACGGAGACCGGGTGCTTGGCCTTGGCGACGGCCGTGACGAGGACGAAGGCGAGCCCGCTCCTGCCGGCGTCCGCAGCTCGCCAACCTTCAGCGGCTCCCCCTCTGGTGACAGCTCCTCCAGCGGTGGCCGTGATCAACCACCACGCCGCCGCGCTCGCTTCGAGGGTGGTAGCGGGTCATCCCGCCGTCGCGCCTCGGTGAAGCGCGAGGAGTCTGACTTAGCTCCGGAGGGTGGTGTGAATCCCCCTCCCCGAGCCATCGTCGGGCATGCCGCGTTTATTTTGTTTTCCTCCTTTTCCTGCATAGAGAGAGAGAGAGAGAGAGAGAGAGAGAGAAGTGTGGAGCCCCGTGGGGGGCGTGCTGGACTATTGCCTTCAATTATTATGCTATTTCAATTATTCCCATGCCGTGTTAGGGTGTTGCGTGCTTGTGCGCAGGAACAACTTAGCTGGGGGGACTTGCTGTAGTTTTCGCCTCGCGAGGCACCTGCCTGAGGCCTCGTCGAGCATCTTGAGGCCTGCAAAAATTAGCCGGAGGGATAGCTTTCGAACCTTTGTTGCGAGGGTGACCGGCTCAGGTCCTGTGTTTGCGTCATGATGCCCGTGGGGCATGGACCAGGAGGGGTGCTCCCACTGTGAACTTGAGCGAGGAAGCCTCACAAAATTAGGCAAGAAAGGTGCTCGCGAGGGCGCCCGCGCAGCCCCCTCGCGAGGCTTGAGAGAGAGAGGTAGAGTCAGGCGAAAAACTAAGGCAAAGAACCACGTGCAGAGGACGGCAAACAACACTAGAAGCAACTCCAATGAAGTTCTGAACAAGGGTGAACAAGCCAACTGCGGAAATAAAATGAAAATCCGTGTCCGGCACCTAGTCTAGTCTTCGACGTCTTCTCACCAGCGCGGAGCTAAGTGCTGCCACTTGGCGTGGGCGGGAGCCCTCGAGGCCCAAGAGCGTCACTCCGGAGACTCCGGGGCGTGTACAGCCCCAACTCATTATTACGTGAGAGTGTCACGGGCGGCGAGCTTCACAGGCATTGGTCTTCTTCACAGGCACCGGGCCTTTTCTTGGGGTGACAAGCTTCACAGGCACTGGGCCTTCTTTGCAGGCACTGGGCCCCTCTTCACAGGCGCCGGGCCTTCTTTACAGGCACTGGGCCTTACTTCAAGGGTAAAATCTCTGGAGGTGCTGAATGTTTCACGCGTTCGGGATGGGCACCCCCTCCTGGGTCTCGAAGCGTGCGGCACCAGGTATGGAAACATGAACAACCTTGAACGGGCCCTCCCACATGGGCGAGAGCTTGTGCAGCCCTTCCCTAGAGAGGACCCGCCTGAGCACGAGGTCACCTACCTCGAGAGTCCTGGGGCGAATATTGCAGTAGTGGTACCGCCGTAGCGTCTACTGGTATCTTGCCGCTCGAAGCGCGGCCTCCTGATGGTGTTCCTCCCCCAGCACTAGGCCCATCCCCCGCATGGCGTCCTGCTGCGCTTCGTCACACGCCAGGACCCACGCGGAGCGACGCCTGACCTCGTGAGGGAGGATCCCTTCCGCTCCGTAGACGAGGAGGAATGGAGTTTCGCCGGTCGACTTGGTGGCGATCGTGCGGATAGACCATAGCATGGACTACAGCTCATCGTACCAGCCCCTGCCGCAGGCCTCCAGCTTCTTCTTGAATGTCCTAGTTTTGAGGCCTTTCAGGACCTCTGCGTTGGCGCATTCAGCCTGGCCGTTGCTCCGAGGGTGTGCCACTGAGGCGTAGCATATCTGCGTTCCAAGGTTAGCACAATATGTTTTGAAGAGATTGCTGGTGAACTACAAACTGTTGTCGGTGATGATGCGATTAGGCACCCAGAATCGGCTCACAAGGCCCTTTATGAACTTGACTGCGGAGCCAGCTGGGGTGGTGTGGACAGCTTCCACCTCAGCCCACTTGGTGAACTTGTCAATGGCGACGTAGAGATAGCGATAGCCCCCTGGCACCCGGGGAAACAGGCCCAAAATGTCCAGCCCCCAAACCACGAACGGCCACGAGAGTGGAATGTTCTGCAGGCCCTGAGCTGGCTGATGAATCTGCTTGGTGTGGAATTGACAGGCTTCGCAAGCCTTCACCAACTGGATTGCGTCGTTGAGTGTTGTAGGCCAATAGAACCCGTTGCGAAACGCCTTGCCGACGAGGGTGGGCGTGCTGACATGGTCCGTGCCCTCCAGAGGGTCAGGCGCCTCCTGAGACGACGGAGCCCCCAGCACCTGGCTGCCTGGTGCGGCCTCTTCTGCCCTGGGGGCGTCTCCCTGCTGAGGCTGGTCCCCATCTGCCGAGGTCGTGGCCCTCGCGTGTCCTTCTTTGCCTTGTGTTGCCGCGGTCGAGGTTGCGATCGATGCGGCCTTGACCTGGCGCTCCTCCCAGACCGGCACGAGAGCTGCGCTGGCGGAGTAGGGCGTGGCGGCGATGTAGAGCACCAAGGGCTCCTGAGGGCGTGGAGCCACCATCATCGGAGGGCTGGTCAGGTACTTCTTGAGATCTTGGAACACTTTGTTAGCCTCTTGAGTCCATTCGAATGGACCCTTCTTCTTCATCAGCTTGAAGAAGGGCAGGGCACGTTCCCCCAGCTTGGAGATGAAGCGCCCTAACGCGGTTACTCGCCCGATGAGCTTCTGCATTTCCCTGAGGCTTTTCGGTGGACTCTTGTCTTCGACTGCCTTGACCTTCTCTGGGTTAGCCTCGATACCTCTGTGGGATATGACGAAACCCAAAAGCTTGCCAAAAGGAACACCGAACACGCACTTCTCTGGGTTGAGCCTCAGGTCCACTTCACGAAGGCTCGCGAAGGTTTCTTCTAGGTCCTGTATCAGGGTCTTGGCCTCCCGAGACTTCACCATGATGTCGTCGACGTAGGCCTCGGCGTTTCTCCCGAGCTGTCGGCCCAAGGCGATATGCATCAGTCACTGAAAGATTGCGCCTGCATTGCGCAATCCAAACGGCATGCAGGTGTAGCAGTACACCCCGCACGGGGTCAGGAAGGCCGTTTTCTCCACATCTTCTACTGCCATCTTGATTTGGTGGTAGCCAGAGAAGGCATCCAGGAAGCACAACAGGTCGCACTCGGCGGTGGAGTCGACGATCTGGTCAATGCGGGGGAGCGGGAACGGATCTTGAGGGCAGGCCTTGTTGAGGTTGGTGAAGTCGATGCACATGCGCTCCTTTCCTCCTTTCTTTGGCACAACAACAGGGTTTGCCAGCCACTCCGGATAGCGAACCTCGCGAATGACTCCCGCGGCTTCTAGCTTGCGGGTTTCTTGGACAATGAAGGCCTGCTTCTCGGTGGACTGCCGCCTTGCTTTCTGCTTCACGGGGCGCACATTCGGGCACACGTTCAGGTGGTGCTCGATCACCTCCCTCGGGACCCCTTCTAGCTGCTTGGGTTCCCACGCAAACACCTCCTTGTTCGTGCACAAGAATTTCACTAGAGCCTCCTCTTGCTCAGGGTCGAGATTGGCGCCTGTGGTGAAGGTGGCGCCAGAGGATCCATCCTCATCGACCGGTACCTGCTTAGTGTCCGCCTTGTCTAGGGTGAACAGCTGCTTCTTCTTGGTTGGTGCAGCCCCCTTGGCCTTGAGGGTATTGACGCTGGTGGGCTGCGCCACTGCGGCCGCCTTGAAGGCGAGCTTGAGCGCCTGCAGAGCATCCTTCGTATCCCCAGCTATGGTGAGGACGCCGCTGCTTCTGGGCATCTTCATGAGGTTGTAGGCCGTGTGAGTCGCTGCCATGAACTGGGCCAAGGCAGGGTAGCCGAGGATGGCGTTGTACGGGAGGTCGATGGGGGCGATGTCGAAGTCGACCAACTCCGTGTGAAATTTGTTGTGGGTGCCAAAGGTCACCGGGAGGCGGATCTGCCCCAAGGAGCCAGTGGAACTGCCTCCGACGCCCGAAAAGGACTTGATGGGTCGTAGTGGCTCCAGGGGCACGTGGAGGAGGCTGAAGGCCTCCACCGAGAGCATGTTGAGGCCGGCACAGCCGTCGATGAGGGTCCTGGTGACGGCCACCTGGCAGATGGTGGGAGTGCATAGCATTGGGAGCGCACCCGAGCAGGCGGTGTTGATGGGGTGATCGTCCAAGCTGAAGGTCAAGTCGCCCTGGGGTGCCACCCAACTCGGAGGGGCTTCGCGGCGCGTGAGGGCGGCGCTGATCTGGCGAACGAATGGCTTGACGTTGCGGCTTGAGGGTGGTGCTTGCGAGCCGCCCAGGAGAGCTGCGACGACCGGGGGCGCCGGCGCAGCATAATGGGCGAGGAAGAGGTTGCGCAGATCCTCCTAGGAGGCCATCGAAGCCGTTGGCAGGTGGAGCAGCCACATGCGTGGAACGCCGGTGAGGGCCATGGGAAGCCGGTTGGCCATGACCCTGTCATCGCCCCCGGCCTTGAGGACGGCCTCCTCATACGCCAGCAGGAAAGCTAGCGGATCCGTTGCACCGTCATAGTGCAGCGGCATGTATGGCTTGAACTTGTCCGGCCACTACACCTGTTGCAAGGCGGGGACCAAGGACCGGAGCCCCCTGGCCCCAGTGTTGGCATCGGCAGCCGGAGAGGGCGGCGCGTTGTCCGCCATGAGGGTGAAGCGTGGTGTTGATGGAGAAAGGGTTGATGGAAGGGAGAGCTCCGGCGCACCCCTACCTGGCGTGCCAAATGTCGGATATCAGGTTACGGCAAAACCCTTAAGGTTCGAACTCTGGGGTGCACGCGAAGATCTTCCCTCTACTGATCCATGTCCTAATGCCTCGCTGAGAATCTAAGCTACACGATGAACAACACGAGGGACACAAGGTTTATACTGGTTCGGGCCACCGTTGTGGTGTAATACCCTACTCCAGTGTGTGGTGTGGTGGATTGCCTCAGGGACTGATGATGAACAGTACAAGGGAAGAACTGCCTCGCGAGAGGTGTTCTTGTGGTGGTGGTCTACTTGCGAAGGATTCGATCGCCCTGGATCTGATGAGAACTCTCTCCCCTTCCCTCTACTGTAGTGGCTATCTCTATATATAGAGGCCCTGGTCCTCTTCCCAAATATTGAGCGGGAAGGGAGCCAACAGCGGCCATTTTGAAGGGGAACATCTAGTACAAGTTATCCTGACTAAAGTTGGTCCTCGGCTGCCAAAGGCACTGGCGATGACGCCGTCTTGGGCTCCATGGTGACCTCCGTCCTGCCGCTCTACTGGTCTTGGTCTCGTTGCACCAGAATGGTAACCTTTGCTTGATGCCTCGGTACTCACTTTTCGCTTGCCCCTTTGCACCAAAGAGGAAACAAGGACCTTTGTGCGGGCGGCGCCCCGGGCGCCCTTTGGTCTCGATTGTCACGGCTTGCGTCACGAGCACCTCGCGAGGTACCCCTGCCTTGATCTCTCTGCCTCCTCGGGAGCCTGCCTGGTGAGGCCGTTCCTGAGGAAGCCTTGCGTCATCCGCCCCGCGAGGCTTCGCCCCTCGCGAGGGCCTTGAGCTATAACACCCTGGATGTATCTTTCCATATTTGTAACTCCAACTCTTGCCATTTTCGCCTGTGTGTTATGATATTCCCTCCGTGGTTGGGTTTTTGTCTTTTGTTTGGCATTTTGTTCATGTCATGCATTTCATATCATGTCATCATGTGCATCAAATTTGCATACGCGTTCGTCTCATGCATCCGAGCATTTTCCCCATTGTCCATTTTGCAATCCGACACTCCCACATGCACCGGCGCACCCCTCTTGTCTCTTTTCGTGAGAGGGTGTTAAATGTTCTCGGAATGGACCGAGGTTTTCCAAGTGGCCTTGGTACACCACCGGTAGACCACCTGTCAAGTTTCGTTCCATTTGGAGGTCGTTTGATGCTCCAACGGTTAACCGGGTAACCGCAAATGCCTCTTGTGTGTTGCAGCCCAACACCCCTCCAAAACAGCCTAATAACACATCTAAACCACTTCCATGCTCTCCGTTGTTGGATCACGATCATGTGGGCGAAAATCGCACCTCCTTTGGACTCTCCTAGCTCCCTCTACCTATAAATAGGTCCTCCCCTTCCAAATCCCGCAGTCCAAATGAAGGAAATATGCCCTAGAGGCAATAATAAAGTTATTATTTATTTCCTTATACCATGATAAATGTTTATTATTCATGCTAGAATTGTATTAACCGGAAACATAATACATGTGTGAATACATAGACAAACAGATAGTCACTAGTATGCCTCTACTAGACTAGCTCATTAATCAAAGATGGTTGTGTTTCCTAACCATAGACATGTGTTGTCATTTGATTAATGGGATCACATCATTAGGAGAATGATTTGATTGACATGACCCATTCCGTTAGCTTAGCACTTGATCGTTTAGTATATTGCTAATGCTTTCTTCATGACCTATACATGTTCTGTAACTATGAGATTATGCAACTCCGTTTACGGAGGAACACTTTGGTACTACCAAACGTCACAACGTAATCGGGTGATTATAAAGGAGTACTACAGGTGTCTCCAAAGGTACTTGTTGGGTTGGCGATTTGAGATTAGGTTTTGTCACTCCGATTGTCGGAGAGGTATCTCTGGGCCTTCTCGGTAATACACATCACATAAGCCTTGCAAGCATTACAACTAATGAGTTAGTTGTGAGATGATGTATTACGGAACGAGTAAAGAGACTTACCAGTAACGAGATTGAACTAGGTATTGGATACCGACGATCGAATCTCGGGTAAGTAACATACCGATGACAAAAGGAACAACGATATATCGTTATGCGGTTTGACCGATAAAGATCTTCAGTAGAATATGTAGGAACCAATATGGGCATCCAGGTTCCGCTATTGGTTATTGACCGAGAATGGTTCTAGGTCATGTCTACATAGTTCTCGAACCCGTAGGGTCCGCACGCTTAACGTTTCGATGACAGTTCATTATGAGTTTATAAGTTTTGATGTACGAAGGTTGTTGAGTCCGGATGTGATCACGGACATGACGAGGAGTCTCGAAATGGTCGAGACATAAAGATTGATATATTGGAAGCCTATGTTTGGACTTGGAAGGTTCGGATGAAAGCAGGAAGTTACGGAACAGGGGTTACGGAACCCCGGGGTCTATGGGCCTTAATGGGCCATAGGGAGAAGAGGAAGGGCGGCCAGGGCAGGCGCGCCCCCTCCCCTCTAGTCCTAATAGGACAAGGAGAGGCGGCGCCCCTTCCCTCTTCCCTCCTCCAATCCTAATCCAACTAGGGGGGAGTCCTACTCCGGTGGGAGTAGGACTCCTCAGTCGCCTCTTGGGCTGGCCGCACCCCCTTGCTCCTTTATATCTGAGGCGGGGGCACCCATGACACACAAGTTGATCTACGGATCGTTCCTTAGCCGTGTCGGTGCCCCCTCCACCATATTCCACTTCGGTCATATCGTCATGGAGCTTAGGCGAAGCCTGCGCCGGAGAAGTCATATCGTCGCGGAGCTTAAGGCGAAGCCCTGCGTCGGTGGAGCATCATCATCGTCCTGCACGCCGTCGTCTTGACGGAACTCATCCCGACACTTTGCTGGATCGGAGTCCGGGATCGTCATCGAGCTGAGCGTGTGCGAACTTCGGAGGTGCCGTGACGTTCGGTGCTTGGATCGGTCGGATTGTGAAGGCGTCACGACTACATCAACAGCGTTGTTATAACGCTTCCGCTTTCGGTCTCACGAGCGTGGGTGGACACTCTCCCTCTCGTTGCTATGCCATCACCATGGTCTTGCGTGTGCGTAGGAAATTTTTGAAATTACTCGTTCCCCAACAATGGCATCCGAGCCTGGTTTTATGCGTTGATGTCATGTGCACGAGTAGAACACAAGTGAGTTGTGGGCGATATAAGTCATACCTTACCAGCATGTCATACTTTGGTCGGCGGTATTGTGAGATGAAGCGGCCGGACCGACATTACGCGACGCTTACGCGAGACTGGTTTCACCGCTTGAGCACTAGTTGCTTAAAGGTGACCGCGGGTGTCGCTTTCTCTCACTTTAGTTGAACCGAGTGTGGCTCGCCGGTCCTTGCGAAGGTTAAAACAGCACCAACTTGACAAACTATCGTTGTGGTTTTGATGCGTAAGTAAGAACGGTTCTTGCTCAGCCCGTAGCAGCCACGTAAAACTTGCAACAACAAAGTAGAGGACGTCTAACTTGTTTTTGCAGGGAATGTTGTGATGTGATGTGGTCAAGACGTGATGCTATATTTTATTGTATGAGATGATCATGTTTTGTAACGAGTTATCGGCAATCGGCGAAAGCCATATGGTTGTCGCTTTATTGTATGAAATGCAACGCCATGTAATTGCTTTACTTTATCACTAAGCAGTAGCGATAGTCGTAGAAGCAATAGTTGGCGAGGCGACAACGATGCTACGATGGAGATCAAGGTTTCGCGCGGTGGCGATGGTGATCATGACGGTGCTTGGCGATGGAGATCACAAGCACAAGATGATGATGACCATATCATATCACTTATATTGATTGCATGTGATGTTTATCCTTTATGCATCTTATCTTGCTTTGATTGACGGTAGCATTATAAGATGATCTCTCACTAAAATAATCAAGAGGTGTTCTCCCGAGTATGCAACGTTGCTAAAAGTTCATAGTACCCGGACACCACGTGATGATCGGGTGTGATAAGTTCTCGTCCATCTACAACGAGTGCAAAACAGTTGCACACGCGAATACTCAGTTAAACTTGACGAGCCTAGCATATAACAGATATGGCCTCGAACACGGAGACCGAAGGGTCGGCGTGAATCATATAGTAGATATGATCAACATAGTGATGTTCACCATTGAAACTACTCCATCTCACGTGATGATCGGACATGGTTTAGTTGATTTGGATCACGTAATCACTTAGATGACTAGAGAGATGTCTGTCTAAGTGGGAGGTTTTAATATGATTAATTAAACTTAAATTTATCATAAACTTAGTACTGATAGTATTTTTGCTTGTCTATGTTTCTTGTAGATAGATGGCTCGTCTTTGTTGTTCCGTTGAATTTTAATGCGTTCCTTGAGAAAGCAAAGTTGAAAGATGATGGTAGCAATTACATGGAATGGGTCCGTAACTTGAGGATTATCCTCATTGCTGCACTGAAGAATTACGCCCCGAAGCACCGCTGGGTGCCAGCTGCTTTGCAGAACAACGCCGAAGTTGTGAGCGTCTGGCGAGCAAAGCTGATGACTACTCGATAGTTCAGTGTGCCATGCTTTACGGCTTAGAACCGGGTCTTCAACGACGTTTTGAACGTCATGGAGCATATGAGATGTTCCAGGAGTTGAAGTTAATATTTCAAGCAAATGCCCGGATTGAGAGATATGAAGTCTCCAATAAGTTCTATAGCTGCAAGATGGAGGAGAATAGTTATGTTAGTGAACATATACTCAAAATGTCTGGGTATAATAATCACTTGATTCAACTGGAGTTACTCTTCCGGATGATAGTGTCATTGACAAATTCTCCAATCACGCCACCAAGCTACAAGAGCTTCGTGATGAACTATAATATGCAAGGGATGACCAAAACAATTCCGAGCTCTTCGCAATGCTAAAAGCCGTGGAGGTAGAAATCAAGAAAGAGCATCAAGTGTTGATGGTCAACAAGACCACTAGTTTCAAGAAAAGGGCAAAGGAAAGAAGAAGGAAACTTCAAAAGAACAGCAAGAAAGTTGCTGCTCAAGAGAAGAAACCCAAGTCTGGACCTAAGCCTGAAATCGAGTGTTTTACTGCAAGCGGTGGACATTTGAAGCGGAACTGCCCCAAGTATTTGGCGGATAAGAAGGATGGCAAGGTGAACAAAGGTATATGTGATATACATGTTATTGATGTGTACCTTACTAGAGCTCGTAGTAGCACCTGTGTATTTGATACTGGTTACTTGCTAATATTTGCAACTCAAAGCAGGGACTACGGAATAGACGAGCAGCGGCAAAGGACGAGGTGACGATGCGCGTGGGAAAGCGGTTCCAAAGTCAATGTGATCGCGATCGGCACGCTACCTCTACATCTACCTTCGGGATTAGTTTTAGACCTAAATAATTGTTATTTGGTGCCGGCGTTGAGCATGAACATTATATCTGGATCTTGTTTGATGCGAGGCGGTTATTCATTTAAATCGAGAATAATGGTTGTTCTATTTATATGAGTAATATCTTTTATGGTCACGCACCCTTGAAGAATGGTCTATTTTATTAAATCTCGATAGTAGTAATACACATATTCATAGTGTTGAAACCAAAAGATGCAGAGTTGATAATGATAATGCAACTTATTTGTGGCACTTGCCGTTTAGGTCATATCGGTGTAAACGCATGAAGAAACTCCATCTTGATGGGCTTCGGAATCACTTGATTATGAATCACTTGGTACTTGCGAACGATTGCCTCATGGGCAAGATGACCAAAACGCCGTTCTCCGAACTATCGAGCGAGCAACTGATTTGTTGGAAATCATACATCTTGATGTTTGTGGTCCAATGAATGTTGAGGCACGCGGCGGGTATCGTTATTTTCTCACCTTCACAGATGATTTGAGCAGATATGGGTATATCTACTTAATGAAACACAAATCTGAAACATTTGAAAAGTTCAAAGAGTTTCAGAGTGAAGTAGAAAATCATCGTAACAAGAAAATAAAGTTTCTACGATCGGATCGTGGAGGAGAATATTTGAGTTCTGAGTTTGGTTTATATTTGAAACAATATGGAATAGTTTACAAACTCACGCCACCCGGAACACCATAGAGAAATGGTGTGTCCGAACGCCATGTCGTACTTTACTTGATATGGTGCGATCTATGATGTCTCTTACCGATTTACCGCTATCGTTTTGGGGATATGCTTTAGAGGCGGCCGCATTCACGTTAAATAGGGCACCATCTAAATCCGTTGAGGCGGCACCGTATGAACTGTGGTTTGGCAAGAAACCAAAGTTGTCGTTTCTTAAAGTTTGGGGCTGCGATGCTTATGTGAAGAAACTTCAACCAGATAAGCTCGAACCCAAATCGAGAAATGTGTCTTCATAGGATACCCAAAGGAGACTGTTGGGTACACTTTCTATCACAGATCTGAAGGCAAGGTTTTCGTTGCTAAATTCGGATCCTTTCTAGAGAAGGAGTTTCTCTCAAAAGAAGTGAGTGGGAGGAAAGTAGAACTTGATGAGATAATCAGATATCTGCTCCCTTATTGGAAAGTAGTTCATCACAAGAAACGGTTCTGTGACAACTACACCAATTAGTGAGGAAACTAATGATGATGATCATGAAGCTTGAGATCAAGTTACTCTTGAACTTCGAGGTCAACCAGAGTAAAATACGCACAGTGGTATGGTAATCCTATTCGAAGTCATGTTACTTGACCATGGCGAACCTACAAACTATGAAGAAGCGATGGTGAGCCCAGATTCATGAAATGGCTGGAAGCCATGAAATCTGAGATGGGATCCATGTATGAGAACAAAGTATGGACTTTGGTTGACTTGCCCGATGATCGACAAGCCATTGAGAATAAATGGATCTTTAAGAAGAAGACTGATGCCGATGGTAATGTAACTGTCTACAAAGCTCGACTTGTTGCGAAAGGTTTTCGACAAGTTCAAGGGGTTGACTACGATGAGACTTTCTCACCAGTGGCGATGCTTAAGTCTGTCCGAATCATGTTAGCAATTGCGCATTTTATGATTATGAAATTTGGAAAATGGATGTAAAAAGTGCATTCTTGAATGGATTTCTAGAAGAAGAGTTGTATATGATGCAACCAGAAGGTTTTGTTGATCCAAAGGGTGCTAACAAAGTGTGCAAGCTCCAGCGATCAATTTATGGTGCAGTGCAAGCCTCTCGGAGTTGGAATAAGCGCTTTGATAGTGTGATCAAAGCATATGGTTTTATCTGAGACTTTTGGAGAAGCCTGTATTTACAAGAAAGTGAGTGGGAGCTCTGTAGCATTTCGATATTATATGTGGACGACATATTATTGATTGGAAATGATATAGAATTTCTGGATAGCATAAAAGGATACTTGAATAAAAGTTTTTCAATGAAAGACCTCGGTGAAGCTGCTTACATATTGGGCATCAAGATCTATAGAGATAGATCAAGGCGCTTAATTGGACTTTCACAAAGCACATACCTTGATAAAGTTTTGAAGAAGTTCAAAATGGATCGAGCAAAGAAAGGTTTTTACCAGTATTACAAGGTGTAAGATTGAGTCGGACTCAATGCCCGACCACAATGAGAAGATAGAGAAAATGAAAGATGTTCCTATGCTTCAGCCATAGGCTCTATCATGTATGCAATGCTATGTACCGGACTGACGTATGCTTAGCTGTAAGCTTGGCAGGAAGGTACCAAAGTAATCCAGAGTGGATTCTTCGGATAGCGATCAAGAACATCTGAAATACCGAAAAGGACTAAGGATATGTTTCTCGATATGGAGGTGACAAAGAGCTAGTCGTAAATGGTTACGTCGATGCAAGCTTTGACACTGATCCGGACGATTCTAAATCGCAAACCGGATCGTGTTTTTATTAAGCGGTGGAGCTGTCGGTTGGTGCAGTTCTAAACAAAGCGTCATGGCGGGATCTACATGTGAAGCGGAGTACATAGCTGCTTCGAAGCAGCAAATGAAGGAGTCTGGATGAAAGAGTTCATTTCCGATCTAGGTGTCATACCTAGTGCATCGGGACCGATGAAGATCTTCTGTGACAATCTTGGTGCAATTGCCTTGGCAAAGGAATCCAGATTTCACAAGAGGACCAAGCATATCAAGAGACGCTTCAATTCCATTCGGGACCAAGTCCAAGTGGGAGACATAGAGATTTGCAAAATACATACGGATCTGAATGTTGCGGACCCGTTGACTAAGCCTCTTCCACGAGCAAAACATGATCAGCACCAAGACTCCATGGGTGTTAGAATCATTCTTGTGTAATCTAGATTATTGACTCTAGTGCAAGTGGGAGATCAAGGAAATATGCCCTAGAGGCAATAATAAAGTTATTATTTATTTCCTTATACCATGATAAATGTTTATTATTCATGCTAGAATTGTATTAACCGGAAACATAATACATGTGTGAATACATAGACAAACAGATAGTCACTAGTATGCCTCTACTAGACTAGCTCATTAATCAAAGATGGTTGTGTTTCCTAACCATAGACATGTGTTGTCATTTGATTAATGGGATCACATCATTAGGAGAATGATGTGATTGACATGACCCATTCCGTTAGCTTAGCACTTGATCGTTTAGTATATTGCTAATGCTTTCTTCATGACCTATACATGTTCCGTAACTATGAGATTATGCAACTCCGTTTACGGAGGAACACTTTGGATACTACCAAACGTCACAACGTGGCGGGTGATTATAAAGGAGTACTACAGGTGTCCCCAAAGGTACTTGTTGGGTTGGCGTATTTGAGATTAGGTTTTGTCACTCCGATTGTCGGAGAGGTATCTCTGGCCTTCTCGGTAATACACATCACATAAGCCTTGCAAGCATTACAACTAATGAGTTAGTTGTGAGATGATGTATTACGGAACGAGTAAAGAGACTTACGGTAGCGAGATTGAACTAGGTATTGGATACCGACGATCGAATCTCGGGTAAGTAACATACCGATGACAAAAGGAACAACGTATATCGTTATGCGGTTTGACCGATAAAGATCTTCGTAGAATATGTAGGAACCAATATGGGCATCCAGGTTCCGCTATTGGTTATTGACCGAGAATGGTTCTAGGTCATGTCTACATAGTTCTCGAACCCGTAGGTTCCGCACGCTTAACATTTCGATGACAGTTCATTATGAGTTTATAAGTTTTGATGTACGAAGGTTGTTCGAGTCCGGATGTGATCACGGACATGACGAGGAGTCTCGAAATGGTCGAGACATAAAGATTGATATATTGGAAGCCTATGTTTGGACTTGGAAGGTTCGGATGAAAACAGGAAGTTACGGAACACCGGGGTTACGGAACCCCGGGGGTCTATGGGCCTTAATGGGCCATAGGGAGAAGAGGAAGGGCGGCCAGGGCAGGCGCCCCCTCCCCTCTTGTCCGAATAGGACAAGGAGAGGGGCGGCGCCTTCCCTCTTCCCCTCCTCCAATCCTAATCCAACTAGGAAGGGGGGAGTCCTACTCGGTGGGAGTAGGACTCCTCAGCGCCGCCTTGGGCTGGCCGCACCCCTTGCTCCTTTATATACGGGGCAGGGGGCACCCCATGACACACAAGTTGATCTACGGATCGTTCCTTAGCCGTGTGCGGTGCCCCCTCCACCATATTCCACTTCGGTCATATCGTCGCGGAGCTTAGGCGAAGCCTGCGCGGAGAAGTCATATCGTCGCGGAGCTTAAGCGAAGCCCTGCGTCGGTGGAGCATCATCATCGTCCCACGCCGTCGTCGTCTTGACGCAACTCATCCCGACACTTTGCTGGATCGGAGTCCGGGATCGTCATCGAGCTGAGCGTGTGCGTAACTCGGAGGTGCCGTCGTTCGGTGCTTGGATCGGTCGGATCGTGAAGACGTCGACTACATCAACAGCGTTGTTATAACGCTTCGCTTTCGGTCTCACGAGTGCGTGGACGGACCTCTCCCCTCTCGTTGCTATGCCATCACCATGGTCTTGCGTGTGCGTAGGAATTTTTTGAAATTACTCGTTCCCCAACACCAAAACCCTAGCCCGCTCCCTCGGCGTGCGGACACGTCCGGGCGCCGGACAATCGCCGCCGCCGCTTCGCGGCAATCGGAGGCCACCACGTGGCGCCCGGCCACCCACGGCGCCGCCAGCCGCGGGCCCCGTGGCGGCCCTCCTGAAAGCCCATCGCCACTCCAGCGCCTCCGTCGCCTCCAGCGTCGGCCCGCCGCCAGAGCGCCGCGCCGCCGCCGCCGCGCCGCTCGAGCTGCCACCGCGATCGCCGGAGTCGTCGCCCGCTCCCCGGTAGCCGCCGCCCGCCGGTCGCCGCCGCCTCCGCCCGGTGCAGATCCGTGAGGGGCGGGCGAATCCGCACCCGTTCGCGGCGCCTCCCCGTCCTCTCCGGCCGCCCCTTGCCTCTCAACGAGCCCGCCCGCCTCGAAGTCCACGCCCGACGAACCCTAGATCTGAGGTTGACTTCCCCCCTCGTTTTCTTCCAAGTCCCGAGATTCTCACGTTATGGTGCCATGTTCATCACATCATATATCCTTGCATACAGCCCCGTTTTGCGTGCATGATATATCAAAATGTTCATCATGAGATGTTCTTAATTTTGTTCCATTGTGCCATGTCTGTTTGAGTTCATCTTGATGCCATTTTCATAGATGCAAGAGTGAAATATGATGTTTACTGCTGTTACTTATCAGATTATGATGTTTTGTCATTTTTGTTGCATTTGATGTGTGCATCTTATGAGCATGAGATCTACATGTGTTTTGAACTATGACATGCCTTCTTTACAGAGGTGCTATCCATGTATTTTTGTGATCTGTGTGGTGACTAGCACAAGCATGCAAACTAGGCTTCGTGATGTTGCTGTTTTCAGGGACTTAGGATGTTGCCAAGTCCTTTTCCTGCTGTTATTTTGATGCCATGTAAACTTGATGCTACAGTGAGATTAGTGCTTATTTTGAGATACTTCTGTAAGGGTGTTTTGAACATGTGGTTTTGGTCTATCCATCCGTGCCCCCGTTTGCAATTCTGGAGTAATCTAGCATGTCATTTTCTTGCTCTATTTTTGCTATAAAATGTTCCTGGCAGATTGTTTACATGGTATTCAATTTTGCCAAGGTTGTTGTAGTTGATCCTTGCATTCTATGAGCTTGTTCTTGCCATGGTTAGTTTCATAAACATGTCTTCTTGCAGTTACTATGCTTATCTTGTCATGCAATGACTTGTGGTGAGTTAATCGAGCTTGCAAAGATGCCTTCATAATTCTGTTAATGCCATGCTCTGTTTTTCTGTTAAGTCTGAATCTGTTAACGAAACTTGCTATCATGGGTGCCATCATATCTTCTGATCCTTTTTGGCTCATGGTCAGTAAGGGACTTTTGTTCTCTACGTTTAGTATTATCATGCCATGCCTTAAGTTTCTACGATATGTTCCTGTAGTATGATGTTTGCTTGCCCTAAACATTGCTTGCTGATGCTGTTTCTGCCATGTTAGTATTTTCACAAAGTCTGTGGTGCGGTTATCTTTTGCACTTTTTCCATGCTTGTTTGAACCTGCTTTTGTGTGATCTAGACGTAACTCAGTGTTCATCTTTTGTCAAGCATCTCTTGCAGATCACTGCCATATACTTTGTTGCTATGTTGGAGTACAGTAGATTAGTTTCTTGTTGCATGCTAAGTAGCATCGTGCTGTTAATCGCAGAATTGTGTCATTCTTGTTTTGCTTGCCATTTGCAAACCGTGCATCCGTTTCCGGTGATCTTTATATCGATTTCAACCGAATTCACCTCATCTTACCAGCGGCATACTTGGTTTGCCAAGTTGATGCCTTGACCATTCGTTCCCTTCCGGAGCACGCTTATGCATTGCATATCATATCTTGCATATCATGCCATGTATTGCATCATCTTGCTTGTGCATTGCACCGTGATTGATTGTTGTTCCATTGCTTGTGTTCTTGCCTTGGGTAGAGCTGGGAGATGAGTACGTGAACGAGGAACCTGTTGAGTACGCTAACGAGGATCAAGCTTTCGACAACTCTATTGAGCCGGGACGGGGTGCCGGATCTGGCCGGCCCCTCGCCGGATCTGGCACCAGCGGAGGCGGCGGCGACGGCGCAGAAGTGAGGCTACCGGGAGCGGTGACGGCTCCGTGACGCCAGCGGCGGCTCGGCGACGCGGGCGAAGAACGTGGCACGACGCTCGGGCGGCGGGCCGACGCGGGGCGCGTGGAGGTGCGGGCGACGATGGGCTCGGGAGGGCGGCCACGGGCCCGGCGAGATGGCGGTGGCGCTGGTGGCGGGCGCCACGTGGCGGCCTCCGATTGGCCGCGGGCGGCGGCGGGCGATTTTTCCGGCGCCTCCGGACGTGTCCGGCGCGCGGAGGGAGCGGGGCTAGGGTTTTGGACTGCGGGATTTGGAAGGGGAGGACCTACTTATAGGTAGAGGGAGCTAGGAGAGTCCAAATGAGGTGCGGTTTTCGCCCACACGATCATGATCCAACGATGGAGAGCATGGAAGTGGTTTAGATGGGTTATTGGGCTGTTTTGCAGGGGTGTTGGGCTGCAACACACAAGAGGCCTTTGCGGTTACCCGGTTAACTGTTGGAGCATCAAACGGCCTCCAAATGGAACGAAACTCGACAGGTGGTCTACCGGTGGTGTACCAAGGCCACTTGGCAAACCTCGATCCATTCCGAGAACGTTTAACACCCGCTCATGAAAAGAGACAAGAGGGGTGCGCCGGTGCATGTGGGAGTGTCGGATTGCAAAACGGACAACGGGGAAAATGCTCGGATGCATGAGACGAACGCGTTTGCAAATGAGATGCACATGATGACATGATATGAAATGCATGACATGAACAAAATGCCAAACAAAAGACAAAAACCCAACCACAGAGGGAATATCATAACACACAGCCGAAAATGGTAAGAGCTGGACTTACAAATATGGAAAGATACATCCGGGGTGTTACATGAGCTTGAGTTGATGAACATGGGCCGTACTGGGCCACCACTTGAGCCACGCCGCAGGCCGCAGGTAGGCAAGTCTGGGGACCCCCGTTCCCAGAACGCCGACATATATTCCAACTCCGAGAGGCTTGCACCAGTCCATAAATGGATCGCGGGAGCTTGCACACTTTGTTAGCACCTTTAGGATCGACAAAACCTTCTGGTTGCATCATATACAACTCTTCTTTAAGATATCCATTAAGGAATGTAGTTTTGACATCCATTTGCCAGATTTTATAATCATAAAATGCGGCAATTGCTAACATGATTCAGACAGACTTAAGCATCGCTATGGGTGAGAAGGTCTCATCGTAGTAAACTCCTTGAACTTGTCGAAAACCTTTCGCAACAAGTCGAGCTTTGTAGACAGTAACATTACCGTCAGCGTCAGTCTTCTTCTTGAAGATCCATTTATTCTCTATGGCTTGCCGATCATCGGGCAAGTCAACCAAAGTCCACACTTTGTTCTCATACATGGATCCCATCTCAGATTTCATGGCCTCAAGCCATTTCACAGAATCTGGGCTCGTCATCGCTTCCTCATAGTTCGTAGGTTCGTCATGGTCAAGTAACATGACGTCCAGAATAGGATTATCGTACCACTCTAGCGCGGAATGTACTCTAGTTGACCTACGAGGTTCGATAGTAACTTGATCTGAAGTTTCATGATCATCATCATTAGCTTCCTCACTAATTGGTATAGGAATCACTAGAACTGATTTCTATGATGAACAACTTTCCAATTCGGGAGAAGGTACAATTACCTCATCGTGTTCTACTTTCCTCCCACTCACTTCTTTCGAGAGAAGCTCCTTCTCTAGAAAGGATCTATTCTTAGCAATGAATATCTTGCCTTCGGATCTGTGATAGAAGGTGTATCCAACAGTCTCCTTTGGGTATCCTATGAAGACACATTTCTCCAATTTGGGTTCGAGCTTATCAGGTTGATGCTTTTTCACATAAGCATCGCAGCCCCAAACTGTAAGAAACGACAACCTGGGTTTCTTGCCAAACCACAGTTCATATGGTGTCATCTCAACGGATTTAGATGGTGCCCTATTTAACGTGAAGGCAGCCGTCTCTAAATCATAACCCCAAAACGATAGCGGTAAATCAGTAAGAGACATCATAGATCACACCATATCTAATAAAGTGCGGTACGACATACGGACACACCATTACGCTGTGGTGTTCCGGGTGGTGTGAGTTGTGAAACTATTCCGCATTGTTTCAAATGAAGACCAAACTCGTAACTCAAATATTCACCTCCACGATCAGATCGTAGAAACTTTATTTTCTTGTTACGATGATTTTCCACTTCACTCTGAAATTCTTTGAACTTTTCAAATGTTTCAGACTTATGTTTCATCAAGTAGATATACCCATATATGCTCAAATCATCTGTGAAGGTCAGAAAATAACGATATCCGCCGCGAGCCTCAACACTCATCAGACCGCATACATCAGTATGTATTATTTCCAATAAGTCTGTTGCTCGCTCCATTGTTCCGGAGAACGGAGTCTTAGTCATCTTGCCCATAAGGCATGGTTCGCAAGCATCAAGTGATTCACAATCAAGTGATTCCAAAAGCCCATCGGCATGGAGTTTCTTCATGCGCTTTACACCAATATGACCTAAACGGTAGTGCCACAAATAAGTTGCACTATCATTATTAACCTTGCATCTTTTGGCTTGAATGTTATGAATATGGGTATCACTATAATCAAGATTCAAAAATAGACCACTCATCAAGGGTGCATGACCATAAAAGATATTACTCATATAAATAGAACAACCATTATTCTCTGATTTAAATGAATAACCATCTCGCATCAAACAAGATCCAGATATAATGTTCATGCTTAACACTGGCACCAAATAACAATTATTCAGTTCTAAAACTAATCCCGATGGTAGATGTAGAGGTAGCGTGCTGATGGCGATCACATCGACTTTGGAACCATTTCCCACGCGCATCGTCACCTCGTCCTTAGCCGATCTTCGCTTAATCCGTAGCCCCTGTTTCGAGTTGCAAATATGAGCAACATAACCAGTATCAAATACCCAGGCGCTACTACGAGCATTAGTAAGGTACACATCAATAACATGTATATCAAATATAACTTTCACTTTGCCATCCTTCTTATCCGCCAAATACTTGGGGCAGTTCCGCTTCCAGTGACCAGTCCCTTTCCAGTAGAAGCACTCAGTCTCAGGCTTAGGTCCAGACTTGGGTTTTTCACTTGAGCAGCAACTTGCTTGCCGTTCTTCTTGAAGTTCCCCTTCTTCTCTTTTCCCTTTTTCTTGAAACTAGTGGTCTTGTTAACCATCAACACTTGATGCTCCTTCTTGATTTCTACCTCCGTAGCTTTTAGCATTGTGAAGAGTCAGGAATTGTCTTATCCATCCCTTGCATATTATAGTTCATCACGAAGCTTTTGTAGCTTGGTGGCAGTGATTATAGAACTCTGTCAATGACACTATCATCAGGAAGATTAACTCCTGTTGAGTCAAGTGGTTGTGGTACCCAGACATTCTGAGTATATGTTCACTGACAGAACTATTCTCCTCCATCTTGCAGCTATAGAACTTATTGGAGACTTCATATCTCTCAAACCGGACATTTACTTGAAATATTAACTTCAACTCCTGGAACATCTCATATGCTCCATGACGTTCAAAATGTCGTTGAAGTCCCGGTTCTAAGCCATAAAGCATGGCACACTGAACTATTGAGTAGTCATCAGCTTTGCTCTACCAGACGTTCATAACGTCCGGAGTTGCTCATGCAGCGGGTCTTGCACCTAGCGGTGCTTCCAGGACGTAATTCTTCTATACAACAGTGAGGATAATTGTCAAGTTACGGACCCAGTCCGTGTAGTTGCTACCATCATCTTTCAACTTAGCTTTCTCTAGGAATGCATTAAAATTCAAAGGAACGGTAGCACGGGCCATTGATCTACAACAACATAGACATGGAAAAACTATCAGGTACTAAGTTCATGATAAATTAAAGTTCAATTAATCATACTACTTAAGAACTCCCACTTAGATAGACATCCCTCTAGTCATATAAATGATCACGTGATCCAAATCAACTAAACCTTGTCCGATCATCTCGTGAGATGGAGTAGTTTTCAATGGTGGACATCACTATGTTGATCATATCTACTATATGATTCATGTCCGATCTTTCGATCTCAGTGTTCCAAGGCCATATCTGCATATGCTAGGCTCGCCAAGTTTTAACCCGAGTATTCTATGTGTGCAAAACTGGCTTGCACCCGTTGTATGTGAACGTAGAGCTTATCACACCCGATCATCACATGGTGTCTCGGCACGATGAACTGTAGCAATGGTGCATACTTAGGGAGAACACTTGTACGTTGAAATTTAGTGAGGGGTCATCTTATAATGCTACCGCCTTACTAAGCAAAATAAGATGCATAAAGGATAAACATCACATGCAATCAAAATAAGTGATATGATATGGCCATCATCATCTTGTGCCTTTGATCTCCATATCCAAAGCACCGTCATGATCACCATCATCACCGGCGGGACACCTTGATCTCCATTGTAGCATCGTTATTGTCTCGCCAATTGTTGCTTCTATGACTATCGCTCCCGCTTAGTGATAAAGTAAAGCAATTACATGGCGATTGCATTTCATACAATAATGATACAACCATAAGGCTCCTGCTAGTTGCCGATAACTTCTACAAAACATGATCATCTCATGCAACAATTCATATATCATCATGTCTTGACCATATCACATCACAACTTGCCCTGCAAAAACAATCTAGACGTCCTCTACTTTGTTGTTGCAAGTTTTACGTGGCTGCTACGGGCTTAGCAAGAACCGTTCTCACCTACGCATCAAAACCACAATGATTTTTTGTCAAGTGTGTTGTTTTAACCTTCAACAAGGACCGTGCATAGTCAAACTCGATTCAACTAAAGATGGAGAAACAGACACCCACTAGCCACCTGTGTGCGAAGCACGTCGGTAGAACCAGTCTCATGAACGCGGTCATGTAAGGTCGGTCTAGGCCACTTCATCCAACAATACCTCCGAATCAAAGTAAGACATTGCTGGTAAGCAGTATGACTATTATCGCCCACAACTCATTGTGCTCTACTCGTGCATATAACATCTATGCATAGACCTGGCTCGGATGCCACTGTTAGGGAACACAGTATTTCAAAAAAAAATCCTACGATCACGCAAGATCTATCTAGGAGATGCATAGCAACGAGCGGGGAGAGTGTGTCCACGTACACTCGTAGACCGAAAGCGGAAGCGTCTAGTAACACGGTTGATGTAGTCGAACGTCTTCGTGATCCAACAGATCCAAGCACCGAACATACGGCACCTTCGCGTTCAACACACGTTCAGCTCGATGACGTCCCTTGAGCTCTTGATCCAGTTGAGGCCGAGTGAGAGTTCTGTCAGCACGACGTTGTGGCGACGGTGATGATAAAGTTACCGACGCAGGGCTTCGCCTAAGAACTACGACGATATGACCGAGGTGTGTAACTGTGGAGGGGGTAACCGCACACGGCAAAGAGAAGGCTTGGTGTGTGTTTGGGGTGCCCCCCTCCCACGTATATAAAGGGGGAGGAGAGGTGGCTGGCCCAAGGGGGGCGCGCCATTGGGGGTAGTCCTACTTGGACTCCCGGTCCAAGTAGGATCCCCCCTTTCCTATTCCCACTAGGAGAAGGAGGGAAGGAGGAGGAGGAGAGAAGGAAAGGGGGGCCACCCCCCAACCCTAGTCCAATTCGGTTTGGGCTTGGGGGGCACGCGCCTCCACCTGTCCGCCGCCTTTTCTCTCCACTAGGGCCCATGAAGTCCCATTAACTCCCAGGGGGGTTCGGTAACCCCCAGTACTTCAGAAAATGTCTGAACCTTTTCGAAACCATTCCGGTGTCCAAACACAACCTACCAATATATCAATCTTGTCCAAACACAACCTTCTAATATATCAATCTTGTCCAAACACAACCTTCCAATATATCAATCTTTATATCTAGACCATTTCGAGACTCCTCGTCATGTTCGTGATATCATCCGGGACTCCGAACAAACTTCGGTACATCAAATCACATAACTCTTAATACAAATCGTCATCGAACGTTAAGCGTGCGGACCCTACGGGTTCGAGAACTATGTAGACATGACCGAGACACATCTCCGGTCAATAACCAATAGCGGAACCTGTATGCTCATATTGGCTCCTACATATTCTACGAAGATCTTTATCGGTCAAACCGCATAACAACATACGGTGTTCCCTTTTTAATCGGTATGTTACTTGCCTGAGATTTGATCATCGGTATCACCTTACCTAGTTCAATCTCGTTACCGGCAAGTCTCTTTACTTGTTCCGTAATGCATCATCCCGTAACTAACTCATTAGTCACATTGCTTGCAAGGCTCATAGTGATGTGCATTACCAAGAGGGCCCAGAGATACCTCTCCGATACACGGAGTGACAATTCCTAATCTTGATCTATGTCAACTCAACAAACACCATCGGAGACACCTGTAGAGCATCTTTATAATCACCCGTTGTGACGTTTGATAGCACACAAGGTATTCCTCCGGTATTCGGGAGTTTCATAATCTCATAGTCAGAGGAACATGTATAAGTCATGATGAAAGCAATAGCAATAAAACTAAATGATCATTAATGCTAAGCTAACGGATGGTTCATGTCCATCACATCATTTTCTAATGATGTGATCCCGTTGATCAAATGATAACACATGTTTATGGCTAGGAAACTTAATCATCTTTGATTAACGAGCTAGTCAAGTAGAGGCATAGTAGGGACACTCTGTTTGTCTATGTATTCACACATGTACTAAGTTTCCGATTAATACAATTTTAGCATCAATAATAAACATTTATCATGATATAAGAAAATATAAATAACAACTTTATTATTGCCTCTAGGGCATATTTCCTTCATCATTAGCGACATAACACAATGGAAAGTACGTCTCATCGTAATAAGATGTGATATGAACACCAAAGAATCTAAGCTTCTGACATATTGAGCGATAAAGGTCATGCTATGAGTACAAATTTTACTTCCAAATTAGGCATGCAGATCGCTAATTGTATGATATAGCTATCACCTTTGCTACACAAAAATGTTATCTATGTTGGAATCAACATGTAAAGGTAAGAGGAAAAAGAGAAATAAAGTGAAAAAAGAAGGGCACGACAAGGGCCCTTAGACATAATTTTTTTGTGCGTGTGTGTTCTGTGTAATTTTGACGTGATTGATCAGTGGGCGAAATTCCAACAATCTATTGGTACTTAGGTACATGGTAATTATTTAACACTAACATTGCAAGAAAAAGGACAATACCATTTCCATATTTCTCTCTAATCTATACAACCATCAGAATGTCGCAGATTATAGGCCACCTAATGTTCTGAAGTAGCACCATCAGATCTCTTATCCAAGCAGCACAGATCAAGAACATTTATCTTCAGTAGTATTACATAGATATTGCCAACCAAAAATCTACAACCAATACATCTCTCCTTTGTTGAAGACATCTCACCATTCAAACCTGAAGTATTCTAGTAAAACTGAACAGAAATAAATACTACAACTATCCAAAAATAGTAATATTACACATGAAGAATAGAATAACTCATATAATATAAAATGATTTGCTAGCTACTATGAGAATGATGAGTTATTTGCAGCACTGCATCTTTTTCTGAACATTGCTATCTCTTTAATTTAGTAATGTATATAAGTCAAAAGTATAAGACATAAAACCTACAAAGTTCTGGTTGACAAGCATCACATAATATAGCTTCAGAGTTATGATTGGCAAGCATCGTCAGGTGACCAACCTTCAGTCAAGATGGCAATATGGCATTATCTTCTCCTTTCCTATTCTTGTTCCTCCTAGGCTACTCGTGCACCACATCACCCAGCCAGGCGATCGACCCTACCTGTCCACCTGTAAAGTGGGTTGTGGTCAAAACCTGCCAGACGCCATCATCACACATGCCAGTCCGGTGTTCCCATGCCGACAATGCCCTAACATGACAATTTTTTGCATGATCTTCAGGTAGCATGACCGGCTAGGATATTGTGGCTACATTCCTGGCAACAAAGGAGGATAAGACTGAAGATGATTTCATTGATGTGGTTATAAGAAACAGAAAGAAAGAAACAATGGTCATGCAAATGAACAAAAGCACGAACATCTCACTCCTCTCTTTGGCAGTGAAGAAAGATCTTAGCATCCTACAGTAAGCTCCTCTCTTCCTCTCTATGAGCAGATACTGCAAGTTAGAAACTTTGGAGATATTAACTCAACAAAAGAAGCTATAAAATAAGATAATCAAGAACATATTGAGGTGATACATAGTTTGTGCAACACACACACATTAAATAATCATGAAATCAACACAGCCTAGAAAATATGATTGAATGATGATGCCAATAAGACAACAACAAATGCAGAATAATTCTCACCAACAAATAATTAAGAAAACTGACCACCAGTTAATAAAGATACGGCTAGGAGATAAACATCGATAAAAGATTAACGGTTACTTGTAGAAATATAGAAACGAAACTACTTTATGGACGACAGTTTGCTAGCCGACCCTTGCACAACGACTGATCCAAGGGTGCTAATCCATGCACCAGATGTAATGAAAGGCTCAGCTCAATCATCGTGCATAAATCGTTCAAATAGTGTCGTGTGTGTAGCATTGCTCATATAGAAATAGCATTGTAATCACAATGTGTTGAAGAAATATAAAGAACATGCATGTTTACGTGTCAGTGGCTATCCAATCAGCTATCTTCTATGTGCGTCTGTTGCTAGTCAATCCACTTATTCGAGCTACCCTGCTACCCAGGTTTGATAGCTCCCGAGGCAAGCCAGCTTTGCTGCATGTAGAAAGTAGAAACTATACAAAAAAAGAGGATTAATTGTTTATCGATAATCCTTTTTAATGTTATGACTATAAGGATATATTTTTTCCGATCCACACGGGAAAATATATTGCTCCAGTAATTCTCAATGTATATTGTTTACCATGGTTTTAATCAACCTGCCGTCAAACCCAGTGCATATATTGTTTGCCATGGTTTTATTCTCCACTTGATCTAAAAAATCATTCATTCTCCATTAAAATCGAAATATGAACCTAATCAATCTAACAGGACAACTCAGTACGCTGAATAAATCAAGATTAATGCAAGCAGTAAGAAAGAGCCGCACAGTCTACCAAAGATTAATGACAACAATGGGAGAGGTCGGAGATTGACGCACCTGTGATGGTGTCCTCGATGGAACAAAGAGAGTCCTGAAGTCTGGGATGTTGGCCTTCCACGCATCCTCATACATTTGCTACGCCTCATGCAGACACCGCTTCCTTGCCTTGGGGAGAGGCCGACGAGCGTGGTGGTGCCGAGCATGACCCGCCACAGCGTGATGTTGATGACGAAGCCGTCGCGCAGATGAGCACCATGTAGTTGCGCCGCGAACGCATCGACCTGCAGCCAAGTCTTCCCGGTACTACGCCACAACGCTCCTGGCCTGCTGCCCTAGCTTGTTCATCCCAGACGTGGTGAAGAAACGGGGGGAGGAAGTGGAAGGGTAAGGCAGGAGGGGGGAGCAAAGGGCGCCGCCGGCCGCAGGGGCGCAGAAACACGTGTAGGTGTAGATGGCGGCGCCCAGCCATGCGAGGCGTGGGGCGGCAGGCGGAGGCGTCGAGGCGCAGAAGGAGGGGCCACGGGGGAGATTTTTGTTCCAGAGATGCAAGGTAGGGGATCGTTCATGTCCACTTTTCCTTTTACGAGGGATGGAGGCTATCGATAGAGATACGCCGGGGCGATCAATAAGGCGAACGAAAGGAAACCAACACTTTGATTGATCGATCGCTTTTTTTGTGGGTAGATTGATCGATTGCTTGGTAACAAGACGAAGAGAAACGACAACGTACTCCTCCATTAGAAAAGTTAGGATTTAGAATTAGAGGCAAAAGGCAAAGATCAATGCATTAGAAAAGTTAGGATTTAGAATTGATTGTCATGAAACTGAATTTAATTGATTGGTAACATGCTATCATTTGTTGCCCGTTTGTAACATGTCTAGTTAGGAAATTTTGAAAAGGTTATAAAAGTTTTCATTGTGAGGATAAAAAACCAAGGTGAGGAGATATGGTGCACTAGTAGAAAAAGGGTCAAATGTGAAGCACAATAGTGCCGGTTTGAATTTCAGCCGGTACTAATGTGTACACTAGTGCCGGTTCGTGGCGTCGATCAATAGCACCGGTTCGTGGCGAACCTTTAGTACCGGTTCATGCCACGAACCGGTACTAAAGAGGCTGTGTCAGCCTGCGGTCAGGCTATGGCCCCACCATCACCATTTAGTGCCGGTTCATACCACAAACTGGTACTAATGAGGTTATGGCAAGCTGTTTTTAGTCCTACCTCGCTCCCCTAACAAGCCTTTTACCACCTTAAATATGTTATTTCTCAAACTATAACAAGCACTTGGTCTTCATTGAACTCTATGTGTAGAATTTGTGGCCGCAATATGAGTCTTCATCGGTTTATAAATCGTTGATGACTCATATTGACAATTCAGATTGTACACACAAAGATCATTGATGATCAATGTATTTTTGATGTTATAAGATCATATTGACAATTTAGACTGTAAAAAAATATAAAATCATGATCTAAATGCTCTTATATTTTTTGCGTTCAGTATGCACCATTCAAAGCGACGCCATCAACTTTCAACCGTTTATGCCTTCATTTGCTATTTTTCATGCATTTAATGATTTGTTTTGAGAACTAAATGACCTGGAAATTGAAAAGCACTACAAATAAACTCTGAAAAAGTTGAAACTTGGCATGGTATCATCATTTCACCCACATATCATGTTCAAAATAGTAGAGAGGGTTACGGCAAAAACTGGATCCACTTCGTTTACAAACTGGACAATCTCTTTCGAAGTATTCAGGTTTATGACGAAATTAAACTCATCTGTTACAAAAGCATTTCATTTTTTAAATTTATTACAACTCCAGACTTTTTGTGCATTCAGTATGCACCATTCAACTGCTAAGCGGGAGGAGCTCTTAAGTACCGGTTCCAACTACTAGGCGGGAGGAGCTGTTTAGTACCGGTTCGTGGCGAACCTTTAGCACCGGTTCGTGCCACGAACTGGTACTAATGAGGTTGTGTCAGGTAAGGCTGGGGCCCCACGAGCACCTTTAGTACCGGTTCATGGATGAACCAGTACTACAGTTTCTTAGTAAGCTGTTTTTTAGTCCCACCTCGCGAAGAGAGAGGGACTAGGAAGAGGCTCAATGCTCATGTTGCTTAGCTTCAAGCCTTCAGAAATATGATAGACTGCACGTAGCTATGCGCAGTGCAGTTTACACTATTCCGAAAGGCTTGAAGCAAATTAACGAGCATTGCACCTCTTTTTTATTTTTAATAACTTATTACAACTCCGGACTTCTTCTGTTATGGCAAAAACTAATTGCACGTCGGCATTTCTTTTTCTTAAACTTTGGTTATAACTCCAGACTTTGACCATCAAGTTTTGCAGAAAAGAAAAAATAGCAGAAAAAAACTATAGCTGAAAAGAAAAAAACTATATAAAATGACCGTGAAATTGAAAATCACTACAAAATGTTGAATTTTGGCAAACTAGATGAAAAACTACTCACAAATAAATAAAAGAAAATAAATATAACAGAAAAGAAAAAACTATACAAAAAACTACGCAGAAATAAATAGAAGAAAATAAAGCAGAAAAGAAAAAACTATAAAAAAATTGGGGCGCTGCCCTGTGGGCCTGCTAGGCCACGGGCGTGCAACTACAGGCCTTAAAGGCCCAACAGACTCACAGGGCAGCGCGCAGAATTAGGCCACAAGCCTGCTATATAGAGGAGTTCAAAGAGGTAGCCGCGGCTGGGTTTATAAACCAGTGCGGCTGCCCTTCGCCCGGCGAGGTGGGACTAAACTTTGGGGTGGCAGCGCGAGGCCTTTAGTACCGGTTGGTGGCTCCAACCGGTACTAAAGTGATCTTTAGTACCGGTTGGAGCCACCAACCGGTACTAAAGGCCTGCTCTTCCTGCCTCTTGGCCTGGCCAAAGTTGGCCTTTAGTACCGGTTGGTGGCTCCAACCGGTACTAAAGGCCCATCCTATATATATAGCACTTACGAAATTCAGTTACATCTCCCCACTTCGTCTCCAACCTCTCGCGACATCGCCGCGCGCCGCTCGATCCCGTCGTCGCCGCCCGTCGCCCGTCGTCCGTCGTCGTCGTCGCTGTCCGCCGTCGTCGCTCGTCGTCGTCGTCGTGCGCGCCGCCGCCGCTTAACGCCGCCGTCGTCTGTCGTCGCGCCATGTCCCAGACGTCTCGCGCCCCGCCCGTCGCCGGCGCCCCGCCCGTCTTGCCGCCGCCCCTTTTAAGATCAGACGCGCCCCTTTCGTCAGTCTGAGGGGTGGCGGCGTCTGGGCATATGTATACACACATACACATATACACACACATATATACACATACACACACTACACACATACACACACACACATTATTTTACTTATTTTCTGTTTTCTGTTTTCTGTTTTTAGAAAATTTAATTAGATATTAATTAGCTAGGTATGTGAGATTTGAACTAGTTGAATAATTAATATAACTAGTTTATTTTAGTAAGAAAATTGTCGAACTAGTTTATTTAGGTATATGAGATTTGAACTAGTTGAATAATTAATATAACTAGTTTATTTTAGTAAGAAAATTGTCGAACTAGTTTATTTAGGTATTTGAGGTTTGAACTAGTTGAATAATTAATATAACTAGTTTATTTTTAGTAAGAAAATTGTCGAACTAGTTTATTTAGGTATATGAGATTTGAACTAGTTGAATAATTAATATAACTAGTTTATTTTAGTAAGAAAATTGTCGAACTAGTTTATTTAGGTATTTGAGATTTGAACTAGTTCAATAATTAATAGTAATGTCAATTGTTAGAGATGAATATAGTTAGATATATATTTGAATTGGCTAGATATTAATTAATGTTAGATAGTAATAAGTGTTTAATGTTTCACCTATATGAACATATAGGAAATGTCATCTGACGACGAAAAATATTTCATTATGTGCGAACACTGTGAAGACCAGCGTGGCCTGTGCGACAGAAATTTCCTTGTTGATGGTAGGCGCTTCAGCATCAAGCTGAATGAGACATTCGAAGTGGATACAGTAAGTCACAACGGCAATTATTATTTGAATACAAAACATATGCTTCAATTGCTTCAACTTATAATTTTAAAGCATGACTTATGCTTCATTTGCTTCAACTTATAAATTTAAATTTTCACTATTCTACTAGCGCATCCCCTGCCATGCAAGAATTTTTGTCTTGGATAAGATAGGTTTTAGTGCTATAGATGATATGGAGGTAAAGAGAGTTTACTTGAAGACGGAGCATGGGTATACTTTCAACGTCAAATTATATAATGGAGACACATATACCCATTTTGAATGCAAAACTTGGCAAGCACTATGCAAGGCTTATGCATTTGAGCCTGATATGGTTATCACCTTTGATATTCGTCCGGAAGATGATATTGAAGGTAATATAGACATCTGGGTCGATGTGCAAACGCCTCCAGTTCTACCATTATATGAGTTTTTCTCAACCATGCATGCATATGTTTATGTCTTTGATACAGTTTATTAAAAAATAGTTGACAACTAATTTGTATTGTCAGCTTATTTCGGTTCAAGCAAACATGTCCGGCGCTTGGTAGACATGACCTACTACTGCCCCGGGGCTCAACTAAACTGTGAGGAGATAAGTCATTATGTGGCTTGAGGATCTTAATACTGTCAAGACAAAAAAAATTCCTAAACTTAGAAATGTTAGTACTCAAAACGTGCGACCAATGGTGATCGTATTGAACTACGGTCACATCTATAATCGAAAGATGGTAAGATTTTAACTATTTGTCCTTAATTAGTGCATCTTTGCATACATTATTTTTGAAGCTAAACTTTCATTGCTTAGTACATTAATTACTATACGATGTTCTTTCATCAACAGGGACTTCCGATGACAGTTGTGCCTCAGTGGATCGAGACAAAAGGTCGCATGTCAATGGTTAGCTTAAGACCAAGATTTCCTACATTACACATGAGTGCATTTAGGATTTCTGAAAGCGAAGAATGCTTAATAGTGAAAGATTGGAGCAAAATTGTAAACGATCGCAGAGAAGTACTAGGGGGCAGCAAGGAGAAGCGCAACCCAAGATTAGGAGACAGATTCATCTGCATGCTCCAGTATGATGAAGATGGAGAGCTATACACGTTCTATGCTATTCTACCTGGGAGGGAGCAGCAGGAGTAGCTAGTTCATGCTCTTAATTAATTAGTACTTGTCCTCTCTCATGCATGTCCGTATTGTCTTGAACTTCGATGTTGGTGATGATTATGTTGAACTCGATGATATCTTTGCTTCTGTTACAAAGTGAACTCGATGATTATGTTGGTGATTAGATAGCTAGCGGTAATGACTATGATGATTAAATAGTAGTGGTAACTATAATGACGACTATGATGATTTTTAGCTAGCTAAAGTTTATTTATTTATTAACATGCGATGATGATGATGATGATGATGATGATGATGATGATGACCACTACAACTCACTATAACGTAAAAAAATCCTAAATTAAATTGATAACACAAATTTAATTGAAAAATAAAAAATAAAACAAAAACCCACAAACATTTAGTACCGGTTGGTGTTACCAACCGGTACTAAAGGGCTCCCTGCCCCCGGAGCTGCCTCGTGCCACGTGGTTAGCCTTTAGCACCGGTTCGTGCTGAACCGGTACTAAAGGGGAGGGGGGCCTTTAGTGACCACACTTTAGTGCCGGTTGTGGAACCGGCACTAAAGGGCCTTACGAACCGGTGCTATTGCCCAGTTTTGCACTAGTGGTGGTGGGATGTGAGACAAAAATAAACCAGACGAAAAAAAGCCGTGGACACAATCCTACCAACTCAAACATTAGGAGTAGAGATAGAAGCATATTTTCCCTCCCTTAATAGCTTCTACATGGAGACCTTAATCGTGTAAAGCTATCTATTTTCGACATGCTGGACAAATTGTACACAATGGTAAAAAAGGGACCGTGCAAGAAACTGGGCCAAAACTTACTCATTAAGGCCCCGCTTGGATTGTCGGTTCGCTAGTAAATACACCCGTAAAAGATACGGACCTCAAGCCGTCGCTTCTGTTTCCAGCCGAAAATCAAAGGGAGCCGGTAATATACACCTGTAGATTAATTCCGGATGTATAAGTTTACACCCATACCAAGCGGGGCCTAAAGAGTGAAGGATGTCTAAAAATGGATTGGTGGTGACGCATGAATACCCAGCGACGCTAGATCGAATCAAAGGTTCCCAAGCAACATTAATGTGGAGATGCTTGCATCACCCATAATAATTACAAGTGTTCTGCGCATAGTGGGGCAAAAAATATTTGCATAAAACTAACTTATTGTTTTAATAAGACGAACACCACCTCGTTATCAGTGTACCCAAACTATAGTCACCAACACACCTACTCAATAACATAGGAGTTGGGTTTGGAGAATCAAATAAAGTAATATCGTAAATTCGGGTTTGATGCACCGATTAAACGCAACTTTTGTATAAATAAAAGAAAATTAAGTCACCCGAGACTACACTACAATTGTTTCATGGTGAAGGTTACCGATCAAAGATACTACTCTGTGAGAATATTACCCTTAATTAGGAAAGCTACATGTTTGTGACATGCTGGACGAATTGGACGCAGTGGTAGGAGAGGAACCATGCAAGAATTGGACGAGAAACATGAAGATTAAGTAGGGGAGGATACTGACGCATGAATACACCCTCGCTGTCAGTTGTTCGTGACCAGGATTTCGGGGCGCTGGATACAGCTTTGCTTGCTTCGGGTCTCGGCCCCTCTGTCGGCCTTTCCATGCGTAATCAAGTGGTTACGGGCCCGCCTTCCTTAAACCCGCTGCAACCGCCGGCTTTCGCCCCTCTAACCCTATCAGAGCCTGCTGGCCACCCCTCCTTTGTCGATTCTTCTTGCTCGGGTCCGCTTCCCAGCCACCTTTCTGTCTCCCCTGCTGACGCGCACGTCTTCCAAATCAACCGATCAACCACCCCCCGCCATGCAACTTATGTGGAGGCCCTTTTATCTCGTAATCTGGTGCAGCCAGGGTCATCATATCCCTCACGTCCCGCTCCATATCCTTCCTTCAGATATGGCAAGCCTGCCGATCTTCACCGCCGCTGCTTTCGATGTCTCTCATACAGTCATAGACGCCGGGATTGTAGGGATCCGGCTGTTTGTTGGTTATGTCGTAAGGTAGGCCATCTCAGCTTCCAGTGCTCCATTCGCGTCTACAGCCCTTTGCATTCGGGCCCTTCATATACCTCCTCTTCTGTTCCAAACATCGCTCCATCCAGCCGCTATCCTCCCTCATCTGAGCTAGCTCTAGCTCTGCCTCCTCCGCGCCCTTGTGCCCGAGCTCCTCCTCCTCTCCCTGCACCCATGGAGCCAGTAGTCAGTGGTCTCCCAACCTCGCTCGACGTCCACTACCCCATGATCCCTGACCAGAACACCCTTGTTTGTCTGAATCACATCTCGCCACCTCGCCCCAACTTCCTTCCTTGGCTCTGACGCGTTTTCCAGCAGCGGCTTGGCACGACTGCCGTCCGCTTTGCTGGGTCGGCTGTGGGCACAATTTTTTTCGTCTTCCAGCGTGAGGAGGAGCAGCTAGTCACGCTCCATGCGAGCCCTCTCTTTGTTGGCTCTCGCACGGTCTGGATCCTCCCCCATGGTGCGGGGGATAATGCCTTCTCTTTCTCCTTCAAGCATGTCGTCAATATCTCGCTGGAAAAGCTCCCGTTCGAGCTGTGGAACTAGCGCGGAGTGGCCGCAGCTGTTGCCGGCTTCGCCAGCATCCTGCGTGTTGAGCATGCCTCTCTCTACGGCAGTGAGTTCGCATGCATCTTCACGCTGGTCAAGGTCGAGGCTCTCTAGCACATCCCTCACCACCTCGCTTTCCACCGCTTCGATGGAGCCGGAGCATACGCTGACATTCTCATTAATGAGATATGGGACGTCGCACGTTCGCTTGGTGCCCCCTCTGCTCCTCCCATGCCTCCGGTGAGCCACCATGAGGATGGCAGCCATGGTGGTGGTGCTCTACCGAGAACGCTCCCTCGGCAGGGTTTCGCTCACTCTCGTGGGGCACGCTCGGCACGCGCCGCTCCTGGCCACTTGGAGGAGGAGGATGGCATGGCGACGCGCGCCTATCGCGCTTTCCTGCACCCACATATCGCCTCTCCTGCCGATTTCATGGCGATGCTGAAGCTTTCCTTTAAGCCGAGGCTTGTCAAGATGGCCACCTTTCACCTTCCTACTGCTGAGCAAATCCTTCATGAGGACGAGCAGCATCACTGCCTCCATCCTATTCTTCTCCCCGCTGATACCCATAAGCCCTGTGTGCTCGTTTCTTTTGATCCTGACACTATGTGCTTCTCCTTTAAACTTGAGCTCAGCTATTGTCGGTCCGTTTCGGGCTCGATCCCAGTGCGCTCGGTAGATATGGATGACAGATACTTCCCCTCATTCGACCTTCGCTCTGAGCTGCTCGCACGGGAAAGCTGCCGGTCTTTGCTTTTCAAATTCTGGCCCCAGTCCGGAGATGGGTTCATGTGCCCTTGCACTCTGCCTCTGCTTCCTACTGTAGAATGCAAGCATCCTCCTAAGGCCATTGTGCCTGCTGGGTTGTTGCTAGCAGCAGGCCCTTTCCTTTCCTTTTCTGAGGCGGCCATCCAGCCCACTGATGCCTACTTCTTGGCCCAAGCCTAGGCCCATCAGGTGCTCGCAGCTCGATCCATCTGCTCCAGGCCCATCGAGCACCTGCCTCCTTATGGGGAAGGGATGCTAACTGGTGGAGCTGCCTCTCCGGTTGTTGCCACAGATCTCAAGCATGGCGCGTGCTCGCTGGTCCCAGCTCCGGTGACAGCCGCCTTCTGCAGTTGCCGTGCGCCTCCATCCGAGCCCCAGGAGGACGATCTCCTCCCCTCTCCCCCAACGTTGTAGCTTCTTTGTCCGGTGTTGGCCGGCACTGGTTCCTTCTCACCCTCTCCCCATGCGGAGGCAAATCGGACTATGCCGCCCCTAGACCCAGCGATTATGCTAGAACTGGGGCATGGAGAGGACGCGCGTGGACATGGGGAGGAAGCGCGTGCCGGGCCTGTCAGCCTCGGCCATCTGGTGGAGTCGCCCTTTCCAAGGGGTGCTACGACGGTGACGGTGCGCTCCCCGCGCCGCAGCCCGCGGATCCTGCAGCTGTATGATGGGGAGCACGTCGGCTCTGTTGAAAGGGCATCCAAGAGGAAGGCGGCGGCGTTTGGTGCCGCCTCTACTAGCGTCCCAGGCAGGCGCTCCCCTTCTCCTGGCAGCCATCGTAAGGCTCCTAAGGTGGCTGTCGTGACTGAGCTGCTGGAGCTCCCCTTCTCCGACACACCCATGCCACTTACCAGAAGCAAGCTCAAGCAGCTGGCAACATGCTGCGACCTTAACACCGATGCTATCATTGCCCATGCTCAAGCTCAAGCCTCCTCCTCTAGGGCTGCTCGCCTTACCCACACTGGTGCCAACCCAACCCCGTCCTCTGGCGATCGATCTCTTCTGAATGTGTAGGTCTAGCTTTAAAGTAGCTTGGTCACAACGTCTGTTGATGCTGCTCACCTATGTATCTTTTCTTTATCTACATTTACCTAGGTCCGAGTCATCTGTAGTCTGTATCCGTATCTGTCTGGTTGAGGCCCTGTTTGGGTTCGCCATGACCGCGTCTGTTGTTTTAGTTCCCTTGATCATGTTAGACTTGTCCTCTCGTTATGTGTTCGGCTGTTGTTGTATCTTGTGATCCATGAAAGTCCTTGATTGGAATGTTTGTGGCCTTGGTGATAAGGATAAATGCTCTCTGGTCTGTAACACCCTAACCTCTTGTCATCCCAGTATAGTGTGTTTGCAGGAAACCAAGATGGAATCCCTCCTGCTGCGAAAGTTGAACACTTTTCTCCCCTCTAATCTAGATAGACATGCAGCTTATCCCTCCGCTGGCTCGTCTGGGGGTTTACTGGTTGCTTGGGACTCCTCTGTTGTTGTTGGGCAGCTCATAGTGGCACACAAGTACCACATCACAATCAAAATGACATCAACTTCAGACAACTCTGCTTTTTTGCTCACAATAGTTTACGACCCTTGTTTGGACCAGGACAAAGCATCTTTTCTTGAAGCCATTGATTCGGCAGTTGGTACGGTTATTGATCCTTGGATCCTGATTGGTGATTTTAATATGTATTACTCTGAACATGAAAAATCACGAGGTCGTATCAACTGGGCTATGATGGATAGTTTCAATAATTGGATCAGGGATCACGGCCTTGATGAGATTGAGGTCAGTAACAGAAGGTTCACTTGGTCGAACAAAAGAGATAACCCAATGCTGGTATGCCTTGATAGGGTGTTGGTGAACACTGACTAGTTGCTGGGGTTTGCTCATGTTTCTGCTGATGCTATTCCTACTGTCACTTCAGATCATGTGCCCATTCTAGTGCAGTTCAGTCATGAGGTTTATAAAAGCAACCTGTTCCGCTTGGAAAATCACTGGTTAGTTATGGAGGATACACGCAAGATCATCCTGGAGGGCTGGTCAAGGGGTACTAGACCCTTTCACTCCTCTGCCTTGCTCATTAACTTCAAGATGAGGCGCATTCGTGTCGCCCTAAGACGCTGGAAGAGAAACAGGGCTAGCCTCGAGTTGCTCATCAACAACAACAAGCACGTAGTTGATTTTCTCAACCTGGTTGAAGAATGGCGTTTGTTGTCTTCTCTGGAAATGGCTCTCAGGCAGTTTGCTTCTGCTAAAGTTGAATAGTTAATCCTGTGGCAAACTGAGATGTGGCGCCGACGGGCTAAATTGCGCTGGTGTATCTCTGGGGATGAGAGCAACAAGTTTTTCCATGCTGCAGCCAGCGGTCATGCTAGAAGAAACAAGATCAGAGTTATTATGCATGAAGGGGTTGAGTTTTTTGACATCACACAAAAGCTTCAGCTTGCTACCAGCTATTTCTCTGATCTTCTTGGCCAGCCTGCTGTCTTTGCCAACTGTCCAGCTGAGCTCTCTGTACGTTGTTTTGGATCTCCCTTTTCTTGAAATGGAGTTCTTGGTCGGAGATTATTGCTTCCATTAATCATTCCCCAAACAACCAAAGCCCCGGCCCAGATGGTTTCACAAACGAGTTTTATAAGCAGTTCCACTCCACTCTTCGGCCCGACCTGGAGCTCTTCTTCTCTGAGCTGTATCACAATCATGCGGACCTGCTCGGGATCAACACGGCCTTTGTTTCCCTCCTTCCTAAAAAGAGTACGCCGTTGGAGCTAACAGATTTCAGGCCTATATCCATTGTGCATAGCATACCAAAACTGGCCAGCAAGGTTCTTGCCCGGTGACTGCAGTGTCAGATACCACATCTTATCCATGCTCTTCAGTCAGGTTTTGCCAAGGGAAGGTCCATTGTAGAAAATTTTGTCATGGCCACGGATATGGTTCAGACTGCTCACAAGAGAAAACTACCTATGGTTGTGTTGAAGCTTGATTTCCGGAAAGCCTTTGACATAGTTAGCTGGCAGTGCCTTTTCACCATCATGGAAGCAAGGGGCTTTCCTCGGTGCTGGATTCGTTGGGTTTCCTCTCTATTGTCGACCGCCAGCTCCAGGGTTATGATTAATGGGCAGCTTGGGGAGTCCTTTAGTGCAAAGAAAGGTTTAAGGCAGTGCGATTCCATGTCACCTTATACCTGTTCATTCTGGTAGCAGATGTGCTGCAAAGGCTTTGTTGTGCCCTGTTTGAAGCAGGAAATCTAGTTCACCCGCTTGGGTCTGATCCGTTGTTTCCAGTGTTGCAGTGCGCGGATGACACGATGCTACTCTGGCGACTTACAACAAGCCAATCTCATCAAGCAAATCCTAACAGCCTTCTCTGACTTCTCCGTCTTACATATTAATTTTCACAAGAATACTCTAGTTCCTATCTGCATGGATAACACGGTTGACAGCCAGATTGCTGCTCTCTTTGGATGCCCTGTGTCCTCGTTCCCCTACACATACCTAGGGCTTCCTCTCTCTCTGCATAAGATCAGACATGGTATGCTTCTGCAAGTTAAACACAGGGTCGATAAGAGGTTGTCTGGTTGGTTAGCTGCTCTTTTGTCTGCTGGAGGCCAATTAATTTTGATAAACTCAGTTCTAGCTAGCATTCCTAGCTACTTTATGACTTGTTTTCTTTGGCCGAAGGAATCCATTGCTAAGCTCGAGAGTCTGTTGCGGGCGTTCTTTTGGCAAGGCAAAACTACTATTAAGGGTGGACAATGTTTAGTAGCATGGGATTATGTCACTTTGTCAAAAGAGTCTGGTGGGCTCGGTGTGAGGGATCTCTCTGCTCATAACAGTGCCATGTTATGCAAGTTTGTGGCCAAGATCCTCCAACAATCTGATATCCCTTGCTTTCAGTAGATTGCAGCGCAATATTGCAAGCAACAGTTGTTCTCTGGTGCTCATCACAGGGACACGCCGCTCTGGAAGAACTTTAAGCAGTTCATTCCTTTGGTAACTGCTGCCTCTCATTGTGCTTTGGGTACTGGGCATCTCATCTCCTTTTGGAAGGACAAATGGCTACCTGCGGGGCGCTTATGTCATGCATTTCCAGTTTTGTTCTCCTTTGCCAAGAATGCAAGGTGCAGTGTTGCTTCCCAGTTCTCCGACAACAGTTGGGATATCCAGCTACACCCCAACCTTTCCCAAACGGCTGATTGGGAGTTGCATGTTCTTCAGGGTATCATACTTAGTATCCAACCCTCTTCCTCTGACCAAGATCACCGTGCCCCGTCTCTTTATGCCAATCAAATGTCTACTTCTTTCTTCTATCGCTTCCTAACTTTCAGAGGTATCACCAGCAGCTTTCAACAATGGGTTTGGGATCCTATTATCCCTTTGAAACATAGAATTTTCCTATGGCTGGCCTTCTAGGATCGTCTGAATACTCGGGACAATATGGCTAAAAACAGTGGTCCTCTATTGCCACACACGCTTTCTGTGACACCTGCCCAGCTATCGAGTCTTTCAGCCATATAGCTTTGAGATGTGCTTCTGCCTCTGCTTTGTGGGAGAGATTTGATCTTCTTGAAGCTGCTCTTAGCTCTGAGGATTTATTGGCTTTTCTGCAGCGTGCTCATTTGCGCTTGCCCGCTTCACTTAAGCTACATGTTATGATTGATGCTGCCCTGGTCATTCTTTGGCATGCCAGAAATGACCGGATCTTCAATTGTAAGCGTTGTTCTCTGTCTTACACTAGGATGTAAGCAGCTGAGCTTTTATCACTTGGAGTCACCATGCCCGAAGCCCAGAAGACAAAAATATCTTTGTATGCTGGTCATAGACCTTGTTGGCATAGCTTAGCTTAGGTTTTGCTTTGCTTTGCTTCTTGCCTCTTCTTCCATACCTCCCTTCCTCTGACAGGGTTGCTCATGGCCCTTGCACCACGGTGCATAATATGAGCATTTTGTATGGACCTTGGCTTCTAGGCTTTAGCCTTTCAGCCTTTTGTAATATATAAGGTAGAACACGATCTACCTTTCATTTCAAAAAAAAAAAGAATACATGAAGACACTTTATCAAATCAAAGGTGCCCAAGCAACATCAATGCTGATTACCAGACATACATACTCATTAAGCCACCAATGCTTTTATATTACAGATTGTGTATATATAGTAAGTTGTGATGCGTGACAACTAAATGTTGATGGTCAGTGGCCCGCCATGCAGAATTATAAATTATGTACTAATGTATTGTTGTCTCCCTTACATATTTTCACCCTACGTGGTGTTTATATTTTCACCAATTTGGCAAATAACTTCACTTTTCCCAATCGTGTCATTTTTTTGGTAATACAATTTCCTTTTGTTTGTGCAAAATCATTTGTGCGGTATTGTAACATCCCAAAATTCTAAATTTTGGAATGTTATATTAAAATAAATAACTATGCTTGTTGTTTGATTTTTTGTTTGATTGATTGAGTGAAATTGAGAGGAATTTGAAACTTTCGAAAGTTGAATGAGAGGGAATAAAATGACTTTCCCAAAACTATCCCCTTTGCCTTTTTGGGATCCCAATGAATTCAATTCCATTCCAACACCAAAACCCTAGAGTGAAGATGACATGACTTCTTCCATTTGGAATGAAAAGGGTTTTGAAAAGATTTGGATTTCATGTGAGAATATTTCAAATTCAAAGCTTTATGCAACTCAATGATTTTCATGAGGGAAGATAAAATGACTTCTTTAATTATATGAAATATGAGTTGGAAGTTAAAAAGTATCAAATTGAAAGTCATTTGAAAGTGCCTTAAAACCCTCTTTCAAATTTGAGTTTTGGAAGTTGAATTCAGACTTTGGCAAGTGGGAATCATACCAAAAACTATGCCTGATAAATACTTGAGCAAAAGTATGAGAGGAGTAAACATGACATTCCAAAAATATCAGAGGAAACAATGCCAAAAGTTTTGAATTCAAATTTGGGTTTTATTTGAATATTGGAAAAATGGATTTTTATAAAGTTTGGATTTTGCCTTTGGAAAAATGTTCAAATGATAGGGAATATTCCCCTGATCATTTTGGTATATATATGTCCTATATAAAATATTTATAGTTTATGATTTATCTCTGTTTTTGTTTTATTAAAAAATAAATTTTAAAAATAGAAACCCCCTCAGCGCCACCAGCCCCTGCCCAGCCAGCACCAAGCCACCGATCAGACTGCCCACCAGCGCCTAACCAGCCAGCCCAGCCAGCCAGCCCCACCGGCCGACCCTCCCACCTGAACCCACTCGGCTCGGTCGCCTGACCGCACTGCGCCCCTCCTCTCTCTCTGCGCAGGGCCACCACCCCTACTTCAACCCCACGCCGCGCGCGCACACCCGCCGATCGCGGATCCGTGAGATCCGGGATGCCGATCCCCCTCCCGATCGCCTCCCTTACCCCGCCGAGGCCCCCTACTTAAACCCCTCCCCCGCACCCCATTTCCCCCCTCGCCCCCTCGCCGGAACGCCTCCTCCCCTCTCACGAGCTCGCCGGAGCCCGAGCCTACCGCCGCCGCCATTTGCGTCGCCGTCGCCGCCCTAGCCCTCCCCGAGCTCGCCCGACTCCACCAAGAGCCCCCTCGTCGCCTCAAGACCACTGAGCTCTCCGCCGACCTCCCGACGACCGGAGAGGCCAACGCACTCGTCGCCGCCGCCGCCGCCGCCGCCGAGCTCCGGTAAGTCGCCGGAGATCCCCTCCCCCGTTCGATGCGCTATCAACGGCTAGGATTAGAACACCCCGAAGGGGTATTTCTTTTAATAAAAACCGGCCGGTTCGTTACGGTTTATTTTAGTTAGGGTTTATTTTTATTTAGCCGGCCCGACTAGTTTAACCCTAGGGCCCGTTAAGTTTATATTACGCACAGGGCGTAGTTTAGGCCCATTAGGCCCTTTTTCATTTATTTTTGTTTTCTGTTTTAACAGAATAGTTCCTGTTTTGAAAAATTCATATCTTTTATTCTGTTTAATATTTTTAGGTGATTCTTTTTTTTGTTGGTTTGCAAATTTTCTATAGTTTCTGTAGAAAATATATTTAGCTATGTTAAAATTAATTAAAATTGCTTTATTTTAGTTTTAGTCAGAATAGTAAATCTGTTATAACATGAGTTAGAAAAATTATTTTTGGATGATTCTTTTTGTCCCAACTTTATTTTGACATTGCCAAACCATAGGAATTAATTTGGGTATTTTAGGATTAATAAAAAAATAGTTTTAAGCAGAATCTTGTTAATCCTAATTAATTAACTAGCTACTGTTTTCCTATTATTTTAATTAGTAAAACAATTTATTCTTCACATGTGATTGATTATTCTAGGATAGTTTCTGTCACTTTATAGGATGAACTTTTATTTATATTAAATAAAACTTTTTATTTTATTTTCTTAATATAAATTGGATTAGGCCTAATAGGAGTTTTACTATAGCCTTTAAATTGATTCTTTTTGCTCCTAATTGATTAATGCATTATTTTCTGTTAAGTTAACATAAACCCATGGTTAGGTTATGTTGAGAAAATTTTGTTATGTAAAAACTAGTTTTAGTTGTTGCTTGAAGTAGGAAAACCTTGAGTTGGATTTCTTCGAGTTTTTCCTTTGGGTTTTGATTCGTTTGTTTTGGTGTGTTATATTACTATGCTATTGTTTTATGTGATCATATGCTATGTGCTAATTATAGTTACTGTTTGCCTCGGTAGAATTTTTCGGAGTGCGAAGCTTGCTACTACGAATCCCTAGTTTTCGAAGATCGTCAACAAGGCAAGTTCACTTTGACCATGCTTTCTTACCTATGTTTTATTGCATTTAGTGGCACCTTTGCAACCACCTCTCAGTAGTGTTATTGAATCCTTGTAGTTGAGTAGTATGCATGAGGTAGGAACCCATCACCCTGTTACCAAGCCCGGGACGATATTTTATTTTAATGCTACGCTATAGTAGACGGGGCTTGGAATGAGTACTCGAGAGTGGTGTGAAGAAGGAGGACTCTACGTCAATGACGACAACTCCATGATGGCATCTGCAAGGACTGCATTTTCAAGACCTCAAGACTTCAAGACTCAAGACGAGAATTCAATACACACTACTGGGTGAAGGACGGTTGACGGGCACCCTGGAGAAACCAGTGGTTGGCCGGGATGCATGGAGAAGCGCCATGACATCTTGCGGAAAGCTTCACCCAGACTCAAAGAGACGGAAGAATACTTCATGCCCGAAGCTTACCTGCAACCGCAAGTCATTATGGGCTCGCTTGGTTGACCTTAGTTGTGACTCTGGCTGGGGCGGTGCTAGCAGATGTAGAACTACGGTAGGATGGGATGAGTACCGGACGGTGGTCGAGGAACTCTTGGAAGACCATGTTTGGTCATCTTGTTCTCAAACACCTGAAGTGCGAGAACGTAAAGAGAGGATCGAATCTTGCGGGTAAAGTGTACAAACCTCTGCAGAGGGTTAAAACCTAATCGATTAGCCGTGTCCCGATTACGGACAATTTGAGCATCTGGACTTGGATCTATCTCGGAACTCTCAACACCGGATTGATAACTTAATTGTGGGCAACTTATGATGATTTTGGGCTATGAGACATCGGTTTGCGGAACCATGTCATGATAGAAAACTCCATAGTACAGACTTCATTTATTCCTTTGATGTAGGGAAAATAAAACCAGCTTTTACGCAAAAACCCCAGACACAGAGCCATAAAGCCATATTGCATATAGTATAGTTTTATCATCTGTTCTTTTATTGTGATCTTGCCGGTACATTCAATGTACTGACCTACACGGCTGCAACGTATCATGTTGCAGATACTTTCTTCCGACGAGTAAGAGCACGATACAGGGTTACGGTCTACACTCAACCTGCCGATGGCGTTGATGGGACTCCACACCGATTACTTGTTTCACGAGACTATTGAGGTATATATATCAGTTTTACGTTATTTATACATGTGATTGCACTTTGATATATACATTGATGTACTGTGTGTGCCAGCATACTGATCCAGGGATGGCACAGATACACAGAGGCTTGACCGTCTGAGGTCGGGTCGCTACAGAAATGGTATCAGAGCACATGTTGACTGTAGGACGTGACCCTAGAAATCGGAAAGCCCTAGGACAGGATATCTCAAAAACTCTATTTACAAAAAGACTCTTACTTCTCATCTCTTCTGACACTCTCACCTCAAATAGTTAGAATATACCCCTTATCCTTTGATCACCCGGAGGAATCAACTGAAGACGCTCCAAGAAGGATTTGATATCGGAGAACTGATGACCTCTTCAGAGTAAAGAGGATTTCACCATGTATTAGGAGCTGCAACAGTTGAAGACTCCGAAGACTTGAAGGATCTGAAGAATTATTTGACCTTTAGAAGACCAAACCCTGTTATACACCTACGTTAGATGCAACGATTGGTGAGCTGTCATTTGTTTGAGGTTTTTCGACAGCCACAAAGTAAAAACTTGTTTCTTCAAAAAAAAATTATTGTTTGTATTGTGTGTATATCCCTCCCCTCCTCTCTCTCATCTCACCCTAAAACCCTTGAACCCCATAGATGATGAATGAAGTTGGACTGATATTCTCTGGATCAAGACTCAGTAGGAGGCGAGCTATGGATGCAGAACATGGAAAAACACTTCGGGTGCAATTTGGTTTCAAGGAAGTATGAGGTTCAATATGCTCTTTAGTACTTTACAGAAAGTGCTGCAACCTGGTGGAAAATGCATCAAGCCATACAGGGATTTAATGGAGCAAGAACTTGGGAGGAATTCAAGGAGACCCTGTTGAGATCACGTCTTATCCGGAAGCACCATGAAACACTAAGAAGTAAACCTTGTGCCTGCAAGATTTGTGGAGAAATAGGACACACCCAGGAGGAACACAAGGATGGATGCCCTCATTGTGAGGAGAAACACCCAGCTGAGGAATGCCCAACTAGTCAGGTGACTTGTTTCTTGTGTGAAGGAACCACCCACTACCCGGTGAAGTGTCACATTTACTCCACGGTGCAACAAACTATTCCGAAGCAGGAAGATGGAATGAAAGAAGCCCTCAAGGAAGGTCTAGGAGAACCTGTGATGAAGGAATGTGTTGAAGACCCTGATGGAGAAGGCCTCAACAGATTTTACTCCAATGCCTGCTATTCATGTGGAGAAGAAGGACATTTTTCGCAGTATTGCACCAAGGGAAGAAAAGAGTATCTGGGATATTTCCCGACAATAGAGGTGAAGTTTGACCCTCGGGAAATAGAAGCTCTGATAATTACAGAGAAATCCAAGAAGAGAAAGAGAAAACAACCCGAGAACAACGCAATTTTTGCAGAGAAGGACCTAAGTCATATCACTTGTTACAGGTGCAAGGATTTAGGTCATTACGCTAGTAAATGTCCAGAAAAGAAGCCAAGAATCCAAGGAGCCCACATAATCACAAAGAAGCCCCGAGACATGTCGAAAGTCATTTGTTTTCGCTGCAAGGGAGCAAGACATTATGCTATTAAATGTCCCGACAAGACGAAAGCTGGAGTTGAGTAGATGGGATTTTGATAATAAGAGTAGTAGAAAGCAATTTCATTTTCATGAGTTCGATGAGTTGAGTTATGTAATAGATTACTCCGAGATTGTAATAGTTCATGACTCAATAAAGTTGTAATGTCACATACTGAAAGGCTTTAAGGAGTTGTTATATGTTATTTTGGAAATAAATACTCTTGATGAACATGGAAGAAGGTGAGTTGTGATGCATAAACAGGAAATTGGAAATTGAGTTTGAAGTTTTGTTTGGATGATATGCATGTGTGCCCCAGGAGATAAGTACCTTATTCTGAGCATCATTTCTGTTTCACAACTGCAGATGACGACCCTTTATGAGTCTTTCCTTAAGGGCCCTGAAACGATCATGACCCTGACAAGTGATCATGATTACCCGAAGATCCTGAAGGACATGATGAAGCATATTCACCTTGAAGGAGATGCAGTCTACAAAGGCTACCCCTTCATGCAAAAGGGAGTGGAACTTTGGTATGTGGAGGTACACCTCCACCATTTTTAAAGGAGTTTGCCCAAAGATGATGGGGCAGTACTTTTTCATTTCACGTGTGCCACAAGAAACTTTCTTCGATGATGTTCGTGAAGCAGCCATGGAAGCCATACGCCAGATCGGAGAAATACTTGAAGCAAGACTCCGTTATACTCAGGAATACCTAAGCGAAGTGCATACAGAGATGATGGAGGTGAAGCTCAAGGCCACCACGATGAAACAGAAGATTGAAAAATTCAAGGCACATGTCGCACAATTCCAAAGGATCAAGAATCCTCAAGGAGGAAAAATGAATAAAGTTGGGAGTAATGTCTGACCATACCGAACTATGTGGGTGGCAGCATTTGTAATAAACTTTTTGGAATTTGGATTCACGAAAAATGGTTAAGGATGTAATAAAAGATTGATATGAAAATAATGAGATTTATGGATAAGTTAGTGCATTTTTCTTTGGTGTCGTAGTACTCCGTAAAACCACAGGATCAATGAAGAAAGAAATGTGTTATTCATGACAGTCCATAGAAGGAAGCCGGACAAAATAAGTTGGGTTGTGCTTTTGATATGATGGTATGAAGAAATAGAATACTACTGGATTTAAAGGAGGTGTAATATGAGAGTTACTCCAAGGATGAGTTAAAGCTGCACTAGTGCTGAAGTGGGCCATAACCCATAGGCCCAGGATTTTGAAAAGGAACTGATGTAACCTTGATAAAGGAATAAATTGGAGAATCAGCAGTCCAATCAGCATACGTTTCGTAGGAGGTTACGCAAAAACCTGAGAGTGGTGAAGTAACGATAGATGTTTTGTTTGGCTTGCAGAAACCATGGATTTACTCGAACCCAGTTCGAGAACAAGAGAAATTCTGCAATGCTTGTGAGTATGCCCAAGTGTTAGAATACGTGATTCACTGTTTACGTATGTGGTAATGATTCAAGCACGGGATGGATTGGCCCCATACCAAGACTTCTATCATGAACTATCATATGTTGATGGAAAATCAGAGAGCCTCGAAAACCTTAGAAGAGTGTCGACGCGATAAGCCATAAAACCATAGAATGGTAGGACGATGGAACCCCTTTACAGGCAACCGTTGCCAATCGTAGGTTATACGGTGAGGTTCAACCCAGACCCGTTTTCTGCAGGAGAAACCATAAATTGTAGACCACCATGAGTATTTCGATGGTTGTTTAGAATAGACACGGACCTATCAGCTAAGAAGATCCAGTCTCGGACGAACCACAACTTTGAAGAACCGAACCAAGATTCTGAGGAAAACTCTATGCTTTTGACAGAAGAGCTTTGGTGAAGGAGCTATTGTAGGATATGTGAAGAGACATACATTGTCGGCACTCCAGAGGAAGTATCTGAGTTTATTGGAACTGTAACCTTGTTTTAAGTGTGGTAGCACCTCTGACCTTTCCAACCAAAATATTTACTAGAAGACCCCCAACCCCTAACCTTTTCTTGCTAGCCTCTTCGAATCTCGAGGACGAGATTCATTTTAAGTGTGGTAGGTTTGTAACATCCCAAAATTCTAAATTTTGGAATGTTATATTAAAATAAATAACTATGCTTGTTGTTTGATTTTTTGTTTGATTGATTGAGTGAAATTGAGAGGAATTTGAAACTTTTGAAAGTTGAATGAGAGGGAATAAAATGACTTTCCCAAAACTATCCCCTTTGCCTTTTTGGGATCCCAATGAATTCAATTCCATTCCAACACCAAAACCCTAGAGTGAAGATGACATGACTTCTTCCATTTGGAATGAAAAGGGTTTTGAAAAGATTTGGATTTCATGTGAGAATATTTCAAATTCAAAGCTTTATGCAACTCAATGATTTTCATGAGGGAAGATAAAATGACTTCTTTAATTATATGAAATATGAGTTGGAAGTTAAAAGTATCAAATTGAAAGTCATTTGAAAGTGCCTTAAAACCCTCTTTCAAATTTGAGTTTTGGAAGTTGAATTTAGACTTTGGCAAGTGGGAATCATACCAAAAACTATGCCCGATAAATACTTGAGCAAAAGTATGAGAGGAGTAAACATGACATTCCAAAAATATCGAGGAAACAATGCCAAAAGTTTTGAATTCAAATTTGGGTTTTATTTGAATATTGGAAAATGGATATTTATAAAGTTTGGATTTTGCCTTTGAAAATGTTCAAATGATAGGAATATTCCCCATCATTTTGGTATATATATGTCCTATATAAAATATTTATAGTTTATGTTTTATCTCTGTTTTGTTTTATTAAAAAATAAATTTAAAAAATAGAAAACCCCAGTGCGCCAGCCAGCCCCCTGCCCAGCCAGCCTGGGCCACCGACCAGCACTGCCCACCAGCGCCCAACTGCCAGCCCAATGAGCCAGCAGACCGCCGACCCCCCCCGCGCCTCGAACCCACTACGGCTCGGTTGCCCGACCGCACCGCGCCTCCCTCTCTCTGCAGGTGGGCCACCACCCTCCTTCAACCCCCGCCACGCACGCCACAAGACCGCCGATCGCGGATCCGTGAGATCCGGATGCCGATCCTCCCGATCGCCTCCCTTACCCCGCCGAGCCCCCCCTACTTAAACCCCTCCCCGCACCCCATTCCCCCCTCGCCCCTCGAACGCCTCCTCCTCTCATGAGCTCGCTGGAGCCCGAGCCTACCGCCGCCGCCATTTGCGTCGCCGCCCGCCTAGCCCTCCCGAGCTCGCCTGACTCCACCAAGAGCCCCCTCGTCGCCCTTTTCACGGAGCTCTCCGCCGACCTCCCCGACGACCGGAGAGGCCAACGCACTCGTCGCCGCCGCCGCCGCCGAGCTCCGGTAAGTCGCCGGCGATCCCCTCCCCCGTTCGATGCGCTATCAACGGCTAGGATTAGAACACCCCGAAGGGGTATTTCTTTTAATAAAAACCGGCCGGTTCGTTACGGTTTATTTTAGTTAGGGTTTATTTTTATTTAGCCGGCCCGACTAGTTTAACCCTAGGGCCCGTTTAGTTTATATTACGCACAGGGCGTAGTTTAGGCCCATTAGGCCCTTTTTCATTTATTTTCGTTTTCTGTTTTAACAGAATAGTTCCTGTTTTGAAAAATTCATATCTTTTATTCTGTTTAATATTTTTAGGTGATTCTTTTTTTTGTTGGTTTGCAAATTTTCTATAGTTTCTGTAGAAAATATATTTAGCTATGTTAAAATTAATTAAAATTGCTTTATTTTAGTTTTAGTCAGAATAGTAAATCTGTTATAACATGAGTTAGAAAAATTATTTTTGGATGATTCTTTTGTCCCAACTTTATTTTGACATTGACAAACCATAGGAATTAATTTGGGTATTTTAGGATTAATAAAACAATTAGTTTTAAGCAGAATCTTGTTAATCCTAATTAATTAACTAGCTACTGTTTTCCTATTATTTTAATTAGTAAAACAATTTATTCTTCACATGTGATTGATTATTCTAGGATAGTTTCTGTCACTTTATAGGATGAAATTTTATTTATATTAAATAAAACTTTTATTTTATTTTCTTAATATAAATTGGATTAGGCCTAATAGGAGTTTTACTATAGCCTTTAAATTGATTCTTTTGCTCCTAATTGATTAATGCATTATTTTCTGTTAAGTTAACATAAACCCATGGTTAGGTTATGTTGAGAAAATTTTGTTATGTAAAAACTAGTTTTAGTTGTTGCTTGAAGTAGGAAAACCTTGAGTTGGATTTCTTGAGTTTTTCCTTTGGGTTTTGATTCGTTTGTTTTGGTGTGTTATATTACTATGCTATTGTTTTATGTGATCATATGCTATGTGCTAATTATAGTTATTGTTTGCCTCGGTAGAATTTTCCGGAGTGCGAAGCTTGCTACTACTGAATCCCTAGTTTTCAAGATCGTCAACAAGGCAAGTTCACTTTGACCATGCTTTCTTACCTATGTTTTATTGCATTTAGTGGCACCTTTGCAACCACCTCTCAAGAGTGTTATTGAATCCTTGTAGTTGAGTAGTATGCATGAGGTAGGAACCCATCACCCTGTTACCAAGCCGGGACGATATTTTATTTTAATGCTACGCTATAGTAGACGGGCTTGGAATGAGTACTCGAGTGGTGTGAAGAAGGAGGACTCTACGTCAATGACGACAACTCCATGATGGCATCTGCAAGGAATGCATTTTCAAGACCTCAAGACTTCAAGACTCAAGACGAGAATTCAATACACACTACTGGGTGAAGGACGGTTGACGGGCACCCTGGAGAAACCAGTGGTTGGCCGGATGCATGGAGAAGCGCCATGACATCTTGCGGAAAGCTTCACCCAGACTCAAAGAGACGGAAGAATACTTCATGCCCGGAAGCTTACCCGCAACCGCAAGTCATTATGGGCTCGGCTTGGTTGACCTTAGTTGTGACTCTGGCTGGGGCGGTGCTAGCAGATGTAGAACTACGGTAGGATGGGATGAGTACGGACGGTGGTCGAGGAACTCTTGGAAGACCATGTTTGGTCATCTTGTTCTCAAACACCTGAAGTGCGAGAACGTAAAGAGAGGATCGAATCTTGCGGGTAAAGTGTACAAACCTCTGCAGAGGGTTAAAACCTAATCGATTAGCCGTGTCCCGATTACGGACAATTTGAGCATCTAGACTTGGATCTATCTCGAACTCTCAACACCGGATTGATAACTTAATTGTGGGCAACTTATGATGATTTTGGGCTATGAGACATCGGTTGGCGGAACCATGTCATGATAGAAAACTCCATAGTACAGACTTCATTTATTCCTTTGATGTAGGGAAAATAAAACCAGCTTTTACGCAAAAAACCCCGCATACAGAGCCACAAAGCCATATTGCATATAGTATAGTTTTATCATCTGTTCTTTTATTGTGATCTTGCGGTACATTCAATGTACTTACCTACACGGCTGCAACGTATCATGTTGCAGATACTTTCTTCCGACGAGTAAGAGTACGGTACAGGGTTACGGTCTACACTCAACCTGCCGATGGCGTTGATGGGACTCCACACCCGATTACTTGTTTCCGCTGAGACTATTGAGGTATATATATCAGTTTTACGTTATTTATACATGTGATTGCACTTTGATATATACATTGATGTACTGTGTGTGCCAGCATACTGATCCAGGGATGGCACGGATACACAGAGGCTTGACCGTCTGAGGTCGGGTCGCTACAGGTATTTCAAATATAGTTTGCTTGTCCAGAAAAGGCCACCAAGCATCTATCGATCTCTTGCTCATTACGCCATTCTCATCACAATCTGTTTTTTCATTTCCAATTTATTTCACATTATTTTTGCACCTTGAAATTACTTGTTGATTCAGACCTTAGTGTTGAAATCACATGATTTTATTATTTTGTTCATAAAATATGCCAACCACTTATGTATCACTGATGACCCGCAAGTATACGGGATAGTTGTAGCCTCTTTCGATAAGTAAGAGTGTCGAACCCAACGAGGTGCTAAAGGTAGAACAGATACTCTCTCAAATCCTATCTGCCACTGATACGACTCTACGCATGCTTGACGTTCGTTTTACCTAGAACAAGTATGAAACTAGAAGTACTTTGCAGGTGTTGTTGGATAGCATTGCAAGATAATAAAGAGCACGTAAATATAAACTGGGGGCTGTTTAGATAAAGAAGCAATAAAGTAAATATAGCGAGTGTGGAAAAGTGGTGGTAGGAGTTGTGGAATTGTCCCTAAGCAATTGACTACTTTACTAGACCAGTAATCACTATTGCAATTCTATTTGAGGGAGAGGCATAAGCTAACATACTTTCTCTTCTTGGATCATATGCACTTATGATTGGAACTCTAGCAAGCATCCGCAACTACTAAAGATCATTAAGGTAAAACCCAACCATAGCATTAAAGTATCAAGTCCCCTTTATCCCATACGCAAACAACCTACTTACTCAGGTCTGTGCTTCTGTCACTCACGCCACCCACCATAAGCAAATCATGAACATATTGCAAACCCTACAACGAAGATCCCTCATGCTTGCGTGACATGGAGAGCACCATAGACAGCACCAATAATAAAATTTGCAACTCAAACCAATCATAGCAATTCATCAATCACCGATAGGACAACGAAAATCTACTCAGACATCATAGGATGGCAACACATCATTGGATAGTAATATGAAGCATAAAGCACCATGTTCAAGTAGAGGGTACAACGGGTTGCGGGAGAGTGGACCGCTGTAGATAGATGGGGGAAGGTGATGGAGATGTTGGTGAAGATGGCGGAGGTGTTGGTGAAGATCGCGGTGATGATGATGGCCCCCGGCAGCGTTCCGGCACCACCGGAAGCAAGGGGGAGAGAGCCCCCCTTCTTCTTCTTCTTCCTTGACCTTCTCCCTATATGGGAGAAGGGTTTACTCTCTGGTCCTTGGCTCCTATGGCGTGGGAGGGGCGAGAGCCCCTCCGAGATTGGATCTATCTCTCTGTCTCTCGCTGTTTCCGCGTTCCCAGATTCTGCCCCTTCACCGTTTCTTTTATATCCGGAGATCCGTAACTCCGATTGGGGTGAATCTTTCGCCCAGATTTTTCTCACAAAATTAGCTTTCTTGCGGTAAAAGAAGAGCGTCAACCGCCTTACAAGGTACCCAGGAGAGTCCAGGGCACGCCCCCTGTCTCCTGGCCCCCTCGGGCACCGTCTCGCGTTCATTCTTCCTCCCAAAAATCACAAATATTTCAAAATAATTCTCCGTCCATTTTTATCCCATTTGGACTCCGTTTGATATTGGGTTTCTGCGAAACATAAAACATGCAACAAACAGGAATTGGCACTGGGCACTGGATCAATATGTTACTCCCAAAAATAATATAAAAAGGTGCGAAAAGTATATAAAATTTGAATAATATAGGCATGGAACAATAAAAAATTATAGATACGACGGAGACGTATCAGCATCCCCAAGCTTAATTCCTGCTCGTCCTCAAGTAGGTAAATGATAAAAAAGATAATTTTTGATGTGGAATGGTACCTAGCATAATCTTGATCATATGTCTAATCATGGCATGAATATTAAGACACGAATGATTCAAAGCAATAGTCTATCATTTTACATAAAAACAATAATACTTAGGGCATCCCAACAAACAATCATGTCTTTCAAAATATCAATGCTTCCAGAATGTTATCCCTACAAAATTATATAGTCTTGTATGCTCCCTTTTCTTAACACAAGGTACCCCTCATGCCTATCCCGGTGTCAGCCAAGCAATTTTTTCATACTTTAGTATTCTCAAACTTTTTCAACCTTCACGCAATACATGAGCGTGAGCCATGGATATAGCACTATGGGTGGAATAGAATATGATAGTGGAGGTTATGTGGAGAAGACAAAAAGGGAGAAAGTCTCACATCGATGCGGCTAATCAACGGGCTATGGAGATGCCCATCAATTGATGTCAATGCGAGGAGTAGGGATTGACATTCAACGGATGCACTAGAGCTATAAGTGTATGAAAGCTCAAACTGAAAACTAAGTGGGTGTGCATCCAACTTGCTTGCTCATGAAGACCTAGGGCATTTGAGGAAGCCCATCGTTGGAATATACAGGCCAAGTTCTATGATGAAAATTCCCACTTAGTATATGAAAGTGATAACATAGGAGACTCTCTATATGAAGAACATGGTGCTACTCTGAAGCACAAGTGTGGTAAAAGGATAGTAACATTGCCCCTTTTCTTTTTCTTTTTTTTCTTTTTTTTCTTTTCCTTTTTTTGGGTGGGCTTCTTTGGCCCCCTTTTTTATTTAGGCTTCTTTGGCCTTTCCTTTTTTTTCCTTTTTTTATTTTTTTATGGGGCAATGCTCTATAATGATGATCATCACACTTTTATTTACTTACAACTCAATATTACAACTCGATACTAGAACAAAGATATGACTCTATATGAATGCTTCCGGCGGTGTACCGGGATGTGCAATGATCTAGCATAGCAATGACATCAAAAAAACGAACAAGCCATGAAAACATCATGCTAGCTATCTTACGATCATGCAAAGCAATATGACAATGAATGCTCAAGTCATGTATATGATGATGATGGAAGTTGCATGGCAATATATCTTGGAATGGCTATGGAAATGCCATGATAGGTAGGTATGGTGGCTGTTTTGAGGAAGATATAAGGAGGATTATGTGTGATAGAGCATGTCGTATCACGGGGTTTGGATGCACCGACGAAGTTTGCACCAACTTTCGAGGTGAGAAAGGGCAATGCACGGTACCGAAGAGGCTAGCAATGATGGAAGGATGAGAGTGCGTATAATCCATGGACTCAACATTAGTCATAAAGAACTCACATACTTATTGCAAAAATTTATTAGCCCTTGAAACAAAGTACTACATGCATACTCCTAGGGTGGAGGTTGGTAGGAGTTAACCACCGCGCGCCCCCGACCTTCACGCAAAGATAAACAATCAAAACACAATGCGCGCCAATTTGGTTACATAGTTAGTAGACCATACATGCATGCTTCGGGAATCACAAACCTTAACACCAACATCCTTACTAAACACAACCATCTACTAGTACCTCCCACATATTATCATCTCTATATCGCAAAACTATTGCAAGGAATCAAACATATCATATTCAGCGATCTACTAGTTTATGTAGGATTTTATGACTAACCATGTGAATGACCAATTCCAGTCATCTCTCTAAATAGATATAAGTGAAGCAAGAGAGTTTAATTATTTCTACAAAAGATATGCCCATGCTCTAACAAATATAAGTGAAGCAAAAGAGCATTCTACAAATGGCGGTTTTCTATGTGAGGAGAAACAGGCAATCCAAACTTCAAATGATATAAGTGAAGCACATGAAGCATTCTATAAAGCCATACTCAAAAGATTTATGTGAAGTGCAATGAGAATTCTATAAATCAACCAAGGACTATCTCATACCAGCATGGTGCATAAAATAAAAAATGAAAACTAAATGCAAAAGACGCTCCAAGACTTGCACATATCGCATGAACGAAACGAATACGAAAACATACTGATACTTGTTGAAGAAAGAGGGGATGCCTACGGGGCATCCCCAAGCTTAGACGCTTGAGTCTCCTTGAATATTTACTTGGGGTGCCTCGGGCATCCCCAAGCTTGAGCTCTTGCCTCCCTTCCTTTTCCTCATATCGAGACCTCCTTGATCAAACACTTCATCCACACAAAACTTCAACAGAAAACTCGGTAAGATCCGTTAGTATAATAAAGCAATTCACTACTCTAAGTACTGTAGAAACCAATTCATATTTTGTTTTTGCATTGTGTCTATTGTAACATAACTTTTTCATGGCTTAATCCACTGATATAAATTGATAGTTTCATCAAAAGAAGCAAACTATGCATCAAAAACAGAATCTATCAAAAACAGAATAGTCTGTAGCAATCTGAACATTCACCATACTTCTGGAACCCCAAAACTTCTACCAAAATTAAGAAAAATAAACAGTTTGTACGGAAAGACAGTGCAAAAGGAATCAGAACCATTTCACGTTCCAGTTAAAAATGTAAAATCGCGCACTACAGCCAATGTTTCTGTCCTGCACCATACAAACCAACAAGCACTGTAAACATCCTAAAGACAAACCTTGGCACATTATTTTTATAATACAATGGAATTGTACAAGGGGATAATTATTTTTGATGAAAATTTTCTGTAATTAAGATTCGCAAAGTTTCCGTGAGCATGAACAAGGTTCAAGGCTAGCTTCCACTTTAACAATGCTTGTCTTTCTCACTTTCACTTTCCTTTTTGAAAAAGTTTTAGGTTCCCCTCTTTATTTTTTTTGTTTTTAAACTAAATGAAAGCACTCAACAGAAATAAATGACTCTCTAAAACTTCCGGGTTGTCTCCCTGACAGCGCTTTCTTTAAAGCCATTAAGCTAGGCATATAGTGCTCAAGTAATGGATCCACCCGGATCCCAAGGTATATCAAAGCCAATTTTAATTAAGTGTGATTTGTAATTTAGTAGTGAGCACAAAGTAACATATATCAAGCAATGACGAAGTCTAACTCTCTTCCTATGCATCGGCATGTCATAAAAGAACAATTCATGCACACTAAGTAAAGGCCAATGCATAGTATAAGCAGTTTCTTGCAATTCCATCATATTGGAAACATAAGGAGGTGGAGATATAGTTCCTCTCTCATCATAATTGCAAGTAGGAGCAGCAAGCACATGCATATTATATCTATCAAAATCATCATGTGCAATATTAAAAGGAAACCCATCAATATAATCCTTAATAAGCACAAAGTTCTCCAATATTGTGTAGTTGGGAGAATTCAAAAAGATAATAGGACTATCATGCGTGGGTGCAATAGCAACAATTTCATGTTTAACATAAGGAACTATATCAAGTTCATCTCCATAAGCATAATTCATATTGGCATCTTGGCCACAAGCATAGCAAGCATCATCAAAAAGGGATATTTCAAGAGAAACAACGGGATCATGACAATCATCATAGCAATTTTTTTGACTAGTGAAAACAGCAGGAGAGCCTCCTACTGTTGCTTTCTTCTTTATTACTTTATAAAGTAAACAATGTATGAGTTGAAGAGTTACTCTCATTCGAAGGTGGGCACGGGTAGCTAATCTGCTCTTCCTCCTTTTGTTCTTCGCTCTCCTCGTCATCTTTTTCATCCAATGAGCTCATAGTTTCATCAATTTCTTCTTCCATAGCTTCCTGCAAAATATTAGTCTCTTCTTGGATAGCGGAGAATTCCTCAATATATAGTTTAACATAGGCATTAGAAGCATAATTATCATAACAATATTCAAGTGTGGCAAAAATTTCAGATTTATATAGTGTAGCATCATACTTTTCAATCAAAGAAGCAATTTCATAAGCACCCTTAAAAGCAACAAATTCTTCAATTTGTTGAACATCATAGTAATTATAAGCACCCTTAACATACGAAGATACGATTCCATTATCACTAGACAAGAATTGATAGGGAAGGTGTTTCTTAGTGTTTTCAGAACAACAAGTAAAATCATATAGTTCACATAAAGTCCAAGCGTAGCATTGAAAACGATGAATTTGATCCAGTAAAAGTTTCCCTCAGATATACGGTGTCGCACATAACAAGCATGCTCATCTAAATATTTTCCCTCAACTAAGCTAGTTGGGGCTTTAGCACGAGCACAAAGGGACCGAAGATGATCCAAGTAAAAAGCTTCAGTAGTGTTATAGATTTTGAGTGGTTCTTCAACCATTGGTGCAGTAGATACAACTAATTTTTTTGGTATTTTGCGTTTCCTACCCATAAATAAAGATAGGAAACAACTAAGAACAGCAAATAAAAATTACTTAGTGATAAAGTAAACTAGCACAAACGAGAATATTCACCCCATGCTATGACTCCCAGGCAACGGCGCCAGAAAAATGTCTTGATGACCCGCAAGTATACGGGATAGTTGTAGCCTCTTTCGATAAGTAAGAGTGTCAAACCCAACGAGGAGATAAAGGTAGAACAAATACTCTCTCAAGTCCTAGCTTCCACTGATACGACTCTACGCACGCTTGACGTTCGTTTTACCTAGAACAAGTATGAAACTAGAAGTACTTTGCAGGTGTTGTTGGATAGCTTTGCAAGATAATAAAGAGCGCGTAAATATAAACTAGGGGTTGTTTAGATAAAAAGCAATAAAGTAAATATAGCAAGTGTGGAAAAGTGGTGGTAGGAGTTGTGGAATTGTCCCTAAGCAATTGACTACGTTACTAGACCGGTAATCACTATTGCAATTCTATTTGAGGGAGGGACATAAGCTAACATACTTTCTCTTCTTGGATCATATGCACTTATGATTGGAACTCTAGCAAGCATCCGCAACTACTAAAGATCATTAAGGTAAAACTCAACCATAGCATTAAAGTATCAAGTCCCCTTTATCCCATACGCAAACAACCTACTTACTCGGGTCTGTTCTTCTGTCACTCACGCCACCCACCATAAGAAAATCTTGAACATATTACAAACCCCACAGCGGGGATCCCTCACGCTTGAGCGACATGGAGAGCACCATAGACAGCACCAATAATAAAATTTGCAACTCAAACCAATCATAGCAATACATCAATCACCGATAGGACAACGAAAATCTACTCAGACATCATAGGATGGCAACACATCATTGGATAATAATATGAAGCATAAAGCACCATGTTCAAGTAGAGGGTACAACGGGTTGCGGGAGAGTGGACCGCTGTAGATAGATGGGGGAAGGTGACAGAGATGTTGGTGAAGATGGCGGTGAAGGAAATATGCCCTAGAGGCAATAATAAAGTTATTATTTATTTCCTTATTTCATGATAAATATTTATTATTCTTGCTAGAATTGTATTAACCGGAAACTTAGTACATGTGTGAATACATAGACAAACAAAGTGTCACTAGTATGCCTCTACTTGACTAGCTCATTGTATCAAAGATGGTTAGGTTTCCTAGCCATAGACATGTGTTGTCATTTGATTAACGGGATCACATCATTAGGAGAATGGTGTGATTGATTTGACCCATTCCGTTAGCTTAGCGCTTGATCATTTAGTATGTTGCTATTGCTTTCTTCATGACTTATACATGTTCCTATGACTATGAGATTATGCAACTCCCATTTACCGGAGGAACACTTTGTGTGCTACAAAACGTCACAACGTAACTGGGTGATTATAAAGGAGCTCTACAGGTGTCTCCGAAGGTACATGTTGAGGTTGGCATATTTCGAGATTAGGATTTGTCACTCCGATTGTCGGAGAGGTATCTCTGGGCCCTCTCGGTAATGCACATCACTATAAGCCTTGCAAACAATGTGACTAATGAGTTAGTTGCGGGATGATGCATTACATAACGAGTAAAGAGACTTGCCGGTAACGAGATTGAACTAGGTATTGGGATACCGACGATCGAATCTCGGGCAAGTAACATACCAATGACAAAGGGAACAACGTATGTTGTTATTCGGTTTGACCGATAAAGATCTTCGTAGAATATGTGGGAGCCAATATGAGCATCCAGGTTCCGCTATTGGTTATTGACCGGAGACGTGTCTCGGTCATGTCTACATTGTTCTCGAATCCGTAGGGTCCGTGTACGCTTAAGGTTTTGATGACAGATATATTATGAGTTTATGAGTTTTGATGTACCGAATGAGTTTTGAGTCCCGGATGAGATCGGGGACATGACGAGAAGTCTCGAAATGGTCGAGACGTAAAGATTGATATATTGGACGACTATATTCAGACATCGGAAAGGTTCCGAGTGATTCGGGTATTTATCGGAGTACCGGAGAGTTACGGGAATTCGCCGGGGAGAAGTATTGGGCCTTATTGGGCCATACGGGAAAGAGAGAGGGGCTGCCTAGGGCAGGCCGCGCGCCCCCCAAGGCCTAGTCCGAATTGGACTAGGGGGAGGGGTTGCGCCCCCTCCTTCCTTCCCTTCTCCCTTCCCCTTCCTTCTCTCCTACTCCTACTAGGAAAGGAGGAGTCCTAGTCCTGGTGGGAGTAGGACTCCCCCCTTGGCGCGCCCTCCTCTTTGGCCGGCCGCCTTCCCCCTAGCTCCTTTATATACGGGGGCAGGGGGCACCCCATTGAAACAACAATTGATCTCTTGATCTCTTAGCTGTGTGCGGTGGCCCCCTCCACCATAGTCCTCCTCGATAATATTGTAGCGGTGCTTAGGCGAAGCCCTGTGACGGTAGAACATCAAGATCGTCACCACGCCGTCGTGCTGACGGAACTCTTCCCCGACATTCTGCTGGATCGTAGTACAGGGAACGTCATCGAGCTGAACGTGTGGTAGAACTCGGAGGTGTCGTAGTTTCGTTGCTTGATCGGTTGGGCCGTGAAGACGTACGACTATATCAACCGCGTTGTTCTAACGCTTCCGCTTTCGGTCTACGAGGGTACGTGGATAACACTCTCCCCTCTCATTCCTATGCATCACCATGATCTTGCGTGTGCATAGGAATTTTTTTGAAATTACTACGTTCCCCAACAGTGGTATCAGAGCCTGGTTTTATGCGTAGATGTTTTATGCACGAGTAGAACACAAGTGAGTTGTGGGCGATACAAGTCATACTGCTTACCAGCATGTCATACTTTGGTTCGGCGGTATTGTTGGATGAAGAAGCCCGGACCGACATTACGCGTACGCTTACGCGAGACTGGTTTTACCGCCGTGCTTTCCACACAGGTGACTGGCGGGTGTCAGTTTCTCCAACTTTAGTTGAACCGAGTGTGACTACGCCCGGTCCTTGCGAAGGTTAAAACAACACTAACTTGACGAACTATCGTTGTGGTTTTGATGCGTAGGTAAGAACGGTTCTTGCTCAGCCCATAGCAGCCACGTAAAATTTGTAACAACAAATTAGAGGACGTCTAACTTGTTTTTGCAGGGCATGTTGTGATGTGATATGGTCAAGACGTGATGCTATATTTTATTGTATGAGATGATAATGTTTTGTAACCGAAGTTATCGGCAACAGGCAGGAGCCATATGGTTGTCGCTTTATTGTATAAAATGCAAACGCCCTGTAATTGCTTTACTTTATCACTAAGCGGTAGCGATAGTCGTAGAAGCAATAGATGGCGTAAACGACAACGATGCTACGATGGAGATCAAGGTGTCACGCCGGTGACGATGGTGATCACGACGGTGCTTCGGAGATGGAGATCACAAGCACAAGATGATGATGGCCATATCATATCACTTATATTGATTGCATGTGATGTTTATCCTTTATGCGTCTTATCTTGCTTTGATTGACGGTAGCATTTTAAGATGATCTCTCACTAATTATCAAGAAGTGTTCTCCCTGAGTATGCACCGTTGTGAAAGTTCTTCGTGCTGAGACAACATGTGATGATCGGGTGTGATAGGCTCTACGTTCAAATACAACGGGTGCAAAACTGTTGCACACGCGGAATACTCAAGTTAAACTTGACGAGCCTAGCATATACAGATATGGCCTCGGAACACAGAGACCGAAATGTCGAACGTGAATCATATAGTAGATATGATCAACATAGTGATGTTCACCATTGAAAACTACTCCATCTCACGTGATGATCGGACATGGTTTAGTTGATTTGGATCACGTGATCACTTAAATGACTAGAGAGATGTCTGTCTAAGTAGGAGTTCTTTAGTAATATGATTAATTGAACTTAAATTTATCATAAATTTAGTACCTGATAGTATTTTCCTTGTCTAGGTTTGTTGTAGATAGATGGCTCGTGCTGTTGTTCCGTTGAATTTTGATATGTTCCTAGAGAAAATTCTGTTGAAAGATGTTAGTAGCAATGATGCGGATTGGATCTGTGATATGAGGTTTATCCTCATTGTTGCACAGAAGAATTATGCCCTTAATGCACCGCTAGGTGACAGACCTATTGCAGGAGCAGATGCAGACATTATGAACATTTGGCTAGCTCAATATGATGGCTACTTGATAGTTTAGTGCACCATGCTTAACGGCTTAGAATCGGGACTTCAAAGACGTTTTGAACGTCATGGACCATATGAGATGTTCCAGGAATTGAAGTTAATATTTCAAGCAAATACCCGAGTTGAGAGATATGAAGTCTCCAACAAGTTCTATAGCTAAAAGATGGAGGAGAATCGCTCAACGAGTGAGCATGTGCTCAGATTGTGCAGGTACTACAATCGCTGAATCAAGTGGGAGTTAATCTTCCGATAAGATAGTGATTGACAGAGTTCTCTAGTCACCATCACCAAGTTACTAGAACTTCGTGATGAACTATAGTATGCAAGGGATGACGACAACGATTCCCGAGCTCTTCGTGATGTTGAAATCGACAAAGGTAGAAATCAAGAAAGAGCATCAAGTGTTGATGATTGACAAGACCACTAGTTTCAAGAGAAGGTCAAAGGGAAAGAAAGGGAACTTCAAGTAGAATGACAAGCAAGTTGTCACTCCTATGAAGAAGCCCAAAGCAGTACCAAAGCCTGAAACTAAGTGCTTACACTGCAAAGGAAATGGTCACTGGAAGCGGAAATGCCCTGAATTTTTGGTGGATAAGAAGGATGGCAGATTGAACAAGGGTATATTTGATATACAGGTTATTGATGTGTGCCTTACTAGTGTTTATAGTAGCCCCTGAGTATTTGATACTTGTTCGGTTGCTAAGATTAGTAACTCGAAACAGGAGTTACAGAATAAACAGAGACTAGTTGAAGGGGAAGTGACGATGAGTTTTGGAAGTAGTTCCAAGATTGATATGATCATCATCACACACTCCCTATATTTTCGAGATTAGTGTTAAACCTAAATAAATGTTATTTGGTGTTTGCGTTGAGGATAAATATGATAAGATCATGTTTGTTGCGATACGATTATTCATCTAAGATAGAGAATAAATTGTTATTCTGTGTAAATGAATAAAACCTTCTATGGTCATACACCCAATGGTGATGGTTTATTGAATCTTGATCATAGTGATACACATATTCATAATGTTGATGCCAAAAGATGCAAAGTTAATAATGATAGTGCAACTTAATTGTGGCACTGCCGATTGGGTCATATCGGTTGGAAGCGCATGAAGAAACTCCATAAAGATGGATTTTCGGAAACACTTGGTTATGAATCATTTGATGCTTGCGAACCGTGCCTTTTGGGCAAGATGACTAAAACTCCGTTCTCCGGAACAATGGAACGAGCTACTAACTTGTTGGAAATAATACATACCGATGTATGCGGTCCAATGAGTGTTGATGCTCGTGGCAGGTATCATTATTTTCTGACCTTCACAGATGATTTGAGAAGATATGCGTATATCTACTTAATGAAGCACAAGTCTGAAACATTTGAAAAGTTCAAAGAATTTCAGAGTGAAGTGGAGAATCATCGTAACAAGAAAATAAAGTTTCTACAATCTGATCGTAGAGAAGAATATTTGAGTTACGAGTTTGGCCTTCAATGTAAACAATGTGGAATAGTTTCACAACTCACGCCACATGGAACACCACAGTGTAATGGTGTGTCCAAACGTCGTAACTGCACTTTATTGGATATGGTGCGATCTATGATGTATCTTACCGATTTACCACTGTCGTTTTGGGGTTATGCATTAGAGATAGCTGCATTCACTTTAAATAGGGAACCATCTAATTCCGTCGAGACAACACCATATGAACTATGGTTTAGCAGTAAACCTAAGCTGTCGTTTCTTAAAGTTTGGAGTTACGATGCTTATGTGAAAAAGGTTTCAACCAGATAAGCTCGAACCCAAATCGGAGAAATGTATCTTCATAGGATACCCAAAAGGGACTATTGGGTACACCTTCTATCACAGATCTAAGGGCAAGACTTTTGTTGCTAAATTCGGATCCTTTCTAGAGAAGGAGTTTCTCTCGAAAGAAGTGAGTGGGAGGAAAGTAGAACTTGATGAGGTAACTGTACCTGCTCCCTTATTGGAAAGTAGTTCATCACAAGAACCGGTTCCTGTGACAACTACACCAATCAGTGAGGAAGCTAACGATATTGATCATGAAACTTCAGATCAAGTTACTACCAAACCTCATAGGTCAACCAGAGTAAGATCCGCACCAGAGTGGTACGGTAATCCTATTCTGGAAGTCATGTTACTTGACCATGGCGAACCTACGAACTATGAGGAAGCGATGATGAGCCCAGATTCCGCAAAATGTCTTTAGGCCATGAAATTTGAGATGGGATCCATGTATGATAACAAAGTATGGACTTTGGTTGACTTGCCCGATGATCGGCAAGCCATCGAGAATAAATGGATTTTCAAGAAGAAGACTGACACTGATGGTAATGTAACTGTCTACAAAGCTCGACTTGTTGCGAAAGGTTTTCGACAAGTTCAAGGTGTTGACTACAATGAGATTTTCTCAACTGTAGCGATGCTTAAGTCTGTCCGAATTATGTTAGCAATTGCCACATTTTATGAAATCTGGCAAATGGATATCAAAACTGCCTTCCTTAATGGTTTTCTTAAAGAAGAGTTGTATATGATGCAACCAGAATGTTTTGTCAATCCTAAAGGTGCTAACAAAATGTACAAGCTCTAGCGATCCATCTATGGACTGGTGCAATTATCTCAGAGTTGGAATATACGCTTTGATAAGTTGATCAAAGCATATAGTTTTATACAGACTTGCGGTGAAGCCTGTATTTACAATAAAGTGAGTGGGAGCACTACCGCCTTTTTGAAAAATATATGTGAGTAACATATTGTTGATCAGAAATGATGTAGAATTTTTTTGGAAAGCATAAAGGATTTTTTCAAAGGAGTTCTTTAAAAGAAAGACATCAGTAAAGCTACTTACATATTGAGCATCAAGATCTATTGAGATAGATCAAGACGCTTGATAAGTTTTTCAATAAGTACATACCTTGTCAAGATTTTGAAGTAGTTCAAAATGGAATAGTCAAAGAAAGAGTTCTTGCCTGTGTTGCAAAGGTGTGAAATTGAGTAAGACTCAAATCCCGACCACGGCAGAAAATCGAAAAGAGAATGAAATTCATTCCCTATTGTCGGTGTACTAGAGTAGGGGTACCCTAGTATCCCGAACTCGCAGCATCGGCGAGTTCAGCGCCCGTGGCGGGCGGCTTGATGGCCGCTAAGATCCTCAGCAGCTCCTTGGAGCCATTCAAGAACAAAGCAGTCAAGACCCCGGCAAGAGGAGCTTGCCGGGAAGGCCACTCAAGGCGCAAAGGAAACAAGGCCCCGGCAAGAGGAGCTTGCCGGGAAGGCTTGGCGGGCCCCGAACTCCCAAGCACGACAAGGTTCCCGCCGCGGCAAGGTACTTGCCGGGACGGGCGACCTGTCCATCTCCGCTCCAGCTCACCCGCCAACGTGTCACCACGGGGCTCTCCCAAGGACGCGTGTCGGCGGGCTGTGCAGCCAGCGGGGAGTAGCGACAAACGGCGCTGACAAGCCACTATCGTGGCGGACGGAGGCGCACTTAACGGTCCCTGTTACACTGTTCGGGCGACCGTGACGGGCATTGATGACTCTTGTCCCTTGCCGTCGAGTTAGGTGTAGGTTATCGTACACTTTGTATATAGCGGTGTACCAATCTAGGTTATTACCATTGTAACCTTGTCTACTTGCCATATGTGGTAACCCCTTGAGCCTATAAAAGGAGGGCCGGGGGCAACGTACAGGAGGTTCGATTCGGCTGGATTTCTAGCTAGCTCCAGCTTAGTTCATCACACTCAAGTTAGGTCTTGTAGCCAGCATTGCTCCCTAGCAAGAAGACCAGATAATTCACGAAGCAGCAGTAGGAGTATTATCTCTCCGGAGAGCTCCGAAGCTGGGTAAAAACCCTCTCGTGCGCATCGCCTCGACCCGCTCTTTGCGCGGTCTCCGCCCCCCTCCGAACCACAAAGGGACCCAGGTCCCGTAGGTGCTCGTGGGGCACGATCAGCACTCCTCCCCCGACATCTTTGGCGCGCCAGGTATGGGGTGTCGAGGCTGTGTGAATCCGGTCCGGCGGTCGCACTAGCAACTCCATCGACGTCTTCGTCGACATGGCGCCGAAGAAGAAGCCTTCGGCAGTAGCTGAGCCGTCTGCTGTCGAACCCACCACCACCGGAGCCGTCGGTGGTGGGGAACGCTAAGCGGAGGGACGGCGTCGCCGAGAGAGCCCACGATGCCGCCAGTCCAAGGACAACGCGCGCTGGCGTCGGCGTCCGAATCTGCACCGCGCCCGTCGCAGGAGGCGCGGGACAGACAGCGCCACGATACTCGTGGCGCCATACGCTCATTGGATCAAGGCCAAGCTGGAGGGTCCCGAGGCCCTCGAGACCCGCATGCGCCCCAGCATGCCGGTACGAGTGGGGTACGGTCGCTGGGGGGGGGGGGATGCTGCTCCTCCTAACTTGGTTAGGAGTCCGAGCACATCCCGTTCTTCGCTCCGTACACCGTTGCCGCCACCACACCAGCGGAAGCCTTGGCAAGAGCTCAACTGCTCCTAGATTACCCTCCAACAGCCGATAAGGTCGATGAATGGAGGGCCACAATTCAAAGTCTCATCGGCTTCGCCAACGGCGACGTCCCGCGGCAACCAAGTGCTTCGCAGCCGCGACGGGGCGACAAGGCGCGAGCCGATGGCGACGAGACTTGCGGGGGTGCACCCACCGTACACTCCCCTTCCCGAAGGCCAAGACCGCCGACTCGCCGGATCCACCTCGACAGCGACTCCACGGCATCGTCGGATCCACGAGTTCGTCGCGACCAACGCCAAGTTCTTCGGGAGCGGCAAGAAGAGGACGCTGGAACCCGTATCGAGCGCCGAAGAGAAGCGCGCCGTCAATCTGACCAACGCGCCGGCCCATCTGTCGATATGCATGCGCCGAAGAACCAGCGACTTGTCAGACGCTGTAGGTTGCCCTGCGTTCACTCGTGAGCTGCGGCAAGTCCGGTGGCCCGACAAGAAGAACTTCAAACCAGATGTGCCGGAGAAGTACGACGGCAGGACACATCCATCGGAGTTACTCAGCATCTACACCATCGCGGTGCAAGCTGCGGGGGGACGAGACGACAAGATCCTCGCCAACTACTTCCCCTTGGTACTCAAACCAAACGTCAGATCTTGGCTCATGCACTTGCCGGATGGCTCTATTTCTTCTTGGGCAGATTTATGCCACCAGTTTGTTGGCGCCTTCACCGGCGGCCACAAGCCTCATGGCCAGGAGAGTGATCTCCACCTGCTTGCCCGTAAGGAGGGGAGTCTCGCAAAATTCATCCAGAGGTTCACCGAGTGCATCAGTAACATCCCGCACGCCAACCCGCTGCGATGATTAGTGCATTCCATCGAATGTGCAAAATCGCAGGATGAGGGAGGAGATGGCGATGTGCAAAGTGAAGGACGCCACGAGCTCTACGCCCTGGCCGACAAGTGTGCACGCGCTGAAGAAGGAAGAAGGCTCCCAGGAGAGAGTGTGGGAGCAGAGTCTGACAGTGAGGGGACCGCCCCGGCAAGAAATAGTCGGCGGCGGAACAACAGGAGGAAGAAAAACCAAGAAGTACTAGTTGTCGAGCAGTCCGGCAAGGATGGTGCCGCCAACCAAGCCAAGGCCGGTGGCTCCGGCAAGGAGGTTGCCGTTGACACCGACCGCCAAGCTGTGGCGGCCGCCGACAAGCCTGGCAGCTCCAACAAGCAGTACTGTAAAATCACCGCACTAAGGGCCATGATCTCCAGAGCTGCAAGAAAGTCGAGCAGCTTGTCGAGCTACAGAAAGCTGAATACGAGCGGCGGGACAAGGAGAAAGCCCAAGAAGGTGCAGGTGCAGCAAGTAAGAAGAGACCAGGTCGGGGAGGACGCCGCGGCAAGGCCAAGCAGCGGCAAGGAGATAGACCTCCCCGTGGCCGTGACAAAGAAGAAGATGAAGATGAAGATGACGAGGACTATGAAGATGATGAAGCTGATGAGCAGGAGTTTCAAAAGGCAACGGAGGTCCTTTGCGTCGACGGTGGTGCGTCTCTGCATACCTCACACCGCCAACTCAAGCAATGGATGCGTGAGGTCAATGCAGTAGAACCATCCATAGAGTCACGCAAACCTCTGAAGTGGTCCAGCACGCCCATCATCTTTGACATCGAGGATCACCCTGATCGCATCACTGCGGTCGGGTGTTTGCCGATGTTGGTCTCACCAACTATCCGCAACCTCAAGGTCACAAAGATGCTGGTTGACGGCGGGGCCGGCCTGAATTTGATCTCCTCCGCAGTGCTCCAGAAGCTTCAAATCCCTGACAGTGAGCTCGAAGAAACTGGTACTTTCCAAGGAATCAACCCAGGAAGGAGCAAGCCCAAGGGGAAGATCACGTTGCGGTAACCTTCGGCAGTGAGCTCAACTTCAGAATCTGAGAGGGTCACGCTCGACGTCGCCGATTTCCCATTGCCCTACAATGGCATACTTGGCCGTCCGGCCGCCAAGTTCATGGCCGCCTCACTATGCATACAACCTACTCAAGATGCCCGCCCGATAAGTGTCATTTCTGTCCACGGCGACAAGAAGGATGCACTTATCTGCGCCGACAAGATTTACCGGGATGCAGCAGCCGCGAAGATAGCAAACCACTTACACTGGAGCTCCGGGCGAAGAAGAAGACCACCAGGTCCGCAAGAGCTCTGCTGCCCACTCCGCAAGCGCACCTCTTCGGTGCTGCGCTACCGTCGAGGACGCACCATCGAGCTCCACCGGCAAGTGCAACAAGACAATGGCAGCTCCGCCAAAGACCAAGAAGGTGCCCGCCAAGGAGGACGGCACTGGTGGTACCTACACCATCAGTGCCACGCTTGATCCTAAATAGGAAGGCGAGCTCGTTGCTTTCCTGCGGGCGAATGTCGATGTGTTTGCATGGAAACCATCTGATATCCCCGGTGTTCCCAGGAGAGTAATTGAGCACCACCTAGCTGTCTGTCCTCACGCGCGGCCCGTCAAGCAAAAAGTTAGGAAACAGGCAGTGGAGCGCCAAGAATTCATAACAGAAGAAATCAAGAAATTGGAAGCAGCAGGGCTTGTCAGAGGAGTCCTCCACCCCACGTGGTTGGCCAATCCGGTAGTGGTACGCAAGGCTAATGGGAAATGGAGACTTTGTATTGACTTCACGGATGTTAATAAAGCTTGTCCCAAGGACCCATTTCCCTTGCCGCGTATCGACCAGATTGTTGACTCCACAGCTGGGTGCGATCTGCTTTCGTTTCTTGATGCATATTCAGGATATCATCAGATCTTCATGGCAGAAGAGGATGAAGAGAAAACCGCATTCATCACACCATGTGGCACGTACTGCTTTATACGGATGCCTTTCGGTTTGAAGAATGCTGGATCAACCTTTGCAAGGGTAGTCCATGATGCTTTTGGACCACAGATGCACAGAAATGTAGAAGCCTACATGGATGACATAGTGGTCAAGAGCAAGGACAGAGCGACTCTGATTCAGGATTTGGATGAGACGTTTGCAAACCTGTGCAAGATCAACCTCAAGCTCAACCCCGAGAAGTGCGTGTTTGGAGTCCCTTCCGGCAAGCTTCTCGGGTTCTTCGTATCTCAGCGGGGGATTGAAGCCAATCCCGACAAGATCAAGGCCATTGAGCAGATCGAAGCACCAAAACGCGTCAAGGACGTCAGGAGGCTTGCCGGTTGCGTGGCCGCTCTCAGCAGGTTCATCTCTAAGTCTGTTGAGCGCGCCCTGCCGTTTTTCAAAATCTTGAAAAAGGCAGGTCCAATGAAGTGGACTCCCGAAGCGGAGGCTGCACTGCAGGACTTGAAGAGATACCTGTCCTCCACTCCGATACTTGTCGCACCTAAACCACAAGAGAAGTTGCTGCTGTATATAGCGATGACCAATCAAGTGGTTAGTGCTGCGTTAGTAGCGGAGAGGGAGGCAGAGGATGAGCCGGCAACCGAGGCAGGTGCGTCCAACGACGAGCGGGGGGCTTCGCCATCAAGCTCCGGTCCCGACAAGGACGGATCAGCGCAGGGTTGCGACAAGATACGGAAGAAGATGGTGCAGCGCCCAGTCTACTTTGTCAGTTCCCTTCTGCAGGGGGCTAGATCAAGGTACTCTGGTGTGCAGAAGCTGCTTTTCGGCCTGCTCATGGCCTCGAGAAAGCTGCGCCATTACTTCCAAGCACATGAGATAACAGTTGTCACTCGCTTTCTGCTGAAGAGGATATTGCAAAATCCAGAGGCAATAGGCAGGATCGTTGAGTGGGCACTGGAACTGTCAAGCTTTGGTCTCAAGTTCGGAAGCACTTCAACTATCCAGAGCAGGGCATTGGCAGAATTCATAGCAGAGTGGATGCCAACGCAAGATGAAGAAATTCCAGAGACGAGCATCCCCGTCAAGGAGGCAAATAAAGAGTGGCTGATGTACTTTGATGGTGCCTTCTCGCTGCAAGGCGCCGGTGCCGGCGTGCTGCTTATTGCACCCACCGGAGAGCAGCTCAAGTACATAGTCCAGATGCACTTTCCCAAGGAACAAGCAATAAACAACACTGCAGAGTACGAAGGCTTGCTTGCCGGACTCGGGATTGTGGTGGACCTTGGGATTAAGAAGCTCATTGTCAGGGGAGACTCACAACTTGTTGTCCGCCAAGTAAATAAGGATTACCAAAGCCCGTTGATGGAAGCATACGACGATGAAGTGAGGAAGCTGGAAGAGCACTTTGAAGGCCTGCAAATGGAACACATTCCAAGAGCACAGAATGATATAGCTGATGGCCTCTCCAAATGTGCCGCACTTAAGTTGCCTGTGGAACCAGGGATTTTCGTGCTCAAGCTGACTCAGCCAACCGTGACACCATCAACAGGGTAGAGCAAGAAGAGAAAATTGGTTTCCGGCGACTACTTTCCGGCAGAGCTCTCTGAAGCCGCCACCAAGAAGGTCCCTAAAACCAACGCAAATATCACTGAGGAGCAGTCTGCTCCGACAAACCATGCAGTTTGTATCGTTGAAGCAAACGCTCTCGACAAGCTTAGCTCCGGCAAGCTTGACGGGGAACATCGAGCTCCGGCGGACCCGCAGGTCCTTGCCGTAGAAGCTGATGGTCCCGCAGTGACAGATGAGCCTTTAGTCCTCGTTGTCGAGCCACATGCTCCAACTTGGGCACAGCAGATCGTCCATTTCCTTCAGACAGGAGAACTTCCCGAAGAGCAAGAAGAAGCGGAAAGAGTAGCCCGGCAGTCAAGTATGTACCAGTTTGTTGACAACATCCTGTACAGAAGAAGACTCAACGGAGTGAAATTGAAGTGTATTTGCCGGAAGATGGATGAAGCTGCTGGCAGAGATACACGGAGGCATATGTGGTCACCACATTGGCGCAAAGAGCACTTGCCGCAAAGCTTTCGCAAGGTTTCTTCCGGACGAAGCCCTCCAGATGCAACTGCACAAGTAACCAAGTGTGAAGCGTGCAAGGCCCATTCAAAACAGATACAACAGCCAGCTCAAGCTCTCCAGACGATCCCTTTATCCTGGCCCTTCTCGGTGGGGGCTCGACATCCTCGGCCCTTTCCCCGAGCTGTCGGGGCTTTGAATACTTGTACGTCGAATCGACAAGTTCACAAAGTGGCCGAAGTGGAACCAGTGAGGAAGGTGACCAAGATCGGCCGTCAAGTTCTTTCAGTCAATTGTTTGCCGCTTTGGGATCCCTAACCGGATCATCACCGACAACGGCACACAATTCACGAAGTCGCACCTTCATGCAGATGCCAAAGATCTTGGCGCCAAGATCTGCTTTGCTTCCGCTTGCTCATCCGAGAAGCAACGGTCAAGCGAAGAGAGCAAATGCTGAAGTGCTGCGAGGACTCAAGACCAGAACTTTCGACGTGCTGCACAAGTGCGGAAGGAACTGGATCGAGGAGCTGCCAGTGGTTCTTTGGTCGATCAGACGACACCAAATCGAGCCATCGCCGGACACCCTTTGCTCTAGTCTATGGAGCAGAGGCAGTTCTCCCAGGGAACTCAGATACGGGTCACCTCGAGTGCTCGCTATGATGAGTTTGAGCAAGAGCAGCTGCGGCAAGAAGACGCGCTGCTCCTCGAGGAAGATCGCCTTCGAGCTGCTGACGAGCTGCTCGTTATAAGCAAGCTTTGCGCCGCTACCATAGCCGCAGTTAATGCCGAAGCTTCGAGGAAGGCGACCTTGTTCTTCGCGCGCTCAATCCGCCAAGAATTCCAACAAGTTGACGCCAAGTGGGAAGGCCCTTATCGGGTAAAACGAGTCACTAGGCCCGCGCTGTCCGCTTTGAGACCAAGACGGCTTTCCGTGAGCAATTCCTGGAACATAGAGCATCTTCGTAAGTTTTACCCATGAGGCGCGGTTGCCGGAACCGTTCCGCAACTACCCTTTGTACAAGTCTTGCCGCTGTTGCATGTAATCCTTTGTACAAAGCCGGGCGCAGACCCCGTGCATCAGTAAAGCCTATGGTTGCGCACATTTTTGTTAATACATGCTTTCATAATCATATATGCATGTGTTTACTAACAACCTTGTGCAGCACCCACACCCGGTAAGCGATAATGAGCCATTAGGCTTCACAACTTTCTTTTTCTCTTCTTTCTTCTCAAACAAGAAGAAGGTTCATCCACCCACAAGTTAACCGGGGAGAGGAGGAGATAATAATGTGGGCCGACAAGCGTCGCTCGAGGAACCATCGCCTTGCCGGAAAATGGACAACAGAAAAGCTAAGTTGCTAAGTTTAAGCGACCAGTTTTAAGCTTTAAAAGTTATCTTCCTCGAACGATAAGTACTTTGTATGGAAAACCTGTGCGCGGAGGAACCAAATCGTACTGGTCGCACCCTTATTTTGTTTCGAGTCCGCTCAACAATTTAAGTGAGCTGCGACTAGTCCGCGACGAGGTTGCTTGTCGGTAGCGACCCCGCCAGCAGGCTGCTGAAGTTCCGCACTCGGCGCTCGCGGCAAGGGTGCCTGCACCGACAAGTTTTCCCTAAAAGCGTAGGGTAAAAACATACAAGGGAAAAAATCGAGTAAAGGAAATAACGTTGCATTCGATTGCGTAAGATAGTGTATATTACATAATGGCTTGTCGTAGATCTAATAGATTTTTCACCTAAATATGATCTACAGCGACAAGAAAAAGATAGACTTGGCAGCCTAATCCACGCGGTCGCCCTCGAGCCTCTTAACTCCGCCACCCTGTCCACAATGGAGTGCGACAAGGGTCTTGAGCGCTTCAACATCGGGCGGATGAAGGCAGGGACTTGAGGGCCTTGGAGAAGTCGACCTTTGGGTTGCGGAAGGCCACCTTCATCAACACCTTCCGGAGAGCCTCGGCACAGATTTGGCGTGATTCTCCGCCAGCTTGCTTGAACTTCATCCCGAGCCGCGGATGCCCGCCAACACGCCTTTGAAGAATAGACTGAGCTTGACGCTGGGTTGGAGGTTCTCGTCGGTGGAATATCCAAGATCTGTCATCCCCAACGCTATCAGCTCATTATGGATGTCGGCGGCGGTGTCCACAAGACCTTCTGTCCAATGCATTATGCTCTCCCGAAGAGTATTCTGGGTGGTCACGGCATTCGACAAAGAACTCCTCGATGGCCTTGATCTTCTCCAAGAGGCCCGCCTCCCGCCTCCACGGCGCTGTTCAACGCCTCCGCCAAGGTGGTCAATTTCAGCTCCAACCGCTTTGACGCCCTTGGCGGCGCCGATCTCCTTGATCTTTTCAGCCAAACGGCCCGCAGCTCGCCGAGGGTGTAAGCATCCTTCTCACGCCGCGCTTCAGCCCGGCGACCTCCTCGCACTCTTCCGGAGAGTGGACTCCAGCTGAGCCACCCTCGCCTCCAGTTCCCCTTTGGCGGCCTCGGCAGCAGCGCAAGATCCTTTGCCTCCGGAGCGCCCGCCGATTGTTTGCTCGCGTGGCGAGATCTTCCTCGGCTGCCGAGGTTGATCTTCGCTGCGCCACTCGCCTTCTCTAGCGGAGAGCTTCTCACCGGCAAGCCTTTGCTGCTCCTCAACCTCGCCTTTCTCCAAGATAAAGGCCGTGCGCTCTCGGCAAGCTGCTCCCGAGCCTCTGCTATGTCCCGGAGAGCCTCTTTGTTGGCGCTACCGGAGCTCTTCCATACGCTTCTCCAAATCGGCTCCGCCCTCGCGACAAGCGCCTCTCACAGACTCCAGTTTGGCTTGTCGGGCGCGAGAGCAACAACAACCTCCTTAGCAGCTGCTCTTCCTCAGATTCACCATCGCTGCTGCTCGACATCAACCAGCGACAGCCCGCGGAGGCAAGCAGCTCCGCATCGAAGGTCTCCTTCGGTGGCGCCTGAGCTTGACGCCCATGGGAGCTTGATGAAGACACCCTCACCGCTTTCGGTAGGCGCTGGCTGGGGCTCTCGAGTCTGTGCGGCATCGGTGGCGGGGGGATGGGCGGTCGGCGCAGCGCCAGGCGCTCCTGTGGCCTCCGGGCCGTCAGTGCGATCGCCGGATTCCTCCCCATCCTCTGCACCAGCGGCCTCGGCAGCCTCCTCGCCGGCGGGCTTGTCGGCACCAGCTTCCTCCTCCTCCATGTTGGCGGCGTCGACACTGTCGCCGCCGGCGTCTTCCTCACCGGCAGCCTCGGTTTCCATCGGGTCTCCGGCAGATGGATCTGATGGTCAGAAGGAGGAAGCGCAAATCAAACAGATATTCGAAAGAGGGAAACGGAAGAGCAGAACCCAAGCAAAACTATCAAGACAAGAAGGTTACCTGCAGTGGGACCGTGGTCGCGGCTCCACCACCGAGGGTCGCTGGCGCCAGTCCTTGTCGGGACGCCCCTTGTCGGAGAAGCCTCCCTTGCCGGAGAGCGCCCCTTGGCGGAGAATTCTCCCTTGGTGGCGAGGTTGAAGCAAGCAGAATCTCGGGGCGGCCTCCGGGCCTCCTGGTGAGGCTGGACCTCGGGGGTAGCCTCCGGTGCTCCATGATGTGGCTGCTCTGCTCCTACAAAACCCAACAAACCAGACATAAGTAACGGAAAAGCACCCAAGCGCGCCTAACCACGGGAAGCATACTAGATACTTACGCTGGGGGCTGTGCTGGGGGCTGCTCTGTTGAAGGGTTGCCGGATCCGGCAAGGGAGTTCCGGACGTGCCCCCTGTTGCAACAGGGGGGTTGTCCGAGACGACGACCACCGGTGTCTTGGCCCTCTTCGGCGCCCTCTGAGCTGACGCCCTGAAGAAGAAAGTTCAGAGTGGAACCAGTTAGATATAAGACGAAGCAATAAATTGGAAGATTACAAATAGCAGCGGCAAGATCTTACTCTTCCTCTTCTTCCTCGAGCTGAGAGCGGATAGATCAAACTCGCTCCAGCGCGACGGATTGGGGAGAAGACTCCCTCGACGCTTGGCGGGTGCAGGGGCCGTGGCTCGAGAAGGCCCTGCGCCCGTCGCCATGGCGGAACGAGGCGCCCCCGCTGCAATAGTGCTTGCCGCGATGGAGCGCGTCGGGCGGCGAGGCGGCTGTTGGACTGGATGCTCCCCGACATCTCCGGTCCTCCGAGACGCCTCCTTGGCGGGACAGCAGGCTCCTCCTGCGGCAAGCTACTTGACGACGGAGGAGAAGCGCCCGCAGGCTCACTCGGTCGTTGTCGAGCTCGGGCTGCTCCTCCCCACCGATGAACTCTTCTTGGTCGGCAAGGCTTGCCGCCGCCATCTCCGCCTCAACGGTGAACCCAAACGCGCCGGCGGCAGCGGCCTCGCAGCCTCCTCCAACCTTGTGGCGTCGCGCCATTTCCGAAGCAGTGGTGTCGCGGTGAGCCGCCTCTTCTCGTCGCGCGAACCGCCACTTCGCATAAGTCGTCAAGAACAACGCACTATGTCATCGGCGGTTCTTCCAAGTTGGAACGATCCCATGGGAATCGCTGGCGGCATTATCGCTGGATACGATCAAGCGCCGAGTTGTTGCACAAGGGCACAACTCCCCTCGGCAACATGCACCATCCAGGGTTGTCCGGATCAGGCTTGAACAGCTCCCGCAGCATGCCGTCAAGCTCCAGGGTGGTGAAGTTCCAATTTAAGCCTGGACGCAGCCTCATGATATCCACCGCGTTCTGGAATTCCCAAGCAGGCCTCCCTTTCTCCTGCAAGGGTGCAATGCGGCGAAGGAAGTCCGCGCCAACTGCCCCACGGTGAGCCCTGCTTGCGGGGCGCAGAATCCTAGTCGTGGCAATCTTCAACTTGTCGTCCTCCGCGCCAAGTTGCTCCAATCGCTGCTACGAACTATGGGGGTCTTCTTGCAGGCGGTAAAAGGCTGGGGCTCCTCCTCCAAGATCCAGCACCAGAAGCCCTCCACTCCTCCCACTTGCTGCGCAACTCTCCATCAAGATATGCTTCCTTCTTGCCGATCCTAGAGGTCCATGCAATTCCTCCGCAAGTGGCTCTCTCTCTCGCTGGGTGAGAAGTAATGGCGGAAAAGTCACGACGTTTGGGTGGACCCCGACAAAGTTCTCGCAAAGGTGCGCGAAAACAGCCAAGGTGAGAACGGCGTTGGGGGTGAAGTCAAGAAGGCGGAGGCCATAGGTGTTCATGACATCACAGAAAAATTCAGAAAAGGCAAAGGAGCCCGCACTGTAAGAAAATCGCGAAGAAGAGGTACCCGAGGGAGACCTTAGCAGATGTGGCGGCGGAGATAACCTCGTCGCTGGATGCGCTCGGTCACCGTCGACCAGAAGAGGTAGTACCCATCCACCAGCTCCTTCCTGCTGAGCAGGGGGTCGAAGAGGGCCCGCTCTTTCCGCAGCGCCGCGAGCCGCTGCGCCTCGGCGGATTTCACGCCCTTCGCCTTATCGGCCTTCGGGGCCATCGGGAGTCGCGGTGGAGGAAGCCGACGGCGTGGATGGCACCGGTGGTAGTGGAGGGGGCGGAGCGTCGCTCTCTGTGGGCTTGAGATGGAAGGGGAAGGCAACGGGGGTTTTCCGATGTGACAGCGAGGGCAAGTGGGCGTCCTGCCCTGGTTTCCCCGCTTATAAAGGGAGAGGGGACGGGCGTTCCGATTTTTCCCACTAAAGGAAGCCCCACGATCTCCCCCACGACGCCACGTCCTACACGTGCCGTTCGGGAGACGCGTGGTGGGTCCAAGGCAAGTAACGGCATAATCAAGACCACGCGCCGTGCCTTTGCTTTTGGGCCTGGCCCAACAGAGCTTGGCGCCGTGTGGCCCAGTGCCCGGGGCTCTGTCGGTGTACTAGAGTAGGGATACCCTAGTATCCCGAACTCGCATGCAGCGCGATTGCAGCGCCCGTGGCGGGCCGGCTTGATGGCCGCCAAGATCTCAGCAGCTCCCTTGGAGCCATTCAAGAACAAAGTCAAGACCCGGCAAGAGGAGCTTGCGGGAAGGCCACCAAGGCGCGCCAAAACAAGGCCCCGCAAGAGGAGCTTGCCGGGAAGGCTTGGCGGGCGCCGAACCCCCAAGCACGACAAGGTTCCCGCCGCGGCAAGGTACTTGCCGGGGCGGGCGACCTCTCCATCTCCGCTTCCAAAGACACCCGCCAACGTGTCACCACGGGCTCTCCCAAGGACGCGTGTCGGGCGGCTGTGCAGCCAGCGGGAGTAGCGACAAACGGCGCCGATAAGCCACTATCGTGGCGGACGGAGGCGCACTTAACGGTCCTGTTACCTTCGTTCGGGCGACCGTGACGGGCATTGATGACTCTTGTCCCTTGCCGTCAAAGTTAGGTGTAGGTTACTGTACACTGTACATAGCGGTGTACCAACCTAGGTTATTACCATTGTAACCTTGTCTACTTGCCATATGTGGTAACCCCTTGAGCCTATAAAAGGAGGGCCGGGGGCAACGTAGAGGAGGTTCGATTCGGCTGGATTTCTAGCTAGCTCCAGCTTAGTTCATCACACTCAAGTTAGGTCTTGTAGCCAGCATTGCTCCCTAGCAAGAAGACCAGATAATTCACGAAGCAGCAGTAGGAGTATTATCTCCTGAGAGCTCGAAGCTGGGTAAAACCCTCTCGTGCGATCGCCTCGACCCGCTCTTTGCGCGGTCTCCGCCCCCCCTCCGAACCACAAAGGGACCCAGGTCCCGTAGGTGCTCGTGGGGCACGATCAGCACTCCTCCCCCGACACCTATGCCTCTGTCATAGGTTCTATAAAGTATGCTATTCTATGTAGCAGACCTATTGTATACCTTGTTCTGAATTTGGCAATGGAATACAATAGTGATCTAGGAGTAGATCACTGGACATTGGTCAAGAATATCCTTAGTGAGGACTAAGGAAATATTTCTCGATTATGGAGGTGATAAAAGAGCCCGTCGTAAAGAGTTACATCGGTGCAAGCTTTTACATTGATCCAGATGACTCTAAGTCTCAATCTGGATACATATTGAAAGTGGGAGCAATTAGCTAGAGTAGTTCCGTGCAGAGCATTGTAGACATACAATATTTGCAAAATACATACGGCTCTGAATGTGACAGACCCGTTGACTAAGCTTCTCTCATGAGAAAAACATGATCACACCTTAGTACTCTTTGGGTGTTAATCACATCGCGATGTGAACTAGATTATTGAATCTAGTAAACCCTTTGGGTGTTGGTCACATGACAATGTGAACTATGGGTGTTAATCATATACAGATATGAATATTGGTGTTAAATCACATGGCGATGTGAACTAGATTATTGACTCTAGTGCAAGTGGGAGACTGAAGGGAATATGCCCTAGAGGCAATAATAAAGTTATTATTTATTTCCTTATTTCATGATAAATGTTTATTATTCATGCTAGAATTGTATTAACCGGAAACTTAGTACATGTGTGAATACATAGACAAACAAAGTGTCACTAGTATGCCTCTACTTAACTAGCTCGTTGAATCAAAGATGGTTAAGTTTCCTAGCCATAGACATGTGTTGTCATTTGATTAAGGGGTTCACATCATTAGGAGAATGGTGTGATTGACTTGACCCATTCCGTTAGCTTAGCGCTTGATCGTTTAGTATGTTGTTATTGCTTTCTTCATGACTTATACATGTTCCTATGACTATGAGATTATGCAACTCCCGTTTACCGGAGGAACACTTTGTGTGCTACCAAACGTCACAACGTAACTGGGTAATTATAAAGGAGCTCTACAGGTGTCTCTGAAGGTACATGTTGATTTGGCGTATTTCGAGATTAGATTTGTCACTCCGAATGTCGGAGAGGTATCTCTGGGCCCTCTCGGTAATGCACATCACTATAAGCCTTGCAAGCAATGTGACTAATGAGTTAGTTGCGGGATGATGCATTACATAACGAGTAAAGAGACTTGCCGGTAACGAGATTGAACTAGGTATTGAGATACCGACGATCGAATTGCGGGCAAGTAACATACCAATGACAAAGGGAACAACGTATGTTGTTATGCGGTTTGACCGATAAAGATCTTCGTAGAATATGTGGGAGCCAATATGAGCATCCAGGTTCCGCTATTGGTTATTGACCGGAGACGTGTCTCGGTCATGTCTACATTGTTCTCGAACACGTAGGGTCCGCACGCTTAAGGTTTTGATGACAATTATATTATGAGTTTATGAGTTTTTATGTACCGAAGGAGTTCGGAGTCCCGGATGAGATCGGGGACATGACGAGGAGTCTCGAAATGGTCGAGACATAAAGATCGATATATTGGACGACTATATTCGGACATCGGAAAGGTTCCGAGTGATTCGTGTATTTATCGGAGTACCCGATAGTTACGGGAATTCGTCGGGGAGAAGTATTGGGCCTTATTGGGCCATACGGGAAAGAGAGAGGGGCTGCCTAGGGCAGGCCACACCCCCCCCCAAGGCCTAGTCCGAATTGGACTAGGGGGAGGGGCTGCGCCACCACCTTCCTTCCCTTCTCCCTTCCCCTTCCTTCTCTCGTACTCCTACTAGGAAAGGAGTCCTACTCCTGGTGGCAGTAGAACTCCCCCCTTGGCGCGCCCTCCTCCTTGGCCGACCACCTCCCCCCTAGCTCATTTATATATGGGGGCAGGGGGGCACCCCATAGACACAACAATTGATATCTTCATCTCTTAGCCGTGTGCGGTGCCCCCCTCCACCATAGTCCTCCTCGATAATATTGTAGCGGTGCTTAGGCGAAGCCCTGCGACGGTAGAACATCAAGATTGTCACCACGTCGTCATGCTGACGGAACTCTTCCCCGGTATTCTGCTGGATCAGAGTACGGGGAACGTCATCGAGCTGAACGTGTGCTAGAACTCGGAGGTGCCGTAGTTTCGGTGCTTGATCGGTCGGGCCGTGAAGACGTACGACTACATCAACCGCGTTGTTCTAATGCTTCCGCTTTCAGTCTACGAGGGTACGTGGACAACACTCTCCCCTCTCGTTGCTATGCATCACCATGATCTTGAGTGTGCGGAGGATTTTTTTTTGAAATTACTACGTTCCCCAACAGGCGGAGGTGTTGGTGAAGATCGCGGTGATGATGGTGGCCCCCGGCGGCGTTCCGGCGCCACCGGAAGCAAGGGGGAGAGAGCCCCCCCTTCTTCTTCTTCCTTGACCTTCTCCCTAGATGGGAGAAGGGTTTCCCCACTGGTCCTTGGCTCCCATGGCGTGGGAGGGGCGAGAGCCCCTCCGAGATTGGATCTAGGTCTCTGTCTCTCTCTGTTTCTGCGTTCCCAGATTCTGCCACTTCACCGTATCTTTTATATCTGGAGATCCGTAACTCCGATTGGGGTGAATCTTTTGCCCAGATTTTTTCTCATAAAATTTGCTTTCTTGCGGCAAAAGAAGAGCGTCAACCGCTTTACGGGTGCCCAGAGAGTCCAGGCGCGCCTGCCTCCCGGCGCGCCCTGCCTCCCGCCCCCTCGCACCGCCTCGCTGATTCTTCCTCCCAAAATCACAAATATTCCAAAATAATTCTCCGTCTGCTTTTATCCCGCTTGGACTCAGTGTTATATTGGGTTTCACAAACATAAAACATGCAACAAACAGGAACTGCACTGGCATCGGATCAATATGTTAGTCCAAAAATAGTATAAAAAGTTTCCAAAAGTATATAAAAGTTGAATAATATTGGCATGGAACAATAAAAAATTATAGATACGACGGATACGCATCAATCACTATTATTGTTAACATTGTGAATGTCTTATATGGGATTATGATACACTCACACAATTCAATTTGTCTGAATCTAATACTTTTTCTCGAATATGCACGAGTGTGCATATTATATATTAAAGAAGAAAGGCAAGGAATGCCTCCACAATGAGATTAAATATACCTCGTTACAACACTACTCCTCACTACTCATCCACCGCTCTAATCTAAGGAAGAAAGGGTCCATGTTGCCTTTAAACTTGCCAGCAATGGACCATACCCTTCCTTCCGACAAGATTCTACCCAGGAGCTCACTCATCGAGGGCGAGGCCACGTCGAACACAATAGCTTTCCGGTGCTTCCACAACTTCCACATAGCTAGTACCAAAATCGTGTGGAGATCCTTGTTCCGTAAGTTGCTTGGTGCTTGCTTGCCGACTAGCCACTCATGGATGGAATCTTGTGTTGTTGGCGACCACTCCGGCTTGCCCAAAGCCTCACAAATCACCGCCCATGTCGATCTAGCAAACATACACGTTAGTAGGACATGATTATAGTTTCATCCTCCTGGACACATAGGGTGCAAGCGTCTTGGTGCGGCAACCCTCTTCGTGCAAGACGATCCGACGTCCAGCACCTATCCTTGAGCGCGAGCCATGTGAAGATTTTGCATGTAGTTGGGGCCCGACACTTCCAAGTCAACTCCGACATGGGTTCCACCATCCGTCCCCAGAACCTGGCCGCATATGCCGACCTCACTGAGCAGTGGCCATTGGTCTCCCATGCCCAAGAGATCGAGTCCGGCATGCCTACAACTGGCTCCCACATGCCGACTCTAATCTATAGATCGAGAAATCCCTGCAGTGCCTCGCCCCCAAGGTCAGGACCTACGTCCGCTGCCCAAGACACATTTTCGATGGCCGGAGCAACCTTCCTCGATGATTTTATCCGTGCTGGGATCCTGTCATAGCTCATAGGCGCGATCTCCTGCACCCTTATTCCATCAATCCACCTATCCTCCTAGAACAAATTATTGAGGCCGCAATATGCTTCACTCGCCGTTGCGTCCAAAAAGAGCAGTTTCGCTTCCTTAGGGACCCTTATCTTCAATTCACTCCATGGTCTAGTCGTGTCCACCCTTTGGAGCCATGGCCACCTAGCTTGCATTGCCACATTAAGCCATCTGAGGTTCGGTATCCCTAGGCCACCAGCCCACTTTGGTGTACATATTGTATCCCAGGCGACCGCACAGTTGCCACCATTCGCAGCAGCCCTTCTGCACCAGAGAAAACCTCTGCACACCTTGTTCATCGCAGCTATAGTCTTCATCGGTAGATCCAGCTCCATCATGGCATGAATGGGCATGGCGCAAAGTACTGATTGAACCAAGGTGAGTCGGCCACTCTTCGGCATTAATGCCGCTTTCCACTTGGGTAGGCATCTCGTCATATGATCAACTAGGTACTGCAACTGCGTTGCGGATTGCTTTCTCAATGTCAATGGCAGCCCAAGGTACTTGATTGGAAAGGATCCTCTCGGACAACCCAGCTGCCCACAGGCCATGTCGATTTCCTGATCGTTGCATCTGATTGGGAGGGCCACCGATTTCCGCATGTTTATTCATAAGCCTGACGCCTCCCCAAACATCTCCAAGATGATGTTACACACCTCAAGTTCCACCATCCTGGGCTTGATGAAAACGACCACATCATCCGAAAAGATGGACAGACGCTGCCTCATGCCTGACCGTGCCAAGAACTCCAAAACTCCTCTGCTCGTAGCCCACTCAAACAACCGAAGTAATGGCTCCATAGTAAGAATGAAAAGCATTGGTGAAATCGGATCTCCTTGCCTCAGCCTCTTGCAGTTATAGATCGTGTCCCCGGGGTCTCCATTCACCATTACCTTGGTGGTGGATGTCGAGAGAATCCCACAAATCCATGACCTCCACCTAGGTCCAAAACCCATTTGTTTCATCACTTCAAGCAAGAAGGGCCACTGGACGGAGTTGAATGCTTTTGATGTGTTGAACTTGAGTAGCACAGCTGGTATCTTGAGAGTGTTTAGCCCGTGTGCTGTACTCTGAACCAACATGAAGTTATCGTGGAGCGCTCGGCCTTTCACGAAGGCACTTTGATGGTTTCCCACAAGCTTCGGCAGTTGCACCACTAGTCTACAGGCAAGCACCTTCTCAAAGATTTTTAATGGCCCCATGCACAAGGTTAATTGGCCTAAAATCGCCACCTCCAAGGCTCCATCAATCTTGGGCAAGAGAGTGACAAGAGATTTGTTGATGGCTCCCATGCCCCTCACATCACCATTGTAAAAACAGTTCATGGCCTTCATGAAGTCCACCTTAATTATGTTCCAGCACGCGGCATAGAAACGGTTCGTAAATTCTTCTGGCCCTGGTGCCTTGTCCAGAGGCATATCTTTAATCACACCCTCCACTTCCTCCAAGGTGAAAGGCTCCTCAAGATGCGCTAAGTCCAGATGTGGCAGGTCCAGCTCATGAAGATTGAGCGTGTAGCTTCTTTGATCCATTGTACCAAAGGCCGCGCCATAAAAGGCATCCACCACGGACGCCACCTCGTCCTGGCCAAAATACATGTTACCATTATGTTTTACCGATCGGAGTACGTTTTTCCTCTGCCTGCGGCTAGCTTGCTGGTGGAATAACCTCGTGTTCCCGTCTCCTTCTCGCAGTTGCAGCAGCCTCGAGCACTGTCGTGCTATCGTTCTCTCAAGATAACACAGCCCTAGAAGCTTCCTCTTCAAGGTTCTCCGCAGGTCCCGCTCCGCCTCCGAGAGCGCCCTAGAGTCCATGGCAATATCCAACCTCTTAATCACTTCCAGCGTTATGGATATTTGAAGTTTTAGTTTCCAATCCAACAAGCACTCCATTTTTGCAGATTGACCGCCGTGGCCCTCAACTTATTCTGGAGCTGAGATAGTCATTTGTAGCTGCCAGCGTCGAGTCCCAAGCCATACGCACAACGTCCATAAAGCCCTCCGCTTTGATCCAGAATGCTTCAAACCTGAACCGTTTCTTCGTGTTGATCTCAAAGTTCATATCTAATATGAGCAGGCAATGGTCTGATACCGCGGTCCCAAGGGCGGAGAGAAAACAGGATGGGAAAGCTTCGTCCCACTCATTGGACACGAACACGTGATCGATCTTCTCTAATGTTGCATTCTGCCTCTCATTCGACCACGTGTATCTCCTCCCATTCAAGAGCTCCTTCAGTTCTAGGGAGTTCAACTTGGCTCTAAACCGCCTTAGCATCCTCCGGTTGATCAAGTCATTGTTTTTGTCCTCCTGCCTTGCCAGGAGATTGAAGTTCCCTGCCAGCAACCACGGACCCGCATGCAGATCACCAATATCCACCAAGTCCTGCAAAAATTCCATTTTGTCGGCCTCCTCTTGTGGTCCACATACACATGTCAGCCACCACGCATGTTCATCCTCCGGGCACTTTACAAGTGCCTTCAATGTGTGGTTACTATAGTGTGTGTTAGATAGTTGGGATGGAGTCGGCCCAAGCTATCAAGATCCCACCCCTCGTGCCTACCGCCGGCAAGTAGAAAAACTTCTCATATTTATTTCTGAGGCATTGCCTAACAATGCTCACCGATACATCCAACTTAGTTTCTTGCAAACACACGATGGCCAGATTGGCCATAGTCACCACCTGGAATACTACATTCCGACGCGCCCTAGCATTGAGCCCACGTACATTCCACACTATCACTTTTAGAGGTTGAGAATTCATTTCCATAGCCCACAACACTCGCCCTAGCCAATGGAGCAGCTAGGCAACCATGGGGTCCTCCATCCCCGGCTCCGGAGGCGACTCCCAACCAAACAAGGCTAGCACCACCGTGATATGCACATCCGAGAGTGGGCAGGAGAAAAGATCCATGTACATCCGGAGTGCCTCCTCCAAAATGACCTACCCCTCATGAGTGAGGCATAGTTTTCTGATGAGAACTTGTTGTCCCTTGGAGGCCGCATGTTTGGCAATTCTAGAGCTCCCTCTTGGTGTAACTTCCAGCCTTTATTTCTTCCTTGTTTGACAACTCGGGTTGGCTGCAGCTCTTAACGTAGGCCGCTGCAAGATCGGAGAAATAGCCTTGCGTACTACCGCACAAAACTCCCCCACTGAGGGAGTCCTGGATTATGGGGTCCTCGGGGAGCCGGCCTATGTTACATGGGCCGAACTAATGGGCCGTGAAGATACAAGACATAAGGCCTTCCCCCGTGTCCGGATGGAACTCTCCTTTGCGTGGATGGCTAGCTTGGAGTTCGGATATGTATTTTCCTTTCTATGTAAACCGACTCTATACAACCCTAGGCCCCTCCAGTATCTATATAAAATGGAGGGTTTAGTCCGTAGAGGCAATGACAAAATCATATAGGCTAGACATCTAGGGTTTAGTCATTACGATCTCGAGGTAGATCAACTCTTGTAACCCCTATACTCATCAAAGTCAATCAAGCAGGAAGTAGGGTATTACCTCCATTAAGAGGGCCCGAACCTGGGTAAACATCATGTCCCTAGCCTCTTGTTACCTTCGATCCATAGACGCACAGTTCGGGACCCCTACCCGAGATCTGCCGGTTTTGACACCCACATTGGTGCTTTCATTGAGAGTTTGATTGTGCCGTCAGTAGAAGGCTCGATGGCTCCATCGATCATCTACAACAACGCCGCCTTGAGGGAGACTTTTCTCCCCGGCCAAGTTTTCCTATTTGGCGGCTTCGCACTGCGTGCCAACTCGATTGTCCACCTTGAACAGACCAACAGCTACGCCCCTGGTCATCAAATCAGTTTTGGAAATCTGAACTATGTCATGGATATCTGAGGAGACTTGATCTTCGAAGGATTCGTGACGCCGTCCGTTGCTCTGGCCTTAGATCCGGAGCACACTGTGAGGTCTGAAGATGGGAGTTTGGAACCCACGGGACTCTCTACAATTATGGAGCTTACTACCGCAAATCCAGATGGGACTGTGTCGTCGGCAAGCCCGGAGTCTAGCCGGAATCCCCTCGTCACTAAAAGGCCGGACTCGTCCCCGGATACTAATTACGGACTCTCGAGGTCTGCGGCAAGCGAGCGCGACCAGGAGGCTTTCGCCTCACTTAATGCTAAAGACTCTTGTCTTCCCGTCCAATCCTCGCCCTTAAGCGAGGCTTTGGACCTAATGTGATCCCTCGCCATTACAGAGGAATCACTACCGAACTAAGCCCATCCTAGACTATGGGCTGAGAGCGGGGAATTTTACGTCCCACCCACCACCCACTTCATATCCACTATCAAGGACTTAACCGACATGCTTGACTATGCCTCCGAAGACATCGACGGTATGGACGACGATGTCGGAGATGAGCAAGGCCAAAACCCGTCGTTCACCGGACGCTGGATGGCCACATATGACATGTACATGGTGGACACACCCAAAGAGGATGACGGCGATGGTGGAACCACCAAAGCGTTGACATCAGCGGCGCCGCTCGAAATCGCGTCGCGAAAAAGACAGCAATACCGGCACCAGAGATAATAATACTCCAGAGAACGCCGAAGACCAAGAAGCCCCAGTCGAACCAACATCCGAACAAGATGATTGGGAGGAGGGGCAACTTAACCCCGACGAACCGATCGGGAACGAGGACTCGGAAGTTAGTAACTATCTACCAATATCCGAGGATGATGTGAGCCTCGGCGACAAGGATTTCATCGTGCCAGAGGAACCCCTCGAGCAAGAATGCTTTAAGTGACAGCTAATCACAACTGCGAGAAGCCTAAAAAAGAAGCAGCAACAGCTCCAAGCCGAACAGGATACGCTCAACGACAGATGGACCAAAGTCCTGGCAGCCGAAGAATACGACCTCGAACGCCCAACAAAGAGCTACCCGAAATGCAAGCTGCTACCACAATTTGATGATGAGGCCCCTGAGCCAATTCCGCCAAAGAATAAAGCTGTTGACGAACCTGACCGCCCACCACATGGCCGGGACAGAGCGGCTACTCACGCCAAACACCAGCCCGCAACCCCCGTCGTAGAGGAAAAGAGGGAGAGGCTCCGGGCTACACTTACAATTTACGCAAGGACCTTGACAATAGAGCCGGTCAGAACAGATCAATCTATAGATCAAGGGGCGTGCTCTAACGCGTGAGGACGGCCATCAAGCCTGGCGCGACCATCATCATCTCACATGGGTTGAAAACCAAACACTGATATTGTCCGAACTTCGTTGCAACGTCGCCCTCTATAGAGGCGCCACACACCCCCTATGCTTCACAGATGAAGTCATGGAGCACGAGTTCCCAGAAGGGTTTAAACCAGGTAACATTGAATCATACTATGGAACAACAGATCCCACAGTATGGATCAAAGACTTCCTTCTCCATGTCCACATGGTCCGCGGTGGCGATCTCCACGCCATCAAGTACCTCCCGTTAAAACTAAAGGGACCACCTCGGCACTGGTTAAATAGCCTCCCAGAGGAATCAATTGGTAGCTGGGAAGATTTGGAAGATGCCTTTAGAGACAACTTCCAAGGTACTTATGTCTAGCCTCTAGATGTCGATGACCTTAGTCACATAGTCCGGTAGCCCGGAGAGTCAGCCCGGAAGCTCTGGACCAAGTTCTTAATTAAAAAGAACCAAATTGTCGATTGTCCGGACGCGGAAGCCCTTGCGGCCTTCAAGCATAGTGTCCGGGACAAGTGGCTCGCCCGACACCTCGGCCAAGAAAAATCAAAGTCCATGGCAGCCCTTACTGCACTCATGACCCGCTTTTGCGCGGGAGAAGATAGCTGGCTAGCTTGTAGAAGCAATAGCACCAGCGACCCTGGCACCTCTGAAGTCAGAGACGGAAACGGTAGGCCACGACGCAACAAAAACAAGCATCAAAACAAAAATGACGATACCGAAGACATGGCGGTCAACGCCAGATTTAGTGGCCCTAACTCCAGTTAGCGGAAAAAGCCATTTAAAGGAAACAAAGATGGTCCATCCAGCTTGGACAGAATACTCGATCGGCCTTGCCAGATTCATGGCACCCCTGACAAGCCTGCCAATCACACCAACCGAAATTGTTGGGTCTTTAAACAGGCCGGTAAGATAAACACCGGCAACAAGGGGAAAGGGGCGCCAAGCAAGGACGACGAAGAGCCTCATCCACCAAACAGAAGGGGGACAGAAGAAATTTCCCCCCGAGGTAAAAATGGTGACTGTGATATATGTCACACACATTCCTAAGCGGGAGCGCAAGCGCGCATTAAGGGACGTCTACGCCGTAGCACCGGTCGCCTCAAAATTCAACCCATGGTCAGCCTGTCCGATCACCTTCGATCGAAAGGACCAGCCGACCAATATCCGTCATGGAGGTTCGGCAGCTTTGGTACTCGATCCAATCATCAACGAATTCCACCTTACACGAGTCCTTATGGACGGCGGCGGCAGTCTCAACCTGCTTTATCAGGACATTGTCCGAAAAATGGGTATTGATCCGTCAAGAATCAAGCCCACTGCTACGTCTTGAGCTTGCGCTGGTTTTCCTTGAAGAGGAAAGGGTGATGCAGCAAAGTACCGTAAGTATTTCCCTCAGTTTTTGAGAACCAAGGTATCAATAAAGTAGGAGGCTCCTCAAAAGTCCCACACACCTACAGAAACAAACAAGAACCTCGCAACCAATGCAATAAAGGGGTTGTCAATCCCTTCACGGCCACTTGCGAAAGTGAGATCTGATAGAGGTAATATGATAAGATAAATATAGTTGGTATTTTTATGATATAGATTGGAAAAGTAAAGATGCAAATAAAAGTAGATGATAAACTTATATAATAAAAGATAGACCCAGGGGCCATAGGTTTCACTAGTGGCTTCTCTCAAGATAGCATAAGTATTACGGTGGGTGAACAAATTACTGTCGAGCAATTGATAGAAAAGCGAATAATTATGAGATTATCTAGGCATGATCATGTATATAGGCATCACGTCCATGACAAGTAGACCGACTCGTGCCTGCATCTACTACTATTACTCCACACATCGACCGACTCCAGCTTGCATCCACAGTATTAAGTTCATAAAGAACAGAGTAACGCATTAAGAAAGATGACATGATGTAGAGGGATAAACTCATGCAATATGGTATAAACCCCATATTTTTATCCTCGATGGCAACAATACAATACATGCCTTGTGTCGGTGTACTAGAGTAGGGGTACCATAGTATCCCGAACTCGTGCACGGGCAGTCGCAGCACCCCGCGGCAAGGCTTGCTTGGTGATCGCCAAGGTCCTCCGCGGCTCCATTGGAGCCATTCAAGAACAAAGTATTCAAGCCAAGGAGACAAGGCCCCGGCAAGAGGAGCTTGTCGGCAAGGCCAACCAAGGCATTTAGAAGACAAGACCCCGGCAAGAGGAGCTTGCCGGGAAGGCCCGGTGAGCGACAAGCTTCCGGACGCGACAGAGAACAACCATGCAAGGTGCTTGTCACGACAGATTACCTCCGTTCCTCCGCTCCAGCTCATCCACCAACGTGTCGCCATGGGACCTTTCCAAGCGCGCGTGGCAAGAGGCTGTGAGGCCGGCGGGGTGCGGTGGCAAACGGTGCTGACAAAATGGCTATCGTGGCGAACGGTGGCGCCCCTGACGGTCCCTTTCTGCACTGTTTAGTCGACTTGGACGGGCATTTAATGCTTTTGTCCCCTGTCGTCAGGGTTAGGTAGGATACACTATACAAGTAGCTGTACCAACCGCAACTCATTTTCCTTTTTTGCCCTTGTCTACGTTGCCACCTGTCGGTGATCCCTTGAGCATATAAAAGGAGGCCCATGCGCAACGTAGAAGGGGGTTCAACTCATTCGAAACCAGAGACACTCATGCTAGGTCTTGTAGCTCTCAGCGCTCCCTAGCAAGAACACAATATAATCGGACAAGCAGCAGAGGAGTATCATCTCCCGAGAGCTCCTGCTGGGTAAACTGCTCGTGTGCTTCGCCGATCTGCTCTTCAGGTAACATCCGCCCCCCACCGAACCGAAGGGGCTCGGTCCGCCGTCCCATAGGTGTTCGTGGGTTCGATCAGCTTCCACGACATCTTTGGCGCGCTGTAGGCGCGAGGCTGTGTGAACCTGATCCGTGTTCACACAAGCAACTTCTTCATCATCTTCATCAACATGCCACCAAGAAGAAGGCTTCGGCGGCAGCAGAGCCGCCCACGCCGATCCCACCACCACCGGAGCAAATGGGTGGTGGGTAGACACCGTGGAAGAACGGACGCCGCGAGGAGCCCATGATGCTGCCAAGTCCAAGGACAAGGCCGCAGACCTCGGCGTCCGACACGCACCGCGCCCATCTCAGGAGGCGCGGGACCGACAGCGTCATGGTATTCATAGTACCATACGCTCGTTGGATCAAGATCGAGCTGGTGGATCCCGAGGCCCTCAAGACCAGCTTGCACACCGACATGCTGGCACGAGCGAGGCACGGTCGCCTGGACGGGATATTGCTCCTTCTAACATAGTTAGAAGTCCGAGCGTATCCCGATCCTCGCGCCGTTCGCCACTGCCACCCACCACTCCAGCAGAAGCTTTGGCGAGAGCTCAACTGCTCCTAGATTACCCTCCAACAGCCGACAAGGTCGATGAATGGAGGGCCACCATCCAGAGTCTCATCGGCTTTGCCAACGGTGACACTCCGCGGCAACCGACTACATCGCAGCCGCGGCAAGGCGACAAGGCACGAGCCGGTGGCGACGAAACCTGTGGGCGGCAACCACCATGCACTTCCACCTCGAAGGTTAAGATCGCCGACTCGCCGGATCCACCTCGACAGCGACTCCACCGCCATCAGATCCGCGAGCTCGCCGCGATCAACGCCAAGTTCTTCACGAACGACAGCAAGAAGACGCCGCCGATCGAGCGCCAAGAGAAGCGCGACGCAATCCGACTAGCGCGCTGGGCCCTCCGTCGATATGAATGCGCCAGGGGAACCAGCGACTTGTCAGACGCGTAGGTTGCCCCGTTCACTCGTGAGCTGCGGCAAGTCCAAAGGGCCCAGCAAGAAGAATTTCAAGCCGATGTACGAGAGAAGCACGACGACAAGACGATCCGTCGGAGTTCCTCAAAGATCTACACCATTGCGGTGCAAGCTGCTGGGGCGAGACGACAAGATTCTCGCCAACTACTTCCGCTGGTACTCAAGCCCAATGTCGATCTTGGCTCATGCACTTGCCGGACAACTCCATATCCTCTTGAGGATCTATGCCATCAGCTTTGTCGGCGCTTTCACAGCGTGCCACAAGCCTCATGGCCAAGAGAGCGACCTTCATCCGCCGCCTGTAAGGAAGGAGAGCCCTCGCAAGTTCATTCGAGATTCAGCCAGGACACCACAACATCCCAAATGTCCACCCCGCCGCGGTAATCAGCGCTGCTTCATCAAAACGTGAGGAACCGTAGGATACGGAGGAGATGGCGATGTACAAGATCAAAGACGCCGATGAGCTATATGCTCGCCGACAAGTGCGCAAGGTGAAGAAGGGAGGAGACTCCGGAGAGAATATGGAAGCAGCATGATCTCGACAAGAGGGGTCCGCACCGCAAAGAAAAGCCGCGCGGAGCAACAGAAAGAAGAAAGGCAGAGATGTGCTAGTTGTCGAGCAGTCCGCAATGGAGGTGGCGCCAAGAAAGCCAAAATTGGTAGCTCCGCAAGGAGGTTGCCGCGACACCAACTGCCAGTGTGCGGGCGGTCGCCGACAAGCAGGACGGCTCCAACAAGCAGTACTGCAAGATCCACCGCACCAAGGGCCATGACCTCCAGAGCTGCAAGAAAGTCGAGCAGCTGGTTGGGTAGCAGAAGGCTAAATACGAGCGGCACGACAAGGAGAAGGCTCAAGAAGGTGCTGGAGGAGCCAGCAAGAAACGTCCCGGCCGGGGAGGACGCCACGGCAAGGCCAAGCAGCGACAAGGAGATAGACCTCCCCGCGGCCGCGACAAGGATGAAGATGACGACGACGATGAAGACATGGAAGATGATGAGGCCGACGAGCAGGAGTTCCGAGAAGCCACAAAGGTCCTATGCGCTGACGGTGGTGCTTTTTGCATACTTCACACCGCCAACTCAAGCAAAGGATGCGAAAGTCAATGCGCGTAACCATCCATCGAGTCACGCAAGCCTCTCGAATGGTCCAAAGACGCCTATCATCTTTGATATTGAGGATCACCCCGACCGCATAATCAAGCGGTCGGTGCTTGCCGATGTTGGTTTCACCAACTATCCGCAACCTCAAGGTCACCAAGATGCTAGTTGACGGCGGGCCGGTTTGAACCTGATATCCTCCGCGGTACTCCGTAAACTCCAAATCCTCGACAGCCGAGCTCAAGAGACCGCACATTTCAAGGAATCAATCCGGGAAGGAGCAAGCCAAGGAAAGATCACGCTGCCGGTGACGCTCGGCAGCGAAGTTAAACTTCAGGGATCGAAGGGTCACTTTTGATGTTGCTGATTTTCCATTGCCTTACAATGGAATACTTGGTCGTCCAAAGACTCGCCAAGTTTATGGCAGCCTCTCATTATGCATACAACTTGCTCAAGATGCCAGGCCCGATAAGTGTCATTTCTGTCCATGGCGACAAGAAGGATGCTCTTATCTGCGCCGACAAGATCTACCGGGAAGCAGCAGCTGCAACAGATAGCAAGACACTTGCCGCTGAAGCTCCCGGGGGGAAGAAGAAGACCAAGTCCGGCAAGAGCTCTGATGCCCACTCCGGCAAGCGCACCTCTTCGGAGTGCTGCGCTACCGTCGAGCACGCACCCTCAGCTCCACCGGCAAATGTAAGAAGACGATGGCAGCTCCACCAAAGACCAAGAGGGTGCCCGCCAAGGAGGACGGCACTGGTGGTACCTTCACCATCAGTGCCACTCTCGACCCTAAATAGGAAGGCGCTGCTGCTGCTTTCCTCGCGGCGAACGCCGACGTGTTTGCGGGCAACCATCCGACATCCCCGTGTTCCTGTGAAAGTGATTGAGCACCATCTTGTCGCCTGTCCTCACGCGTGGCCCGCCAAGCGTAAAGTCGAAGCAAGCAAAGGAGCGCCAAGAGTTCATCGCAGAAGAGATCAAGAAATTGGAAGCAGCAGGCCTTGTCGAGGAGTGCTCCATCCTACGTGGTTGGCCAATCTCAGTAGTCGTAAGTGAAGGCAAACGGAAAATGGAGGCTTTGTATCGACTTTACAGATGTTAATAAAGCTTGTCCATAAGACCCATTTCCTTGCCGCGCATAGATCGATTGTTGACTCCACGGCCGGATGTGATTTGCTTTCATTTCTTGATGCGCATCAGATATCATCAGATCTTCATGGCGAAGAGGATGAGGAGAAACCGCATTCATCACCCCATGTGGCACATACTGTTTATACGGATTCCTTCGGTCTAAAGAATGCAGGTTCAACATTTGCAAGAGTAGTCCATGACGCTTTTGAGCCCCAAATGCACAGAAATGTGGAAGCTTACATGGATGACATAGTGGTCAAAAGCAAGGACAGGGCAACTTTGGTTCAAGATTTAGACGAGACCTTTGCAAATCTGCGCAAGATCAACCTCAAGCTCAACCCGAGAAGTGTGTGTTTGGAGTCCTTCCGCAAGCTTCTCGGTTCTTCGTGGTCTCAGCGGGAATTGAAGCCAATCCCGACAAGATCAAGGCCATTGAGCAGATTGAAGCACCAAAGCGCATCAAGGATGTACGAAGACTTGCCGGTTGCATAGCTGCTCTCAAGGAGGTTTATCTCTAGATCTGCTGAGCGCTACCTGCCATTTTCAAAATTTTGAAAAGGCAGGTCCAATGAAATGGACTCGGCGGAGGCTGCGCTGCAGGACTTAAAGAGATACATGTCCTCCACTCCAACACTTGTCGCACCTAGGCCACAAGAGAAGTTGCTGCTATATATAGCGGCAACCAATCAAGTGGTTAGTGCTGCGTTAGTAGCAGAGAGGGAGGCGGATGATGAGCTAGCAACTATGGCAGAGACATCCAGCGACAAGCAAGGGACTTCACCGACAAGCTCCGTCCCGATAAGGGTGGATCTGCGAGACGCGCGAGAAGATGCGTAAAAGGATGGTGCAGCGCCCAGTTTAATTTGTCGGCCCTTCGCAGGGGGCTAGGTCAAGGTACTCGTGTGCAGAAATTGCTTTTCGCCTCCTCATGGCCTCGAGAAAGCTACGCCATTACTTCCAAGCACATGAGATAACAATCGCCACTCGCTTTCATCAAGAGGATATTGCATAATCCAGAGGCAACAGCAGGATTGTCGAGTGGGCACTGAACTGTCAAGCTTTGGCCTCAAGTTTGAAAGCACTTCAACTATCCAAAGCAGAGCATTGGCAGAGTTCATAGCAGAATGGACGCCAACGCAAGATGAAGAAATTCGAAACGAGCATCCCCGCCAAGGAAGCAGCAAAGAGTGGCTAATGTACTTTGATGGTGCCTTCGCTGCAAGGCGCCGGTCAGGGCGTGTTGCTTGTAGCACCCACCGGAGAGCACCTCAAGTACATAGTCCAAATGCACTTTCCCAAGGAGCAACCAACTAACAATACTGCAAAGTATGAAGGTTTGCTTGCCGGTCTCAGGATCGCAGTCGACCTTGGGATCAAGAAACTCATCGTTAGGGGAGACTCACAGCTTGTCGTCCGCCAAGTGAACAAGGATTACCAGAGTCCGTTGATGGAAGCCTACGTTGATGAAGTGAGAAAGCTAGAAGAGCACTTTGACGGCCTGCAGATGGAACATGTTCCAAGAGCTCGTAATGATATTGCCGATGGTTCACAAAGTGCGCCGCACTCAAGTTACCTGTGGAACCAGGGATTTTTGTGCTCAAGCTGACTCAACCGACCGTAACGCCATCAACTGGACAGAACAAGAAGAGGAAGTTGATTTCTGGTGACTATTTTCCGGCAGAGCTTCCCGAAGCCGCCGCCAAGAAGGTCCCCAGGATCGACACCGATACTGCTGAGGAGCAGTCTGCTCCGACAAACCCAAGGGTTTGTTTCGTTGAAGCAGACGCTCCCGACAAGTTTTGCTCCGGCAAGCTTGCCGGGGAACGTCAAGCTCCGGCCGAGCCGCAGGTTCTTGCCGTAGAAGCTGATGTTCCCGCAGCAGCAGATGTGCCTTTAGTCCTTGTTGTCGAGCCGCAGGCTCCAGCATGGGCACAACAGATTGTCCATTTCCTTCAGACAGAGAACTTCCCGAAGAACAAGAAGAAGCGGAAAGAGTAGCCCGGCAGTCAAGTATGTACCAGTTTGTCGACAAAGACACTGCATGTAAGAAGACTCAACGGTGTGAAATTGAAGTGTATTCACCGGAAGATGGATGAAGCTGTTGGCGGAGATACACGGAGGCATATGTGGTCACCACATTGGCGCAAGAGCACTTGCCGCAAAGCTTCCCGAAGGTTTCTTTGGCCGACAGCCTCCAGATGCAATCGCACAAGTAACCAAGTGTGAGCGCAAGGCCCATTCCAAGCAGATACACCAGCCAACACAAGCTCTCCTGACGATCCCTTTATCCTCGCCATTTTCGGTCGGGGCTCGACATCCTCGGCCCTTTCCCCAGAGCTGTCGGGGGCTTTGAGTACTTGTACGTTGCAATCGACAAGTTCACAAAGTGGCCGGAAGTGGAAGCAGTGAGGAAGGTGACGGCACAGTCAGCAGTCAAGTTCTTCGTCGATTGTTTGCCGCTTTGGATTCCTAACAGGATCATCACCGACAGCGGTACACAATTCACGAGCCGCACCTTCATGCAGTACGTCCAAGATCTTGGCGCCAAGGTCTGCTTTGCTTCTGTTGCTCATCCGAGAAGCAACGGTCAAGCGGAGAGGGCAAATGCTGAAGTGTTGCGCGGGCTCAAGACCAGGACTTTCGATAGGCTACACAAGTACGGAAGAAACTGGATTGAGGAGCTGCCGGTGGTTCTTTGGTCGATCAGGACGACGCCAAATCGAGCCATCGCCGCACACCTTCGCCTAGTCTATGGAGCAGAGGCAGTTCTCCCCACGGAACTCAGATTCGGATCACCTCAAGTGCTCGCTATGATGAGTTTGAGCAAGAGCAGCTGCGACAAGATGACGCTACTGCTCCTTGAGGAGGACCGCCTTCAGCCGCCGTCACGAGCTGCTCGTTATCGCAAGCTTTACGCCGCTACCATAGCCGCAGTTAATGCCAAGTCTCGAGGAAGGCGACCTTGTTCTTCGCGCAATCCAGTCCGCCAAGAATGCCAACAAGTTGACGCTAAAGTGGGAAGGCCCTTATCGGGTGAAACAAGTCACTAGGCCCGGCGCTGTCCGCCTTTGAGACCAAGAGGGCGCCCGTGAGCAAATCTCGAACATCGAGCATCTTCGTAAGTTTTACTCAGAGGCGCGGTTGTCGGAACCTGTTCCGGCAACCACCTTTTGTACAAGTCTTGCCGATGTTGCATGTAATCCTTTGTACAAAGCCGGGCGCAGATCCCGTGCATAAGTAAAACTCATGTGTTTTGCAATTTCATGCTTTCATCATTTTATTGCATGTTTTATCTGACACTTTGTGCAGCATCTACACCCGGTAAGCAATAACAAGCCGCAAGGCTCCATGGCTTTATTTTCTCTTCTTTCTCTTTCCTAAAAGAAAGGAAGGTTCCTCGCACACAAGTTAGCCGGGGAAGGAGAAGATAATGGTCTCACCAAGCGCCGCCGAGGAAATTTCGCCTACCAGAAGCTTAACGACGTAAAAGCTAAGTTGCCAAAGTTTGAGCAATCAGTTTTAATTTTAAGTTATCTTCCTCGAACGATCGTACTTTGTATGGAAAACCTGTGCGAAGGAACCAACTCAGAGCTAGTTGCGCCTTACTTTGTTTCGAGTCCGCTCAACAACTTAAGTGAGCTGCAACTAGTTGCGATAAGGTTGTTTGTCGGAAGCAGACACCAACAAAGTGTCGACGTTCAAGACTCAGCAGCCATGCAAAGGTGCTCAGCTACCGCAAGTTCCCTAAAAGCATAGGGCAAAAACATACAAAGGAAAGAATCAAGTAGAGGAAATAACATTGCGATCATTGCCCAAGATAGAGTTATATTACAAAATAGCTTGTCGCAGCTCTAATAGATTGTTATCCTAACATGATCAACAAAGAGCAAGGAAAGATAAAATTACGGCCTAGTCTACGCGGGTCGCCATCAACCCTCTTGATCTTGCCCACCTTGTCCACAATGGGTGCGATAAGGGCCTTGAGTGCATCCACATCGCATCCGGCGGCAAGGACTTGAGGACGCCGTGAGATTGAGGCCTGGATTGCGGAAGGCCACCTTCATCGCCACCTTCCGAGAGCTCCCACAGATCTGGGCGCGATTCCTCGCCAGCTGCTTTGGGATCTCTTCCCGAGTCGCTGGAGAGCCGCCACCATGCCCTTGAAGAACAAGCTGAGCTTGGCGCTGGGTTGAGGTGCTCGTCGGAGGAGTACCCGAGATCCACCATCCCCAGCTCCGCCAGCTCCTTGTCGATGGCGGCGGCAACATTCACGAGACCCTCGGTCCAAAGGCTCCACGCTTTCCACGAAGGTGCTCAAGCGGCAGAGCGCCGCCAGCAGCGCCTCATCGGCCTTGATCTTCTCCAACAAGGCCACCTCCCGCCTCCTTAGCGCCTGGCCCAGCGTCTGCATTAAGGTGGTCAGCCAGCTCAAGATCTGCTTTAGAGTCCTTGACGGCGTCGATCTCCTTGCTCCTCTCGGCGAGACGGCCCCGCAGCTCGCCAAGAGTGTAGGTGTCCTTCTCGCCAGCGTTTGAGTGCAGCAAGCTCCTCGCTGCTTCTCCGAGATTGGCCTCCAGCCTGCGCCACCTTCGCCTCCAATTCCTTCTTGGCGGCCTCGGCAGCTGCGGCGGCGTCCTTTGCTTCCTTGAGGGCTCCGCCAAGTGTTTCCTCGCGCACGGCAAGCTCCTCCTCATGGCTGTCAAGATTGATCTTCCGCTGCGCCAACTCGCCTTCCTACGCAGATAGCCTCTCGGCGGCAAGCCTTTGTTGCTCTTCAACCTCAGCCTTCTCAAGGATGAAGGCTTTGCGCGCCTCAACGATTTGCTCCCGCTCCTCTGCCAAGGACCGGAGAGCTTCCTGATTGATGCCCCGAGCCTCAAGGCTTCAATATCTGCTCCCGCCTTCACGATAAGCGCTTCCGATTCCAGCTTGGCTTGTCGGGCGCGGTAGAGCGACAGCAGCTTCTTCAGCAGCTGTTCTCCTCGACTTCGCCGCTGCTGCTGCTTGGCACGCCAACTAGCGCCAGCCGGCGAGGCGAGCAGCTCTTCTTCAAGGTCTTCCTTCGACCGGGCGCTCGAGCTCGACGCCTGTGGAGCTTGATGAAGACGCCATCGCCGCCTTCGATAGGCGCCGGATCGGGCTCTTTCGAGCTCGACGCTGCAGCGGTGGTGGAGGGATCGCGGTCGGCGAAGGCTGGCGCTCCCGCGCCTCGGGGCCGCTATGATCGCCGATCTTTCTCCAGCCCGCGCAAGCAGCCTTTGGCGGCTCTTCGCCAGGCGGACTCATCGGCGCCAAATTTCTTCCTCCATGACGGTGGCGTTTTCAAGATTGCCGCAGACGCCTTCCTCGCCAAGAAGTTCAGTCTCCATCGGCTCAAGGCGGATGGATCTCGACGATCGAAAAATAAAGAATACCAAGCAAATGTTCAGAAACAAAATCAGAAGAAGAACATAAGGGGAGTTTTCAGTCAAGAGGATTACTTGCGATGGGATCTACGGTCGTGGTCTCAACCACCGGAGAGTCGCTGGTGCTATTCCTTGCCGGAGAACTGTCCCTTGCCAGAGAATTCTCCCTTGCCGGAGAACGCTCCTTTGCCGGGGAATCCTCCCTTGGCGGTGTAGTCGAAGTAGATGGCATTTCAGGAGCGACTTCCGGCGCCCTGGTGAGGCTGCTCTGCTTCCTACACAAACCACCAGCCGATATCAACAGAAAGAGCACCCATGCACGCCCAACAAGAAGAGTAAACTATATACTTACTGGGCCAGCCGGGGCTGCTTGAGGAAGGGTTGCCGGTCCAGAAGGGGTCTCGACGCCTCCCTGTTGCTACGGGGATCGCCCTCGATGACAACCACCGGGTCTTGGCTCTTCGACGCTCTTTGGGCCAGCGCCCGAAAAGGAAAGGGTTCAGAATGAAGCAAATCAGATACAAGACAAAGCAACAAAATTGAAGAAATACAAGTACAACATGAGCTTACTCTTCTTCTCCCTCGCCGGAGCTGAGCGTGAGAGATCAAATTCTGGCCTCGCCAGGCGACGAGGCGGAGGAGTCGGTTCCCTTGACCGCTTGAGGAGTTGCGCGGTGGCTCGAGGGCTCCGCCCAGCTTGTTGCAGCAGCGTGAGGTGCTCCTCAAGGCAACAAAGGCTTGCTTGCTGGAGGGGAAGCTGCCAAGTGGCGCGACGGCTGTTGACCCGTCTGCCGACCGCTTGCCTCCAGCCTTGCGAAGACGCCTTCTTGGTGGAGCTGGGGCTCCGCTTGCGCAAGCTACTAGATGGTGGGGAAGAGGCGCCGGGCGGTTCGCCGACTCGCTTCGTGTTCGAAAGCTCCTCCTCGCAAACTCTTTTCGCCGACAAGGCTTGCCGCCTGCTGCCTCTGCCTCCTCCACGGTGAACCCGAATTCGCCAGCGGGCAGCATTGCCGCCGCTTCTTCCACTCGTGGTGATGCGCTGCATCTCGCCGCCGCTGGTGTCGTGGTGAGGCCCTTCGCCGTCGGCGGATCGGCACTTCTTCCGCTATCAAGAACACCCGCACGACGTCATCGGCAGGCTCTTGCCAGGTTGGGACAATTCCATGCGAGTCGCACAACGGCATCATTGCGCGGATGCGGTCGAGCGAGGAATTATTGCACAAATGGAACGACTCCCCTCGGCAACCTGAACCATTCGGGATGATCGGGGTCGTGCTTGAACAGCTCCAGCAGCATCGCATCCAACTCCAAGACGGTGAAATTGAAGTTGAGGCCCGGGCGCAGCCTCATGATATCCGCCGCATTCTCGAACTCCCAAGCAGGTCTCCTCCTCTCCTGCAAGGGAGCGATGCGGCGGCGAAGGAAATCTGCGCCAACGGCACCTACAGTGAGTCCGGCAAGCCTGAGCCGCAGGATCCGGGTGACGACAATCTTCAATCTAGCATCCTCCGGCGCCTAAGTTGCTCACAGACTATTGGGGTTTAAGCGCCATGGTAAAAGGCTGCGGTTCTCCTCACAATCCAACACCAATCTGCCCTCCACTCCTCCCACTTGTCAGGAGCTCTCCTTCCAGATAGGATTCTTCTGCCGATCCTTGAGATCCAAGCAATCCTCCGCAAGTGGCTCTCCTCTCTCGACTCGGGCATGAAGAAATGGCGAAGAGGGCTACATTTGGGTGGACTCCGACAAAGTTTTCGCAGAGGTGTGCAAAAACTGCCATGGTCAGGACAGCATTGGGGGTGAAATCAAGGATGCGGAACCCGTAGGTGTTCATGATATCGCAAAAGAATACGGAGAAGGGCGGGCAGAGCCCGCAATAGAAGAATAATGCAAAGAAAGGATACCCAGTTGGGGCTAGTTCAAGCAGCGGCCGAGTACTCTTCGCTGCGGATGCGCCTGCCTCCGCTTACTTTAAGAGGTAGTAGCCTCAGCTCCCTTTGCGGCGAGCTGGGGGAGATGGCCCGCCCTTCCAAGCAAGGCCATGAGCCGCTATGCCGGCCGATTTCACGCCCTTCCCTTGTCGGCTTTCGAGCCATGGCGGAGGAGGTGGGGAGACCGATGGCGCGCAGGTACAGTGGCGATGGGGACGGAGCGCTGCTCTCTTCAGACTTGAGAAGAAGGGGAGCAGCGGTGGTTTTCGAGATTGGACAGCAAATGGCGAGGTGGGCGGACTGCCCCGCTTCCCCCTGCTTATAGGGAGGAGAGGGGCGGACGCCCGCTTTTCCGAATGAAGAAACCCCCACGATCTTCTCCCACGACGCCGCTTGACGCGGCTGTTCGTGGGGGACATGGTGGGACCGGAGCAAGTTACGGCGCGCTCCTAGGTCATGGGTGCCCGTGGCAATCGCTTTGTGCTCGGCCCAACAGCGCTTGTCGGGAAGGCCCGGTGAGCGACAAGCTTCCGGACGCGACAAGGCAACAACCGCTGCAAGGTGCTTGTCATGACAGACATTCTCCGCTCCTCCGCTTCCAGCTCATCCACCAACGTGTCGCCATGGGACCTTCCAAGCGCACGTGGCAAGAGGTCAGGAGGTCAAGGGTGCGGTGGCAACGGTGTCGACAAAATGGCCATCGCGGCGAACGGTGGCGCCCGACGGTCCCTTTCTCAGACCGCTTAGTCGACTTGACGGGCATTTAATGCTTTTGTCCCCGCCATCGTGGTTAGGTAGGATACACTGCATAAGTAGCTGTACCAACCGCAAATCATTTTCCTTTTTGCCTTGTTCACGCTATGCACCTGTCGGTGACCCCTTGAGCATATAAAAGGAGGCCCATGCGCAGCGAGAAGGGGTTCACTCATTCAAATCGAGACACTCATGCTAGGTCTTGTAGCTCTCAGCGCCCCCTAGCAAGAACACAATATAATCGACAAGCAACAGAGGAGTATTATCTCCGGAGAGCTCCGGTTGGGTAACTGCTCGTGCTTCGCCGATCTGCTCTTCAGGCAACCTCCGCTCCCCACCGAATCGAAGGGGCCCGTCCGCCGTCCCATAGGTGTTCGTGGGTCCGATCAGCTTCCCCGACACCTTGTTGCCCCTGCTGTCACTGGGAAAGGACACCGCAAGATTAAACCCAAAGCTAAGCACTTCTCCCATTGCAAGAAAGATCAATCTAGTACGCCAAACCAAACTGATAATTCGAAGAGACTTGCAAAGATAACTTAGTCACACATAAAAGAATTCAGAGGAGATTCAAGTATTTCTCATAGATAAACTTGATCATAAACCCAAAATTCATCGGATCTCGACAAACACACCGCAAAAAGAGTTACATCGAATAGATCTCCAAGAAGATCGAGGAGAACTTTGTATTAAGATTCAAAGAGAGAGAAGAAGCCATCTAGCTAATAACTATGGACCCGAAGGTCTATGGTAAACTACTCACAACTCATCGGAAGGGCCTTGGAGATGATGTAGAGGCCCTCCGTGGTCGATCCCCCCTCCGGCGGAGCACCGGCGGAGGCTCCAAGATGGGATCTCGCAGATACAGAAGGTTACGGCGGTGGAAATGTTTTCATGGTGCTCCTGGATGTTTTCGGGGTACATGGGTATATATAGGAGGAAGAAGTAGGTCGGTGGACGCTCGAGGGGCCCACGAGGGTGGGGGCCGCGCCCTCCTCCAGGGGGCGCGCCGGGCACCCTCGTGGCCGCCTCCTCTGTTGCTTGACGTCCACTCCAAGTCCCTTGGATAACGTTTGTTCCAAAAAGATCGCTCCCGAAGGTTTCATTCTGTTTGGACTCCGTTTGATATTCCTTTCCTTCCAAACGCTGAAATAGGCAAAAAAACAGCAATTCTGGCTAGGCCTCCGGTTAGTAGGTTAGTCCCAAAAATGAAATAAAAGTGTCAAGTAAAGCCCATAAACATCCAAAACGGGTAATATAATAGCATAGAATAATCAAGAATTATAGATACGTTGGAGACGTATCAAGCATCCCCAAGCTTAATTCCTGCTCGTCCTCGGGTAGGTAAATGATAAAAACAGAATTTTTGACGTGGAATGCTACCTAGCATAATCCTTAACGTAATTTTCTTTATTGTGGCATGAATTTTCAGATCCAAATGATTCAAAATAAAAGTTCATATTGACATAAGAAATAGTAATACTTCAAGCATACTAACTAAGCAATCATGTCTTCTCAAAATAACATGGCTAAAGACAGTTCATCCCTACAAAATCATATAGTTTGGTCATGCTTCCCGATGACAAGCCAAGCAATTGTTTCATACTTTAGTAATCTCAAACTTTTTTCAACTTTCACGCAATACATGAGCGTGAGCCATGGATATAGCACTATGGGTGGAATAGAATATGATGATGGAGGTTGTGTGGAGAAGACAAAAAGGAAGAAAGTCTCACATTGACTAGGATAATCAACGGGCTATGGAGATGCCCATCAATTGATGTCAATATGAGGAGTAGGGATTGCCATGCAACGGATGCACTAGAGCTATAAATGTATGAAAGCTCAACAAAAGAAACTAGTGGGTGTGCATCCAACTTGCTTGCGCACGAAGACCTAAGGCATTTTGAGGAAGCCCATCGTAAGAATATACTAGCCAAGTTCTATAATGAAAAGTTCCCACTAGTATATGAAAGTGACAACATAAGACTTTCTATATGAAGAACATGGTGCTACTTTGAAGCACAAGTGTGGAAAAGGATAGTAACATTGCCCCCTTTTTATTTTCTTTTTCTTTTTTTGTCTTTTTTTTGGGCCTTTCTTTTTTTATTTTGGCCTTTCTTCTTTTTTTTGGCCTTTAGTTTTTTATTTTGGCCTTTCCTTTTTTTATTTTTCTTTTTTTTATTTGGGGACAATGTTCTAATAATGATGATCATCGCACTTCTATTTATTTACAACTCATGAATTACATCTCAATACTAGAACAAGATATGACTCTATATGAATGCCTCCGGCGGTGTACCGAGATGGGCAATGAATCAAGAGTGACATGTATGAAAAATTATGCATGGTGGCTTTGCCACAAATACAATGTCAACTACATGATCATGCAAGGCAATATGACAATGATGATGCGTGTCATGATGATGAACGGAACGGTGGAAATTTGCATGTCAATATATCTCGGAATGGCTATGGAAATGCCATAATAGGTAGGTCTGGTGGTTGTTTGAGGAAGATATAAGGAGGTTTATGTGTGATAGAGCGTATGTATGATACGTCTCTGTCGTATCTATAATTTTTTATTGTTCCATGCCAATATTATTCAACTTTCATATACTTTTGGCAACTTTTTATACTATTTTTGGGACTAACATATTGATCCAGGGCCCCAGTGCCAGTTCCTGTTTGTTGCATGTTTTATATTTCGCAGAAACCGATATCAAACGGAGTCCAAACGGATAAAAATGAACGGAGAATTATTTTGGAATATTTGTGATTTTTGGGAGGAAGAATGAACGCGAGACGGTGCCCGAGGGGGCCACGAGGCAATGGCGTGCCCTGGACCCTCATGGGTACACCATAAGGCAGTTGACACTCTTATTTTACCGCAAGAAAGCTAATTTTATGAGAAAATTCTGGGCGAAAGATTCACCCCAATCGGAGTTACGGATCTCTGGATATAAAAGAAACGGTGAAAGGGCAGAATCTGAGAGCGGAAAAACAGAGAGAGATAGAGAGATAGATCCAATCTCGGAGGGGCTCTCGCCCCTCCCATGCCATGGGAGCCAAGGACCAGAGGGGAAACCCTTCTCCCATCTAGGGAGGAGGTCAAGGAAGAAGAAGAAGAAGAAGAAGGGGGGCTCTCTCCCCCTTGCTTCCGGTGGCGCCGGAGCGCTGCCCGGGGCCATCATCATCACCGCGATCTTCACCAACACCTCCGCCATCTTCACCAACAACTCCATCACCTTCCCCCATCTATTCAGCGGTCCACTCTCCCGCAACCCGCTGTACCCTCTACTTGAACATGGTGCTTTATGCTTCATATCATTATCCAATGATGTGTTGCCATCCTATGACGTCTGAGTAGATTTTCGTTGTCCTATCGGTGATTGATGAATTGCTATGATTGGTTTGAGTTGCATGTTTTATTATTGGGTTTGTCCTATTGTGCTCTCCGTGTCGCGCAAGCGTGAGGGATTCCCGCTGTAGGGTTTGCAATATGTTCATGATTTTCTTATGGTGGGTGGCGGAGTGATGTAGCACGCACCGAGTAAGTAGGTTGTTTGTGTATGGGATAAAGGGGACTTGATACTTTAATGCTATGGTTGGGTTTTACCTTAATGATCTTTAGTAGTTGCGGATGCTTGCTAGAGTTCCAATCATAAGTGCATATGATCGAAGAAGAGAAAGTATGCTAGCTTATGCCCCTCCCTCAAATAGAATTGCAATAGTGATTACCGGTCTAGTAACGTAGTCAATTGCTTAGGGACAATTTCACAACTCCTACCACCACTTTTCCACACTTGATATATTTACTTTATTGCATCTTTATCTAAACAGCCCCTACTTTTTATTTATGTGCTCTTTATTATCTTGCAAACCTATCCAACAACACCTACAAAGTACTTCTAGTTTCATACTTATTCTAGGTAAAGCGAACACTAAGCATGCGTAGAGTCGTATCAGTGGCAGATAGGACTTGAGAGGATATTTGTTCTACCTTTAGCTCCTCGCATTACAAAAAATACACTTCCGTGATGATACATGTTTGTCACAGTAGGTCGCGTTTTTTGTCATGCATGTACATCCATGAAAAATTTATGACAGAATCAAGGTAGTCATACCTGCTTTGTCAGAGAAGTGTTCCATGACATTACCAAAATTATCATCACGGAAGTGTCCACTTCCATGACGATAGATCGCGCGTCACGTAAGTTTTCGTCAAGGGTGACCGATACGCGGCATCCACCGTAACGAACGCCGTTAAGCTTATCGGGTCGGGTTTTGGATCCGATAACCCGTGAACAGCCCCGACCAATGGGGATTTTCCACGTGTAAAATCATCATTGGCTGGAGGAAACACGTGTCGGCTCACCGTTGGGCTGATGTCATTTGTTCATTGGACCGAAGTCGCCTATGATACGGCGACACGTGGCACGGCCCAACAGAGGCCCATTCCTGTCAAAAGGCCGACCCGTTTGACTTGGTCAAAAGGTGGCGGCCCGGCCCACAGAAAGCCTGTTAACGGCATGTTCGCATATAGCCCATTTACAGCCCGCTAAACCAGGCCCGTTACGCCCTATCCGAATTAGGCCCAAGAGCGCCATCTGGGCGTCCAATATGATTCAGCCCGCTTTAACTTCCGCCCATGTGTGGCCCATGACTTCTTGCGCCCATATGAGGACCTTTGTAACTCTTCGCCCAATAATGGCCTGGTGAAATCGCCCGTAATGAACAAAGGTATCACTTTATACCCATTAACGGCCCATTATTCCATTGGGCCGCTTCAGCCTGTTATCTTTCGCCTTCTCAGGCCCATTGATTCTGGGATCATTTGCAGATTCGTTACATATGGCCCATTATCGCTATTTTCGCTAGGGCCAAATTCAGCCCGTTACATACAATGCGGCCCGCTTATGGACCGTTAATACGCTAATGCTTTTCATGTCAAAAACCGTTGGGCTATTTTCATAGAGTTATCAACACGCCCGTTATGGTCCACGAATAGTACGGCCCATGATTGGCGAAATGATGATATGCCCGTAGAAGGCCCATGGATCCCACGGCCCGATGAGGCCCATGGATAGTACGGCCCGTAGAAGGCCCATGGATCATACGGCCCGTAGAAGGCCCATGGACCCTACGGCCCGTAGAAGGCTCATGGACCCTAAGGCCCGTATAGAAGGCCGATGGATCCTACGTCCGGACGAAGGCCCATGGATCATACGGCCTGCAGGAGGCCCATGGTTACGACAAATTCAGTGTTGCCATGATTATTTTGGCCTAGCTACCAAAAATAGGCTATTGTGGCCACTAGAAAACACAGTAAAAAGAACTGTAGTTACTACAAGCAAACAACTAAACAAGACAATAAGGAAATAAATAAGCAAGCAATTAAGGCTAGCCTATTACCGCTATTACACATATTACATCCACTGGCATCAAAGTTCGCCACACAAGGCAAATATAGGGAACAAAGCAGATATTACATACATCGTCCGTCAAAATTGGCCACCAAAGGCAAATAAACACGGCAGCAAAACAAGAGCATAATCAAACAACTTCAAGAGCTCAAGAAACGTTATCCTCGGTATCCACCATGTCGGCAATAAGCTTAGCAAGCTGATTAGCTTTGTCCTATTTGGCGCTAAAATCCTCCAACGCTTGTCGTTGCACCATAAAGTATGCATCTGAATGCTCCAGGACTTCCGCAATCCTTCTCCTTCTTGTCGCAAGACGGCTGATCGATGTCTTTCAGCTTGTAGTTGAGACTCAAGAAACCGAACTGATTCGCATAAAGGATTTTGAATAGCTTGTGCAAGCGGTAGTGGCCAAGAATCTCAACACTAAACCAAGACAGACTTTGGGGTTGTCTCATTGTCTTCAAGATAGTCTTCCTTAGTTGTTTTATCAGCTTTGTTGGAGACCAACAAGGATGTGTCACTATCCTGAACCTTATCTCGCATTACTTCCTTTACCATTTCTTAATAAGGCACTCTTCCCCAATATTCTCACAAGATTCTAAAAGAAGAAACAAGGCATACATAACAAGTTTAGCATGTACTAGTATATGAAACTCATTTCGTGAACCAGTTCATTAGTAAGGTGGACAGGATTAAACTACCAAGTCTTCTATTGCCAAGTACTAGTACATAATAAAAGCATCAAACAAACATATATCTATGTCTTATGGTCACCGCAATGTCTTGCCAAATCAAAATAGAGACACGGTTCAAATCATATTAGTTCAAGACAAAGCAGCAAAGGAAAGAATACAAAGCGTGGGAAACTACACGGCACAACAAGATTTCAGATGGGTACCACGGGTCTACATGTACAACAACACTATTGGCTCATTGTGATGCTAGTAGTGTGCATGATATGAAAGTCAATCAGTATACACAATTGAAATTGAAATCAACAGAGCTATTGATAAGAGCAAACCTATTAAAGAAACATGCGTGAACATACCTGCTATGCAATTGGAGTTTCGATTGGATCCTTCAATTTAAAAATAAGTTTGTATGAGTAAATACAAGGATACAAGAGCAAAGCAATCATAGTTAAAAAAGACGCGCCTAAGCGAAGCGCTTAAGCGCGCTTAGGCTCTAGGCGCTATAAAACGCATTGCGCATAACTATGCATAATCTGTGCATAACTGCGCATAAGCATGCGCTTTGGTCAGTAAAACGCAAGGCGGTGGCATAACGCACAATTAACGCCTAGCACTTTTTTGAACTATGATAGCAATGGAATCTTAAATTAGAACCGTTGTTCTTCAGGTTTAGGCACTTGTTCTACATGAACAGAGTACAGGAAGACGCAAGAATAAAATACTTAAAATAGAAAATGAGCTCATAGATCTTACCACATTCTTGGTTCGGGACCAAGATGTAACAAGGCGCTCCCAATCATCGCCCAAAGAATGTGTCTCGAGGAGAACGTAAAGGAATTTGATGAGTTTCTTTGCGGTGAAGTACGCTTTCTTCGTAATTACGATATCGCCACCAAGCATTCTTGAAGATAGCGAGGTATTAGCATAGGTTACCTCATCCTGAAGTTTCCAAATTGGTCCTTCTCTATAGAGAAAATGGGAAAATTTGCTGTATTATAACCATCATGGAGGTAGGATGTATGGGACGAAGCAAAGTAATTGCCATGAATAACATTACTTACACATAACTCCGGACAAACACCGCAATCGACATTTTCCTTCATCTTCAAGATAATATTTCCAAGATGGGAAGATACGCACATACGATTTAACAACATCAAATGCGATAGATGCTAAACTACGATCGGCTGGTTGTGCTTCCTCCACAGGAATAGGCGTATTAACCGTGGAGTTGGGGTTCGCCGTGATAGTATCGCCCTTTGGGCACCGGAGCTGCCTTACTAACTGCTCTTGTTTGGGAGCTCTATGGTGGAGATGGTGATGTGTCAACAGGAACTGGGTTACTATCGGCTGGGGTTGGGGTTAGATTGGGTGAAGTTGGTTCTATGTCCATCGCAGAGAGGGTACAATCATGAGAGTTTGGGTTATGTGTGGTAGGGCTGGTTCTTGTGCATGTACAACCGGGTGCTATCTCCACCAAGAGGTAACACTATTTTATTTGAAGACCGTGTTTTATTCCGCTAGATATCTGCATCACCCGCCCAATTCAAATGGCTGATAAACAGGAAACATAGTTGAATGTACGACATTGTATGAGAGATAGATGCAATAGATAGTGTGGAAAAAAGAGGGCATGAAATAGTTGACATGTATATTGTTTAACTAAAACGGATAGCATGACATAATTTCACATATATGATGTCTATCTAAACTGGATAGCATATCATAACATAATTCAAAGATATGATGAATAACTAAACAGGATCGCATGACATAATTCACCTACATGTTATCTAAGTAATCAGGATCGCATCATTTAATTCACATATGTGATTTATATGCTAAACAGAGGGCATTCGATATGATGTCCTAACTAAGAACATGGTGTTGAATATTGTGTATATGATGTCTAAACTATGCAATGCAAGACACCGTATGCATGATATGAGCAGATAACTGCCAAGTTAGAGCATACACCTCTGGGGGAATAGGACTGGTCATCTGCTCTCAATCCATCTCTAAGGAGCTATCGGGACCCAACAAGAGATCTGCTTGACAGCTAGCACCGCCTCGCTCAAGGCCTTGTTTTCACTCCAGATTTTCCATCTCCCACCCAAATGGCTGATTCACGGGAAGAGTAGTTTAATGTACAAACATTGTCGACAAATGGAAATGTAATGAAGAAAGGATGGGCAAGATATCATTCAAATATATGATGCCTGGTTAAACAGGATGGCATTGCACATTTCACATATATTATGGCTAGCTAAAAGACATGAGACTGCATAATTCCCATATATGATATAGAAACTAAACAGGTGGCATTACTGAACATGTTTAAACTAAGCATATGACATATATGATGTAAAAAGTATGCACTACAAGGCAACATATGCATGATATGACTAACATCATCATGCCAAGGTAGAGCAAACACCTTGGGGGTAAATAGGAGTGGTCAGCGGCGTCTGAATCCGCCTCAGAACAGATATCTTCCTCTGGATTACAATTTGGAGAGGGGTGGGGAGGGTTTGCCATTGAACCCACCATGGAGCGATGTCTGCATGACATTGTATTGCTGCGCAAAACTCTTCTCCTTTTCTCTACATGTTCAGCATGACTTTGTACAATATCTGACATGCATACAAAAAAATATGGTGAGATTGAGTAAGGAGAGCATGCAGAAATTTAGAGTGATGGTAACAACCAGTGGATCGACGTGTTTCCGTTGAACCAAAATAGCCCTAATGGATCGACGTGAGTGTATAGTAATAAGTGATGCAACAAGTGTACAACCTCTTTGTCAGTAGCCGTGTTTAATTTCAACATCATTGGGTTGGTCAAGGCAGCTTGAGGCAGAGGTGGCTGTCGGAGGTGTGGAGGAAGATCTGAGGAATTTGTAGACGGCGTCCTGTGGCATCGCTCTGTTGATGGATCGCTCGTCGTTGAGCAGCTCCGGTGAGCCGTGAAGACGTCAAGGCTGAAGCAAAGACAAGACAGACATCATCAATCTCAAGTGGGATTCTAATAGCATCTCCAATAGATGATGTAAAATGGATGTAAAGTTAACATCACAAAAACCACCGACTACAACAGATGAGGTAAAACTGTTGACTCAACTTTACCGATTTAAACTGAAATTTCATCGTGGAATCTGAATGCTACTATCGAAATCGAACGCAATGGTCCAGAGAGGCACTTGACATGTAGTTTAGGGAGAGCCTGCAGTTCATCTTCAACCTGCACCCCGCTGAGCCGCCTGCCACCACCGGCCGAACCACTGCCCCAGCCAGCCTCGCTGCCTCAAACAACTCGCCACCGCCGCCTGCCAGCCTTCTAGCCCCCCCACCCCGAACCCTAAGATAGATAGTGGGGTACCTCCGTGAGCCTCCGTCCCCGCCAAGGGTGGTTCTTCCTTAACTCCGGGCGAGCCCCCCTAACCCCTGAAAATCGATCGACCCAAAAGTCAATTCAGTCGACTGAAGTGTGGCTTAATCAGAGCAGAGCAGCAGCACGAGCGAGGGGGAGAGCAGCAGCAGCAGCTGGGCGAGCGAGTGATCAAGCGAGAGCCGGAGCAGCAGCAGCAGCGCGAGCGAGTGAGCGAGAGACGGAGCAGCAGCAGCAGATCCGACTGGTATGGATGCCGCCGCCGAAGGGGCCTCGCATTGGGGGAGAGCTACCGTGGAGATGTCGCCCGCGGAGCCGGCTTCAAGGTAGCCGCTCCATGGGGGTGCGGGATGGAGCACCGTCGACGTTGGGAGGTCGAGTTAAGGAGAAGGTGCGATGCGACGAGTGTACAACCTCTTTGGTGGCGCCGAGTAGGCCTCGACTTCGTCCGAGGAGTCGATGAGGATGGTGCGGTTCCGGTGGAGCAGGTTAAGGCGGCGTTGTGGGGATGAAGCAGCCGCGATAGACGAGGCGATCGTCGGAGCAGCTCCTTGGAGGTGGACGACGGGGCGGCTGAACCAGCAGGACAGTGAGATGGACGACGGATCCTCATCCGGGGAGGTGGATGAGGGACGTCGAACTGTTGCAGTGGAAAACATCATCGGGGAAGAGGCTCCGGCTGGGCAGTGGTGACGTGGCGGACGGAGGAGGGTGGGGTTTCGCAGCTAGAGCGGAGAGGTTATGGCGGCCTGGGATTTCAAATGGCGAAAAGGGGGCGATGGGAGGGGGTGAAGCATGACTTAGGGACGCGCTTGTCCAAAATGTAGGGTGTGTTACAAAAGTACCCCCCACCGATTTGAACTAGCAGCCCTTTCGGCTCAGGGTTAGAAGGGGGATTTCGCGTGTCGGGATTTGGCAGCTGGAGGGAGTTTTCGTGCGCGTTGTAATTTCGGGATAGCAAGGCGCGGGTTGTGAAGGCGCCAGTTTTGGGAGCACGATATCTGAATTTTCGGGATATAACAAGACGCGGGTTTGAATTTTAGGGACAAGCCTAACGTGTAATAATATTGTACATGTACATACCAAATCAATTCGCACTTTCCTCAACCAAAAAGAAAACAAAAAAAATAAAACTATTCACACCACACAAAGAGAGAGTCTTGCCCGCTTTACTATACAAATGCTATTCAGCTACTCCTCCTTCCATCTATATAGAGCCTAATGCGTTTTTTGATGCTAACTTTGACCAAATATTAGAGCAATGATATATGACATGCAACTTACACAAAGCACACCGCTAACTTCATCTGTGAAAGGTTCTTTCAATGATATAATTTTCACATTGTGCATGTCATGTACTATTAATCTTGTCAATAGTCAAAGGCGGTCTTTAAAATCTCATTATGCCCTATATAGATGGAAGGAGGGAGTATGAATCCATGTTATGTCCGATTAAATTTTTTTGCTTGCTGTATAATGCATGTAACCTACTCATACCAAAATTTTAGTGCATTCCAAATGTCTATACTACTGCTGCAATTCGAACTAAATTTGAATTCGATTCTCTATTTCAATAAGAATCTACAATCATGATTGTTGCCAACTTCAACCATCATTCGTGTATTACCTTAGTAACACACCACATGATTATTATAGAGAAAGATATGAACTATGTGTACTACGTGAACTCGAATTCTATTTTTTGAATACACTTGATGTTGATTCCAAATAATAGTACATTTGATGTACTAACTATATATTCATAATCTAAACCATGTTCCACACGTACACCGTGTTTATCACCCAAAGTATAGTGCCCCGCACCCTACATTATGACAAGTATTTAGACCTGAGTTGCAAAAGCCACACATTAGCCCAAATTATAATCAATGTTCTACATTATGATATCTTTTTCAAGTATCCGTATCCACTTTTTTATAATGAATTATGATCTTTGTTCGTATTTTACACTTTCACGATCCTCTTCTATTTGTAGCTAGCTAGCACTAACTTTCTATCGTGCATGCACGCCCGCCCCCCTCACACACCCTTAGCGTCCCCTCCATCGCGCACGTTCATTATTTCACTTTAGGTCGTCCACCAGCAGTGTATGTAGGCCCCCGGCTCCTTCTTTCTGGCACACACCGGTAGATATACCTCTCTAGCCAAGTGTGCCTACAACAAACACATATATACTTCCCCTCTTCTCTTCTCACCGCCCATGCCCCCATATGTCCAATACGATTCCAAGCAGGTGCACACTCCCGCCCCTCTTTTCATTAATCACATGCTCGCACACTCCTCCCCCCTCGACATGGTAGGCCTCTCGCACCACCTCCTAGCCACACCCTCTCCCCCTGTCTACCTCTTCGGACCTTATTTGCTTCTAACACATGCAGGCGTGTATACGAACTGATCTCCCTACATATAGCCAGGTCGACTATAATTCATTTTCACCAAGCACCGATACACTTACCTCGCTAGTTATGTCTCTCCTTTTCTCGGACACACGACAGTTGATCTTCCTATGTAGTTATGCATGCTTACCACAACCATATCTTCTCCCCTCATCATCCTTGAATACCTCCCGACCCATCTCTCACACGCACGTGCATAGACAGATGCACATCCCCGCCCTCTCTTATTGATATTGCACTCATACCCTCCATTTGTCTAGCAGGCCTCTCCCACCATTTGTGAGACGCGACTCCACCACCAACCCTCCGACGCTCTACCTTTGTCTTTTTCCCAACCTTATTCCTCTACTACACATATCGATGGATGTCGATCGATCTCCCTCAATACATAGCTAGGTCTCTCTCCTTCCCCACACATATACTAGTCGACCGGTCTCTACCCCCCCCCCCCCCCACACACACACACCAATAGTCGAACGTTGTAGGTAGGTATCCATGCCACGGAGAAGAACTTCACCTCTACCCTCTCAAATTCCAGTAGGCCAGCCGCCTGTATCTTTGACGGGCAAACACAAATTGATGGCACTCTTTATCGATCGTGCAGCCACACACTTCATCCCTGTTTTCAATTCTATCGATATCTCACGTCCATGACTCCGCTTTCACACACATTGCATATGTTACGTTTTTCGATTGAGATATCATCAACACATTGCCTCTGTTTCGCACAAACCATCTCTCTCACACCCACCCACGCACGTACCTGCACCTAAAGAAGAAGTGCACGCAGACGACGTACTCACGCCTCGCTTCCCGCCACACCAGCGGGGACACGGTGGAATTTGTTTCTGTACGAAAAGGCAGCCCACGTGATAATTTAACGCGTGTAGCGGTTGTTTACTCGAAGGAGGGTCGGGTACCACTCCTATAATATAAAACGATTGCCGTGGGGAAAATGAAAAAATGGGTTTGTCTCTCATCATACCATCTCACACAAAGCCGCTATAGCCTCCCTCTCTCTCTCAGCGTTGGTCAGTGATCCGGCCGCATCCCGTCCACCGGCGGAAAGGGAGGATGTGCATCGTCTCTCCGTTCGATGGCGTTGAGGCAGCTCGTCCCAATCTGCGGTACCCGTCGTTCTCTCTGACCAAGCTCCGACGCGGTAGGGCCTTCGCCACTTGCTCGCTGCCGCAGTATGGGCAGATCCCGGCCGCCGGCGCCCTCCTAGTAACATCCCGACGACCCTCAGGTACAGCTTCCTCCGGCCTTGCTCCACTACCCATCTTCCCATGTTGCTGCATGTGGATCTTCTTTAGTTGTTTGCTTAAATCGTATCTCGGTCGGCGTACTTTCCATCTTGCAATCTCGTCCTCAAACCATTTTTGATAAACCACCATGTGCTATCTTTCCCTTTTTACATGGAACATGCTTCTTTTTTGTCGGCGTATATGTCTTCAACTCGTGTTATTGGGCAGTAATTGTTTCCTTTCGACCTCCTTTTGCAAACAGGCTATCCATTTTCACCTCGTTGCTATTGCGACCTTTTGGTGAACTGCACAAATCACTTTTTTGAAGAGTGTTTTGTGCAGTTCCGCCAAAATGTCACACGGGCAATGTTTTTACATTTCTGTGGACTGCGAAAAGGGAGATTGGTTTTGCTATCCTCCTCATCCAACTCCGTGCCTAATCTTCTCTAAGAAGAAGTTAGTCCTAAAGAGAGATCGTAGAGGTGATCGGCTTCTATTTATGTGTGTTATGTTTCATCATCTAGTTCCACTATTATTGTAATCACACTGACTGGATATCTTTGCAAAGAGGGATGGTCCGCCCGATTTTAGTGGAGCTGCACAAAATGATCGGATTGTGGTGTCCTTCATACACCTATTTTTTGGCTACAGAGCTGGGTGAAACTAGCTGCCAAGGAATGAACACTGTGCCAAGGAAATGGAGACATGCCTACGAACATCATCGACCAATTATTTTTTTTCTTTATTTGTACACCTTCTCACAACTTTGTCCTCAGTTGTGATGTGAATATTGGCGCTGATCTGCGAACCATTGAGATGCATTAGCCATGGTAGTTTCATTTGTATTTGATGGAATGTTGTAACGAGATAATCTCGAGGCAAGACACATGAATCCTAAGTTGAAACCTTTTTTTCCTCAAGGGAACCAGAGTTGAAACCTTCATAGCATCACAGTACAATTTCATCTAAATTATGCGTACATATAAACAAATCCTGAAGGACTGATAGCAATGCCAGAAACAATTCAACTTCATTTCGCTGCCATGCAGCAATATTGAGTGCACAACACAACTTCAGGGAAAGATTCTCCCGGTCGCTTGCCGCAGAGTAATGACTAGTGAGAAGTCAAATCACGAGCCCCACCTTCACCACAAAGAAGTTGCTCGACGAAGCAACCATCATTTCTCTGTTCCTTGAACTGATGGTACTCCCATATTCCCACAGTAATAAGTTGCTCGGCGAATCAACCATCACTATATCCACTCACGTGTGGTGACCACAGAGCTATCCATTCAGATTGCATGTTAAAAAAATAAAGGTCGATAACTAATGCGCAAACTTTCAAAAAACTAATGCGACACCTCGGCCAACGCGCCGATCGCATTTTGCACGAGAAATTACACACCTTGTTTCGTTGACACGTGGTCCCGTTCCAACATATCAGTGAGACGACGGCGAGTAGTAGGAGTATTTCTGAACCGACGTGTAGGCCGGGGCGCCCCTTCATGAACTGTCGCAAACTGGCAACCGTCCACCGACTCTTCGCCTTTCCCTCTCGATTTGGAACTGCTGTCGCACGCTCTTCCTCTTCCTCCTCCATTTTCCTTCAGCCCTTCACCCTTTCTTCTGCCATTGTTCGATTGTCTTCTCCATAGAAGGAACGGGACGAAAACGACCCCGTTATTCTTGCCCCGATCTGAAAGATGACGTGGTGGAGGAACTCATTGATCGGTGCGACGCCATCACCTCGGCTATTATGGCAGGTTCGTTCAAGCCCATTCTTGACTCAACTAATAACATCATTACAAGGAACCCAAGAGTCAAGGAGCGGTTTGATCTCCCCTATCTTCTTCGCCATGACCCTGATGGCTGGCGCCGTCACGACGGAGGCCTCGCCCTGTGCAAGTTGATGCCACTTGATAATGACACGTATGATGTTAAGATGCCATCGCTTGAGGGCAAGGCTTGAGCAGGCGCAAATGGAGATTGGATTGTTTACATTGGGTCCAACTGCGAGTGGGAACTTGTAAATGTGTACACTCGTGACCGGGTTCCACTTCCAAAAATCTCAGCAGACTGCCCAGAGGTTGAGCACACTAGTATTGTACGCACGTTCAAATACAATCATGGTGACTGTTTTCTACGGAAGATAGCAATTTATTGAGTTCCCACCCGCTTTTGGAATTACAACAGCTATGAAGTTGTTGCTATCTTCAACAAGCTTGTTGCCGTCGTTGCTGGTTTGACTCGATGCACATTGCTCAAAAATCAGTTTCTGTACACGCATGAGTACTGTGATGCAATTCAATACGAGGGCCTTGTGTTTTCTGCCACCACTCGTGGCACTGTTTCTACATGAAATCGTTATGATTTCGGTACGTTTGTCTTTCAGCGTAATTATAATTGTTTCATCCACATGCATGCGGGTTAGCAAGTTTCCCTTTACTAATTAACCTTCTTCTTGTGTTTCCAAGGTCCTGTGAACATTCCACCACCTATACTTGAAAATTTTAATAACCAAGGGGGAGATGACGATGGTGATGATCACGAGCATGAGGACGAGCATCGCCCATATACTCGTTGGCGCCTGGCAACTAATTCCGATGGATCACCTCTTCTCGTGTGTATACATCCCACTGATGATGTTACTGCTAAGGAAGCAGGTGTACTCTCCCATGGTTGCACTCTCCGGACCTATTCCAACACCCGTTGCATGGTATTCGGGATGGATACTAGTGTGCTAGCGTCAACACCTTCTCCCTGGTACAGAATTGACAGTCTTGCATGCTCTTCCTTGGACAAAACTATCCGATGATGGTGAAAGGCGATCCAACTGTTGTTGACACAACGTTACTAGCACCATTTATGAGAAGCAATTGTGTCTATACCTCGGACATTAGTGTGGTTCCCTACCCCGTATCGATATAGTAGGCCGCTTCACTGGATGATCAGTCCTGCGTTGGTCTCGAGATCGACGATAGATGCCCCGTCCCAGAGAATCACTTGTGGTTCAAAGCAAGCGTTTCCAACGCCGAGGAATGGTTGAGTTGAAGTTCATTTCATTGCTTGTTATTTGTTGTGTGGTGAAAAATTTAGTATTTATATTGTATCCTCGTTGTCGATGTGGGTTGATGACCTGTTGTATGTAATAAAATGATATGCCTGTGATAAACTTACTAAATTTATGAATGGCTTTCAAGTTGCTTCTGTGAGTGAGTGGTGCGACGAGGCAAAAAAATATTTTCCAAATACATAATTGTACGTGCATTGCAACAGGTTATCGGATGAGGCCAATCAACAATAGTAGTACACTATTTGTACTAGCTTCACATGCTTCGTGCGTCGTGGGGTGTTTTTACTATAGCCATATTGTACGTAACCAGCACCTCGAATCCTCGATACTAGTACTATATAGTAAGTAGTAGGAGTAGTAGGATGGCATGGGCCAGAACAAGCATTCACGTCCAGGAGTACGGCACACGCCACCAGCACGACTTCCATCTGACACCATATTTCTTGGAGTCTGTGCTAGAGCAATCTCTTCAACCTCATCGTTTCTCTAACTCAGCCATCGCGCGGCGGGCGAGGTAGGGGTTTGCCGATAGTCGGTTTCCTCAACTGCGGTCCCACTTGTAAGGCCAGTTCCAACACTCTATCAATATATGGATGTACTCTTCTTCCCAATACAAAAACTTGCATCCATTCTACTCACTCCGTTGCACAATACATGCCTTCTACTACCGCTGTCCTGGTTTATAGGTCCCCTTTGTAGTTTGTGTCAAATTTTGACTAAATATTTAACTAACAAAATGTTAATGCATGTCAAGAAAAATTATCTCATTGGATTAGTATTTGAACATAGTTTTCAAAAATATAATGTTTGGTGACATGCGTAAACATTTTGTTAGTTTAATCTATGGTCAAAATTTGGCACGAAATATAATGGGGACCAATAAACCCAGACGGAGGTAGTATTTGTCAAAATATATATGTATCTAGACATGTTTTAGTATATAGGCCCATCCATTTTGGAAAATGGAAGTCAAGTATTTTGGAACGGAGGAGTACACAATAAAATTTTAAGTTAGCACAACTAGTCTAATCCGAGAGCACAACCAAGATTTGGTCGGGTTCTTCCTCCTTTTGCCGACACGTGGGACATCCAAATCCAGGTCGTGTCATGAAAGAAAATAGAGTGGTAGTTGATAAGTTGAAGCCACGAGATGTGCATCTTGGGTTAAACTGTAAATAGAATCTTACTACTCTTGAGTAACTCCAAAAGCGGCCACCAAGATCTTTCTTGATTTGTTTTTCATCACCAAGACGCCGAGGTGAAAGATGTGCAGGTTCAGTGGGTCCGCTTGCGTTTTCACTAACATGTGGGGCCACATGTGAGCAAACAGACGATGGGCTCCGCGCGTCCGCTGGCTGGCTGAGAAGAGAGATAGAGGACGGTTGAGCACGGACTGCAGGAAATTTGTTCTACGTAACAGCACCTTGATATTCGCGTGTGGTTGTTTCTAGAATAAAAAAAGGAGGTACCCCTACTTATGTTACTCCCACTACACCTAGCCTAAGGTTAGTAGGTGACCTTGTGCTTGGCTCTTCGCCTCTTCCGGAAGTCGATGGTTCTACAGTAGTGCTTCTGGCAATCTGACAACAAATGAACTGTTGCGCGTCCATCGCTTGTAAGCAACAGTTTCTCCTCGTGCTGTGAGCCACCGCGCACGCGTTGGCGAGGGAGAAGGCGTAATCAAGCTTCTCGTCATTCTGCGAGTTGATGGGACACATCAAAGTTATTTACTAGTAGTACATACTCTCTCCAAAAAAGGGCTGACCATGTCATTGCTACCATCCCGTGCTCCGTCGTTGAGTACATGCACTATTCACATGCCATCGAGGAGAAAAAATATTGCGTAGGTGCCATCGAAGTGCACGACTCACTTACGAAAAAGGGTTTCCCCCTGCACGACTCACTTACGCACTGCTTATCTGATTATCTCCATTTTCTTGCATGACACGTGCACATTGATGCTAGATGTCTCGCGTGTTGGGAAAAGGATGAACAAAGCTCACGTAAAAGAAAAGAGTTGAAGAGCATAGATTCCCGACGACCGAGGAGGAGCAAGTTACCTCGCGGTGGAGCGTCTGCAAGGAACCTTGCGCGTTTTCCCCTGTTTTTTGCCGCCTGCCCACCTATAAACAACTAAAAGAACATGAAATTTTTGCTAACCACTAGAAACGATACATCAGGATGCTAAGTTGAAGATGTTTTATACTCCCTCCGTTCCCAAATATAAGTCCTTTTAGATATTTCAATAAGGGACTACATACGAAACAAAATGAGTGAATCTACACTCTAAAATATGTCTGCATACATCTGTATGTTGTAGTCTATTTGAAATGGCTAGAAAGACTTATATTTAGGAACGGAGGGAGTAGTTTATATTGAATTATTGATAACCACGCAACAAGCCACGCATGTACACAAGCCAACGCACTAACTCCATCCAATCCAACTCATGCACATACGCGCACAACATGGAGCACACAACGCACGTACACAAGACGTGCATGCACACACGATCGGCCGCAGAATGCACGTGAATAACACATGCATGCGCACACACTCAGCTGCATGGAGGCGTGCACCATCCGCGGCGACGTCCGGTTTGTCGTGCTACGGCGAAGCTCGCACGCAACGGTGCATACGCATCTCTTGCAGCACCTCTTTGCCGTCGTTGCTCAACTACTAGTCGGAGACGAAGACGACCGCAGCCTCGGCCTTAGAGCTAGCACCGATGGAAAAACACGCACGCTGCACGCACACGAGCACATACGGAGTGCCCACGACGTGGTGGTGGTGCGTCCCCAGTCGCCTCTACTCCTTCTGCGCACGTTGTCTATCAAGGCGGCTGCATGCTAATGATGATGTGGGTGAGATCTTCTAGGACTCAGATGATGACGAGGAAAATTATGAGACACAAGGTGACGTACACCGTCAAGGGGGTGCTAGTAAGTGCTTAGATGTGCTTAGAGCAAGTACTATAGAGCTGAGTCAGTGGGCTATAAGGAATAAACTATAGTATATTTCTGCTTAGTTGGAGGAAAGAGAAGAGGAGAGAGAAGGTAAGCGGGCTCTTCGTGAAGAGTCAGCTCTAGCACGTGCTCCTAGGCACTTTGTGAGAATGAAAGGTGGGCCACAGAACAAAAAAGTAGTAGTACACTCTTTTGATCTACTATTGTACATGTTGACTATAAGATGGGCTGTAGATGACATAGCACTGGCTTATAGCCAGCAGCTGGCTATACTATTAATGCTCTTTAGATGAGGTGCTAAGTGCATTAAATGGCTTAGTAACTCAAGTATTCAATGCATAGGTGCTTAGTTTATTGGTGCCACATCATATTTTATGCCTATGTGGCAGGCTTAGCAGCTATACATGGTGGAGCACTGGGAGAGGCCAAGGCTGGTCATAGTGGGGAGTAACTTGTACTGTAACATATTACTATGTTACTCTAAACATCTCTATAAACCGGAAAGGAGGGAGTAGTAACATAGACTAGTGTCATATGCAGAGTATGGGAGCACATGATATTTCCCCGTCCGGACCGATCCCAAGTTCGCTTCTCACCTTCTTGGCCCAACAAAAACCCCTCCCCCCTCCCACGCGCGCTTCCCGCCCGGCGCCAGCTGAGCCCGCCGCTCCACATTGATGGCATGTCAGGGTGACGCGACCTCTCACTGCTTCCGCCGTTGAAGCGGCGCGCCGATCGAGGGCACCGCCCGCTGCACACCCGGCATTTCAGACTACACAGTGGATAGTAACTTTTAGAGCAAGTACTACAATTAGATGACATAAGAAGGCTATAAGGATTTAAATATAGTATTTGTGCTTAGTTGAAGGAGAGAGAAGAGGAGAGAGAAGAGAAGCGGATTGTAAACGTGTAGCCGATTGTACTCCAACATACTTTGTGAGACAAAAGGTGGGGCCATTATTAATGATATTGTATTTATACTAAAGGGACTAACGGACGCCTTAATTACTCCATTTTTTGAGACAAACCTTGGTGGGGCTATTATTGACTTTTTTTGAGCTATTATTGACTTGGACATGGGGTTTGGGGACCAAAGGCCTACTATTATACTCGCACGACCGACCTGACATGCTCTACCCTAGCCGCCGTTGTATAATATGTGTCGGTGTCAAAACCGGCGGATCTCGGGTAGGGGGTCCCGAACTGTGCGTCTAGGCGGATGGTAACAGGAGACAAGGGACACGATGTTTTTACCCAGGTTCGGGCCCTCTCGATGGAGGTAAAACCCTACTCCTGCTTGATTGATATTGATGATATGGGTAGTACAAGAGTAGATCTACCACGAGATCGAGAGGCTAAACCCTAGAAGCTAGCCTATGGTATGATTGTTGTTCGTCCTCAGACTAAAACCCTTCGGTTTATATAGGCACCAAGAGGGTTAGGGTTACACAGAGTCGGTTACAATGGTAGGAGATCTACATATCCGATCGCCAAGCTTGCCTTCCACGCCAAGGAAAGTCCCATCCGGACACGGGACGAAGTCTTCAATCTTGTATCTTCATAGTCCAGAGTCCGCCATCCGGACACCCCTAATACAGACTCCTCAAGAGCCCTGAACCAGGCTTCAATGACAACGAGTCCGGCGCGCACTGCAAGGCGGGTTCGTCCTCCGAATACTTCATAGAAGATTTTGAACACAGGGGTAGTGTCCGGCTCTGTAAAGTAAGTTCCACATACCACCGTAGAGAGAATAATATTTTACACAAGTTCAATCTGCTGACGTATTTCGTGGTGTGACATCACACCACAGCCAAGCCTTTATTCGAATCATTTTTACTGTCCCACCTCAGCGCGTCTAGCGAGGCGGTTTCCTTGGCACGTCTTGTCAAAGCAGAGATCGTGTCCCCTTATTCTGGGATTCTCATTAATACGGGCGTGGGTAACCCAGTCGTGCCCGTTGGCACGTCTCCTCTATCGAAGGCGAGTCCCGAACGGTCAAGGGGAAGGCTCTTGGTATTCAACCTCTTTATAAAGAGACCAAGGCTCCACTCTTTTCAATCGCAATCGAATCCGCCCCTCGCCTCGAGTTCCAACACCCAAAGCTGCAGGTACAGGCGCTTCGGACCTTCGATGATGTCCGGCTCCGACCTGCAAGGCTGGTGGATGCCTTCCTCCGTTATGGAAGAAGACGTGCTAAAGCTGAGAGATGCCAGGTATCTAACCGGCGAAATTTCGCATAGGCTGCCTGCCCAAGGGCAGGTTTTTCCCACTCCCAAGCCTGGTGAAAGCATGGTGTTTGTGTCTCACTTCCTTCGGGGGCTAAGCTTCCCGGCGGACCCATTCGTGAGGGGGCTCATGTTTTATTATGGGTTGGAATTTCATGACTTGGATCCGGAGTCCATCCTCTACATCTCATCGTTCATTGTCGTATGCGAAGCCTTCCTCCGCATTACCCCTCACTTCGGATTGTGGCTCAAGACCTTCAAAGTGGAGCCGAAGATGATCAAGGGGCAGCAGGCAGAGTGCGGAGGGGTTGTTATAAGCAAGAATGCTGATGCTCCGTGGCCCGAGGGCTCTTTTCAAGAGCTCAGCCTATGGCACCAAGAGTGGTTTTATATCACAGCTCCCAGGGGCACAAAATGGGTGGCGCCACCTGCCTTTCGCTCGGGTCCTCCACCACGGTTGGCGTCATGGGTCAATAAAGGACTTGACTGGGGGCCGTCCAAGGACGTTCCCTTGCTGCAGGGCCGCATTCAAGATCTCCTAGAGAGAGAGATCACTCTGGTCGTAGTAGCGCATGTCATGCTGATTCGTCGCATCCTGCCCTGCAAATGTCGCCTCCTCCGCCTGTGGGAATTTAACCGGAGGGACCACGAGCTCTCCAACATTTCATGGGCGCGACGCCCGTGGAGATGTACAAGCTTTTCTTTGGATCACAAGCGATGTGTCCGGACTTGACCGAGGACGCAGGTCTGAGCTGCAATCGCCCGGATACTCAAGTAAGTAGCCCTGTACCCGGACACGCTATCCCGTATTTATCATGAATTTTCCCTCAAAAGAGATGTCCCTTGAACAGGAGTGGATAGCGAAAGCAAAGCTAATCAGGTGTCCGGCCCCCCTCCTTGAGACCACGCCGGATCCCGTATTAACCAGGATGCTGGAGGTTGCGCCTCCGAAAGAAGGTGAAGGGGGGAACAAGGAAGCTACCGCCTCCGCGAAGGAGGTGGTCAGGAAAGGCGGGATTGAGAATCCCTCCATCCAGGGGAAGAAGAGGACCGCCTCTGAAGACCCGGAGACCATGGTCTCAAAGCAGGGGAAGAAATCTTCGTCAGAGGGTCCTGCGCCGAGGGATGCCTCAGCCGCATTGTGCCCCCAAGGGGATCAGCCCTCCACCGAGCCGTAAGTGAAAAAGGGGAGTTCTTTTTTAAAATAAAGGATATCCCTACCCTATTTCTGATGAAGATAACCGAATTTTTACCTTGTAGTTCGGATCTCAGCCCTTCTCAGCAGAGCTCATCTTCGGGGGATATTCGTCCGGAGATGATAGAGAGCGAAACCCCTCCCCCTGCCGTATTGTCTTGCGAGGCGGGCGACCCTGAGGTGTCGTCCCGGAGGGTTTCTCCGAGTCCGGTGGGGCCGGAAGGTAGTCGTATGTCCCCTCAAAGCCCTCCGCGTCCGGCCTTTGAAAAAGGACATCGGACGAGTCCGACACCACATGGTGTACGGTTGGAGGAGCTGAAGGATCTGCTCGGGCGAGTGTCTTCTGACAGTTCTGCATAAAAAATGCGCCCTGTGTAGATAGTAGCCCCTGAGGGTCGGTGTGTTGTCAAAAAATGACAGCGCGCCGAGGATCATAATCCCAGGTATAATATGGCACCCTTCCTATGTAGGTGGCGAAGGGTCCGGTTGCTGGCCGGACTGATGAATTTGCCGAACTAAAGAGGCAACTTGATGTGGCGGATGCCGACATCGCTCTTGTCAATAAGCGACTTGACGAGTCGCAAGGTATGCAATTTCTCCGCGGACACCTGGTAAGGGAGCTTGATGACCGCGCCTTACAACATGTATGCTTGATGCAGATGGTGTCGCTTCCATGGAGAACCTTCAGGCGGAGCTTGCCCGAGCTAAGGAGCAGGCCAGAAAGAGTGATGCGGCTGCCTTAAAGGCGGCCGAAGAGCTAAAAGCCGAACAGGCTGCTCACTGCCAAAGCAAGAAGGAAGTGGCCGAGATGGCCGTGAAGTTGAAGAATGCTGCCGACCGCTGCAAGCTCTTTGAAAAAGAAGATCTAGCGGTACAAGAGGACCTGAAGAAGGCCACTACCGAGGCCAAGGATGCTCGCTCTATGATGAGAGCTATGAAGAAGGAGCTACGTCAGGCCGGAGATATCGCGGTGAAAGCCCTTTACTCGCATGGAGGAAATTCATGGATCCTAAATATGCTCGGCTTGGACCGCTATGGAGTACGGAGGATGCTTATCTGGACTTGGCGGCAAGTGCCGCGGATGCGGCCGAACACTTCCGAGATCAAACGGATCACGAAATGGAAAAGGTTTTTTGGTCGCATTCCATAATCCGGAGCGCCCACTTCCATCAACCGATCGCTTGGCCGAATGGGCGGAGCTGAATAGGCTATCCGGACTGGCCATGAAGGATGCCGTGAGTCTTTTGTGGCCGAAGAGGCCCGAGCTGAAGAGTTACTTTGGCTTGGTGCAGCAGTTCCTTGGTGCGGTCCCGCATATCAATGCAATGAGGAGGTCGGCATGCATAGAGGATGCGCGGATGGCTCTTGCCCGTGTCAAGACATACTGGGCGGAGATGAAGGCCACTGATGTTGCATCCCAAGATTCGGACGGAACTCGAGTTCCTGTTGAGCACTATTTTCAGGAAGTTCTGCAAGGCGCTCGTTTAATAGAGATGCAGTGCTCGAAGGATTTTATGTTCGAATGACATGTATTATTGTGAAACAATGTTTCGATGAAATATAAAAGCTTTTTATACTTGTGCCTTCAAGAATTAAAATACCTCATGTGCGGCCGTTAATGTATATGTGTATATAACCTGAAAGATGGCAGTCTTCGGCTTCAGCCCCCATGCATATAATGCGGGGGTGTTTGCAAAAGGCGCATTTTCACACTTGATCCAACGTCTTGGTCCTATAAAGGAGGTGGTAGCGCAGAAAACTAGGCAACCGGACTATAGAGTAATCCTGATGGTCGAAGGTGATTGGTTTTAACAACTAGTGGCGGGACTCCTTTGGGATAGGCCGTATGGCGCGTATCTCTATGGGTGCCCTTCTGTTTTTCCCTTTTGTCACGTAAAGTGAATTTACTATTTTGACTTCTTGTGGGAAATTCTTTTGTTTTCCGGTGCTCTGCTTGTGGGGTTCGTCATCGTTTTCGCTTGGTGTGTCGAGCCCCTTGTGTTCGGCGTTGAGTTTGCCGGACTGCTTGAAGACCCAACAATCTCTGTGGGTATGGTTTGCAGGCTTCCCGGGAGTACTGTGGATTTGGCATATCTTGTCCAAGATTTTGTTTAAGTTAGATAGCTCGTTCATGTTATCCTTAGGAGGCAGTTTTTTATGATTCTGCCGTGAGCTTTTGAATCCGGCGTTGACTGTCGTGCTCTTCGGGCTGTTTCCCTTGGTCCGGCGCTGGTCCTTGCTGCGTCGCGGTTTCCCGTTTCCATCCCTGACTTCGGATGTACTTGGGTTGCTGGTACTGCATCTTGCCAGCCATCTATCCTCTCCCGCGCAAAAGCGGGTCATGAGGCTTGTTAATGCGGCCATTGTTCTTGGCTTTTCTTGGCCGAGGTGTCTGGCGAGCCATTCGTCTCGGACGTTGTGTTCGAAAGCTGCTAAGGCTTCGGTGTCCGGATAGTCAACTATTTGGTTCTTTTTAGTAAGGAATCTGTTCCAGAATTTTCGGGCTGACTCTCCGGGTTGTTGAGTTATGTGACTTAAATCTTCTGCATTCGGAGGTCGGACATAGGTTCCTTGAAAATTTGCCCGAAAAGCATCCTCGAGCTCTTCCCAACTTCCAATGGTGTTTTCGGGGAGGCTTTTGAGCCAATGCCGGGCTGGCCCTTTGAGCTTGACGGGTAAGTGTTTTATGGCGTGGAGGTCATCTCCTCTAGCCATGTGTATGTGGAGGATGTAATCCTCGATCCGCACTCGTGGTGCTGTTGTTACGTCAGATGCCTCTATGTTTACGGGTTTGAATCACTGAAATTCATAATCCAGAACCTCATCGGTGAAACATACGGGGTGTGCGGCACCCCTATATTTAGGTGTGCCGTAATATTCGGACACTTGATGCGTTGCATTGCTTACTATAGGACCTTGAAGTATGTCTAGAGGGGGAGTGATTAGACTACTTGACCAATTAAAAACTTAACCTTTTCCCAATTTTAGAGTTTGGCAGATTTTAGCTATCTTAGGACAAGTCAAGCAATCATCACACAATTCAAGCAAGCATGCAAAGAGTATATAGGCAGCGGAAATTAAAGCATGCAACTTGCAAGAAAGTAAAGGGAAGGGTTTGGAGGATTCAAACGCAATTGGAGACACGGATGTTTTTGGCGTGGTTCCGATAGGTGGTGCTATCGTACATCCACGTTGATGGAGACTTTAACCCACGAAGGGTAACGGTTGCGCGAGTCCACGGAGGGCTCCACCCACGAAGGGTCCACGAAGAAGCAACCTTGTCTATCCCACCATGGCCGTTGCCCACGAAGGACTTGCCTCACTAGCGGTAGATCTTCACGAAGTAGGCGATCTCCTTGCCCTTACAAACTCCTTGGTTCAACTCCACAATCTTGTCGGAGGCTCCCAAGTGACACCTAGCCAATCTAGGAGACACCACTCTCCAAGAAGTAAAAAATGGTGCGTTGATGATGAACTCCTTGCTCGTGTGCTTCAAATGATAGTCTCCCCAACACTCAACTCTCTCTCATAGGGTTTGGATCTGGTGGAAAGGAGATTTGAGTGGAAAGCAACTTGGGAAGGCTAGAGATCAAGATTCATATGGTAGGAATGGAATATCTTGGCCTCAACACATGAGTAGGTGGTTCTCTCTCAAAAATGGTAAGTTGGAAGTGTAGGTTTAGTCTGATGGCTCTCTCCACGAATGAAGAGGAGGTGGAGGGGTATATATAGCCTCCACACAAAATCTAACCGTTACACACAATTTACCAAACTCGGTGGGACCGATTCAACAGACTCGGTCGGACCGATTTAGCAAACCTAGTGACCGTTAGGATTTTCGGTGGGACTGACATGCAACTCGGTGAGACCGATTCGGTTAGGGTTAGGGCATAACGTAATCCCGGTAAGACCGACTACACAAACTCGGTGAGACCGATTTTGGTAATAAGCTTTCCAGAGAGTTGGTCAGGTAAACTCGGTGGGACCGATTTGCTCTTTTCGGTGAGACCGAAATGTTACAAAAGGGAAACAGTGAGTTTACATTGCAATCTCGGTGGGACCGATCGCTCACTTCGGTTAGACCGAAACGTTACGAAGGGAAACAGAGAGATTACAATCCCATCTTGGTGAGACCGAGATCCCTATCGGTAAGACAGATTTGCCTAGGGTTTGTGGCAGTGTCTATGACATTCAAACTCGGTGGCGCCGGATAGAAGGAATCGGTGTGACCGATTTTTGCTTTAGGTTTAGGTCATTTGTGGATGTGAGAAAGTAGTTGAGGGTTTTGGAGCATATCACTAAGCACATGAAGCAAGAGGCTCATTAAGCAACACCTCATCCCTCCTTGATAGTATTGGCTTTTCCTATAGACTCAATGTGATCTTGGATCACTAAAATATAAAATGAAGAGTCTTGAGCTATTGAGTTTGAGCCAATCCTTTGTCCTTAGTATTTTGAGGGATCCACTTTCATCATCCATGCCATGCCATTCATTGAGCTTTCCTGAAATAATAGTCTTGGAATAGCATTAGCTCAATGAGCTATATGTTGTTATGAATTACCAAAACCACCTAAGGATGGCTGCACTTTCAATCTCCCCCTTTTTGGTAATTGATGACAACATATAGATCAATGCTTCGACAAATGATAATAAGATTTAACAACATCATCGCTTTGAGAAGTATGTGATAAGCAAGAGCTCCCCCTAAATTTGTGCATAGTTTAAAATTTGCTTTGGACTGCAAATGCACAAGGAATTAGGCTCATGGGTTACTCTTCCATGTCACATACATCTTGGTGGAGCGCTCAAAATGATAAAGATTGAATACATGCACTCATCACCAAGCAAAGTGAATGATCACATATAATAGATAAGATAATATCATCAAACATGCATAAGTGTAGCTTATGATAAACACATGATCATCAATGTCTCACAAGAATAGCATAGTATCTCAAGCAATCAAAAGCAAACAAGTTTAACCACCAAAGCAAAGCAAGAGAGAACAAGAGCAACACTCTCTCTCTCGAAGCCTATGATCTATACATTTTTCTCCCCCTTTGGCAACAAGTTACCAAAAAGTTCATAGAAAATGCGTAGTGCTAGATCGACTCTCAGGCTTGATCTTCAGGTGGAGGTGTCCGGATAACTCCAAGAACGAAGGCTTCAGTCGAAGTAGATGGAGCTGGAGGAGTTGATGCTGGAGCTGGTTGCACTGGAGCTGTAGGGGTTGTAGCTGGTGCAGATGATGTTGCTCTAGTGTCTGTCACAGGCACTGCAACTGACCTCTGGGCTCTAGGCACTCTGGCAAACACATTAGTGGTAGTCCTACCCTTCCTCTCCTGCATGTCCTCCTGGAGCTGCTCCACAACTTACTGAATCTCAGTTACTTTGACATCTCGATCATGGAATTTGAGTTCCATGATTCTTTCCAAGCTCTCCTGATTTCGAGTGAGGGTGGCCAATCCCTTCTCAATCCTCAGAGTTGATGCTATCAAGTAACCAAGCTGCTCCTGCTTGTTCTTCAAGAAATACTCAGATGCCTCCTCTTGAGTTGGCATCTTGGCAGCCTTCTCTTTCCTTGCCTTCTCCTTCTTCTCTTGAGCTTGTACTGATGATGGATCATTCTCATTCATGACAACCTCATTGTCCTCAAAGTCTAGATAGAGAGGAAAGTGTTCCTTATCCAATAGATATTTGCCTGTGCCCATCTTTGAGTTAATCAACTCCTGAATCTGAGGGGCATATCCACAACTCCTCTTCTGGTCTGCTGCAGTCCTCTTAATGGTCTCTACCATAAGGCTCATGACCTTGAATTTCTGGGGCACATCAAACAAATGCAACATGTTGATTGCATGGCCTCTGATCATGTTGTGGTCACCATACTTAGGCAACAGAGTGTGCCTTAGGATCCAGTTGATAGTTGGCAGCCCTGACAGAAGAAAGTGGACTGATCCAAACTTATATGTCTCAACAGCTTTGTCTGGGATCTCCTTGTACATGTGTGCCATGGAATTGTGGTCCATCTTCTTCTTTGCATAGATATCCAAGTCATCTTCACTCTCCTTTGGGGCATTTTTCATATTTGCCCACTCCTCAACTGTTGACTGGTACCTTGTACCTTCAGACATCCAGACTATCCTTCCATCTTGATAGAAGTGTGATGTGGAGTAGAATTGCATGATAAGTTCATCATTCCAGTTGGTGAGCTTTTGCCCAACAAAATCTGCAACTCCACAAGCAACAAAACTGTCTTGTACTCTAGGATAGTGTTCTTCATTATCTTTCATGTAGGTCCAGTCGACCCACCTCATATCACACACTATGGGCTTCTTGTCCAATAAGATTGTCTCATAGAAGTCTTGTTGTTCCTTTGTATGGAACCTGTAATCAACAGCAGTTCTTCTCCTTGTGGCATATGGATCTGTCATCCTCCATAGCCTCAACCCTGAGTCCTTTCTGATCCTCATGTCCTCAACCACAGGATGGGCATCATTGTGGTCTGGTATCTTGGGCTTGACCTTCCTCAGAACTTGTCCTTCTTCATCTTCCTCATCAGCAACATTAGGCACTGGGGCCTTGTTCTTCTCAGCCACTGGAATACTCCTGGTATTCCTCTTTGGTGCAAGCTTGGGCTTGGGGGCAGCTTTGGGTGCATCCTTGGGCTTTGATGTTGCAGCCTCTGATCTAATAGCGTCACCCATAAGCTTTGGTGCCTTGGGTGCTGGTGCAGCAACCTCTTCTTCCTCTTCAGAGTCTCTCCTCATAGAGGGATTTCCAAGAACATGAGCAGTAGTGGTTCTGACTCTCTTCTTCTTCTTATCCTGAGCAGCTTCATCTTCTGACTCAATGGCAAACTTCATAGTTTCTCCAGTGGGAACCTTCTTGGGTTTGGAAGTTGTGACTCTCTTTGCAGGTGCCTCTTTGGGTTCAGTCTGTTTAGGCACTTGAGTGGATCTTCTGACCTTAGGCATAGGTGTCCTCTTGGCAGGAATCTTCCTATTAAGTCCAGGCATTGTATTCTTTGCTGAGCCATACTCCTTTTTGAGCACTACCTTCTTGGAGGCAGCCTCATCCTCTTCTGCTCTGTAATCCTCATCCTCAGAATTTGAGGTTCTTTTCTTCCTTTGCCTGGTGGCAGCTTTAGGCAGATTGCTAGGAGTGCTTCTGCTGCCATCATCAGAAGAACTTGAGGGACTAGTGCCCTCACTCATCTGAACCTGCTCTTCTGACCTGTTATGGCTGTCACTCTGGTCTGACATGCTGCAAACACTGACTGCTGACCCCGTGAATAGTTATTGATGAGATAGAGTGGATGAGCATCACAAAATGCAGAGATTTTTGCAAAAGAATGATTCAAAAATTTAGTTTTAGTTTTCCACAGAAAGCATTTCGGATCGACCGATTTTCAAACTCGGTGAAACCGAAGCAGTTTTGGAACCTAAACTGATGAACTCGGTTGGACCGAGTCTCAGTTCGGTGGCACCGAGACTGCTAGGGTTTCACAAAGTCCTAGAATCGGTCTCACCAATTAGTAATTCTCAGTCACACCGAGAGTAACTAGTGCAATGGCGTTAACCAAATCGATGGGACCGAGTTTTTCAACTCGGTGGGTCCGAGATGGTTTCGGCGGAAACCTAACCCTAAAATTTCAAATCTCATCTAATCTACAGATTGCATTGACTGGATAGGAGTGTTTCAATCGTGGCAAGAATCAGTAAGAACACAATGTGCTAGGAATCGGACGAGGATAGCACAGTGATCGAGTCCATACCCTAGCTTGGCGATGAACTCGCTACGGCGGCAACGGCGGGGTTGAATTCCGTTGACGGCGGCGGAGACCAGCGACAGGAGGCGGCTGGCGACGAGGAGACGATCCGAAGACCCTGATGGCAGAGCGAGCTATTGCGCTGGCGAAGAGGTTCGGAGAAATTTCCAGATTTTTGCCCGTGAATATATATAGCCCGACCCTGTCGGTGTGACCGAGTGGAACAACTCGGTGGCACCGAGATGCATAACTGTGTACAGTTACAGCAACTCGGTGTGACCGAAAAGTTCAAATCGGTTGCACCGAGATTGAAAACCTAGATCAACTTAGTGATCTCGGTGGGACCGAAATGTAGGAATCGGTCAGACCGAGAATCACAAAGAAGTTTTGGAAGTTTAAGTCTATGGCGAATCAGGGACTCCGAGTGCTCCTCACACAGAGTGGTTCGAATCTGACTTGATCAAATTTTGTGATGTAGAATGAATAGAGTTTGAGACGAGAAAAGCATAGATAGCTAGAGAAGGTTCTTAGGCATTCTTGTCCATGCACTTGGCTAAAAGAAGAGAAGCCAATCAATCAAAATAACAAGTGGATGTCCTTGAATGAGTAAAATATGCACCAACATGCTCACACAATAAGATAGCAAATGAAATATGTGGCAAAACATGCACAACCAATTCTAGCATCTATCAAACAATTGGCGATGACTAGGTCATCTATATATGAGTATATTGACTTAGGAGTCAAATGAAAACATTTGATCATAGGTCATACTCATCGTTTAAGCTCAAGTGGGGTTACCACTTTTACATAATACATTGATGTGTTCACACCATTAGAGTTGCTTTGACTCAATTCTTAGAGTTAACCTCCCCCTAGATGTGAGATCCCCTTTTAGAGGGATGAACTAACCTTGGGTTTTGTCGATGATGACTTCATGTAGGTGTTGAAGATGTGGATTCTCAATGTTGATGTAAATCATTTGGAGCAATCCTTTGGAGTGAGTTGCACTTTCAACTTACCTACATGGGTTAGTCCCACAAGGAACAAACAAGAATATCCATAGACATAGAGTGATGCATAAACAAGATGATGTCCATGAAATCATTAGGTTACCTTGTCCCTTTCCTTACCAACATGAGGGTTTGTGACTCCTTGAACTAGTGCAAGATGTGGAAGTTGATTGCACTTGTTCTTGCCACAATGATGTGAGTGAAAAATGTTGGCGGAGTCACCCTCAAGAACTCTTCTAGTTCTTCTTCTTCGGGATCCACATCATCTTGATGGGAATCCTTGGAGTTGTGGTTGTACTTGATGAAGTAGAACTTGACGTAGTCTTGGGAACCCACTTGAACGAGGCCTTAGGTGCTTCTTCAAATGCATCAATCTCTTCTTGAAGCTTGTCCTTGCCTTTGTTCTTGTGGTCTTGTGGTGGAAGATCATCTTATGCTTGTGTTCCCTTGAAGGAAGTAGGATCATACTTCTCTTGTTGAGGAACAAACTTCGTCTTGGGGTATTGATCTTCTTCCCACTCAACTCCATTGGCATTGAACTTTCGTTCAAAACCAACACCTTGATTCTTCCGGTGCCTTCCTTGCTTGCGTACAATTTCCTCGAATTGCTTACTCCCGGCAAGGCTCTTGTAAACACCTTTCTCTATAATTCCCTTCAATAAACTATTTTCTTGCTCAAGTGTAACTTGGCTAAGAGAATCATTAGTGGAATCAAGAGAACTACTAGAAGCAACAATATTGGATTTGACATTATTATTGTTACTACTAGAGGAAGGATCTTTCTTGTACTTGTTACTAGACTTGACTTGAGGCATGTAAGTAGATAAGAGTAAACGCTTGGCAATGTAAGAAGAACTTTTCTTACGAGGATCATCATTGATTGCCTTTAAGAACTCATGCTCTTGCTCAAGATTGAGCTTTTCAAAGCATAACTTCTCATGAGCCCTTAAAAGTTCTCGATGATCTTCGAAGATAGTTTCATGAGCTAACTTAAGAGTGTTTAGTTCTTTAGTTAGAAGCTCAATCTTCTCCTTATCATTTTCATTCATTTTATCTTGATTAGCATGATTAATTGACGTCTCATCATAGTATCCATCACTAGAGTTGTCAACAAGTAAATCATCATCCACAAGCAAGTCATCTTCATCACTATCGAAATCAACATACTCAGGATGTGTTACCTTTGGACCTTTGGCCATGAAGCATCTTCCAATTCCTTCATTTGGTGAATCAAATATGTCGTAGGAGTTGGTTGACACAAGTGCTAGACCGGCAACACCTTCATCTTGAGTATATTCGGAGTCGGAGTGATAGCTTCTCTCAGAGTGATTGTCGGAGTCGGAGCCGGATAGCCATTCACCAACATGAGCTTGATGTCTTCGTTTTGTGTAGCTCCTTGATGACTTGTCCTTCCTTTCTGAATCCTAGCTTCTCCGTGAGGGTCTTCGTTCATAACGATCATCTCTACTCCTCCTCTCTCTCGATGGTGATTCTTCTCTTTTGCTTATTCTTCTTGGAGAATCTTCTCTTCTTTTGTAGGGTGCCGTACACGCATTGGAATAGTGTCCGGGTCTCCCACAATTGTAGCAATTTCGCTCTCGGCTAGAAGATCTTTTGTCATTGTAAGACCTTGACTTGGAACTTCTTCCTTTGCTTCTACTCTTGTAGAATTTGTTGAAGTTCTTCACCATTAAGCTCAATTCTTCATTGAAGGTTTGTTTCTCACTTGATAATGTGGGGGCTTCACTTGAGGCTTTGTAAGCACCACTTGACTTGTTGTGAAGTTCCTCCTTATCCTTGAGTGACATCTCATGAGCAATAATTCTTCCAATGACTTCCGTTGGCTTGAGATCTTTATAGTTTGGCATCATTTGGATCAATGTGCACACGGTATCGTACTTTCCATCCAATGCTCTTAGGATCTTCTTGATGATGCATCTGTCGGTCATCTCTTCACTCCCTAAGCCGGCAATCTCATTTGTGATAAGTGCAAGCCTAGAGTACATTTCAGCGACACCTTCACCATCCTTCATTTTGAACTTGTCAAGCTGACTTTGGAGCACATCCAACTTGGATTCCTTGACGGAGTCGGTACCTTCATGCATATCAATCAAAGTATCCCAAATTTCCTTTGCATTCTCAAGACGGCTAATTTTGTTGAATCCTTCGGGGCACAATCCGTTGAAGATGATATCACAAGCTTGAGCATTGTATTGCAGCATCTTCAATTCTTTCGCATTAGCTTCACGGTTCGGTTCTCTCCCACCAAAGAATTCACCTTGCAAGCCAATACAAATAATTGCCCAAACGGCGGGGTTATGTCCGAGAATATGCATTTTCATCTTATGCTTCCAACTAGCAAAATTAGTACCATCAATGTAAGGACCTCTACGGTGATAATTTCCCTCACTAGACGCCATACTCTCCTAGGTTGTGAAACCAAGGCTATGACCTCCAAAAGCTATGGAAATCAAAGCAAATGGAGACCAAAGCTCTGATACCACTTGTAGGACCTTGAAGTATGTCTAGAGGGGCGTGATTAGACTACTTGACCAATTAAAAACTTAACCTTTTCCCAATTTTAGAGTTTGGCAGATTTTAGCTATCTTAGGACAAGTCAAGCAATCATCACACAATTCAAGCAAGCATGCAAAGAGTATATAGGCAGCGGAAAAATTAAAGCATGCAACTTGCAAGAAAGTAAAGGGAAGGGTTTGGAGGATTCAAACGCAATTGGAGACACGGATGTTATTGGCGTGGTTCCGATAGGTGGTGCTATCGTACATCCACGTTGATGGAGACTTCAACCCACGAAGGGTAAGGGTTGCACGTGTCCACGGAGGGCTCCACCCACGAAGGGTCCATGAAGAAGCAACCTTGTCTATCCCACCATGGCCATCGCCCACGAAGGACTTGCCTCACTAGCGGTAGATCTTCATGCAGTAGGTGATCTCCTTGCCCTTACAAACTCCTTGGTTCAACTCCACAATCTTGTCGGAGGCTCCCAAGTGACACCTAGCCAATATAGGAGACACCACTCTCCAAGAAGTAACAAATGGTGCGTTGATGATGAAATCCTTGCCCTTGTGCTTCAAATGATAGTCTCCCCAACACTCAACTCTCTCTCATAGGGTTTGGATCTGGTGGAAAGAAGATTTGAGTGGAAAGCAACTTGGGAAGGCTAGAGATCAAGATTCATATGGTAGGAATGGAATATCTTGGCCTCAACACATGAGTAGGTGGTTCTCTCTCAGAAATGGTAAGTTGGAAGTGTAGGTTTAGTCTGATGGCTCTCTCCACGAATGAAGAGGAGGTGGAGGGGTATATATAGCCTCCACACAAAATCTAACCGTTACACACAATTTACCAAACTCGGTGGGACCGATTCAACAGACTCGGTCGGACCGATTTAGCAAACTTAGTGACCGTTAGGATTTTCGGTGGGACTGACATCCAACTCGGTGAGACCGATTCGGTTAGGGTTAGGGCATAATGTAATCTCGGTAAGACCAACTACACAAACTCGGTGAGACCGATTTTTGTAATAAGCTTTCCAGAGAGTTGGTTCGGTAAACTCGGTGGGACCGATTTGCTCTTTTCGGTGAGACCAAAATGTTACAAAAGGGAAACAGTGAGTTTACATTGCAATCTCGGTGGGACCGGTCGCTCACTTTGGCTAGACCGAAACGTTACGAAGGGAAACAGAGAGATTACAATCCCATCTCTGTGAGACCGAGATCCCTATCGGTAAGACCGATTTGCCTACGGTTTGTGGCAGTGGCTATGACATTCAAACTCGGTGGCGCCGGATAGAAGGAATCGGTGTGACCGATTTTGGCTTTAGGTTTAGGTCATTTGTGGATGTGAGAAAGTAGTTGAGGGTTTTGGAGCATATCACTAAGAACATGAAGCAAGAGGCTCATTAAGCAACACCTCGTCCCTTCTTGATAGTATTGGCTTTTCCTATAGACTCAATGTGATCTTGGATTACTACAATATAAAATGAAGAGTCTTGAGCTTTTGAGTTTGAGCCAATCCTTTGTCCTTAGTATTTTGAGGGATCCACTTTCATCATCCATGCCAAGCCATTCATTGAGCTTTCCTGAAATAATAGTCTTGGAATAGCATTAGCTCAATGAGCTATATGTTGTTATGAATTACCAAAACCACCTAGGGATAGTTGCACTTTCACTTACTAGAGCTTGCTTTCTTGGCCCGTAGATAGATCTAACTGGGCCATCTTTTTGATGCGTATCTGTGTGCGGATCGCGTGCCGGCTTGTGTGCAGCGCCGTTTGCCGCTCTATGTTTGCCGTGGGGTCGTCTATCCGACCGGGTGGTCTCCTTGTTTTTTGATTGCGGGGGCTCTACGGCCTCCTCATCAAATTCGGGCAGTTGTTTTCGCTTCGGGTAGCTCTTTGTTCGGCGACTATCGCCGTATTTATCTGTGGTGTTGAGTACTTTGCTCCATCTGATCCTGAGCGCATCTTTCGCTGTTTTGAGCTTTTGCTTCTGCTTTTTCAGGCTACACGCAGTGGCGACGAGCCTTTTGTGGAGGTTCTTCTGCTCCAGTAACTTGTCCGGCGTGAAATCGTCAGGACTGTTATCTTCGCCGGGGACGGGTTGTTTATCTAGATTGTCCTGTTCGGACGGTTGCTCGATAGCATGTTCATCGTCCACAGGTTCGCCCTGCTCTATGGCTGGGTCTGTATGGCTGCTGTCTTTGTCGAGGCGGGACTTTGAGCGGCGCTTACGTCGCCGTTTTGACTGCTTTTCGAGGGTATGATCCTTCGTGGCGTCCCGTTGTTCCTCGTCGTCGCTTCCTTTAGGTGTGTCCACCATGTATACATCGTGAGATGAGGTGGCTATCCAGTGCCCTATAGGTGCTGGTTCATGTTTCTCTCCTACATCGTCGTCCATACCGTCGATGTCTTCGGAGTCGAAGTCGAGCACGTCGTTTAAACTTTCGACAGTGGCTACGAAGTGGGTGGTGGGTGGGAGTCGAATGTCTTCGTCGTCCGCATCCCAACCTTGCTGACCATAGTCTGGCAGGGCTCTCCTGATAGAGAGAGAGACTTTAGTAAATCCAGGATGTCGCCAAAGGGCGAGTGCTGAAAGATGTCCGCGGCAGTGAACTCCATGATCGGCGCCCAATCGGATTCGATTAGCAGGGGCGCAGAGGGTTCGGAGTCCGGAGAGGAGTCCGGCACCTTGGAGTCACGAGCTTCGCAAAGGACGGGGTTGGTGTTCGGCTCAATCACCCTAGAGGTAGCAGCCCCCGAGGCGGTGTCCAGCCACCCGTCCTCAATTGGCGCAGTCGGCTCCGAGCTAAGGGTCGGAGCGGACACTTGTGCGACCTCTAGGGCACTGTCCGGCGGCAGAGCTAGATCGTGCCCATTGTGACAGTGTGGCGCGCTTGGCTGTGGCTCGAACCCGTTGAAGATCAAGTCTCCACGGACGTGAGCCGTATAGTTCAAACTTCCAAATCTGACTTGATGGCCAGGGGCGTAGCTTTCAATCTGCTCCAGATGGCCAAGCGAGTTGGCCCGCAGTGCAAAGCCATCGGGCCTAAAGATGACAACACAGAGAAACTCTCAATGAAAGCACCAATGTCGGTGTCAAAACCAGCGGATCTCGGGTAGGGGGTCCCGAACTGTGCGTCTAGGCGGATGGTAACAGGAGACAAGGGACACGATGTTTTTACCCAGGTTCGGGCCCTCTCGATAGAGGTAAAACCCTACTCCTGCTTGATTGATATTGATGATATGGGTAGTACAAGAGTAGATCTACCACGAGATCAGAGAGGCTAAACCCTAGAAGCTAGCCTATGGTATGATTGTTGTTCTGTCCTACGGACTAAAACCCTTCGGTTTATATAGGCACCGAAGAGGGTTAGGGTTACACAGAGTCGGTTACAATGGTAGGAGATCTACATAGCCGTATCGCCAAGCTTGCCTTCCACGCCAAGGAAAGTCCCATCCGGACACGGGACGAAGTCTTCGATCTTGTATCTTCATAGTCGAGGAGTCCGGCCAAAGGCTATAGTCCGGCCATCCGGACACCCCCTAATCCAGGACTCCCTCAATATGATTTCGCACCGTTGCAGATCTTAGCGCCGCCACGCAATTCTTCTCCAGCCCTCCTTCCGGCGTGCACCGCGAGAAGGGACAACAGTCCTCCGAACCCCGCCTTTCGTGATCCTGTACGGGAGAGGGGCGATCAGGTTTTTGGGGGGCACACTCCTGTGACTGCTGCCAGCGATGACTTCCTCAACGACAGCCTTCTTCCCCGACCTCAGTAACCTCTTCATCAGCGACATGAGTGACAACATCAACCACATCGGTTCTGCTCGCTGTCACGGATGTGATTCTGTCCTCTGGTTTAGTCCGCATCATTACTTTGATGTTTGCAATTGTCGCCATGATCTATTTACTGCTGATTCGGATTAAATCTCATACTAAATTGCTCATATATTCAACAATCCAATCTAAAACCTGATCACAGGCAATTTACTCCAGTGGTTTTGCTGTGCTTTTGAAGCCGCCTACTTTTAAGGGGTGCAATATAAAGGTGGCGCACAAGGGCAGTATATTGGTTTCAGATCATGTCTTGCTATGACGCCACTAAGGGTAAGCTTGAGGGCGATCTTAATCCTACACAGCAGGAAGCTTTTCGAACATGGATACCCTCTTCAAAGCCGCCGATCGGTGTTCTTGACGATTCCATTGTGGATTCATATATGTCGTTTGACAGCAAAAGACATGTGGGCTGCGCCGAGGCCACGTTTGGGCCCTCGGCTGCAACGAGTTGTACGTCATGGAGCAATTCTGTGACTACAAGATGACTGATGAGCGCTCTGTTGTTCAGCAGACTCATGAGATACAGTCACTCTCTAAGGAACATGACTACTTTAAGTGTGTGTTGCCAGACAAATTTTTTGTTGGGACCATCATTGCCAAGCTTCCACCTTCATGGAACGATTTTGCTACTTCTCTGAAAAAGAAGAGACATGAGTTCTCTGTTTTGGATCTCATTAGCACTCTTGATTTTGAGGAGAAGGCGAGAGCAAAAGACACACGTGCTCGGGTCGCTGAGGGAGCTTCTAGTGCCCACATGGTACACGAGAAGAACTTCCAGCCCAACCAGCCCCAAAACAACAAGAACAAATCTCAGGGGAAAGGCAAGTTTGATGCAAAGAACAAGCCGTCACATTCTACCAACTTCAAGAAGAATTCTCATAACGGGAAGGGATACAAACCTCAATTTTGGTAGCACCGCACAAAATTTAATGGTTGCATCTACCTGTTGTCAGCTAACCTCGTGGTGCTCCAGGTATTCCTACATTCGTAACTAGGTATAATGACCACCGCAAGATGAAATTAGCTTATTCGTACATTGACTTGCTGAATGCAGTGCGGAACGATCCTGTCATGTGTGGAGGAGCAAACAAGCAGTGCAGCCGAAGGTGGAAATCAACCAAGGACTTGTGAAATTATATGTAATCTTCCTCGGGCAGGTCAAGATCCCTTCGTCCGATGATCGTGTTTTGTCATGCCGAGCTATTGATATGTGCTACTGTTTTGCAACATCGCTTAAGTATAGCTACTGTTTTCCTATCTTTTCAGATTCAGGACAATGAATATGATATCAGGGGAACTGCACAATATGGACCCATGTTGAGTCATCTCTATTGCATCATGTGTTTGCTGCAAATGTGTCAGCATCAATTGCAAGATGAGGCAGCTAGCTAGCTGTGGAGTTGCCAACATGCTCGAAGTGCTTGCAACATTGAGAAGAAACAAGCATGCCCAGGAAATTAATGCGTGCGTAGGGAGGCCCTTTGCTCAGAGAAGCATCGACCGATTTTCTTTATTTCCACACCTTCTCACAGCTTTGTATATTGGTTATAGTATGATGAATCGTTGAGATGCATAGACATGCTGAACTTTTGTTCTTCTGAATGTTAGTTTAATGTGAGTGTCTGCATCCAGTACCGCATCCTCTAATTTGGTGGATGCACACAGAGAAAATAAATCTCCTTAATTTACTCCATAACCACCCTATTAAATAGGCCTAGTAACAAACCAGGCGCATGCATGGCGGCATGGGCACATGCATCTTGCATGCATGGCGATCACCAAGCCCATGCGCCACTCCAATGCAAACAACGCAAAGAAGAGAGCGGTTCTTAGGAAAGCGAGTAGTTAGTGCAGCGGGCCTTATAAACACCAACAGCTTGCTCTCCCGCTTCCGTCTCCCCACCCAATTCCCCCCGCTCCCCAACCTTCCTCACTCATCCAGAAAACCCCGCTCACCTTCTTCCTTACTCGTACAGAAAACACCTGCTCCTCTTCTTCCACTCCTCAGTAAATCCCAGCCCTCCTTCTTCCCGACTCAAGACTGCCACTAGGCTCGTCTCTGGCTACTCTGCTCAAACCCGTGAGCTCGGCGCGACGCCCACAAGGAAAATGGAGTCGTATGGCCCAGCGCCAAGAAGATGACGCTCCGCCAGCCGGGCGACGCCGATTGTAGATCCCAGACTCAATGAGCTGGGAGAAGCGGCGAGCCCCCACGGATCGAGGAACCGTAGAATCTCCGTGGACCGTGATCAGCGATCTCCCAAGGCCATCCTTGAGGAGATCATCTCGCTTCTCCCAGCAAGGATTGCTGCCACAAACAAGTCCTCTCAACTCGGTGGCGCCCTCTATGGCGCACCGCGCCCCTCAATCTCTACTGTCGTCAGATATCTGTCCTTCCTGAATTTGATCTCATCAGAGCCATCGTCTCTTCTCACCAGCAGGGCCCCATTCAATGCCTCTACATCCCGACAAGCTACCTGCTGTCCATACCCGGAATTCGGAAAACTCCAGCAGTTTGAGTTCTACCATTACCACGAAAGTTTCATACCACGAACATACCAAAAATTCGTGCCCACGCCACCGTTGTCCATCTCGCGGTTTTTCTCCTCTCTCCACACCACCACCTTCGCCCGGTGCCATCTACCAGACGATCTGGTACAAATGCTTCGACTCCAACTGCTAAAGAAACTTTCGCTTGTGGTGGTTTATCTGTCGGAGGCCTCACTACACAGCATCATCCACTCCAGTTGCCCTGCCCTCGAGCGCTTGTCGATTGTTTTGGGAATAGAAATCGGTATCGCTTGTCTCCAAATAAAGTCGCCTCACCTTAAAAGCATTGGAATTTGTTTTAAAGGGCAGCAGCTCATCATCGAAGATGCCCCTTCACTTGAAAGGTTGCTCCTTCATAATTGTTATACACCTTCAGAAATAGTTGTCGCCTTTGCGCCTAAACCGAGACCTTGGGTGTAATTCGTGACCCGCTTAATAATCACAAGGAGTTGGTGTTTGGCTCCTCACTTTTCAGGTACCGTATATTATCATCTACACATTTGTAATCATATGCTGCATTTTTCATTTGTGCGCATAAGTTTTATATCATCTTGGAGTACACTTTGGGTACTAATATTATGTTATATGCTCAATGAAGAGTTCTTCCATTGATAGCCTATCAATGCTGCTGGATTCTGTCAAGATCATATATATCAGAATGTATAGTTTTGATCTGGACATAATTATTGGCTTGTTGCGATGCTTTCGATCTCTGGAGAATTTATACATAGAGGTGATGATTTCATGCACATTGAAAGCCCATATATATTGTACTAGAATTAATTGTTCAGCTGTCGTTCTTTCGACATACTCTTTTTTCAAACCTTAACTGTTTTCAATCTTCATGTCTACTTAGGGAGAACCACATGGAGAAAAACATATAACCAATCGTTGGCGTAATAAGCACAAGGATTTTCTCAGTTCTCATGACATTCGTTTGAGGACAATAATGATGGGACGATATGCATCCAACCAGGCAAACAGAAGCTTTGTCACATTCTTCCTGTTGAACGCGAGGTTACTATTGTCCATGAGGCTTAATTTTTACAGCAAGATCTCACGGACGAACATGTTGAACAGCAAAAAAAAGAAGTTTCAGGTGGACAAATGGGCTTCTAAACGTGCTCAGCTTATATTTACAATAAGTTGTAGACATCCTGAAATAAATTTTTTTGCACAGGATGTTGATTTTATGGATCAGACCGATCCATTTGTTTGTGACTGCAAAAAAGAGTGGTTGGGTTAGATGTTACTATCATGTTCAATCTGGGTTTTGTCTAAAAATTTGATGAACAATTAATCCTTGGGCTTTTTGTACCATTTGTATGCTTGACTTGCATGTTGTTGCCCTCGTACTCCCCTCCACCTGCCACTACACTGCAGCATCTTCCATGGCTGATGTTCGTTCCCCTCCGAGGCCTTGCCATCGTTCTCCGCCTTAGTTAGCTCAATGTGCCCGCCGCCGTCTGGCGTTGTCAACATGGTCAACAACCAAGAGGAATCAGGAGATGACTGTACGTGGAGAGGCTCACAGTAGGGACCCACTAGGGTCATTGCATTTCGCAAGCAGGTGCCTCGTTATTACAAGCCAAAAAAATACTTCCTCCTAATTGTTTGACAACTAGGTTCCACGCCATTGTCAATGTAGTCAATAAACGAGAAAATTACACAATGAGCGGATAACACCAGGGACCCAGCAACTCGCCCAGTTGTTTTTCAGTTTCAAAGACGGAGCTCAACTGCGTGCTGTGCGGGGGCTGTGGCCCGTCTAGCCCACGCTTATGCTTTTATTAAGCACATGACGAGCCCAGTTGATATATTTTTTATTTCTGAAATTGACTAAGCCAGTTCTTTTTTTTGGAGAATACCAAAACCGGGGCCTACTTTCTTTTCTCAGCCCTGCTGGGCTGCAAATCTTTCAAGACAAGGAGGGATGTAAGTAGTAAGAAATGGGCTTCCCCAGAAAACAGGCTATAAATTGTAAGAAATGGGCTGTAAATTTTTAAACCAAAGCCAACCGACAATTGCATTAAAATATCATTTTCTTCAGGATTTCTCTACTCTCTACTCTTATAAAAACCAAAGCCAACTGGCAATTACATTAAAATATCATCTTTTCTCCCACAAGATAAACTACTCATACAAATTCATCTTCATGTTCCGTGCGACGAACGGGCATCTTGCTAGTTAAGATTCTAAATTTCATTCATTTCTTTTGCGGAGAATTGTTTTTTGAATTTTATTTTGATATAATTTTTTGAAAACTATTTTTAACATGACTCGAAATTTCATGATTAAAACAGTTCGGACCCCACCGAAATATGCAAAATTTCGTTGAATTTTTTAGCAGTGCCCAGAATATATGGTCTGTAATGCTAATAAAAAGAATATGGGCTTCAAATATCCTTAAGAATTAGCAAATGGGCTGTAAATTATTGAAAATAATGGCTAATGGGTTGTATGCTATTTTCCACAGATTTGGAGGCTGACTTCTGGGCCTACTAGGTTGACGATCACGCTGTCCTAAAAATTTTTTTGACACGTACGCAAGGCTTTGTCAACTTAGTCAACACATAGCAGTGACTGTTGGATGTCCATCCAACGGCCGCCGTGCTTCTTCAATCTCTGATCTTCCTGCTCCAGCCGCCCAAACCAGCACCGGCGGGACTGCCTGCTCCCTCATCTCGTGGCTGGATGTGCTGCCGCCAGGCCATCCCTCTAACCACCCACACATCCTATTATTTTCCGGCGACGTCAGCCTCACCCCGAGCCGACCAGTCAGCGCTTCGTTCTCCCCTCAGTCGGCATCCGCTGCGGTGGCTTCACCCGGCCCGGTGGTTCTCTTCCTGGGCCTCGCCCTCGTCCATCGTGTTTGTGCTCTCGGCGCGGCGAGGTCAACATGGTCAACAAACAACAGCCATCGGAAGAGGCTGACAGTTGGGGCCCACACAGGAAAATGCCTCCTTATTAGGCGCAAAATAATGATTCCTCTACCTGATAGCTGGGACCCACCGGAAGGGTCTCTGTATTTCGCGAAAAAAACGTTCCTCCCGCTGTCATCTCGGCCCACCGGAAATGCCTCCTTATTACGCACAAAAAAATAATACTCCCCCTGCTAGCTAGGACTCACCTTGGTGGGAGGCTGACTTGTGGGCCTACTAAGTTTACGGGGACAGAGGGCTTTGTCAACTTAGTCAATATGAATGACTCTAGCTCCACTGACCGTACAATGTCCATCCAACGGCCGTAGTGCTCCTTCAACCTCTAGTCTTCGTGCTGCAGCCGCCCAAAGCAGCGCCGGTCGTGCCGCGTGCTCCTGCCTCCCGTGGCCGGCTGTGATGTCGCAGAGGCCTCACCGCCCCCTACTACTCCCACCGCTGGCCAGGCCATCCCTCTACTCACCCACACCCCCTATTATTCTGCGGCGACGGCAGCCTCACCCTCGTACTCCTCTTCGCGTGGGCATCCACTGCTGCGTCTTCCCCGGCTCCGCATCGTCCCCTTCCTAGGCCTCACCGTTGTCCACCGCCGTGGTGCTCTCGGCGCGGCGTGGTCAATGTGGTCAACGACCGACTTCCATCGGAAGACTACTGTGCGTGGAGAGGCTGACAGCTGGGTCCACGGCGGCCGCAAGGAAGTGCCTCCTTATTACGCGCAAAATAATTATTCCTCCACCTGATAGCAGGGACCCGCCGGATGGGCCACCAGTATTTCATGAAAAAAATGTTTCCCCCCTGACTGCTGGGACCCACCAGCTACATCTTCTCACGCAAGGAAGTGCGTCCGGGCAAAAAAACGATTCGCCCCCCTGACTGCTGGGACCCACCAGCTATATCTTCGCATGCAAGGAAGTGCCTGACAGTCAGGACCCACCTGGTCAAAGCGTACGTAGCGTTGTCATTCTGGTCGCGAACGTGTACGTACATACTGGTCGATGTAGATGCGTGCACGTGTCGTAGTAGAGGCGTGCACGTGTCGTAGTAGAGGCGCGCACATAGCATGTACACGTACGTACAGCGGCGAGGGTGCAAGAAAGAAAATACGGCCACGTACGTACATACGGGCAGGGTCTCGAACGCCTACTCGTGCATACGTACATGGCTGGGTCGGAACGGAGAAACAGCGTCGTCGTCGTGTTCATGGGGAGCCGACCGGCTGGGTCGGAACGGAATGCGTGGTCGTGTGCATCGGGAGGGCTTGGATGGAACAGGCGATGGAAATGAGGCCTAGCGTACCGCACAATAGAGGAAACGGCCTTGTGTTTGACCGGCCACGTTCAAAATGGGATCATGTTGATCGGGAGGGGCCTGGCGTACCGCAAAACGGAGGAAACGGACCTCCTACGGTCGAAACGGGGGTCCTGTTCATCGGGAGGGGTGTGGCATACTGCAAAACGGGACTCCACGAGATACTGTTCATCTCCACCGTCAACCTCCTCCAGCCTCCACGGGCTACCGTCGACCTCTTCCAGCCTCCACGGGCTCCTGTTCATCCAGCCTCCACCGCGCTACTCCACCGGCCATCGCTCAACCACCCTCCACGGGCACCCTCCACCATCTACTGCTCATCCAGCCCTCCACACCATGGGGTCCTGCTCAACCACCCTCCATGGCCACCCTCCACCGCTTCATGCTCATCCAGCCCTCCACACCACGGGTCCTGTTCATCCAGAGGCAACGCCCGCCATTGTTCATCCAACCCCCGCAACGCCACTGCTCATCCAATCGATCGGCTTCATTAGCAGCGGTAGCAAAGGAATCGCCGATCGGGTTCGATTAACAGCCATCGATCGATCGCTCGGGTTCAGAATGCGAGCTGCAGTGCAATCCTCGGGTTCGATTAGAGCCCAACGCCTCGCTTCGGGTTCGCTAGAGCTAACGCCGCACACACGCCACAGACGTGTATGAGAGAACGCGCATCGCCGCCCCGACCTCCCACCGTAACCGGCAACTCCCCGAAATTTTCCTCCCCCTCGCTTCTACCATGGTTTTTTCCATCATGGACGGCCCAAAGAATGTCATGCAGCAGCGTCTCCAGCCCGCCCAGGACGAAAATCCCATTTTCTGTCATGTTTTTTTGTCATAGAAGTAGGAGCCCACCAGATCTACGATGATACCGAGTTCTGTCACAATTATCGTCATAGAAGTGTCATATGTATGACAAAAAAAAATCGTTCGGCCCAAAATGTCACGGATGTGTCTTTTTTTGTAGTGTCGTTGGGTTCGACACTCTTACTAATCGAAAGAGGCTACAATTATCCCCTACACTTGTGGGTTATCAAGACCTTTTTCTGGCGCCGTTGCCGGGGAGTAATAGCGTGGGGTGAATATTCTCGTGTGTGCTTGTTTTCTTTATCACTAAGTAATTTTTATTTGCTGTTCTTAGTTGTTTTTTATCTTTAGTTATGGGTAGGAAATGCAAAAAGCCAAAAAAAATAGTTGTACCTTCTACACCAATGGTTGAAGAACCACTCAAAATTTATCACACTCCTGAAGCTTTTTACTTGGATCATCTTCGATCCCTTTGTGCTCGTGCTGAAACCCCAACTAGCTTAGTTGAGGGAAAATCTTTAGATGAGCATGCTTGTTATGTGCGACACCGTATATCGGAAAAAGGGAAACTTTTACTGGATCAGATTCATCGTTTGCAATGCTATGCTTGGAATTTATGTGAAATATATAATGTTACTTGTTGTTCTCAAAACCCTAAGAAACACCTTCCCTACCAATGTGAGTTTATTGATAATGGAATCGTATCTTCGTATGCTAAGGGTGTTTATAATTACTATGATGTTCAACAAATTGAAGAATTTGTTGCTTTTAAGGGTGCTTATGAAATTGCTTCTTTGATTGAAAAGTTTGATTCCACTCTCTACAAATCTGAAAAATTTGCCATACTTGAATATTGTTATGATGATTATGCTTCTAATGCCTATGTTAAACCATATATTGAGAAAGTCTCCACTATCCAAGAAGAGACTAATATTTTGCAGAAAGCTATGGAAGAAGAAATTGATGAAACTGTGAGCTCATTGGATGAAAAAGATGATGAGGAGAGCGAAGAACAAAAGGAGGAAGAGCGGATTAGCTACACGTGCCCATGTTCTAATGAGAGTAACTCTTCAACTCATACATTGTTTAATTCCCCTTCATGCTTACCGAAGGATGATTACTATGATGATTGTTATGATCCCGTTGATTCTCTTGAAATATCCCTTTTTGATGATGCTTGCTATGCATGTGGCCAAGACGCCAATATGAATTATGCTTATGGAGATGAACTTGCTATAGTTCCTTATGTTAAGCATGAAATTGTTGCTATTGCACCCATGCATGATAGTCCTATTATCTTTTTGAATTCTCCCAACTACACTATATCGGAGAAGTTTGCTCTTATTAAAGATTATATTGATGGGTTGCCTTTTACTGTGGCACATGATGATTTTTATAGATATAATATGCATGTGCTTGCTGCTCCTACTTGCAATTATTATGAGATAGGAACTATATCTCTACTTCTCTGTGTTTCCAATACGATAGAATTGCAAGAAACTGCTTATACTATGCATTGGCCTTTACTTGGTGTGCATGAATTGTTCTCTTATGGCATGCTGATGCATAGCAAGAGAGTTAGACTTTGTTGTTGCTTGATATATGTTAGTATGTGCTCACTACTAAATTACAAATCATTGTTAATTAAAATTGGCTTTGATATACCTTGGGATCCGAGTGGATCCATTACTTGAGCACTATATGCCTAGCTTAATGGCTTTAAAGAAAGCGCTGCCAGGGAGACAACCCAGAAGTTTTAGAGAGTCATCTATTTCTGTTGAGTGCTTTCATATAGTTTAAAAACAAAAAAATAAAGAGAGGAACCTAAAACTTTTCAAAAGGGAAAGTGAAAGTGAGAAAGACAAGCATTGTTGAAGTGGGAGAGCTCCTTGAACTTCGTTCATGCTCACGGAAACTTTGTGAATCTTAATTACAGAAACTTCTCATCAAAAATAATTATCCACTTGTACAATTTCATTGTATTATAAAAATAATGTGCCAAGGTTTGCCTCTAGGATGTTTACAATGCTTGTTGGTTTGTACAGTGCAGGACAGAAACTTTGGCTGTAGTGCATGATTTTACATTTTTTACTGGAACGTCAAATGGTTATGATTCTTCTTGAACTCTCTTTCTGTAAAACAAATTTATTTTTACTAATTTTGTAGAATTTTTGGGGTAGCATAAGTATGGTGAATGTTCAGATTGCTACAGACTGTTCTGTTTTTGACAGGTTCTGTTTTTGATGCATAATTTGCTTGTTTTGATGAAACTATCAATTTCTATCAGTGGATTAAGCCATGGAAAAGCTATATTACAGTATACACACAAAATATGAATTGGTTTGCAACAGTACTTAGAGTAGTGATTTGCTTTATTATACTAACGGATCTTACCAAGTTTTCTGTTGAAGTTTTGTGTGGATGTAGTGTTTGGTCGAGAAGGTCTCGATATGAGGAAAAGGAAGAGAGGCAAGAGCTCAAGCTTGGGGATGCCCAGGGCACCCCAAGTAAATATTCAAGGAGACTCGAGCGTCTAAGCTTGGAGATGCCCCGCAAGGCATCCCCTATTTCTTCAACAAGTATCGGTATGTTTTCGGATTCGTTTCGTTCATGCGATATGTGCAAGTCTTGAAGCGTATTTTGCATTTAGTTTTCACTTTTCTTTTATGCACCATGCTGGTATGAGATAGTCATTGGTTGATTTATAGAATTCTCATTGCACTTCACTTAAATCTTTTGAGTATGGCTTTATAGAATGCTTCATGTGCTTCACTTATATCTTTTGAAGTTTGGATTGCCTGTTTCTCTTCACATAGAAAACCGCCGTTTGTAGAATGCTCTTTTGCTTCACTTATATTTGTTAGAGCGTGGGCATTTCTTTTGTAGAAAGAATTAAACTCTCCTGCTTCAGTTATACCTATTTAGAGAGATGACAGGAATTGGTCATTCACATGGTTAGTCATAAAATCCTACATAAAACTTGTAGATCGCTGAATATGATATGTTTGATTCCTTGCAATAGTTTTGCGATACAGAGATGATAATATGTGGGAGGTACTAGTAGATGGTTGTGTTTAGTAAGGATGTTGGTGTTAAGGTTTGTGATTCCTAAAGCATGCATGTATGGTCTACTAACTATGTAACCAAATTGGCGCGCATTGTATTTTGATTGTTTATCTTGCGTGAAGGTCAGGGGCGCGCGATGGTTAACTCCTACCAACCTCCCCCCTAGGAGCATGCGCGTAGTACTTTGTTTCAAGGGCTAATAAATTTTTGCAATAAGTATGTGAGTTGTTTATGACTAATGTTGAGTCCATGGATTATACGGACTCTCACCCTTCCATCATTGCTAGCCTCTTCGGTACCGTGCATTGCCCTTTCTCACCTTGAGAGTTGATGCAAACTCCTCCGGTGCATCCAAACCCCGTGATACGATACGCTCTATCACACATAAGCCTCATTATATCTTCCTCAAAACAGCCACCATACCTACCTATCATGGCATTTCCATAGCCGTTTTGAGATATATTGCCATGCAAATTCCATCATCATCATCATATACATGACTTGAGCATTCATTGTCATATTGCTTTGCATGATCGTAAGATAGCTAGCCTGATGTTTTCATGGCTTGTCCATTTTTCATGTCATTGCTATGCTAGATCATTGCACATCCCGGTACACCGCCGGAAGCATTCATATAGAGTCTTATCTTTGTTCTAGTATCGAGTTGTCATATTGAGTTGTAAGTAAATATAAGTGTGATGATCATCATTATAGAGCATTGCCCCATGAAAAAAAATAAAAGAAAAAAAGAAAAGAAAAAAAGAGAGGCCAAAGAAGCCTAATTTAAAAAAGGGGGCCAAAGAAGCCCGCCCAAAAAAAGAAAAAAAAAGAAAAAGAAAAGAAAAGAAAAGGGGCAATGTTACTATCCTTTTACCACACTTGTGCTTCAGAGTAGCACCATGTTCTTCATATAGAGAGTCTCCTATATTGTCACTTTCATATACTAGTGGGAATTTTTCATTATAGAACTTGGCTTGTATATTCCGACGATGGGCTTTCTCAAATGCCCTAGGTCTTCATGAGCAAGCAAGTTGGATGCACACCCACTTAGTTTTCAGTTTGAGCTTTCATACACTTATAGCTCTTAGTGCATCCGTTGCATGACAATCCCTACTCCATGCATTGACATCAATTGATGGGCATCTCCATAGCCCATTGATTAGCCGCGTCGATGTGAGACTTTCTCCCTTTTTGTCTTCTCCACATAACCTCCACCATCATATTCTATTCCACCTATAGTGCTATATCCATGGCTCACGCTCAAGTATTGCATGAAAGTTGAAAAAGTTTGAGAATACTAAAGTATGAAACAATTGCTTGACTGACGCCGGGATAGGCATGAGGGGTACCTTGTGTTAAGAAAAAGGAGCATACAAGACTATATGATTTTGTAGGGATAACGTTCTAGAAGCATTGATATTTTGAAAGACATGATTGTATGTTGGGATGCCCTAAGTATTATTGTTTTTATGTCAAATGATAGACTATTGCTTTGAATCACTCGTGTCTCAATATTCATACCATGATTAGATTACATGATCAAGATTATGCTAGGTAGCATTCCACATCAAAAATTATCTTTTTTATCATTTACCTACTCGAGGACGAGCAAGAATTAAGCTTGGGGATGCTGATATGTCTCCGCCGTATCTATAATTTTTGATTGTTCCATGCCAATATTATTCAACTTTCATATACTTTTGGCAACTTTTTATACTATTTTTGGGACTAACATATTGATCTAGTGCCCCAGTGCCAATTCCTGTTTGTTGCATGTTTTATGTTTCGCAGAAACCCAATATCAAACGGAGTCCAAACGGGGTAAAAACGGACGAAGAATTATTTTGGAATATTTGTGATTTTGGGGAGGAAGAATCAACGTGAGACGGTGCCCGAGGGGGCCACAAGGCAGGGGGGCATGCCCCAGGGGGGCAGGCGCGCCCTGGACCCTCGTGGGCACCCTGTAAGGCGGTTCACGCTCTTCTTTTGCCGCAAGAAAGCTAATTTTATGAGAAAAATCTGGGCGAAAGATTCACCCCAATCGGAGTTACCGATCTCCGGATATAAAAGAAACAGTGAAAGGGCAGAATCTGAGAGCGCAGAAACAGAGAGAGATATAGAGAGATCGATCCAATCTCGGAGGGGCTCTCGCCCCTCCCATGCCATGGGAGCCAAGGTCCAGAGGGGAAACCCTTCTCCCATCTAGGGAGGAGGTCAAGGAAGAAGAAGAAGAAGAAGGGGGGCTCTCTCCCCCTTGCTTCTGGTGGCGCCAGAGCGCTGCCGGGGGCCATCATCATCACCGCGATCTTCACCAACACCTCAGCCATCTTCACCAACATCTCCATCAACTTCCCACATCTATATTCAGCGGTCCACTCTCCCGCAACCCACTATACCCTCTACTTGAACATGGTGCTTTATGCTTCATATTATTATCCAATGATGTGTTGCCATCCTGTGATGTCTGAGTAGATTTTCTTTGTCCTATCGGTGATTGATGAATTGCTATGATTGGTTTGAGTTGCATGTTTTATTATTGGTGCTGTCCTATTGTGTCGTCGCGCAAGAGTGAGGGATTCCCGCTGTAGGGTTTGCAATATGTTCATGATTTTCTTATGGTGGGTGGCGGAGTGATGTAAGCACGCACTCTTAGTAAGTAGGTTGTTTGCGTATGAGATAAAGGGGACTTGATACTTTAATGCTATGGTTGGGTTTTACCTTAATGATCTTTAGTAGTTGCGGATGCTTGCGAGAGTTCCAATCATAAGTGCATATGATCCAAGAAGAGAAAGCATGTTAGCTTATGCCTCTCCCTCAGATAGAATTGCAATAGTGATTACCGGTCTAGCAACGTAGTCAATTGCTTAGGGACAATTTCACGACTCCTACCACCACTTTTCCACACTCGCTATATTTACTTTATTGCATCTTTATCTAAACAGCCCCTACTTTTTATTTACGTGCTCTTTATTATCTTGCAAACCTATCCAACAACACCTACAAAGTACTTCTAGTTTCATACTTGTTCTAGGTAAAGCGAACACTAAGCATGCGTAGAGTCGTATCAGTGGCAGATAGGGCTTCAGAGGATATTTGTTCTACCTTTAGCTCCTCATTGGGTTCGATACTCTTACTTATCGAAAGAGGCTACAATTATCCCATACACTTGTGGGTTATCATCGTATCACGGGGTTTGGATGCACCGGTGAAGTTTGCACCAACTCTCAAGGTGAGAAAGGGCAATGCACGGTACCGAAGAGGCTAGCAATGATGGAAAGGTAAAAGTGCGTATAATCCATGGACTCAACATTAGTCAAAAAGAACTCATATACTTATTGCAAAAATCTACAAGTCATCAAAAACCAAGCACTACGCACATGCTCCTAGGGGGATAGATTGGTACGAAAAGACCATCGCTCGTCCCCGACCGCCACTCATAAGGATGACAATCTAAGAACACCTCATGTTTCAAATTTGTTACACAATGGTTACCATACGTGCATGCTACGGGACTTGCCAACTTCAACACAAGTATTCTTTAAATTCACAATTACCCAACTAGCATGACTCTAATATCACCACCTCCATATCTCAAAACAATTATCAAGTATCAAATTGATCATAGCATCCAATTCACTTCCTATGATAGTTTTTATTATACCCAACTTGGATGCTCATCATTCTAGGACCAATTTTATAACCATAGCAAATACCATGATGTTCTAAAAGACTCTCAAAATAATATAAGTGAAGCATGAGAGATCAACAATTTCTTCAAAATTAAGCCACCGTCGTGCTCTAAAAGATATAAGTGAAGTACTAGAGCAAAACTATCTAGCTCAAAAGATATAAGTGAAGCACATAGAGTATTCTAATAAATTCCAATCAAGTGGGTTTCTCCCAAAAGGTGTGTACAGCAAGGATGATTGTGGTAAACTAAAAGGCAAAGACTCATATAATACATGACGCTCCAAGCAAAACACATATCATGTGGCGAATAAATTATAGCTCCAAGTAAAGTTACCGATAGACGAAGACGAAAGAGGGGATGCCTTCCGGGGCATCCCCAAGCTTAGGCTTTTGGTTATCCTTGAATATCTTGGGGTGCCATGGGCATCCCCAAGCTTAGGCTATTGCCACTCCTTATTCCATAGTTCATCAAATCTTTACCCAAAACTTGAAAACTTCACAACGCAAAACTCAACAGGAAATTTCATCAGCCCCGTTAGTGCAAGAAAGAAAAACCACCACATAAGGTACTGTAATGAACTCATTCTTTATTTATATTGGTGTTAAACCTACTGTATTCCAACTTCTCTATGGTTCATACCCCCCGATACTAGCCATAGATGCATCAAAATAAGCAAACAACACACGAAAAACAGAATCTGTCAAAAACAGAACAGTCTGTAGCAATCTGTAACTCTCGAATACTTATGGAACTCTAAAACTCATACCAAAATAGGATGTCCTGGGAAATTTTTTTATTGATCTACATCAAAACGAATAAACGCAAAATCACGTTTCTGTTAATTACTAAAATTATTTTCGAGTGTGCAAAGTTTCTGTTTTTCAGCAGAAACAAATTAACTATCACCGTAGGTTATCCTATAGGTTCTACTTGGCACAAACACTAATTAAAACATGAAAATACATCTAAACAGAATCTAGATGAAAAATTTATTACTAAACAGAAGCAAAAACAAAAAACAAAGATAAAATTGGGTTGCCTCCCAACTAGCGCTATCGTTTAACGCCCCTAGCTAGGCATGAAAGCGAAGATAGATCTAAGTAGTGCCATAATAATAAGATAGATCACGAAAACTCATCTCATATTCTCTACGTTCAGCAGGAAGTTTCCTTTGAGGCAAACAAAAGTAATAAAAAAGGGCTAAATTTAATGGGACAAAAGTCCCCAAGATCAATCCCGGGAGCTATGGGTTCCTCCTTGGGCCCTTCATATTGCACAACCAATTCATCATTATAAACATTCTTTTGATGGAACCTCTTGAGTCTACACTCAAGTGAATATCCTAGCTCATTATTTTGAATAGCAAACTCATTATTGAGTTCAGAAATTTTATCAATTAGAACAGTGGTAGGAACCTTTTTTCTAAGGTTTTCATTAAAAGCAATATAGTTCAAAGATTGGAAACGCATAATTTCCTCTTGATCGAAGAGGATAGCCTCTATGGGAGGAAGACCGGCGTCCACCCTATAGTGTGCAAAAATTTCTTTGGCTTCTTTATTATAAATCTAAACTCATGTGCCAAAAATATAGTAGCTACGCACTTCACAGAAGAATGCTCAATATTAGAAAATTCTAGGAAAATTCTTTGTATGCAAGGATGCACGTGCATAAACTGTCTTTCAAGTTCAAGTATAAGCATGGCGATAGCATCCGCAAGACTACTAGTTCTATGCAAGATAGAACTACCCATAGAACGTAAAGCACCGGCACAAGTAAAGAAATCTTGAATAACCCCTTTACAATAATATTACCGCTACCGATTCGACACTTTTTAGTATGCAAGATAGGGGGTTCCTCAACAGGAGCATCAGAATTTTCCATGTTATCATTATTGTCCATATCGATGATAATCTCCCCAATTTCCGACATAGCGGCAGAGAAAAGCGAGGAGGAAGAAGAGGGCAAACGGGAAAGAGAGGGCGAATAAAATAGCAAGGGTGAAGTAGGGGAGAGGAAAACGAGAGGCAAATGGCAAATAATGTAATGCGAGGGAGATGAGTTTGTGATGGGTACTTGGTATGTCTTGACTTGAGCAAAGACCTCCCCGGCAACGGCGCCAAGAATCCTTCTTGCTATGTCCTAAGCTTGCGTTGGTTTTCCTTGAAGAGGAAAGGGTGCTGCAGGAAAGTAGCGTAAGTATTTCCCTCAGTTTTTGAGAACCAAGGTATCAATCCAGTAGGAGGCTCCTCAAAAGTCCTACACACCTACACAAACAAACAAGAACCTCGCAACCAACGCAATAAAGGGGTTGTCAATCCCTTCACGGCCACTTGCGAAGTGAGATTTGATAGATATAATATGATAAGATAAATATTTTTGGTATTTTTATGATATAGATTGGAAAAGTAAAGATGCCAATAAAAGTAGATGATAAACTTATATAATAAAAGATAGACCCGGGGGCCATAGGTTTCACTAGTGGCTTCTCTCAAGATAGCATAAGTATTACGGTGGGTGAACAAATTACTGTCGAGCAATTGATAGAAAAGCGAATAATTATGAGATTATCTAGGCGTGATCATGTATATAGGCATCACGTCCGTGACAAGTAGACCGACTCCTGCCTACATCTACTACTATTACTCCACACATCGACCGACTCCTGCCTGCATCTAGAGTATTAAGTTCATAAAGAACAGAGTAACGCATTAAGAAAGATGACATGATGTAGAGGGATAAACTCATGCAATATGATATAAAACCCATCTTTTTATCCTCGATGGCAACAATACTATATGTGCCTTGCTGCCCCTGCTGTCACTGGGAAAGGACACCGCAAGATTGAACCCAAAGCTAAGCACTTCTCCCATTGCAAGAAAGATCAATCTAGTAGGCCAAACCAAACTGATAATTCGAAGAGACTTGCAAAGATAACTTAATCACACATAAAAGAATTCGGAGGAGATTCAAATATTTCTCATAGATAAACTTGATCATAAACCCACAATTCATCGGATCTCGATAAACACACCGCAAAAAGAGTTAGATCGAATAGATCTCCAAGAAGATCGAGGAGAACTTTGTATTGAGATTCAAAGAGAGAGAAGAAGCCATCTAGCTAATAACTATGGACCCGAAGGTCTGTGGTAAACTACTCACAACTCATCGGAAGGGCCTTGGAGATGATGTAGAGGCCCTCCGTGGTCGATTCCCCCTCCGGCGGAGCGCCGGCAAAGGCTCCAAGATGGGATCTTGCGGATATTGAAGGTTACGGCAGTGGAAATAGTTTTTCGTGGTGCTCCTGGATGTTTTCGGGGTACATGGGTATATATAGGAGGAAGAAGTAGGTCGGTGGATGCTCGAGGGGCCCACGAGGGTGGGGGTGCGCCCACCTCCAAGGGGCACGTCAGGAACCCTCGTGGCCCCCTCCTCTGTGGCTTGACGTCCACTCCAAGTTCCCTGGATCACGTTTGTTCCAAAAAGATCGCTCCCGAAGGTTTCATTCCGTTTGGACTCGCTTGATATTCCTTTCCTTCGAAACACTGAAATAGGCAAAAAAACAGCAATTCGGGTTGGGCCTCCGGTTAGTAGGTTAGTCCCAAAAATGATATAAAAGTGTAAAGTAAAGCCCATAAACATCCAAACGGGTAATATAATAGCATGGAACAATCAAAAATTATAGATACGTTGGAGACATATCACCCACTAAAACTACCTTTAAAGGAGTAATACCTGGTGTAGAGGCTCGCTGCACGGGCTCAATAACATTGGAAGTCATCTTCGGTTCGCCAGACAACTTTTAAAGCGAAGACCTAATCTTCGATATCGTCCCCTTCTGCAGTGGCTATCACGCACAGCTTGGACGGACCGCTTTCGCCCGTTTCAATGTGGTCCCACACTATGCTTATCTAAAGCTTAAGATGCCCAGACCACGTGGCTTCATAACAGTCAATGGAAACATGGAGCGCTCCCTCCGTACTGAGGAGCACACCGCGGCCCTCGCAGACGAGGTACAGAGCGGCCATATCAAGCCGCAAACCTCATCGGCCATCAAGCCGTCGGACGATGTTAAACAAGTCCGGTTCATTTTGCATGCTGACAACTTGGTAACTCCAGAGCTAGACTAGCAGTTTCGCCTCCGTCGATCGCCACACACATTCGCAAAGTTTGTACCGCGTGTGCATAATTATGCACTCAAAATACCTTGGGCATCAACGGAGGCACAATATAGACAAGTCTATAGTACGTTTTGATCCTATACAGCCTTGACCTTTTTTCTTTGATCATTTTTTTCTCTTTTACCACAGGTGCATTAAAACCTATCTACTCTATGGACTTACAAGGACTCTCTTCGAGCCTGGTTTCGTACAGATAACCGAAGGCTATTCCTCTCAAGGAATCTCTCTCTCTCTCCAAGGCGAAAGCGGCGTAGATGTGCGGCAGGATGTCCAAAGGATTTTCCAGACCAAATTTTATTCAAGGACCTGTATAGAGCTTTTCCCCTTATTCTTAAACCCCCGGTGAAAGATCGAGGATGTCGCCTAGAGGGGGGGTGAATAGGCGTTTTAAAATAAATACAGTTTAGGCTTGAACAAATGCGGAATAAACCTAACGGTTAATTTTATCAAGCACAAAACCTACAAAAACTAGGCTCACCTATGTGGACCAACAACTTATGCTAAGCAAGGTAAGCAACTATGTGATAGCAACATATATGACAAAGAACAATATGGCTATCACAAAGTAAAGTGCATAAGTAAAGGGCTCGGGTAAGATACAACCAAGGCACGCGGAGACGACAATGTATCCCGAAGTTCACACCCTTGTGGATGCTAATCTCCATTTGGAGCGGTGTGGAGGCACAATGCTCCCCAAGAAGCCACTAGGGCCACCGTAATCTCCTCACGCCCTCGCACAATGCAAGATGCCGTGATTCCACTAAGGGACCCTTGAGGGCGGTCACCGAACCCGTACAAATGGCAACCCTTGGGGCGGTCATCGAACCCGTACACTTTGGCAACCCTTGGGGGCGGTCACCGGAACCCGTCAAATTGCTCAGGGCGATCTCCACAACCTAATTGGAGACCCCGACACTTTCCCGGAGCTTTACACCACAATGATTGAGCTCCGAACACCACCAACCGTCTAGGGTGCCCAAGCACACAAGAGGAACAAGCTCAAGAGCACCAAGCACCCAAGAGTAATAAGCTTCTAAACTTGTAACTTCCACGTATCAGGTGTAGAACTCAAACCGATGCACCAAATACAATGGCAAGGGCACACGGAGTGCCAAAGTCCTTCTCTCCCAAATCCCACCAAAGCAACTAATGCTAGGGAGGAAAATGAGAGGAAGAACGGAAGAAGAACACGAAGAACTCCAAGATCTAGATCCAAGGGGTTCCCCTCACTTAGAGGAGAAAGTGATTGGTGGAAACGTGGATCTAGATCTCCTCTCTCTTTTCCCTCAAGAACTAGAAAGAATCATTGGAGGGATTGAGAGTTAGCAAGCTCGAAGAAGGTCAAAAATGGAGGAAGAACACGAGCTCAAAGGATAAGGTTCATTGGGGAAGAATACCCCCTTTTATAGGTGGGAAAAATCCAACCGTTATGCTCACAGCCCGCACAGAGCGGTACTACCGCTCCAAGGAGCGGTACTACCGCTAGGGCGGTAGTACCCCTTTGAAACACAACAGCGAGGAGGCAAAAGGCCGAAGAACTGTTGAGCGGTAGTACCGCTTGACCTCACGGTACTACCGCTAGGGGTAGCGGTACTACTGCTAAGGGTAGCGGTACTACTGCTTGCGAGCGGTACTAAAAAATTACATCCGGGCCTACCACCACAGGACTTGGGACGAGTTTTTGGTCCGGAGCGGTACGCAGCGGTAGTACCGCTCTGGAGCGGTAGTAAAAAATTACATCCGCTCCAATTCGCGGTAGTACCGCTGGAGCCTTTTCAGAACACCAAAACTGCCACAACTTTTGCAAACGGACTCCGAATTCGATGAAACCAAGTTTGTTGGAAAGCTAGAGACAAGGGCTAACATAATATTTAAAGAAATATCAATAAGAAGCAAATTAGAAAAGTCTCATAAGAAAATGGTGAGAACCCTTCCTCGGATAAGACCGGTAAAACCTCCAACACCGAAAACATCATAGAAGACGCATGCGAACTCCGTTTTCGATGAACTCAAGCTTGTCATCAAGATGACCATAAGCTCTAAGACTCACAAAGAGAATAAAACAAGAACCAAGAAACATGATGCAAGGACGCAATGGTTTGAGCTCTCTACTAACGATACGATCAAGCTACCAACTTGAGAGCCCCATTTGATAGTATGGCAAACGATCCTATAACCCGGTCTCCCAACTACCACCACGAGACCGGTAAAATAGAAAACCTATCAAGGGAAAACCTTTGCCTTGCACATGGTCCACTTGAGCTAGATGATGACGATCTTGACTCCCTCAAGTTGGACCACCTTTCTTGATTGCGTTGGCTCGATGAAGACTAGATGATTGCTCCCCCATAGTTCACTATGGGTGAGCCACTCTTCGGCACATCTTCACAAGTCCATTGACACCACAATGGATGGCAAGATTCAAGCACTTGATCTCTTCATAAGGCTCCACTTGAACTTGCACACGGCAATCTTGATGACGATCACCACTTGATGTCATCCTTTCCATGGGTTGTATGATATCTTCCTCTTGACGCAAGCCCATGGATACGTACCTAACCCCACATAGAACTCTCACATAGACCATGGGTTAGTACACAAAGTGCAATGGACAATGCTTACCATACCATGGGATCACTTGATCCCTCTCGGTACATCTTCTACGCTTTCTGAGTTGATCAACTTGATTCACTCTTTTCTTAGTCTTGATCAACCTGGAATCTTTGCAACTCTCTTCATTTGGATGATGTCTTGAAGGTAAACATGAATGATCACACAACCTTCTTCTTCAAGACATACTTGCAATAAGCTCAACACTCACATGACCAATCTTTGGATAATTCCTTAATAGCACCTTGGTCAACTCATAAACTCCTTGAAACCAACACATGGACTTAAAGAAAAGCCTATGGACAAATCATTCAAATATAACTCAAGACAACCATTAGTCCATAGAGATTGTCATCAATTGCCAAAACCAAACATGGGGGCATCGCATGTTCTTTCACCCGGCATGTAAAATGGCCTTGATGATTGTGGTACCCTCTATAAGATCACATTTTGATGTATCAATCAGATTCTAATGAAGACAGTTTGTCAGGGAATTGTCACGGCAGATGTCCTAGTGTAAGGACTTAGTCGTGAGGCCAACGCATCGATGTGGTAGCTTGAGAGGGGTTGATCAGGATGAGAGACGCGGGGCGGATCAACATACAAGACAAGGATTTAGACAGCTTCGAGCCCCGGGAAACATCATCCGGTAATAGCCCTACATGATGTTTGTGGCTAGGTCTCATTATGCTCATGAGGGGGTCGCCGTAAACCGGCTCTCCTAGTTATGTCTAGCCTTAAGATTATTCAGCATGTCCCTCTTGGGGTGCCCTGCCCCTTGTCGGTGTCAAAACCGGCGGATCTCGGGTAGGGGGTCCTGAACTGTGCGTCTAGGCGGATGGTAACAGGAGACAAGGGACATGATGTTTTACCCAGGTTCGGGCCCTCTTGATGGAGGTAAAGCCCTACATCCTGCTTGATTGATATTGATGATGTGTGTATTACAAGAGTAGATCTACCACGAGATCAAGGAGGCTAAACCCTAGAAGCTAGCCTATGGTATGATTGTTGTAATTGTTGTTGTCCTACGGACTAAAGCCATCCGATTTATATAGACACCGGAGAGGGCTAGGGTTACATAGAGTCGGTTACAATGGTAGGAGATCTACATATCCGTATCGCCAAGCTTGCCTTCCATGCCAAGGAAAGTCCCATCCGGACACGGGACGAAGTCTTCAATCTTGTATCTTCATAGTCTTGGAGTCCGGCCGATGATGATAGTTCGGCTATCCGAACACCCCCTAGTCCAGGACTCCCTCAGTAGCCCCCGAACCTGGCTTCAATGACGACGAGTCCGGCGCGTATATTGTCTTCGGCGTTGCAAGGCGGGTTCTCCTTCAAACTTCATGTACCTGCCGAATAGTGTCCGGCTTCCTTATAAATGTTGCGCTCCTTGGCTTCTACGTCCAATAATGGCCCTCTTCCACGTGTCGTATGAATGCGCAAAGCTAGGGTATTTTCACGTTTTACCCCCTAGCCGTGCGAACGAACCGCCTATAAGAGAGGCGAGGATCTAGATCCAACTCACACCATCCTCCTTCCGCAAGTACTCATCGAAGCGCTTCTGACAAAAATCCATTCCATCATGGATAGTCGACGCGGCTCCTCCTCTCGCGCTCCCAGCCCTCAGCCAGGAGATTGGGGGAGATGCTCAGTTCCACACAGCAAGCTAGTGACGCTCCAAACCGAGGGATATCTTCCCCCAGCCTTCATGGTTCCGGTTCGAGCTGGACTGGCCACCTTTAGGGGTGGAAAGCAGGCGGAGAGCGTCCCCAACCCTTCCAAAGGAGAGCGGGTATGCTTCATCCCTTATCTAATAAGGGGACTCGGATTTCCCATACATCCGTTTCTCCAGGGGCTCCTGGAGTTCTACGGACTCCAGCTTCACCACCTTACACCTGCCTCCATTCTGCACATCGCGGGCTTTGTAGCTCTTTGCGAGCTGTTCTTGGGCATCGAGCCCCATTTTGCGCTGTGGAAGAGATTGTTTTGCCTCGTACCCCGTTCTCATGAGGGGTCGATATATCAAGTGAGCGGAGCCGAAATATGGCGCATCGCCGGGACCGGATATCCATCCGCACTCGAAGAAGGCGTCCGAAGACTGGCCTTCGGAATGGTTCTATATAGAGGACGCCCCTCTGCCGGATCCAGTTCGGATCGGCCTCCCGGAGTTCAGCAACGCTCCCTTGAAGAAACGCCTGAGTTGGCGCCCGCGGAGCCCTCAACGGGAAGATGATGGGAGCGTCCATTATCTGATGGGCCGGATTAAGTTACTAGCCCACTCCGGATCGACCATGATTGGAGTCATGGCCACGTGCATCATGCGAGGGGTGCAGCCGCTCCAATATAGGGGCCACCCCATGTGGGATTTCAACGGGGAAGACGACGCCACCCGTCATGGCTGCAAAGGGCCGGGATCAGCCGCCGATCTGGTAAAGATCCTGTCCGGCTTGTACAAGGGGGAGAAGGAGGACTTCCTCCGCACGAGTCAATTGAATGGATTCTCCATGAATAACCCTCAGAGCTGGGTAAGCGGACGCTTATCTATCCGATCCATATTTCCAAAGTCAAGTGTCTTACTTTGTGATTTTTGACGCAGGAGCTGCGCCGGGACGTGGAGGGCATACAAAGCCTGACTCCACAGCCCGAGGATCCGGGACGATCCCTTGATCCGGCCTCCGAAGAGGATCCGGACATAAAGGTGGAGCTGATTGACGGGGTGTTCCACCAACTTAGCATGGACAATGCTCTAGTCGCCATTACGGCTGACTACCCCGGTTTATCTCTGGCTTCCCAGGTGACTACGACCGGAGTCCTGACACCATCATTTGATCCATGCTCATCTCTAACCATCATATACCGATGGTGCATCGCAGGAGGCGCCTTTAAGGTGGGAAGCCGAACCCGCGGCGGCTGACCAACAGGGGTCAGTTCAGCCCAGAGGCGGAAGAGGAGTGCGGCGCGAATCGAAACGTCGCCGCAACGGTACGGCGCACCGCCGTTTTTAAGGGAAGGATCCCTGGGAGGTATATTAACGCTCATGACTTTTCCAGGAGAAAGAGCACTCGACGGACAATGTCCGGAGAGGTTGCCAATCAAGCCTCCGCCAGCCATGCTCAAACGCGTGGTCCAGAAGGGGAGGCGAACAAAAGGCATGAGCCGGATGCTCCTCCAACGGAGGATGCCAACAGGCTGTCCGCCACCAGGTCTGAGGTGGAGAGCGCCATGAATCATAGGCGTCGCCGGACAGTTCTTCGTGACGCGTGTTTCTCCCCGGAGGCGTTGAATGCCTTTAATGCGGGAGACGCGCACCTCCGCGCCACTCAAGATGGTTTAACCAGAGCCACGGAGCAGTATGTGAAGGACATACGGGTAAGGAATTTTAATAGTTATATATGCCAGTAGCCCCCGAGACTTAAAATAGTTAAAATAACTGATTTAAGGATCATTTGTTATGCAGGATCTTACGGAGAAGAATACCCACCTGTCCCAGGAGCTTCAAGAGTGCAAGGCCCAACTTGAGGCCGCACTGGCCGCCACAGGGGGAGCTACAGAGACCCCCGCTGGTAATACATACTTCGAAAAGGTAAGTAGTTAATAAAGTGCGGCGTGTGCGTAAATCTGACATTAATATTGCAGAGGGTGCCGGACAAGATCCAGACAAGCAACAGCTACTGCGCCAGCTGAAGGCCGGCAAGAGGGTGCTTATGAAGGTGCAGCAGGAGAGGAACAAGCTCCAAGATTCCCACACCCAGCTGGGAGAAGAGCTTAAAGGTGTTCGGGCCCAGCTGTCTGGCTCCGTGAAGGAGAATCAGCGGCTTCGTCGCGACATTTATAGTAAGTGCTTGAGCAAACTCCTTTGAAAAGAAGAGTTCGGCGAGGAAGTCGATTGACAGAAATGTGTCTTTAGGTGTGCTCACGGGTCGCCCTGCGGAGGAAATGCCCGGTTCAACGGGTGACCAACTCCCTGAGCTGATACAACTGTACAAACGTGTTCGGCAAGCGATGAGTGGCATCGCCCAGGCCTTATGGTCGTCCGTCTCCCTACCCGAAAGCCTTGAAGGGCTTGCCGAGAAGCTTCAGGGGGCATGGCAGCGCTTCCGTCTGTGGAAGATATCGGCCTGCCGTCAAGGCGCCAGGGAGGCCTGGGCCATGGTGAAGACATGGTACAAGAAGGCGGATCCGAACCACATGGTCGAGGTCGGACCTGTGGGGCCCGATGGGAAGGAGATCCCTGTGAGCTTAATGTACGGTCAAGTAGAGTTGGCCGCTAAGTATTCCCAACAGGACTGTAAATTAGACAGCCTGTTAGACGGGATTGAAGAGGAGTACAATCAGTCAATTTGACGATGTATTTTTAAAATGACATGTAAAATGCCTTCTAGCCGGATTGTAGATCGTTTGTCTTTGCCGACCTTTTCGCTTCAACCTCGGGACTCTAGAGTCCGGAGTGTGTCCGAATACCTTCTCAGTTATGAAAAACCGGGCATGCATGGAGACCAAAGTAGGGGTCATTAGTGCTTTATCGCATAAGTGCCCAACTAGTTATGTTATATTACATGGTTAGTAAGAAACATCTTCCAGGAGAATAGTTTCGTTAGGGGTTCCTTTCTCGGGAGGCATGCCCTAAGGTGCATGTCCGCATCACAAGAGAGCGTAAAAGCATCCGGGGCAGATAAGTTAAATAAGTAATAAATCATCTTTCAAGTCACCGATCAATATTCCCTTAAGAATGCTAGCTTAAGGCTTCACCCACCGAGGTACACATCCGCTGACCCGCAAGAATAATCGCAGAGGTGCTCCTTTACCTCCTAGCCGAACAATCGGGAACGAGGGTAAGCACAGAGCCAGCAACCCAGCTTGGCCAAAACTTAAGTCATATCGATGCATAAAATGGTGAATAAAAGGTACATGCGGAAGTATGACACATGTGTTGGGCATGAAGCCCGTATAAATATGCTTCTGTTAAAGAAGCCCCCAGGTATAATGAGTGCTAGGAGCACATCAAGTGTGTGCGAACAATGCGCAAATCAGCCTATCAAAGGCTTTTTAAAAAAAGTGGGAAGAAGGAGGGGGACAAGAGACAGTGAAAATGTAAAAGGTGGACGGAGGAGGGAGACGAACTCTGAGTCCGGCGCTAGGCGTAGAATCTTCGGAGACGGGCTGCGTTCCATGGGTTCGGCTCAAGTCGGTTGTCAGATGCGTTACGTAGACGGTATGCTCCGCCGGTCAGGACTTGGTCGATGATGAAGGGACCTTCCCATTTAGGCTTAAGTTTGTCCTTTTTCTGGTCCGGCGGGCGTAGAACAAGTTCGCCAACATTGTAAGTTTTGGCCCGTACTTCTCTGCTTTGATATCTTCGAGCCTGCTGCTGATAGAATGCGGAACGAGCCTTTTCCACGTCCCGCTCCTCCTCTAAGGTGTCCAAACTGTCCTGCCGATCCAACTCGGCTTCTTTCTTCGCATATGCGCACGCCGAGGTGAGTCATGAATTATATCGCAGGCAGAACTGCTCGCGCGCCGTACACCATAAAAATGGTGTGAATCCGTAGTGCGGTTTGGCGTGGTCCGCAGCCCCGTAGTACGGAGTCGAGCTCCTCTACCCAAAGGCGTGTTAGATTCCTTGAGGGACCGCACTAGTCTGGGTTTGATGCCGCTCATGATTAGACCGTTTGCTCGTTCGACTTGACCGTTAGTCTGGGGGTGATAGACTTAAGCGTAGTCGAGCTTGATGCCCATGTTTTTGCACCAGATTTTAACCTCGTCGGCCGTGAAATTCGTGTCGTTATCAGTGATGATGCTGTGGGGGACACCATAACGGTGTACTACCCCGGATATGAAGTCTATCACGGGTCCGGATTCGGCCATGAAATTCGTGTCGTTATCAGTGATGATGCTGTGGGGGACACCATAACGGTGTACTACCCCGGATATGAAGTCTATCACGAGTCCGGATTCGGCCGTTTTAACTGGCTTGGCCTCTATCCATTTGGTGAATTTGTCCACCATGACCAATAGGTATTTTTGCTTGTGGGTTCCCCCTTTAAGGGGTCCAACCATATCAATCCCCTGCATCATGAACGGCGTGTGATGGGTATAGTTTTGAGGGCGGTGGGTGGCGTGTGGCTTTGATTAGCAAACAGCTGGCAACCGACGCATCGTTGGACTAAGTCCTGAGCATCTGCCCGGGCAGTCGGCCAATAAAATCATGTACGGAAGGCCTTGCCTACAAGGGCCCGGGCTGCGGCATAGTGCCCACCGAGTCCGGCGTGAATTTCAGCCAGGAGATTTCGCCCTTCCTCTTCGGAGATACACCTTTGAAGGACTCCGGTTGTTCTTTTCTTATAAAGTTCTCCCTCATGGACCTTGTAGGCTTTAGATTGCCAAACTATGCAGCGGGCCTTATTTTGGTCTTCGGGGAGTTCCTGCCTAGTTAAGTAGGCTAGGAATGGTTCCGTCCACTGGGCGATTACTGCCATTATTTCGTGGGCTGAGGGTGTTATTTCATTGGCTGAGCCACCAACTGTGTCAATGTTCCGTGTTGGGTGGTGCGGCTGGTTCCGGGTTGCTATTTCCGGACTCCTCTTCCCATAATACGGATGGCTTAAAGAGCCACTCCAGGAAGATGTTTGGAGGGACGGCGTCGCGTTTTCCGCCGATGCGTGCCAACACGTCGGCTGCCTGGTTGTTGTCCCGGGCTACATGGTGGAATTCGAGTCCTTCGAATCGAGCTGACATTTTTAAGACGGCGTTACGGTAGGCTGCCATTTTCGGATCCTTGGCGTCAGTCTCCATTTACTTGGGATATTGCGAGGTTTGAATCCCCGCGGACCTCTAGGCGTTGAATGCCCATGGAGATGGCCATCCGGAGACCATGTAGAAGGGCCTCGTATTCGGCTGCGTTGTTGGAGTCCGTGTACATTATTTGAAGTACGTATTGGACTGTATCTCCGGTTGGGGACGTCAGGACGACGCCAGCCCCCAAGCCGGCCAACATTTTAGAGCCGTCGAAGTGCATAATCCAATTGGAGTATGCGCCATACTATTTAGGGAGTTCGGCTTCAGTCCATTCCGCGACGAAGTCAGCCAAAACTTGTGACTTTATAGCTCGCCGTGGTTTGTAGGTTATATCGAATAGTAAAAGCTCAATGGCCCATTTTGCAATCCTGCCCGTCGCGTCGCGATTGTTTATGATGTCGTTGAGAGGTACTTCGGAGGCCACTGTTATCGAACACTCTTGAAAGTAGTGTCGCAGCTTCCGGGATGCCATGAACACCGCGTACGCTATCTTATGATAATGTGGGTACCGGGACTTGCATGGAGTTAGGACAGTGGATACGTAGTACACTGGTTTTTGAAGAGGGAATTTGTGCCCTTCTGTTTCTCGTTCAACGACGAGCACCGCGCTTACAACTTGATGTGTTGCCGCGATATATAACAACATTGGTTCGCCCAAGTTGGGCGCGGCCAGGACCGGATTTGTTGCCAGTATGGCCTTTATTTCTTCGAGTCCGGCTGTAGCAGCATCCGTCCATTTGAAGTGTTCGGCGCGCCTGAGGAGGCGATAGAGGGGCAATGCTTTTTCTCCCAAACGGGAGATGAAGCGGCTTAGGGCCGCCACGCATCCAGTCAATTTTTGTATTTGTTTGAGGTCTTTTGGGATGTCCAATTGTGACAGAGCTCGGATCTTGGCTGGGTTTGCTTCAATTCCTCTACCGGATACAATGAAGCCCAAGAGCTTTCCGGCTGGTACGCCGAAAATGCATTTTTCCGGATTAAGCTTGATGTCATATGCTCGGAGGTTGTCGAATGTGAGCCTCAAATCGTCTATTAGAGTTTCGACGTGTTTGGTCTTGACGACCATATCGTCTACGTATGCCTCCACTGTTTTGCCGATCTGGGTGGCCAGACATGTCTGGATCATGCGCTGATATGTTGCGCCGACGTTATTAAGTCCGAAGGGCATTGTGTTGAAGCAGAATGGTCCGTATGGAGTAATGAATGCCGTTGCGGCCTGGTCTGTTTCCGCCATCTTGATTTGATGGTATCCGGAGTATGCGTCGAGGAAACACAATGAATCGTGCCCCGCGGTAGCATCGATGATTTGGTCGATGCGAGGGAGGGGGAAAGGATCCTTTGGACAGGCCTTATTAAGGTCTTTAAAATCCACACAAAGGCGCCAGGATTTGTCCTTTTTTGGTACCATTACCAGGTTTGCTAGCCAGTCCGGATGTTTTATATCTCTGACGAATCCGGCTTCCAATAGTTTGGCTAGCTCCTCTCCCATTGCCTGTGTTTTGGGTTCGGAATATCGTCGAAGAGCCTGTTTGACTGGCTTGAATCCTTTTAGGATATTTAGGGTGTGCTCTGCCAGCCTGCGTGGGATTCCTGGCATATCTGAAGGATTCCAGGCAAAAATGTCCCAATTTTCCCAAGGAATTCTCGTAGTGCGGCTTCTACATCAGGGTTTAGTTGTGCCCCGATGGAGGCCGTCTTTGTGGGGTCCGTAGGATGGACCTGGAATTTGACTATTTCGTCTGCTGGTTTGAAAGATGTGGACTTGGATCTCTTGTCGAGTATCACATTGTCCCTATTCACCGTGGAGCATAGTGCCGTGAGTTCTTCTGCCGCTAATGCTTCGCATAGTGCCTCTAGGGCTAGTGCGGCTGTCTTGTTTTCAGCGCGGAGTGCTATGTCCGGATCACTGATCAGAGTGATGATTCCATTGGGCCCGGGCATTTTGAGCTTCATGTACCCGTAATGGGGTACGGCTTGGAAAATTGTGAATGCCTCTCGCCCTAATAGAGCGTGATATCCGCTGCTGAACGGGGCCACTTGGAACGTTACTTCTTCGGACATGTACTTGTCCGGCGAGCCGAACACCACATCTAGTGTGATTTTTCCTGTGCAGCGTACTTCCCGACTAGGGATTATTCCTCTAAAGGTTGTGCTGCTTCGCTCAATGCGGCTCCACTCTATTTCCATTTTTTGGAGAGTTTCCTTGTAGATGAGGTTTAATCCGCTACCGCCATCCATGAGTACCTTGGTAAGACGAAAGCCGTCCACTATGGGACTAAGGACCAATGCGGCTGGTGCTCGGGCTGTTCAGAATTTAGGTTCGTCGCTGGCATTGAAGGTGATAGCCGTGTCGCTCCATGGATTTGCTGCTGCTACTTGGTAGACTTCGGCGAGGCTGCGGATTGTTCGTTTCCGCATATTATTTGATGTGAAAGTCATGAAGACTGTTGATACCGTACTGGTACTGTTGGGCTGGTTTTCCGGGGCTAGAAGCCCTTCGCCACTTTTGGCCACCTGCCGTAGTATCCAACATGCCCGGAGGCTATGTGTTGGAGTGGCGCCTTCTGCATTATGGATTTTGCAGGGTCCGCTGAGCCATCCCTCCAGTACGGTTCCGTACCCTTTGGGGGGTTTTTTCTTTTTGATTTTTGACCCAGGTGCTTGAGCATGGTGCACCTTTTTATTCCGGACTAAGGTTGTGTTTAGGGCCGGATTGTCCCAAAATCTAGTTTTGGTTTTCGGGCACTTCCATCGCACAAGATTTTAGATTATGGCCGCTGTGTCGGCGAAGCGCGCGTGACCTTGCATTTACTTATGGCGTTCATAATTCCCTTGTCCGTGCAATTATTGCAGAAAATAGAGATTGTGCTTTCCTCATGGCAGTCCTTTATCCTGTCCATAACCAGGAGGAATCTGGCCCAGTAATGATGTACTGTTTCATTGGGCTCTTGCCGTATTTGGGATAGATCGCTTGTGTTTGGGTGGGCGGGTGGAACTAAATTCGGAACCCCACCCAATATGAGGCTCAAAGGCCGAGGAATTTCCGGATTTGGAAGCTTGGATTGCTGGAGGTCGTCCAACGAATCTAGTCCGTTGCCTGACTTTAGGTTCAGTACTCGATTGACGTCCGTCCCTCCGCAGGAATCCGGCATGGAGGGATCAGGAATCCGGACATAACTGGTTCTTAACATAGGGGAAGAGTCGCCGCGTTGTTCTTCTACCACAGCAACATGGTGGGTAGCCTGGGGAGAGTTAATTTCTCTCAGATCGGTTTTAAGCCCAATCTGATCGTAGTCTATAGCGACTCCCAGGGCGGCGATGCGATCCAAGAGCTTGTTTACGGAAGAGAGATCCATCGGATCCAGCTGCTCGGCGAATTCCGAGTTGATGCAAAGATCGCTTTCGATGACCCGAGAGGTCATCGTCGAAGCGGTGGCCGAACAGGCGGTCATAGGAAAACCACCTAGCCGGATAGCTTGACCGGCGGCCAAAGCTCCTTTGGCAATGGTACAGTCTTTAAAGATGGGAGGAGGCATCCTTCCTGATTGCGACAGCACAGAGGAACTCTCAATGAAAGCACCAATGTCGGTGTCAAAACCGGCGGATCTCGGGTAGGGGGTCCCGAACTGTGCGTCTAGGCGGATGGTAACAGGAGACAAGGGACACGATGTTTTACCCAGGTTCGGGCCCTCTTGATGGAGGTAAAACCCACGCCCCGCTTGATTGATATTGATGATGTGTGTATTACAAGAGTAGATCTACCACGAGATCAAGGAGGCTAAACCCTAGAAGCTAGCCTATGGTATGATTGTTGTAATTGTTGTTGTCCTACGGACTAAAGCCATCCGGTTTATATAGACACCAGAGAGGGCTAGGGTTACATAGAGTCGGTTACAATGGTAGGAGATCTACATATCCGTATCGCCAAGCTTGCCTTCCACGCCAAGGAAAGTCCCATCCGGACATGGGACGAAGTCTTCAATCTTGTATCTTCATAGTCTTGGAGTCCGGCCGATGATGATAGTTCGGCTATCCGAACACCCCCTAGTCCAGGACTCCCTCACCCCTCCTTATATAAGTTGAAGGGGAGGGTTACATGTAGAGTCCACCTCGGATTAAGACTTAAATTATTCTGACTTCTCATCACGGGCTTCTCTTCATGCGCTTCTTAACATCTTGGGCTTCTTAACATTTTGGGCTTATTAACCCTAGGCGATTCTGTTACAATCTGACTTACCATTTGACTTAAACATGTGGCTTAACATCTACCGCCTTAAGCATCTAGCTTAAACATCTGTCGGCTTAAACATCTAGCTTAAACATCATGGTGGAGCGACGCCGCATGGGCGGCGATTAAACGGTGGCTGCAACAAGTGTGGCTCAAAACGGACCATGGCGGCTCAAGTCCGGGCTGGCGCGGGTTGCAGATGACGCGAAGCTTGTGACGGCGAGTTGACACAGCAACTGTACGTCGGGAGTGGCGAGTGGAAACAAGCAGCGCAGGCTGCTCATGTTGGCGGCTCACGAAGGCACGTCGAGACGGCCGGCGGCTCAAGGCACGGCCGGAGGAGGAGAGTGTCGAGGCGGCCGATGGTTTAAGGCATAGCCGGAGGAGGAGTACGTCGCGGCTGCAGCTGTTGTGGCGGCTCAGAGGCGCCGGGCCAGCAGAGGCGGAGCGGCTCGGATCCGGTCAATGAAGCGGGTTGACCATACGCAAGCAGCACTCCTTTTCTGATCATCTCACACAGCCTACAAAACTCGATGGATTTTTATACTTCTTGCAAAACTGAAAGGCCTTGCGTGCAGCCATGTCATACAGTGCTTCAAGCACCTCCAGCAATTGTAGAGGCTCGTCAATGGCTGCATTGTCGAAAATCAGTAGGCCGGCTCAGCGTGCACCTGCGGATACAGCAGTGGCAGTTCAAGGCATGGCGATGGGGGCGGCGCCTCTGTAGTTGTAGGCCGGTTCACCAGTGGAGGCGGAGTTGCGATCGTAGCAGCGAGGCCCGGCGGCGGTTTGGAGCGAGCCCGGGCGTGGCTCGGCATTGACTCGCCATAGAGGAGGTGGCTCGTCGGCGGCTTGCTTGCTGTGGGCCACTGTGACGCCCGGATATTTAAGCTTCAATAATTCCATGTTAATGGTGCCATGTCATTAGCATCACTGTTGCTAATCCTCACTTGACCCAGATCACTATTCAAATTCAAATTTGTCAAAAATGAAAAATAAAATGTTTGAAGTATGGCAAATAATCCCAGGATATTTGTCATGTTAGAACCAACCTCTTTTGAACTCCCAGAGTGCCACTAGAAATTTATTTAGAGGTATAAAAACCATTTAATGGACCTTTTCTTTTTCAAAAAAATAAATCTAAACTATCCCAAGTGCCTTGAAACTTCTTGTGCAACACCGCAATATTGTACAACGGGTGTAAGCCAGATTTACACACGCAATACACTTAGATTGACTTAACGAGCCTAGCATGTACACACATGGCCTCGGAACACGGAAGACCAAAAGGTCGAGCATGAGTCGTATAGTAGATACGATCAACATGAAGATGTTCACCGATGTTAGCTAGTCCGTCTCACGTGATGATCGGACACGGCCTAGTTGACTCGGATCATGTTTCACTTAGATGACTAGAGGGATGTCTGTCTAAGTGGGAGTTCATTGAATAATTTGATTAGATGAACTTAATTATCATGAACTTAGTCTAAAACCTTTGCAAAATGTCTTGTAGATAAAATGGCCAACGCTCATGTCCACCTCAACTTCAACGCGTTCCTAGAGAAAACCAAGCTGAAAGATGATAGCAGCAACTATACGGACTGGGTCCGGAACCTGAGGATCATCCTCATAGCTGCCAAGAAAGATTATGTCCTAGAAGCACCGCTAGGTGAAGCACCAATCCTAGAGAACCAAGACGTTATGAACGCTTGGCAGTCTCGTGCTGATGATTACTCCCTCGTTCAGTGCGGCATGCTTTACATCTTAGAACCGGGGCTCCAAAAGCGTTTTGAGCAACACGGAGCATACGAGATGTTCGAAGAGTTGAAGATGGTTTTCCAAGCTCATGCCCGGGTCGAGAGATATGAAGTCTCTGACAAGTTCTTCAGCTGTAAGATGGAGGAAAATAGTTCTATTAGTGAGCACATACTCAAGATGTCTGGGTTGCACAACCACTTGACTCAGCTGGGAGTTAATCTCCCGGATGACGCGGTCATTGACAGAATCCTCCAGTCGCTCCCACCAAGCTACAAGAGCTTTGTGATGAACTTCAATATGCAGGGGATGGAAAAGACCATTCCTGAGGTATATTCAATGCTGAAATCAGCAGAGGTAGAAATCAAAAAGGAACATCAAGTGTTGATGGTGAATAAAACCACTAAGTTCAAGAAAGGCAAGGGTAAGAAGAACTTCAAGAAGGACGGCAAGGCAGTTGCCGGGAAGAAGTCAAGCAATGGACCCAAGCCTGAGACTGGGTGCTTTTATTGCAAGGGAAGTGGTCACTGGAAGCGGAACTGCCCCAAGTACTTAGCAGACAAGAAGGCCGACCACTGACATCATGATGATGTCAGGCTGACGTCATAATTCTATTTTGAATTAAAGATAATTCTATAGTATTGTTTAAAACTTTAGAAAATCATAGGAAATTATCCGTAACTCGGATGAAAAAAATTTCTACATGAAAGTTGCTCAGAACGACGAGATGAATCTGAATACGCTCTCTGTTCATCTGTCACATGCCTCTAGCATAGCAAACATGCAACCTTCCCCCTCCGTTTTGTCTGCCCGAAAATGCCAAACTTCCGGAAAACATTCCTGGATGTTTCCCCCCTTCGCTGGTAGCATGTAGCACCGCGTTAGAACACGTCTAGCTCTGTTTGTTGTCCTGTTATGCACTTGCCTGCTATGTATTTACTGTTTCTTCCCCCTCTTCTCTCCGATAGACCCCGAGACCGTTGTTGATGCCATTGTGATCGACTACGTTGACGACGACCCCTTCTTCCCTTTCAGCGGAGCTTCCAGGCAAGCCCCCCCTGACCATCCCAATATCGCCCATTCTATACTCTCATGCTTGCATTAGATTTTGCTACTGTTATTGTTTGCTCCTATTCTTATGCATAGCCTGCTTTTGTACCTGCTATTGTTACCTACCTGCTTATCCTAAACTGCTTAGTATAGGTCGGTTAGTGATCCATCAGCGACCCCCACCTTGGCCTTGTTGCCCCTGCTTCATCATCGACGACTCGATAAACGTGATCGACGACCAGAGCCCGACACCTCACATCACATCACGCCCCTTTAGTTGCTCGACTCTGCAGAGCTACTATCGAGTACTGAGGGTGATCCCTCATAACGCACTCCTGATGATAATTCTGTAGTGTACCTATTCGGTTGTGGTCAACAAGGATGGTTCCTCGTTCACCATTCCTGATACGGCTCTGTCGTGCAACACCTCAAGTGTGAACCTCGAGGGTGGACCCTCTTACGTTCGCCTTGATGATTACATCGAGTGGAATCCTCTGTGGGTGATTCCTTGGGTTTTCCCCTTGATGTTTGGACACACGGTTACCTTGACTTTACTTGAGACCATTGTTAAAGTCGGGCCGGCCCTGAGGGGTACTCACGAGTTGATGTGAAAGTCGGGCGGGCCCGTAGAGCACCCGCGAGTTTTCCACATGGCACGGCCGGGTAGTCTGGGCCCTTGCCGTAAGTCCATAAGACGGGGCGACAGGGTCACCTTATCGTGAGTCTCTGCTCATTTCCTCGAGCCCCCAATGCACTAATAGGTTTGGGTATTTGTTCTGAGTTGGCCTCTGGCCTTTACGCACTAACCACCACGCGAGAATAGATATGGGCCTCGACGTCGTGGTATCAGCTGAAGCTTTGTCAGATGTCCAGTTCAGCAGTGCGGCACGGCTAGGCCGGCACCATCCTGTAGTGGTGGGGCCTGGACCCGCCCTGCTCGCAACGACCCGGAGTGCTGCGGGCGATGGGCCCAAGACCCCGGAGTGCTTAGGATGTAGACCGGCGGGGACCTCTCTGCTGAGCCTAGGTAGGGTTGCGACGTGTTGATCTTCAGAGGCCGGGCATTGACCCCAGAAAGGTGTGTCCGGCCAGAGTGATCGAGCGTGTTGGGTAACGTGGTGCACCTCTACAGGGAAGATATGTATTCGAATACCGTGTCCGCGGTAATGGACGTTCAAACTTGTATCCGGATCTTATATAACTAGAAATGGATACTTGAGATATGTGATGGATATGTGGCTCCGAGATTGCTTTCCCGCAGGGAGTCGGGGAAGGATCTCTGGGCGTTGATGCTACAACATGCTTGTTAAATATTAAAATGCTACTCTTTACTCTTCTACATGCTGCAAGATGCTCGGAGCTGCTTGAAGATGCTCGGAGCTGCTTGAAGATGCTAGTCTTTGATAGGCTAGGCCTTCCCCCTCTATTCTGGCATTCTGCAGTTCAGTCCACAGATACAAACCTTCCTTTTGATACCAATGCATACTTAGTATAGATCTGATGCTTGCGAGTACTTTGGATGAGTACTCATGGTTGCTTTGCTCCCCCTTTCCCCCTTTCTTCTTTCTGGTTGTTGCAACCAGATGGTGGATCCCTGGAGCCAGATGCCACCGCCGATGGATGCTACTACGTGGAGGCCGCCGATGACCAGGAGTAGTTAGGAGGTCCCAGGCAGGAGGCCTTGCCTCTTCGATCGTGTTGCTTTTGGGCTAGCCTTCTTAAGGTATCCTTGTTTAACTTATGTCTATACTCAGATATTGTTGCTTCCGCTGACTCTTGTGTATCGAGCTATGTATTCGAGCCCTCGAGGCCCCTGGTTGTAATATAAAGCTTGTATTATTTTGATTTGTGTCTAGAGTTGTGTTGTGATATCTTCTCGTGAGTCCCTGATCTTGATCGTACACATTTGCGTGTATGATTAGTGTATGATTGAATCGGGGGCGTCACAACCACTCAGCCACAAACCAGAGGTCGGGTCTTCAACAGGGCGATTCTTAGGAGGAGTCAGAGCCCGCGGACATACCGCTCCCGAGTTGTAGAACGATGCTTTGATCCATCTGACATATCGTTAAACATCAATTTCCTTATTGATCTTCACAAATAGTGTCCGGTCCGTAGTCTCATCTGATGGCTCGATTGGGACTTGACTTTGTGTGTTTTTGGCGATTTACTCCCATCGTACTCGTCGAACCAACTCTGAACGAAAAAAAACGGCGATTCTAACCATGTTGGTTCAGTTACAGATCAAGAGTTGACACACCGGCAAAACCAGGTCGTAGCGGAAAACAATGGTGTTGGGAATATGTGACTTAACTACTTGCTCAGACAAACGGTGGTTGACTTTTCTTGAACTCAATCTCGCACTGCCAGCTCCAAAATAATCAGCAAAATTTAATTAACATGTCCAATCCCAAATTATTCAGTGTGACCGTGCCCGCTCTTCTCTGACAAATCTCGGCGGCTTACGGCGAAGCACAAGTGTAACCCTAGTTTTTCTTGAACTTCGGACGGGTATTCGATCTGACCGCCCACCTTTGAGGCAATGTAAATCCTTATGTAACGACTCTTCTTCATCCAGAAATTTGCGAACTTCTCGGTCCCTGGAGAGATCCCTCCAAAAACTCAACACCACCGTGCGCAGGCCCCCACAGTGGGCGCCAACTGTCATGGAATTGTCATGGCAGATGTCCTAGTGTAAGGACTTAGTCGTGAGGCCAACACATCTATGTGGTAGCTTGAGAGGGGTTGATCGGGATGAGAGACGCGGGGCAGATCAACATACAAGACAAGGATTTAGACTGCTTCGGGCCCCGGGAAACATCATCCGGTAATAGCCCTACATGTTGTTTGTGGCTAGGTCTCATTATGCTCATGAGGGGGTCGTCGTAAACCGGCTCTCCTAGTTATGTCTAGCCTTAATATTATTCAACATGTCCCTCTTGAGGTGCCCTGCCCCTCCTTATATAAGTTGAAGGGGCGGGTTACATGTAGAGTCCACCAAGGATTAAGACTTAAACTATTCTGACTTCTCATCACGGGCTTCTCTTTATCGGCTTCTTAACGTCTTGGGCTTCTTAACGTTTTGGGCTTATTAACCCCAGGCGATTCTGTTACAACCTGACTTACCATCTGACTTAAACATCTGGCTTAACATCTGCCGGCTTAAACATCTGGCTTAAACATCTCCCGGCTTAAACATCTCCCGGCTTAAACATCTGCCGGCTTAAACATCTGCCTTAAACATTACCGGCTTACAATCTGCCGGGTCACCAATGAAACACCAAGTCACAGCCGGGTCATACCGCGGGGTATATCCCCGACATTAGCACCCAGTTTAATTTGGATGTATCCATGTTAAACTGATCCTGTAAACAAAACACAATAACAAATTTAACAGGTTGTGCTCGGGGTTAAATATTCTTGTAAGCCGGCACCTGAACATCCTTAATTCCCTGTCAATTCCTTCTTCTAGAAAATCCGGGTCAATAAGCCAACTTCATAATCAATTTGCTTACTTTGGTTTCTCATAGAGAAAAATTGTGAAGAATAATTCATTTGACTCATCTCCCAATACTTAAAAATATTGGTCTTGAGATACTCATCTGATCTTCAGCCGGCTTAAAAATGTAGATCTTGCCGATTTATGATTACCAAAATTGCCGGGTTATAAACAGATAATGCCGGGTCAAAACTGAGAATTTTGAAGATTTCTCTCCCTCATATCCATATTACCTGTAGCCCCCAAGTCTTGAGCAGAGCAAAGTGATGACTTAAGACTTGCTTCAATATAAATATTACCACTTTGAAGAAATCCATGTTGTTTCGTCTCATTCACTAGTCAGAACTGAGTATTCCACATACGTAGCCCCCAAGTGCCGGTTTGTCATGCTTGCAGCAACCTGGGACTTAAAATTGCCTTATGCTCATAAAAACTTCAACCGGTGTAGCCCCCAAGAGTCGGGTCATTATGCAATAATGAGCAGGGACTTTTTTAGATATGATCATGTAAACTTGAACAACAATGTGTAGCCCCCAAGGGCCGGCTTAGTAAGATAATACTGAGCTGGAACTTCATTGAAAATAACATCATATGATGTAACTCCCACCATAGGGCTTGAACCTACGTCCACAAGGTTAAGAGCCTTGTGCTCTACCAACTGAGAAATGGATCCTTCAATATAATGGATTAAAACTTGTGTACCTTGAATTTGCATTACCCCCAAGTGCCATGGTGCATGCTGGTAATGACACGGGACTTCCATATTTGATGTAATCTCAACTTGAATAATGTAGCCCCCAAGTACCGGGTCGTAAGCCTGCAACGACTCGGGACTATTCCCTCCATTGTAGAATAAATCATATCCATTGATAAAATAATAGCCATTGCGCTAAAGCGACTTTGAAGACCTCAATCATAATACTGGTTATTGATAACCATAATAAAAATCCAGCCATGTTGGCTATTGAAGATTTGAATAATATAACACGGTATGAAAATCGGTTTTTGCACACAAACAAATCGTAAGTGCCCTAACGGTTTACCGCCGGGCGGGTCATGATACCCAATTGAAACCACTGGGGATGAATAGTTCGTAACCAGAGCTGGTTTAACCATTATAGTGACATAATAAAATATCATACATGTGTTGTATGCTTAGACTGTCGGCTTATCAGCTTCGTGCAATTAGAGATGTTTAGAGCTATAACTCTAAACATAAGCTTATTATGCTCTGGCGACTTAGAGTCTGCCATCCTGGCGGGTTGCAGAAACCCAAAAGATGCTTCAAATATGAGCCATAAATAGGGCAGCCTGGCCCGATTTGTAAAACCAAAGGACAAAAAAGAGAGGAAAGAATAAAAAATCAAAAAACTCGAGGCTTTTGTAGGACACCAAGCCAAAGTGTCTTCTTCGATGAAACTAGCCTGAGCCAATAGAAGGTACGTGCTTTCCGTGAGCTGGCACTCACAGTACTCAATCGACATTTGAACCCAGATAAAGCCAGGTCTTATATAAAGATAGACTTATCAGGAGTACGGGGGGTCAGAGTAGCAGCATGCATCACGGGCCGATTATCCAAGTTTCAAGGAAGGCGGCTTATGAAGCCTGGATCTATCCTGACTATCTGTAAGTCGTGCTCTCGCATGACAAACCGTCGTTTGAACCTTAACGAGCTCAGGATCTTTGGTCGAGTACGTCGTAAAAGATTGATCGTTAAGAGTTCGGCGGGTCAATCAGGATTACCTGATGGAGTTGAGGCAGCTGGCATACAGGTAGGATGACCCGGAAAGGTTATGTCCTCTTTGGTCGAATACGCCCATGTTTGAACAAGATAACCTGGTCAAGAGGGTAGTAACGCTATGTTCTCTTTGGTCGAATACGCCTATGTTTGAACGGGAAGCCCCCAAGTGACATACTTACGAATTGTTCTCGTCGGGGACCTATGTTTGAGCTGTGTTGTGCATCCTAATCTCTTTGGTCCCTGTAATTTGGGCATCAAGCCTCCAAATGATTTGTAATAAGGCGTGTAAGCCGAATCGGATACCCATGTTTCAAACAGTGCATCATGGCAATGAGTTCTCTTTGGCAACCTTTAATTTTTTCTGAGAACTCGAACTTGCGAGAGACGGATTCTTTTGAACCTGGAATTGTAAGTCGGATATTGAGAGCTTCAAAGCTTTATGGGAGAGAGATGTCTCTTGAGCCGGATTGTAAACCAGAATCTTCATTTTGAGCCAAAAATTTTCTGACGGCCTTTAAATTTTCACCAATATGGCGGTAGCCTCCGGGACCGGGTTATCTTGCCTCCAATGATCTGGGGTCTTGAATCTCACAATGTTTGCTAAGTCATGTCATCGTAGCCCCCGAGTCTTAAGACTACTCGAGGAGTTGGCTTGAGACTCTCCATGCTTGATCATGATATGACCAGTGGATTGCTGGAATATGTTGAATCTCGGTGGGTTATTATTGACCCTGTCCATTGATTCATCCGGTGTAGGCAAGGGCTATAGCTTGATGGCCTCTTTTGTAATGATGAATTGTTCTGCATAAGAAATTGAACAAACGAGAGTAATTGTTCTTGAAGAAAATGTATCAATAAAATTGATTGGACAGCTTTCACCTGATTTGTCTGGACAAAAAATGAGTCGTATATAGCGTCCATAGATCACCTCCAGTAACTTCAACTGTGATTTAGCCACTCTCTCATGGCTGCAGTGGAGGTGGCGGCATAAAGCGCGGAACCGGGCGGCTCAGAAAGATCCTCCAGGTGAAAAAAAAATCGGCTCAACCTCTTTCCCTCATCTTATCTAGATGGGCAAATAGCTGTAGTGGCATCCCAGCGAGGCAGAGCAGTCTTGGAGCTGAGAAAAGACGAGGCTAGGGCGCCTCTCCAGTGGTCCAAGCGTCGATGACTTAAGCAGGGTCGCGGGGCAACTCGCACTGGAGGTGAGGTGAGGCCAGGGCAGCTCGCTCGTGGCGGGTCACAACAATAGTGAGACCACACGGCGACTCATAGGCGGCATGCGGGTAGCGGAGGCATCCGCGAGGAGGCGGGCGCTCAGAGCAGAGATGCGCCGGTGTGTCAGCTCAGTAGAGAGAGCGAGGCCGCGCAGAGGAGAGCTAGCGCAGCGGCTCACTGAAGATCGAACCTGCCACGGAGGCAACGACGGCTTGGAGGTAATTCTGCGGGGTGAACCAAGGCGGTTCTTAAAAATTGATATGTAGCAGCGGGTTGCGGCAGAAGCACCGACGGGGATTGCTCAACAGCAGAGGGCGCATCAATTTTTGAGGCGCCAGAGGTCATACTCGGAAATTGAATGGTGAGCCGGCGTGGATGAGGCTAATGCGCCCGGCAGCTCAAATCAGAGACTAAGGCGGCCGGCGACTTGATTTGGGCGTGGCCGGAGCGACGATTGGAGCGAGCGGTCAGGAGGTGTCGGAGGCGGTCTTGAGGCAGCCCAGTGGAGGCTCGAGGCCGCACCCGCGGCCGCGGGCTATCAGCAGTGGTGAAGGCGGCTCGTGGTGACTCGGAGCAGTGGCTCGAGGCGGCAGCTGCTACGTCTTGAGCTTGCGTAGGTTTTCCTTGAAGAGGAAAGGGTGATGCAGCAAAGTAGCGTAAGTATTTCCCTCAGTTTTTGAGAACCAAGGTATCAATCCAGTAGGAGGCTCCTCAAAAGTCCCACGCACCTACACAAACAAACAAGAACCTCGCAACCAACGCAATAAAGGGGTTGTCAATCCCTTCACGGCCACTTGCGAAAAGTGAGATCTGATAGAGATAATATGATAAGATAAATATTTTTGGTATTCTTATGATATAGATTGGAAGATAAAAGATGCAAATAAAAGTAGATGGAAAACTTATATGATAGAAGATAGACCCGGGGGCCATAGGTTTCACTAGTGGCTTCTCTCAAGATACCATAAGTATTACGGTGGGTGGACAAATTACTATCGAGCAATTGATAGAAAAGAGCATAGTTATGAGATTATCTAGGCATGATCATGTATATAGGCATCACGTCCGTGACAAGTAGATCAAAATGATTCTGCATATACTACTATTACTCCACACATTGACCGACTCCTGCCTGCATCTAGAGTATTATGTTCATGAAGAACAGAGTAACGCATTAAGAAAGATGACATGACGTAGAGGGATAAACTCAAGCAATATGATATAAACCCCATCTTTTTATCCTCGATGGCAACAATACTATATGTGCCTTGCTGCCCCTGCTGTCACTAGGAAAGGACACCGCAAGATTGAACCCAAAGCTAAGCACTTCTCCCATTGCAAGAAAGATCAATCTAGTAGGCCAAACCAAACTGATAATTCGAAGAGACTTGCAAAGATAACTTAATCACACATAAAAGAATTCAGAGGAGATTCAAATATTTCTCATAGATAAACTTGATCATAAACCCACAATTCATCGGATCTCGATAAACACACCGCAAAAAGAGTTACGTCGAATAGATCTCCAAGAAGATCAAGGAGAACTTTGTATTGAGATTCAAAGAGAGAGAAGAAGCTATCTAGCTAATAACTATGGACCCGAAGGTCTGTGGTAAACTACTAACAACTCATCGGAGAGGCCTTGGAGATGATGTAGAGGCCCTCCGTGGTCGATTCCCCCTCTGGCGGAGCGTCGGCGAAGGCTCCAAGATGGGATCTCGCGGATACAGAAGGTTGCTGCGGTGGAAATTGTTTTTCGTGGTGCTCCTGGGTGTTTTCGGTGTACGTGGATATATATAGGAGAAGGATGTACGTCGGTGGAGCAACAAGGGGCCCACAAGGTTGGGGGGCACGCCGGGCACCCTCGTGGTCGCCTCATTTGTTGCTTGACGTCCACTCCAAGTTCCCTGGATTGCATTTGTTCCAAAAAAGATCGCTCCTGAAGGTTTCATTCCGTTTGGACTCCGTTTGATATTCCTTTCCTTTGAAACACTGATAGGCAAAAAAACAGCAATTCGGGCTGGGCCTCCGGTTAGTAGGTTAGTCCCAAAAATGAAATAAAAGTGTAGAGTAAAGCCCATAAACATCCAAAACGGGTAATATAATAGCATGGAACAATCAAAAATTATAGATACGTTTGAGACGTATCAAGCATCCCCAAGCTTAATTCCTGCTCGTCCTCGAGTAGGTAAATGATAAAAAAACAGAATTTTTGATGTGGAATGCTACCTAGCATAATTCTCAATGTAATTTTCTTTATTGTGGCTTGATTGTTCAGATCCAAATGATTCAAGATAAAAGCTTATAAAACATAAAAATAGTAATACTTGAAGCATACTAACAAATAATCATGTCTTATCAAAATAGCATAGCCAAAGAAAGCTCATCCCTACAAAATCATATAGTTAGGCCATGCTTCATTTTCATCACACAAAATACTCCCATCATGCACAACCCCGGTTTCAGCCAAGCAATTGGTTCATACTTTTTAACGCGCTTCAGCCTTTTCAACTCTTATGCAATACATGAGCGCAAGCCATGGACATAGCACTATATGTGGTATGTGGTGGTGGTTCTGAAGACAAAAAGGGAGAAGATAGTCTCACATCAACTAGGCGTATCAACGGGCTATGGAGATGCCCATTAATAGATATCAATGTGAGTGAGTAGGGATTGCCATGCAACGGATGCACTAGAGCTATAAATATATGAAAGCTCAACAAAAGAAACTAAGTGGGAGTGCATCCAACTTGCTTGCTCACGAAGACCTAGGGCATTTTGAGGAAACCCATTATTGGAATATACAAGCCAAGTTCTATAATGAAAAATTCCCACTAGTATATGAAAGTGAAAACATAGGAGACTCTCTATCATGAAGATCATGGTGCTACTTTGAAGCACAAGTGTGGAAAAGAGATAGTAGCATTGTCCATTCTCTATTTTCTCTCTCTCTTTTATTTGGTGGGCTTCTTTGGCCTCTTTTTTTATAAAGTCCGAAGTCTCATCCCGACTTGTGGGGGAATCATAGTGTTCATCATCCTTTCCTCACTTGGGACAATGCTCTAATAATGAATATCATCACACTTTTATTGATTTACAACTCAAAAATTACAACTCAATACATAGAACAAAATATGACTCTATGTGAATGCCTCTGGCGGTGTACCGGGATATGCAATGAATCAAGAGTGACATGTATGAAAAATTATGAAGGTGGCCTTGCCACAAATACGATGTCAACTACATGATCATGCAAAGAGCAATATGACAATGATGGAGCGTGTCATAATAAACGAAATGGTGGAGAGTTGCATGGCAATATATCTCGAAATGGCTATGGAAATGCCATAATAGGTAGGTATGGTGGCTGTTTTGAGGAAGGTAAATAATGGGTGCATGATACCGGCGAAGGTTGCGCGGTATAAAAAGGCAGCAAAGTGGAAGGATGAGTGTGCATATGTCCATGGACTCACATTAGTCATAAAGAACTCATATACTTATTGCAAAAGTCTACTTGCCATCGAAGAAAAGTACTACTACACATGCTCCTAGGGGAAGAGTTGGTAGGAGTTAACCATCGCGCGATCCCGGCCTCCATTCATAAGGAAGACAATTAAAAGAGCACCCTATGCAACAAATTTGTCACACAACTTTTACCATACGTGCATGCTACGGGACTTGCCAACTTCAACACAAGTATTTCTCAATTTCATAATTACCCAACTAGCATGACTCTAACATTACCACCTTTATATCTCAAAACAATTATCAAGCATCAAATTGATCCTAGTGTTTAATGCACTTTCTATGATAGTTTTTATTATACCCAACTTGGATGCTCATCATTCTAGGACCAAATTTATAACCATAGCAAATACCATGCTGTTCTAAAAGACTCTCAAAATGATATAAGTGAAGCATGAGAGATCAACAATTTCTACAAAATTAAGCCACCGCCATGCTCTAGAAAATATAAGTGAAGAACATAGAGCAAAACTATCTAGCTCAAAAGATATAAGTGAACCACATAGAGTATTCTAATAAATTCTAAATCATGTTGGTTTCTCCCAAAAGGTGCATACAGCAAGGATGATTGTGTAAAACTAAAAAGCAAAGACTCATGTCATACAAGACGCTCCAAGCAAAACACATATCATGTGGCGAATAAAAATATAGCTCCAAGTAAAGTTACCGATAGACGAAGACGAAAGAGGGGATGCCTTCTGGGGCATCCCCAAGATTAGGCTTTTGGTTATCCTTGAATATTATGGGGTGCCATGGGCATCCCCAAGCTTAGGATCTTGCCACTCCTTATTCCATAGTCCATCAAATCTTTACCCAAAACTTGAAAACTTCACAACACGAAACTCAACAGGAAATCTCATGAGCTCCGTTAGTGCAAGAAAGAAAAACCACCACATAAGGTACTGTAATGAACTCATTCTTTATTTATATTGGTGTTAAACCTACTGTATTCCAACTTCTCTATGGTTCATAACCCCCGATACTAGCCATAGATGCATCAAAATAAGCAAACAACACACGAAAAACAGAATCTGTCAAAAACAGAACAGTCTGTAGAAATCTGTAACTTTAGAATACTTCTGGAATTCTAAAAATCCTACCAAAATCGGAAGACCTGGGAAATTTGTATATTGATCTACAGCAAAAAGAATCAACGCAAAACCACGTTTCTGTGAATTACTAAAATTATTTTTGTGCATGCAAAAGTTTCTGTTTTTCAGCAGAATCGAATTAACTATCACCGTAGGTTATCCTATAGGTTCTACTTGGCACAAACACTAATTGAAACATGAAAACACATCTAAACAGAAGCTAGATGAAATATTTATTACTAAACAGAAGCAAAAAGTAAAAAAAAACTAAAATAAAATTGGGTTGCCTCCCAACTAGCGCTATCGTTTAATGCCCCTAGCTAGGCATAAAAGCGAGGATAGATCTAAGTAGTGCCATCTTTGGCATTCAATTCATAAGTAGCTCGCATGATAGATTCATAAGGTAATTTAACTTTATTTCTACGGAAGTGTTCCATGCCTTTCCTTAATGTAAATTGGAATCTAATATTCCCTTCCTTCATATCAATAATTGCACCAATCGTTCTAAGGAAAGGTCTACCAAGAATAATAGGACATGAAAGACTGCAATCTATATCAAGAACGATAAAATCTATGGGCACATAATTCCCATTTGCAAAAATAAGAACATCATTGATCCTTCCCGTAGGTTTCTTAATGATGGAATCCGCAAGGTGCAAATTTAAAGAGCAATCATCAAAATCATGGAAACCTAGCACATCACATAAAGTTTTTGGAATCGTGGAAACACTAGCACCCAAATCACATAAAGCATAGCACTCATGATCTTTAATTTTAATCTTTATAGTAGGTTCCCACTCATCATAAAGTTTTCTAGGTATAGAAACTTCCAAATTAAGTTTTTCCTCATAAGATTGCATCAAGGCATCAACAATATGTTTGGTAAAAGCTTTATTTTGACTATAAGCATGAGGAGAATTCAACACGGATTGCAACAAGGAAATACAATCTATTAAAGAACAATTATCATAATTAAATTCCTTGAAATCCATAATAGTGGGTTCAATGCTATTTAAAGTCTTGACCTTTCCAATCCCACTTTTACCAAATTCAGCATCAAGATCTAAAAACTCCGAATTATTGGGACGCCTTTTAACTAAAGTTGACTCATCTCCAGTCCCATCATTATCAAGATTCATATTGAAAAACAAGGATTTCATAGGGGACACATCAATAACTTTTAGATCTACATCATTATTTTCATGGAAACTAGAAGAACATGCTTTTATAAAGCAATCTTTCTTAGCACGCAACCTAGCGATTCTTTCTTTGCACTCATCAATGGAAATTCTCATGGCTTTGAGAGACTCATTGATATCATGCTTAGGTGGAATAGATCTAAGTTTCAAAGAATCAATATCAAGCGAAAGCCTATCAACGTTCCTAGCCAAATCATCAACTTTAAGCAATTTTTCTTCAAGCAAAGTATTAAAATTATTTTGAGAGATCATAAATTATTTAACGCTATTCTCAAAATCAGAGGGCATCTTATTAAAATTTCCATAAGAGTCGGTGTAGGAATTACCATAATTATTAGAGGAATTACTAGGGAACGGTCTAGGATTAAAGTTTCCTCTATAAGCATTGTTACCAAAATTATTCCTACCAACAAAATTCACATCCATAGATTCATTATTATTATCAATCAAAGTAGACAAAGGCATATCATCAGGATCAATAGGAGCACTCTTAGTAGCAAACAATTTCATAAGTTCATCCATCTTTCCACTCAAAACATTAATTTCTTCTACAGCATGCACTTTTTTACTAGTAGATATTTTGGTGTGCCATTGAGAATAATTGGCCACGATGCTATGAAGGAGTTTAGTAGCTTCTCTTAAGGTGATTTCCATAAAAGTGCCTCCCGCGGCTGAATCTAAAAGATTTCTAGAAGCAAAATTCAATCCGGCATAAAAAATTTGTATGATCATCCATAAGTTCAAACCATGAGTAGGCAATTGCGAATCATTAATTTTATTCTTTCCCAAGATTGGGCAACATGCTCATGATCAAGTTGTCTAAAATTCATAATATCGTTCCTAAGAGAGATGATCTTAGCGGGAGGAAAATACTTAGAGATAAAAGCATCTTTGCACTTATTCCATGAATCAATACTATTCTTAGGCAAAGACGAAAACCAAGTTTTAGCACGATCTCTAAGCGAAAACGGAAATAACTTCAATTTAACAATATCATTATTCGTATCTTTCTTCTTTTGCATATCACACAAATCAACAAAGTTGTTTAGATGAGTAGCGGCGTCTTCACTAGGAAGGCCAAAGAATTGATCTTTCATAACAAGATTCAACAAAGCAGCATTGATTTCACAAGATTCAACATCATTAAGAGGAGTAATCGGAGTGCTAAGGAAATCATTATTATTGGTATTGGAAAAGTCACACAATTTGGTATTATCTTGCACCATCGTGACAAGCAATCCAACACACAAGCAAACAAAAAGGCAAGCGAAAGAGAGAGGAGATTGGGAAAGAGAGGGCGAATAAAACGGCAAGGGTGAAGTGGGAGAGAGGAAAACGAGAGGCAAATGGCAAATAATGTAATGCGAGGGAGATGAGTTTGTGATGGGTAATTGGTATGTCTTGACTTGAGCGAAGACCTCCCCGGCAATGGCGCCAGAAATCCTTCTTGCTACGTCTTGAGCTTGCGTTGGTTTTCCTTGAAGAGGAAAGGGTGATGCACCAAAGTAGCGTAAGTACTTCCCTCGGTTTTTGAGAACCAAGGTATCAATCCAGTAGGAGGCTCCTCAAAAGTCCCATGCACCTACACAAATAAACAAGAACCTCGCAACAAACGCAATAAAGGGGTTGTCAATCCCTTCACGGTCACTTGCGAAAAGTGAGATCTGATAGAGATAATATGATAAGATAAATATTTTTGGTATTTTTATGATATAGATTGGAAGATAAAAGATGCAAATAAAAGTAGATGGAAAACTTATATGATAGAAGATAGACCCGGGGGCCATAGGTTTCACTAGTGGCTTCTCTCAAGATAGCATAAGTATTATGGTGGGTGGACAAATTACTGTCGAGCAATTGATAGAAAAGAGCATAGTTATGAGATTATCTAGGCATGATCATGTATATAGGCATCACGTCCGTGACAAGTAGATCGACTCCTGCCTGCATCTACTACTATTACTCCACACATCGACCGACTCCTGCCTGCATCTAGAGTATTAAGTTCATGAAGAACAAAGTAATGCATTAAGAAAGATGACATGATGTAGAGGGATAAACTCAAGCAATATGATATAAACCCCATCTTTTTATCCTCGATGGCAACAATACAATACGTGCCTTGTTGCCCTAACACCGGGAAAGGACACCGCAAGATTGAACCCAAAGCTAAGCACTTCTCCCATTGCAAGAAAGATCAATCTAGTAGGCCAAACCAAACTGATAATTCAAAGAGACTTGCAAAGATAACTTAATCACACATAAAAGAATTCAGACCAGATTCAAATATTTCTCATAGATAAACTTGATCATAAACCCACAATTCATCGGATCTCAACAAACACACTGCAAAAAGAGTTACATCGAATAGATCTCCAAGAAGATCAAGGAGAACATTGTATTGAGATTCAAAGAGAGAGAAGAAGCCATCTAGCTAATAACTATGGACCCGAAGGTCTATGGTAAACTACTCACAACTCATCGGAGAGGCCTTGGAGATGATGTAGAGGCCCTCCATGGTCGATTCCCCCTCCGGCGGGGTGCCGGCGAAGGCTCCAAGATGGGATCTCGCGGATACAGAAGGTTACGGCGGTGGAAATAGTTTTTCGTGGTGTTCCTGGATGTTTTCGGGGTACATGGGTATATATAGGAGGAAGAAGTAGGTCGGTAGACGCTCGAGGGGCCCACGAGGGTGGGGGGCGCGCCCACCTCCAGGGGGTGTGCTAGGCACCCTCGTGGCCGCCTCCTAAGTTGCTTGACGTCCACTCCAAGTCCCTTGGATCACGTTTGTTCCAAAAAGATCGCTCCCGAAGGTTTCATTCCGTTTGGACTCCGTTTGATATTCCTTTCCTTCGAAACACTGAAATAGGCAAAAAAACAGCAATTCGGGCTGGGTCTCTGGTTAGTAGGTTAGTCCCAAAAATGATATAAAAGTGTAGAGTAAAGCCCATAAACATCCAAAACGGGTAATATAATAGCATGGAACAATCAAAAATTATAGATACGTTGGAGACGTATCAGCGGCGATGGCGCGCGGTCGTGCGGGTGGCACATCCGAGCCAAAGAGCGGGCGGCTCAGGAGACGGTGGCAGTCAGGCTAGGCTGGCGTGGGCGGCTCATAGTACAGGGCGGACAACTTGGAGGTGATGGCGACATAGGGCCGCGACGGTGATGACCCACAAGTGATAAGCATCTCTATTTGCTCCTGGACCCGGTGTCGGGTGAGACACCCGACTCTCCCCGACTTACTCTTGGGAAGACATCTTGCTCTTAATCTTCAACAGAAACAGCTCGAAACGAAAACAGAGGATAATTGCGTGATACGGTGGTCAAAGCCTTCGGGAGATTATATAATGAATTTTTACCGACCAAAATACGTAACATGCAAGAAAACGGAGTCCGGGAGGCACACGAGGTGGCCACAAGACAGGGGGCGCGATCAGGAAGGGTGGGCGCGCCCTCCACCCTCGTGGAGGCCTCGTGTCCTTCCCAGACTACTTCTTTCTTCCTAAAATTCTTAAATATTCCAAAACAGATAAAAATTGCCATTAGAATTGTTTTGGAGTCAATTTACTTACCGTATCGCATACCTATTCCTTTTCGGAGTCTGGAACATTCTGGAAAGTGTCCCTTATGTATTCCTCCGGGGTTACGGTTTCAATTATATTAGTTTCAGCATTGATAGGATTACCTGAGATATAATGTTTAATTCTTTAACCGTTCACCACCCTCGGACTTGTGCCTTCAAAGTTGTTGATTTTTATGGCACCAGAACGATAGACCTCCCCGATAACGTAAGGACCTTCCCATTTAGAGAGAAGTTTTCCTACAAAAAATCTTAAACGAGAGTTGAATAATAACACATAATCACCTACGTTAAACTCACGCTTTTGTATCCTTTTGTCATGCCAGCGTTTGAATTTTTCTTTGAATAGCTTGGCATTCTCATAGGCTTGGGTTCTCCATTCATCAAGTGAGCTAATATCAAACAACCTCTTCTCACCGGCAAGTTTGAAGTCATAGTTGAGCTCTTTAATAGCCCAATATGCTTTATGTTCAAGTTCAAGAGGTAAGTGACAAGCTTTTCCATAAACCATCTTATACGGGGACATACCCATAGGATTTTTATATGCAGTTCTATAGGCCCATAATGCATCATCAAGTTTTTGGACCAATTCTTTCTAGATCTATTCACAGTCTTTTGCAAAATTAATTTGAGCTATCTGTTGCTCAACTCTACTTGACCACTAGACTAGGGTGATAAGGAGATGTGATTCTATGATTAACATCATACTTAGCAAGCATCTTACGAAAAGCACCATGAATAAAATGTGAACCACCATCAGTCATAAGATATCTAGGGACTCCAAACCTCGGAAAAATAACTTCTTTAAGCATTTTAATAGAGGTGTTATGATCAGCACTACTAGTTGGAATAGCTTCTACCCACTTAGTAACGTAATCAACAGCAACTAAAATATGTGTGTAACAATTAGAGGCAGGAAAAGGTCCCATATAATCAAAGCCCCAACATCAAACGGTTCAATAACAAGAGAATAATTCATATGCATTTCTTGACGTCTACTAATATTACCAATTCTTTGACATTCATCACAAGATAAGACAAACTTACGAGCATCTTTGAAGAGAGTAGGCCAATAAAAACCGGATTGAAGTACCTTGTGTGCAGTTCTATCTCCAGCGTGGTGTCCTCCATAAGATTCAGAGTGACACTTGCATAGGATATGTTCCTGGTCATGCTCAGGTACTCAACGTCTAATAACACCATCTACTCCTTCTTTATAAAGGTGTGGGTCATCCCAGAAGTAATGTCTTAAATCATAAAAGAACTTTTTCTTTTGCTGGTATGTGAAACTGGGTGGTAAAAATTTGGCAACAATGTAATTAGCATAATCAGCATACCAAGGAGCAGTACGAGAAGCATTAACGACCGCTAATTGTTCATCAGGAAAGCTATCATCAATAGGTAGTGGGTCATCAAGAACATTCTCTAACCTAGACAAGTTGTGCAGAACGGGTTCTCAGCTCCCTTTCTATCAATAATATGCAAATCAAATTCTTGGAGCAAGAGAACCCATCTAATAAGTCTAGGCTTGGCATCTTTCTTTTCCATAAGATATTTAATAGCAGCATGATCAGTGTGAATAGTAACTTTGGAATCAACAATATAAGGTCTAAACTTATCACATGCAAACACAACTGCTAAGAACTCTTTTTCAGTAGTGGGATAATTTCGCTAGGCAGTATCAAGAGTCTTACTAGCATACTGGATAACATTCAATTTCTTATCAACTCTTTGCCCTAGAACAGCACCTACAGCATAATCACTAGCATCACACATAATTTCAAAGGGTAAATTCCAATCAGGTGCCTGAACAATAGGTGCAGTGATCAAAGCTTTCTTAAGTATTTCAAATGCTTCTACACAATCATCATCAAAGAAAAAAGGAATATCTTTTTGCAATAAATTAGTCAAAGGCCTAGAGATCTTAGAGAAGTCCTTAATGAACCTCCTATAAAAACCGGCATGACCAAGGAAACTTCTTATACCTTTTATGTCCTTGGGACATGGCATCTTGTCAATTGCATCAACTTTGGCTTTATCAACTTCAATACCTCTCTCGGAAATCTTATGCCCCAAAACAATGCCTTCATTAACCATAAAGTGACACTTTTCCCAATTCAAGACGAGACTAGTGTCTTCGCATCTCTGCAAAACTCGATCAAGGTTGCTCAAGAAATCATCAAAAGAGGATCCATCAACAGAGAAATCATCCATGAATACCTCACACATCTTTTCACAAAAGTCAGAGAATATAGCCACCATACATCTTTGAAAGGTAGCAGGTGCATTACATAAACCAAAAGACATACGTCTATAAGCAAAAGTACCGAAAAGGCAAGTAAAAGTAGTTTTTGATTGATACTTCGCTGACACAGGTATTTGAGAGAAACCAGAATAACCCTCTAGAAAGCAGAAATGTGTGTGTTTGGATAGTCTTTCTAGCATTTGATCGATAAAAGGTAAAGGGTAATGATCTTTCTTAGTAGCTTTATTTAATTTACGGAAATCAATTACCATCCTATAACCTGTAATAATTATTTGCGGGATCAATTCATCTTTATCATTGGGAACAGCGGTAATACCTCTCTTTTAGGAACACAATGGATGTGGCTTACCCAATCACTATCGAAGAACGGATAAATTATACCTGCCTCAAGGAGCTTTAGTATCTCCTTTCTTACCACTTCTTTCATCTTAGGATTCAATCGTCATTGAGGATCTCTAACTGGTTTGGCATCGTCCTCCAAATTAATTTTGTGTTGGCATAACGTGGGACTAATGCCCTTAAGATCATCCAGAGTATATCCAATAGCAGCATGGTGCTCCTTTAGAGTTTTCAATAATCTTTTTTCTTCCTGCTCTGAAAGGTTAGCACTAATAATGACAGGATATATTTTCTTTTCATCAAGATAAGCATACTTAAAATTATCAGTGTGACGCCCGGATAATTAAGATACAGTAATTCTCTGCTAATGATGCCACGTCATCACTGTTACTGTTGCTAATCTCGCTTAGATTCAAATCGGTTCAAATTCAAATTTAAATTAAAGTCAAAAATAAAAGTTTTCAAATGTCAAAAATAAAATGTGCAAACCATGTCAAATAATTCGTAAGTATTATTAGTGAAGACCCAAAATATTATAAAGTGTTGAAGTGCTCAAGAATGATTAAAACTGTGGCTTAAACAATTATATAAATGCCTTCTATAATTTCTAAAGTATCAAACTAATTTATTTTAGTCCCAAACTTTTTGTGGCAGAGGTATAAATATTAGTACTAGTTTAGAAACTAGTTTTGTATTCTACTTAAACAAAAATATCATGAAGGTTAAATAAAACAGAAAAGTTAAAAGAAAATAAAAAGCATGACAAAGGTAATAAAACAAAACCCCTCCCCATTAATTCCCCTGGGCCTTTACCCACCTGGGACGGTCCAGCTCCCTGGACCGGTTGCCTCCCCCTCCTTCCTGTTCCACGGACTCGACCGCTACAGGGCGCTTCGGCCCGCGGTCGCCACCCCGGCACCTCCTCCTTCCTACTGCTCATCAGGAGCGTCATGGACGCGCGCGCCCCGTCCATGGCTGCGGATGACCACGCGGCGTCCATCCGGTGGCTCCTCGCCGCAGATAAGGTCGCCCTCGTTCCCCTGTGAACCCTAGCCCCCCCCCCCCACTTCATCCCCACCTCGCGTTGATCTCTTCTCCTTGCGTGTGCACCACCGTCGCCACTGGCTGCTGCACCGTCGCGGCCACCGACCTCCCCGTCAGCCAAGACATCACCAGGAGCTCCGCCCGCCTCCTCTGCTTCGGCTACGTGGACCAACTCGGGTGCTACGCCACTACACCGAGGGGATCGAGCCCTTCTTCAACCTCGGTGTCGCCGCCGTCCGCCGTTCGTTCCATCGCGCCGGTCTGCTTCCAGCCTCACCAAGCTCGACTACAGCCTCCCTGTGAGCTCCCGGTCCTCCGTGGCCTCTCCCCTCTTTTCCCCGCGTCCCGTAGCTACGTTCCCGACGAGCGCCGCCGCCACCGTCGCTCAGCCATCGCAGCAGCCCTCACCTCCGCCCCCCTAGCTTCTGACGTTGCTCCCATTCGACGCGGCGTTAGACGCGCGATCGATCCCGACCAACCACGCAGAAAATGGTGCCCCGTAGCTCTTTTCCCGTGGCCGTCCGAACACAACCGCCGCTCACCATGCCCGAACTTGTCCGCTCACGCACGCTCACATGCTCATGTTGTTCGTGGTTGTGCTGCTATTGCTGTTGCCTCGTAGCTGTTGTTGGTATACTGCGTTGCTGCTGCCGGGTACTGCCGTTGCTGCTTGCCTCTGCTGCCGCCGGCTGCTCGCCATGCAGTCGCCCCGCTAGCCCCGCCGCGCCCGGTGCCTATCCACGCACGTCCGCATGCCCCCGCAGCCGCTTGCGGCCCTGCCTACTGCATGCTGCGACGCTGCTACTACCTGCTGTCACTGCTAATTGCGTTGTTGCTGCTGCTCCTAGCGACTATTAGTTGCTGCTACTCTGCTTCTGCTGCTCGCCTGCTACTGCTGCTGCTTATAGCGCCGCTGCTGCTACCGCTTATTGCTACTGCCTGGCCATGGCCGATGCGGCCATGCACTGTGCTTGTGTGCGCACAAGCCGTGAGGCTGGGTGTGCCTCTGGCCAGTCATGTGCAAAGTAGTTTAGCGTTAATTACTAGTTAGATTAGCTACTAGCCTATGGCAGGTGGACCCCTCCTCTAAATATTCACCTAAAAATAAAATGCTAAAACATGTATGAATGACACATGGGTCCCCTGGCCCCTTTGACCAGTCAACGATCTCAGTTGACTGCTGACTAGGCAGTCAAACGGACCCCACCTGTCAGCCACTAAAGCCACTGCTGAGTACACTTCTCTGTGTACACTTAGCAATTAAATATTAATTTATTTTCGTATTAAAATTAATTTCAGAATATTAATAGAACTTTGAAAATTAATAGAAATTAAACCGTAGCTCGGATGAAAAAGTTTTCTACAAGAAAGTTGCTCGGAATTTCGAGACGAACCAGGATACGCGGTCCATTCGTCCGCCACACGTCCCTAGCATAGCGAACATGCAACCTTTTCCCTCCGATTCATTGTCTCACAGACGTCCGGAACCGGGAAAACGTCCTGGATGTTTTCACCCTTCGCCGGTATTGTGTAGCACCGCATTAGAACACGTCTAGCTCTGCCTGTTGTCCTGTTATGCTCTTGCTTGCTATGTATTTACTGTTTTCTCCCCCCCCCCCCTCTTCTCTCCGGTAGACCCTGAGACCGCTGCTGATGCCACTGTGATCGACTACGTCGACGACAACCCTCCTTCTTGTCTGAGCAATCAGGCAAGCCCCCCCTTTGATCATCCCGATATCGCCCATTCTATACTCTCATGCTTGCATTAGATTTTGCTACTGTATTTGTTTGCTCCTATTCTGATGCATAGCCTGCTTTTGTACCTACTTACGGTTACCTACATGCTTATCCTAAACTGCTTAGTATAGGTTGGCTAGTGATCCATCAGTGACTCCCACTTGTCCTTGTTGTCCCTGCTTCATCGTCGACGACTCGATCAACGTGATCGACGACCAGAGCCCGACACCTCACATCACCTCACGCCCCTTTTGTTGCTCGACTCTGCAGAGCTACTATCGAGTGCCGAGGGTGATCCCTCATAACGCACTCCTGATGAAAATTCTGTAGTGTAGCTATTCGGTCGTGGTCATCAAGGATGATTTCCTCTTTCACCATTCCCGATACGGCTCTGTCGTTCAACACTTCAAGTGTGAACCTCGAGGGTGGTCCCTCTTACGTTCACCTTGATGATTACATTGAGTGGAATCCTCCGTGGGTGATTCCTCGGGTTTTCCCCTTCATGTTTGGACACACGGTTACAATGACTTTACTTGAGACCTTGGTGAAAGTCGGGCGGGCCCGGAGAGCACCCGCAAGTTAATGACGTGGCACGGCCGGGCATTCTAGGCCCTTGTCGTAAGTCCATGAGACGGGGCGACGGGGTCACTTTCGATTGTGAGTCTCTGCTCGTCTCCGCAAGCTAATAATACACTATGGTTTGGGTATTTGTTCCGAGTTGGCCTCTGGCCTTTACGCACCAACCACCACGCGAGAATAGTTATGGGCCTCGACGTCGTGGTATCAGCCGAAGCTTTGTCAGACGTCCAGTTCAGCAGTGCGGCACAGCTGGGCCGGCACCATCCATGTAGAGGTGGAGCCTGGACCCGCCCTGCGCGCAACGACCCGGAGTGCAACGGGCGATGGGCCCAGACCCCAGAGTGCTTAGGAGGTAGACTGGCGGGGACCTCTCTGCTGAGCCTAGGTAGGGCTGCGACGTGTTGATCTTCCGAGGCCAGGCATTGACCCCAAAAAGGTGTGTCCGGCCAGAGTGATCGAGCGTGTTGGAAAACGTGGTGCACCCCTGCAGGGAAGATTATCTATTAATAGTCGTGTCCACGGTAACAGACGTTCAGACTTATATCCCGATCTTATACAACTACAAATGGATATTTAAGATATGTGGCTCCGGGATTGCTTTTTCGCAGGGAGTCGAGGAAGGATCTCTGGGCATTAATGTTACAACATGTTTGTTAATTATAAACTGCTATTCTTTACTCTTCTACATGCTGCAAGATGCTTGGAGCTGCTTGAAGATGCTAGTCTTTGATAGGCTAGGCCTTCCCCTCTATTCTGGCATTCTGCAGTTCAGTCCACAGATACAAACCTTCCATTTGATACCAATGCATACTTAGTATAGATCTGATGCTTGCGAGTACTTTGGATGAGTACTCACGGTTGCTTTGCTACCCCCCTTTTTCCCTTCTTTCTTCTTTCCGGTTGATGCAACCAGATGGAGGATCCCTGGAGCCAGATGCCACCACCGATGGATGCTACTACTTGGAGGCCGCCGACGACCAGGAGTAGCTTGGGAGGTCCCAGGCAGGAGGCCTTGCCTCTTCGATCGTGTTGCTTTTGTGCCAGCCTTCTTAAGGCATCCTTGTTTAACTTATGTATGTACTCAGATATTGTTGCTTCTGCTGACTCTTGTGTATCGAGCTTGTATTCGAGCCCTCGAGGCCCCTGGCTTGTAATATAAAGCTTGTATTATTTTATTTGTGTCTAGAGTTGTGTTGTGATATCTTCCCGTGAGTCCCTGATCTTGATCGTACACATTTGCGTGTATGATTAGTGTACGATTGAATTGGGGGCGTCACAATCAGGTAATGGTTTGAGTTCAAACACGGGATCACCCTTGGGTGGAGGGGGATCCCCAAGAATTTCAACGGGTTGGTTGTGTTTCAGAATAGGTTCCTGTTGAAGGAACACTTCATCTATTTCCCTTCTTTCCTTCATAAACATATCATTTTCATGGTCTAGCAAATATTGTTCTAACGGATCAATAGGAGGCACGGGAATAGAAGCAAGACCAATAATCTCATCCTTACTAGGTGATTCTCTATCACGAGGTTGTCTATGAAACTTAGCAAAATTAAACTCATGAGACATACCCTCTAAGCCAATTGTAACGGTATCCTTTTCATAATCAATCTTAGCATTAATAGTATTCAAGAAGGGTCTACCAAAGATAATGGGACAAAAGTCATCTTGTGGGGAACCAAGAACAAGAAAATCAGCAGGATATTTAACCTTCCCACACAAGACTTCAACATCTCTAACTATCCCAACGTGCTTAATGGTATCCCAATTAGCAAGCTTAATAGTAACATCAATGTCTTCTATTTCAGTGGGTGCAATATCATGCATAATTTCTTTATATAAGTCATAGGGTATTGCACTAGCACTAGCACCCATATCACATAAACCATGATAACAATGATCTCCTATTTTAACAGAAATAACAGGCATGCCTACCACAGGTCTATGTATCTTAGCATATGGTTTAACAATATTAGGAGTCTCACCACAGAAATAAATAACATGCCCATCTAAATCATCATCCAAGAGATCTTTAACCATAGCAATACTAAGTTCAACTTTGATTTTCTCAGGAGGTGTATAAGTCCTAGTATTACTCTTACGAACAACAGTCGAAGTTTTAGCATGATCCTTTATCCTAACAGGAAAAGGAGGTTTCTCAACATAAGTAGTAGGAACAATAGGATCACTATAGGTGATAGTCTTTTCTTCAACCATAATCGGTGTAACTACTTTTACTTCAACGGGAGGATTATATTTAAACCACTTCTCCTTAGGGAGATCAACGTGAGTAGCAAAAGATTCACAGAAAGAAGCTACTATCTCAGAGTCAAGTCCATACTTAGCGCTAAATCCACGAAAAGCATCGGTATCCATAAAAGATTTAACACAATCAAACTTAGGTGTCATACCTGACTCCTTACCATCGTCGGGACCCCAATCTTCAGAGTTGCATTTAATTCTTTCCAATAAGTCCCATTTGAATTCAATAGTCTTCAGCATATAAGAACCAGCACAGGAAGTATCGAGCATGTTATGATCATTGGGAGAAAGCCGAGCATAAAAATTTTGAATAATCATTTCTCTGGAGAGCTCATGATTGGGGCATGAATATAACATTGACTTAAGCCTCCCCCAAGCTTGAGCGATGCTTTATCCTTCGCGAGGCCAGAAATTATATATGTAATTACGATCACGATGAACAAGATGCATAGGATATAACTTCTGGTGAAATTCCAACTTCAATCGTTTATAATTCCAAGATCCCGTATCATCACAAAGCCTATACCATGTCAATGCATCTCCCTTCAAAGATAAAGGAAGACCTTCCTTTGACAACATCATCGGAATACCGCAAGCTTAAATAATCCACAAACTTCATCCACAAAGATAAGGTGTAAATCGGGATGCAATGTTCCATCTCCTGCAAATGGATTAGCTAGCAGTTTCTCTATCATACCCGAAGGAATCTCAAAGTAAATACTTTCAGTAGGTTCAGTAGGTTGAGAAGCAACTCTTTTCTCTTCTGGTCGGGGTGAAGATACCCCGAACAAGCCCCTCAAAGGATTAGTTTCCATAGTAACAAGTGACAGAAAATTTCAGCACACTATATAAATGTTTCCTTACCAAGTTCCACTCACAAAAGGCGCTTCACTCCCCGGCAACGGCGCCAGAAAAGAGTCTTGATGACCCACAAGTGTAGGGGATCTATCGTAGTCCTTTCGATAAGTAAGAGTGTCGAACCCAACGAGGAGCAGAGGCAAATGATAAGCGGTTTTTAGTGAGGTTTTCTCTGCAAGCACTGAAATTGTAGGTAACAGATAGTTTTGTGATAAGATAAATTGTAACGAGTAACAAGCAATGAAAGTAAATAAAGTGCAGCAAGGTGGCCCAATCCTTTTTGTAGCAAAGGACAAGCCTGGAAAATTTCTTATAATGAGAAAAGAGCTCCTGAGGACACATGGGAATTATCGTCAAGCTAGTTTTCATCACGCTCATATGATTCGCGTTCGGTACTTTGATAATTTGATATGTGGGTGGACTGGTGCTTGGGTACTGCCCTTACTTGGACAAGCATCCCACTTATGATTAACCCCTATTGCAAGCATCCACAACTACAAAAGAAGTATTAAGGTAAACCTAACCACAGCATTAGACGTATGGATCCAAATCAGCCCATTACGAAGCAACTCATAAACTAGGGTTTAAGCTTCTGTCACTCTAGCAACCCATCATCTACTTATTACTTCCCAGTGCATTCCTCTAGGCCCAAATAATGGTGAAGTGTCATGTAGTCGACGTTCACATAACACCACTAGAGGAAAGACAACATACATCTCATCAAAATATCGAACGAATACCAAATTCACATGACTACTAATAGCAAGACTTCACCCATGTCCTCAGGAACAAACGTAACTACTCACAAAGCATATTCATGTTCATAATCAGAGGAGTAATAATATGCATTAAGGATCTGAACATATGATCTTCCACCAAGTAAACCAATTAGCATCAACTACAAGGAGTAATCAACACTACTAGCAACCCACAGGTACCAATTTGTGGTTTTGATACAAGATTGGATACAAGAGATGAACTAGGGTTTTGAGAGGAGATGGTGCTGGTGAAGATGTTGATGGAGATTGACCCCCTCCCGATGAGAGGATCGTTGGTGATGACAATGGCGATGATTCCCCCCTCCCTGAGGGAAGTTTCCTCGGCAGAACAGCTCTGCCGGAGCTCTAGATTGGTTCCGCCAAGGTTCCGCCTCGTGGCGGCGGCGTTTCATCCCGTAAGCTTGCCTTTGATTTTTTTTTTCCAGGGTAAAAGCCTTCATATAGCAGAAGATGGACACCGGAGGGCCACCAGGGGGCCCAAGAGACAGGGGGCGCGCCCAGTAGGGGTGGGCGCCCCCCCCCCCACCCTCCTGGCCAGGGTGTGGGCCCCCTCCGGTAGTTTCTTCGCTCAATAATTCTTATTAATTCCAAAAATATGTTCCGTGGAGTTTCAGAATTTTTGGAGCAGTGCAGAATAGGTTTCCAATGTTTGCTCCTTTTCCAGCCAGAATTCCAGTTGTTGGCATTCCCCCTCTTCATGGTAAACCTAGTAAAATAAGAGAGAATAGCCATAAGTATTGAGATATAATGTGTAATAACAGTCTCATCTGATGGCTCGATTGGGACCTGGCTTTGTGTGTTTTTGGCGATTTACTCCCATCGGACTCGTCGAACCAACTCTGAACGAAAAAGCTGGCGATTCTAACCATGTTGGTTGAGTTACAGATCAAGAGTTGACACACCGGCAAAAACAGGTCGTAGCGGAAAACGATGGTGTTGGCAATATGTGACTTGACTGCTTGCTCAGACAAACGGTGGTTGACTTTTCTTGAACTCAATCTCGTACTGCCAGCTCCAAAATAATCAGCAAAATTTAATTAACATGTCCGATCCCCAATTATTCAGTGTGACCGTGCCCGCTCTTCTCTGACAAATCTCGGCAGCTTACGGTGGAGCACAAGTGTAACCCTAGTTTTTCTTGAACTTCGAACGGGTATTCCATCTGACCGCCCACCTTTGAGGCAATGTAAATCCTTATGTAACGACTCTTCTTCATCCGGAAATTTGCAAACTTCTCAATCCCTGGAGAGATCCCTCCAAAAACTCAACACCATCGTGTGCAGGCCCCACGGTGGTCTCCAACTGTCGTGGAATTGTCACGGCAGATGTCCTAGTGTAAGGACTTAGTCATGAGGCCAACGCATCTATGTGGTAGCTTGAGAGGGGTTGATCAGGATGAGAGACGCGGGGCGGATCAACATACAAGACAAGGATTTAGACAGCTTCGGGCCCCGAGAAACATCATCCGGTAATAGCCCTACATGTTGTTTGTGGCTAGGTCTCATTATGCTCATGAGGGGGTCGCCGTAAACCGGCTCTCCTAGTTATGTCTAGCCTTAAGATTATTCAACATGTCCCTCTTGAGGTGCCCTACCCCTCCTTATATAAGTTGAAGGGGCGGGTTACATGTAGAGTCCACCTCGGATTAAGACTTAAACTATTCTGACTTCTCATCACGGACTTCTCTTCATGGGCTTCTTAACGTCTTGGGCTTCTTAACGTTTTGGGCTTATTAACCCCAGGCGATTCTGTTACAATCTGACTTACCATCTGACTTAAACATCTGGCTTAACATCTGCCGGCTTAAACATCTGGCTTAAACATCTGCCGGCTTAACATCTGGCTTAAACATCTGCCGGCTTAAACATCTGCCTTAAACATTACCGGCTTACAATCTGTCGGGGCACCAGTGAAACACCAAGTCCCAGCCGGGTCATATCTCCGGCTGGGTCATACCGCGGGGTATATCCCCGACACAGTTTTTGTCCAACCTTATTCGGTATTGTCTTATTTCATAAACTGCATTCCGTCTCCACAGTTGTTTCAATTATACACCTCGGCACACATTGCCAGGGGCTCTATGTGGCCACACATGCGTTGCCAAACAAAAGTCCGAATAGCTTTATAGTACACTTCGGCGTCCCGAATATGGCATTATATGCATCGGCTCCGAATCATGTCTTTGGTCAATAGTTGGGTTGCCCGGGTCCTGTGTTTGATACCTTACGTTCTGTTTGTTCGGCTAAGGTAATAAAGGGAGAACTACTGCGATTGTGTTTCTGGTTCGCCCGCTCAAGCACCTTAGTAGAGAAAGCCGAAAACTTACTGTCATGATGCGGCGAGAGCTGGTCAGCCATTCGGCGACTTACTAAATCTCTAGCGATCTTTTCCATATTACACGAAGGACTGGTTTTCTTCCAGTCACGTGCGTAAGGCATCCACATCCGGATAGCCGCATACGTACCATGGGCTATCTTATAGCCCCATCGTCAAACTCCTATGGCTAAGTGAGAGCGATAAAGACGCATAGTCCGATTGCATGGTTCGCCGCACTGACACCTCCTTTACGGACCAAGACGTTGGGTCAAGTGTGATCATGTGTTATTCCGAACACCCCCGTAGTATCTACGTGGGGGCTGAAGCTGACGACTGGTAAACTCTCAGGAATACAAAACGGTCGCAGGGAGGAGAAAAAGAAAAGAAAAACTTTCATACAAAGGCACAAATATATTACAAAGCCTTAATACATAATAAAATGTCTGGGCAGTTCGGGTACATTCACTCGAACATAATGTCCTTTGAGCATTGACCCTCTATCAAGCGGGCACCCTCTAGGATGTCTTCAAAGTAGCGCTCCGGCATGCGGTGGTCCTTACCTCCGGGAGGGCCCTCGACTGCCACAACGGCGACCTTCATCCTCGCCCAGTGCGTCTTGACGCGGGAAAAGGCCATCCGCGCACCTTCTATGCACGCTCACCGCTTGACTGAGTCAATTCGGGGCAGTGCATCGATGATTCGCTACACCAGGCCGAAATAGCTGCTCGTAATGGGTTCGGTTGGCCACAACCGGACTATGACGTCCTTCATGGCCGCTCCGGACATCTTATGCAGCTCGGCCCACTGCGTCATCTGGTCGTTCAACAGCGCTGGGCGCTCCTGCGCCGTGAACTATGACCAGAATAGCTTCTCCATCGCATGCCGCTCCTAGGCACGGAAGAATTGCGCGGCATCAGCGGCACTCTTCGGAAGATCCGCAAAAGAGTTTGGAGAACTCCATAGTTGATTAAGCAAGGCATATCTCTGACTGCCAACCTTAGTCTCTAAAAGAAAGGGCTTACCAGTCGCTATCTATCCGGCCTGTCGGATCTCCTCGCAAGCCGCTCGGGATTCGGACCGTGCCTCTTTGGCCTCCTGAAGGGCCTTGGCAAGATCGGCCGCCTTGGATTTATTCTCCTCCTCGAGGGACTCGCACTTGCGGGTGGCGTCCTTGAGCTCTTGCTCTACTTCAGATACCCGCTCCTTGAACTGGCGCCGGGTGGCCTGCTCGGCCTTCAAATCTGCAGCCGCTTTATCAGCGGCCGCATTGCTCACCCTTGCCTGCTCCTTGGCCCGGGCAAGATCACCCCTGAGGTTCTTGACCTCAGCAGCGCCATCTGTAATTATGCAGATAGCAGCGCATAAGCTTCAACTTAGCATTTGCGCATCTTATATTTACTAATTGAAGGCACCAAACGAGCCATCACAGTAAGCCACATCATTAAAAATATATTGATCATTGATCTATGTAACCGATCTATCTTAACCCCATGATTTACGTTACTTCTATGGAGAAAAAAAGAGTCCACCTACACGTAACAATGGTATTTTAGTACCTTCAAAGAAAATTTGATATTTGGTAATCTGAAACCTTACGTTACCTTTGTGCAGAAAAAGAAGAGCTAACCTGCAAGTAACGACCCTTCAAGGAAAACACCTACAAGTAACGATCTGTTATTTAATATACGTAGAAACACTTTCCGGTTATTACATCTGATTAGCTATTAACCGTAGGATTGTTAGATGAGGTGATGAATCTTTGACGGTAAGGATGAAAATATGACAAATATCAATCTCTTTTCCGATCTCTCTCTTAATCATGTCTCCACCTCACGCTGCCGCTGGCTTCTATCAATTAGTAAGGTCAATCGAGGATGGCTTCTACGTGCTTATCTCACCGGAAAAGTTTCATGCCAATCGCACCGGGAAGGAACCACGCTAGCTTGCTTCATCACCGTTGACAAGTCAATGGTGCATGCCAGTACGACCAGGTTTCTTTTTCCATCAACCATATCTCTCACGTGCATGTCTTAGTAGATGAAAGGAATCGATCTGAATTACCTGTACATACGTATGCGCATACGTTTATGTACAAGCGTATTTAAGTGGGATCAATCAACATTATCTTCTGCTTAGGAATTGACCTTGGCTGTGTGTATATGTCTTCTTCATAGACGAAAATTAGGTTCTTATTAGCCGTGCGACATGAGTCAGGAGATGTGCCAATAGTCCTCCCTTTCTCTCTCTGGACAACGTCCGTCCGGTTCCTTCTCTTTTTACTATTGTCGCTAAACACTATGATCTTCTTCAGCTTTTCCAGGTGGGCACTCAGGTTGCACCACTGCACAGAGAACTAAGGCAGGGGCTAATTTCTACTTATTGGGATGTACAAGAGGACGACAAACACATCTAGCCAATGGAGACAAGCAGTACTTGATAATAAATCCATCTGTTAATATAAAAAAATCTGGAAGTTCCTAGCATGCAAATTAAATGTCCATGTATATGTAACATTGGACTTCAAATATTTAGTGGGTTATGAAACAAAATTACTTATTGTGCATCTGCAATAGCAAATAGTCCATAAAAGTGCGAGTGCATTTGTCTTCCAGCGTAACATACGAATAAAACTATTTTATGATATAGTGTCAAGTTTGGGGTACACATATACATGTACATTTTTCTGAAATTTTAAATGCACTTCTAAAAATACTGAGCTCAAAAGAGCAATTTAGGGTTCTTCACAATATTATGAATTTGGGGTTCTGGCAATGGGTGCGGGCGTGCGGCAAGAACACAAGGCTTCAAATCACACTATTAATGAAGGGGAAATATAATATATATTTTTGAAAAAATATATCCTTTTCAAAGTAAGACATGTGTTACCTAATAATTTAGGGCTCGGGAACACTCAGTTAGTAAATATACAGATGAACATATTGGTGAGTATTTCCATGATGTCATGTATATTTTTCATTGTTACGCTCTGTTTTTTCTGAACATGCTTTCATATATATGTACTGTGAGTACAGATCTACAAACCACTCCTGTACAAATAGAACATGACAATAAAACATTACTTCAAATAATTATGTGAACCATAGATATATGTAAATTCTACGATCATGAGTTCATTGAAAATAATATATATCCTTTTAAGAATATATATCCTTTTTCCACATGATAGAAAATACACACTGTTGCATGTTCGCAATGATTTAAAAGGGTATTCAATTATTATTTCAAATTCCATAGCTTATAAATATTTCATGCAACAAATGTTAACAGAACTATAACTCAGAAACATCTATTTAAAAATTGTCTAGCCCGTGCGAATGCACGGGTTGACGACTAGTTAATATAGGCATGAACAGGTTATTCAAAACATACCTTGTGCCTCGTCGAGCTGCTTGTTAACAAGGACAATGTCCTCATCGGCCAGCTTCAGTTTCCGCTTCAGTTCAGAAACCTCAGCGGCCTGGGCGGTTGCCGCTAACAGTGAAGCCTGTTTTTCCAAACAGATAAGTACGTTATTTCCCGTGGATATCAATAGATCCTCTATTCGCCCTTCTTCATGGACCAAACAGAGTCTCAGGGGCTACTATCTATATACAGGCATATTTTTCATATGGAAAGCGGCTAAAGACATTACTCACATACCTCGAAGCCTGTTAGTAGGCTAGTGAAGGCTTAGTTCAGCCTGCTTTTGGCGGACTGAATCATCTCAACCACCGTACCCATCAAGGTTCGGTGCTCCTCCAAGATGGACGCACTTTGCAGCGCGTCCATCAGAGTGTTCGGCGCCTCCGGATTCGTGGAGGTCGCTGTAGGAATAGGCGCTCCCCCTCCCTTGAAGGGGGCCGCTCATTCGGTATTCGGCTGGGGGGCGAACAATCCAGGGCCCCCATCGCCAGTCTCCATGGGGGTCGCGCCCCCATGCCCTCGGCAGCCGAGGTGTTACCCTCTGGCGCCGTCTTGGTGGTCCCCCGCACCTCTCTACGGTCCGGAGAAATCCTTTGGGATGACACCTCGATGTCATCCACCCTAGGTGGCGGGGAAGCTCATGGAGGCGTCTCGCTCTCCATCATCTCTGGCAACAAACCCCCGGCGAGGAGGATTGTTGAGGGAGATCGCGGGCCGGACTGCAACACGTGATTTAATATCATTCCCACAATTCAAAAAGGACTGGATGTGTGTAGAGCATCCTTAGATACTTACGATTCGGCAAGGGGCTTGACCCTGGGGCGGTGTTTTGGGACGGCTTCGACTTCTGAATCCTAGCCATCCGACAGGGATATCTTTCCCCTCTTGGGCGCCTCCGCCTCCAGGTCTTCGGAGGCCGCCCTCTTCCTCCCCTTGGGAGGAGGGTTATCTTCTTCCTCCTCCTCTTCGTCTCCGTCTTCGTCCTCCTCATGGGAGGAGGGAGCCTCGATCCCTCCGGACATAGCGTCCGACGTACCTTTAGGGTGAAGGCCACCTTCGGTCTTCTTGCCCTTCTTCTTCTTGTCCTTCTTCGCCGGCGCTTGGTATGGTGCCGGGACCAGCATCTTCATTAGCAGAGGATCAGCTGGGTTTTCGGGGAGTGGAGCCAGACACCTGATCCGCTCCGCCTTCTTTGTCCAACCCTGATTAGAGGATGGAATTCTCAGTGCACCCCCTTAGATTAATGAACTAAGCTATGTTTAGAAATTAAGCACTTACTGGAGTGGCCGGATGATTGCAGTCGAGGTTGATGTCCTCAGATGTCTCCGGCCACAACTTCTAAGACTTAAAGAGCAGTTTCCAAATCCCTTTGTGCGTCATGCCGAAGAATCGATGCAGGGTCCGCGGCCCTTCCGGATTGAACTCCCACATACGGAGAGGTCGTCGCTGGCAGGAAAGGGTTCGGCGGACGAGCCTCACCTGGATCACGTCAATAAGGCAGATCTTCTTTTCTATGATACTTTTGATGCACTTTTGCAGCATCAACACCTCATCGGACGATCCCCAGTCTAGACCCTTGTTTGTCCATGATGCGAGCCGCAGCAGGGGTACAGATCTGAATGAAGGAGTGGCCGCCCACTTGGTGCCGTGGGGTTCAAAAATATAGAACCACTCCTGCTGCCATATCTTGACGGCTTCCACAAAGGCCCCTTGGGGCCAGGTGACATTTGGGAGCTTGCTCACCATGGTGCCGCCGCAGTCCGCGTGCTGCCCGTCGACCACCTTCGGCTTCATATTGAAGGCCTTGAGCCATCGGAAGAAGTGTGTGTTGGAAATATGCCCTAGAGGCAATAATAAAAGCATTATTATTATATTTCCTTGTTCATGATAATTGTCTTTTATTCATGCTATAACTGTATTATCCGGAAATCGTAATACACGTGTGAATACATAGACTACAATACGTCCCTAGTTAGCCTCTAGTAGACTAGCTCGTTGGTCAACAGATAGTCATGGTTTCTGACTATGGACATCGGATGTCATTGACAATGGGATCACGTCATTAGGAGAATGGCGTGATGGACAAGACAATTCTAAGCATAGCACAAAGATCGTGTAGTTTCGTTTTGCTAGAGCTTTTCCAATGTCAAGTATCTCTTCCTTAGACCGTGAGATCGTGTAACTCCGGATACCGTGGGAGTGCTTTGGGTGTATAAAGCGTCACAACGTAATCGGGTGACTATAAAGGTGCACTACGGTATCTCCGAAAGTGTCATTGGGTTGACACGGATCGAGACAGGATTTGTCACTCCGTATGACGGAGAGGTATCACGGGCCCACTCGGTAGTGCATCATCATAATGAGCTCAAAGTGACCAAGTGTCCGGTCACGGGATCATGCATTACTGATGCGAGTAAAGTGACTTGCGATAACGAGACTAAAGGAGGTATTGGGATACCGACGATCGAGTCTCGGGCAAGTAACATACCGTCGACAAAGGGAATAGAATACGGGTTGCTTGAACCCTTGACATCGTGGTTCATCCGATGACAACATCGAGGAACATGTAGAGCCAACATGGGTATCCAGATCCGCTGTTGGTTATTGACCTGAGATCGTCTCGGTCATGTCGCATGTCTCCCGAACCCGTAGGGTCTACACACTAAGGTTCGGTGGCGCTAGGGTTATTAGGAAGACAAGTATGTGATTACCGAATGTTGTTCGAGTCCGGATGAGATCCCGGACGTCACGATGAGTTCGGAATGGTCCGGAGGTAAAGATTTATATATGGAAAGTGGTTAAGCGGACTCGGAAAGTTTGGGGTATACTGCAATGTCTGGGGCCACCGGAGGGTTCCGGAGGTCCACGGAGGGGCCACCCCTCCCGGGGCACATGGGCTGTGTGGGAGAGGGAGCCAGCCCTTGGTGGGCTGGGCGCGCCTCCCCACCTAGACCCATGCGGCTAGGGCATGGGGAGGGAAAACCCTAAAGGGGCGCCCTAGCTTGGGGGCAAGCCACCCTCCCTCCTCCCTTTGGCCGCCGCCCCATCTAGGGTTTCCCCTAGATGGCGGCCCCCTGCCCTCTCCTCCTATAAATAGAGGGGTGAGGGAGGCTGCAACACACCATTGAAGGCGCAGCACCTCCCTCCCAACACCTCTCTTTCTCCGCTGAGCTTGGCGAAGCCTGCCGGGAACTGCCAGACCAACCGCACCACGCCGTCGTGCTGCCATTGAAGTTGTCTTCCTCAACCTCTCCTTCATCCTTGCTGGATCAAGGCGGAGGAGACGCCATCGCACTGTCACGTGTGTTGAACGCGGAGGTGCTGTCCTTTCAGCTTTGGTCATCGGTGATCGGAATCACGTTGGGAGCGACTCCGTCATCACCACTCCCTCGAGCAGCTTCCGTGCTCGATCTACAAGTGGTATGTAGATGCAAACTCTCTCTCTTGACTCGTTGCTTAGATGAACTCATAGATAGATCTTGGTGAAACCGTAGGAAATTTTTAATTTTCTGCAACGTTCCCCAACAGTGGCATCATGAGCTAGGTCTATGCGTAGTTCTCTTTGCACGAGTAGAACACAATTTAGTTGTGGGCATGGATATTGTCAACTTACTTGCCACTACTAATCTTATCTTGCTTCCGCGGTATTGTGGGATGAAGCGCCCCGGACCAACCTTACACGTACACTTACGTGAGACCGGTTCCACCGACTAACATGCACTAGTTGCATAAGGTGGCTGGCGGGTGTCTGTCTCTCCTACTTTAGTTGGAGCGGATTCGATGAAAAGGGTCCTTATGAAGGGTAAATAGAAGTTGACAAGATCACGTTGTGGTTATTCATAGGTAAGAAAACGTTCTTGCTAGAACCCAATTGCAGCCACGTAAAAGATGCAAACAACAATTAGAGGACGTCTAACTTGTTTTTGCAGCAATTGACATGTGATGTGATATGGCCAAGTTGTGATGAATGATGAATGACATATTGTGATGTATGAGATCATGTTCTTGTAATAGGAATCATGACTTGCATGTTGATGAGTATGACAACCGGCAGGAGCCATAGGAGTTGTCTTTATTTTGTATGACCTGCGTGTCATTGAAGAAAGCCATGTAACTTACTTTACTTTATTGCTAAAACGTGTTTAGCCATAGTAGTAGAAGTAGTCGTTGGCGTGACAACTTCATGGAGGCACGATGATGGAGATCATGATGATGGAGATCATGGTGCCATGCCGGTGACAAGATGATCATGGAGCCCCGAAGATGGAGATCAATGGAGTTTTATGATATTGGCCATATCATGTCACTACTATATAATTGCATGTGATGTTTATTATGTTTATACATCTTGTTTACTTAGAATGACGGTAGTAAATAAGATGATCCTTACAACAATTTCAAGAAGTGTTCTCCCTAACGTGCACCGTTGCTAAAGTTAAATCGCTTCTAAGCACCACGTGATGATCGGGTGTGATGGATTCTTACGTTCACATACAACGGGTGTAAGACAGATTTACACACGCAAAACACTTAGGGTTAACTTGACGAGCCTAGCATGTACAGACATGGCCTCGGAACACGGAGACCGAAAGGTCGAACACGAGTCGTATAAAAGATACGATCAACATGAGAATGTTCACCGACGATGACTAGTCCGTCTCACGTGATGATCGGACACGGCCTAGTTGACTCGGATCGTGTATCACTTAGATGACTAGAGGGATGTCTAATCTGAGTGGGAGTTCATTGAAATAATTTGATTAGATGAACTTAATTATCATGAACTTAGTCTAAAACTTTTGAATGATATGTCTTGTAGATCAAATGGCCAACGCTCATGTCAACTTGAACTTCAACGTTCCTAGAAAACCAAGCTGAAAGATGACGGCAGCAACTATACGGACTGGGTCCGAACTTGAGATCATCCTCATAGCTGCCAGAAACAATATGTCCTAGAAGGACCGCTAGGTGACGCTCCGTCGAGCAGAACCAAGACATTATGAATGCTTGGCAGTCTCGTCTTGATGATTACTCCCTCGTTCGGTGCGGCATGCTTTACACCTTAGAACCGGGCTCCAAAAGCGTTTTGAGCATCACGGAGCATATGAGATGTTCAAGAGCTGAAACTGGTTTTCCAAGCTCACGCCGGGTCAAGAGATATGACATCTCCGACAAGTTCTATAGTTGTAAGATGGAGGAAAATAGTTACATCGGTGAGCACATACTCAAGATGTCAGGTTGCACAACCGTATGACCCAAATGAATATTAACCTCCACGATGAGGCGGTCATTGACAGAATCCTCCGATCGCTCCCACCAAGCTACAAGAGCTTTGTGATGAACTACAATATGCGGGGGATGGTAAAGACCATTCTGAAGTATTCTCTATCTTTGAAGTCAGCCGAGGTTGAAATCAAGAAAGAACATCAAGTGTTGATGGTCAATAAGACCACTAAGTTCAAGAAGGGCAAGGGTAAGAAGAACTTCAAGAAGGACGGCAAGGAGGTTGCCGCGCCCGTAAGCAAGTTGCCGGAAGAAGTCAAAGAATGGACCCAAGCACGAGACCGAGTGCTTTTATTGCAAGGGAAGGGTCATTTGAAGCGGAACTGCCCCAAATACTTAGCGGACAAGAAGGCCGGCAACACCAAAGGTATATTTGATATACATGTAATTGATGTGTACCTTACCGATTACTCGTAGTAACTCCCGGGTATTTGATACGGTGCCGTTGCTCATATTTGTAACTCACAGCAGGAGCTGCGGAATAAGCGGAGATCGCGAAGGGCGAGGTGACGATCTTGCGTCGGGAATGGTTCCAGTCGATGTGATCGCCGTCGCACGCTACCTCTTCATTTACCTACGGGATTAGTCATAAACCTTAATAATTGTTATTTGGTGCCAAGTTTGAGCATGAATATTGTATCTGGATCTCGTTTAATACGGGATGGCTACTCATTTAAATCCGAGAATAATGGTTGTTCTATTTATATGAGAGATATGTTTTATGGTCATGCTCCGATGGTCAATGGTTTATTCTTAATGAATCTCGAGCGTAGTATTACACATGTTCATAGCGTGAATACCAAAAGATGTAAAGTTGATAACGATAGTCCCACATACTTGTGGCACTTTGCCGCCTTGGTCACATTGGTGTCAAGCGCATGAAGAAGCTCCATGTTGATGGACTTTTGGAGTCTCTTGATTATGAATCATTTGACACATGCGAACCATGCCTCATGGGCAAGATGACCAAGACTCCATTCTCGGAACAATGGAGCGAGCAACCAACTTGTTGGAAATCATACATACCGATGTGTGCGGTCCAATGGCGTTGAGGCTCATGGAGGATATCATTATGTTCTCACTCTCACAGATGACTTGAGTAGATATGGGTATGTCTACTTGATGAAACACAAGTCCGAGACCTTTGAAAGGTTCAAGGAATTTCATAATGAAGTAGAGAATCAACGTGACCGAAAGATAAAATTCTTACGATCGGATCGTGGAGGAGAATATTTAAGTCACGAATTTGGTACACACTTAAGAAAATGTGGAATCGTTTCACAACTAACGCCGCTGGAACACCTCAACAGAACGGTGTGTCCGAACGTCGTGTCGCACTCTATTGGATATGGTGCGATCTATGATGTCTCTTACCGATTTACCGCTATCATTTTGGGGATACGGTCTAGAGACAGCTACATTCACTTTAAATAGGGCACCGTCTAAGTCCGTTGAGACGACACCGTATGAATTATGGTTTGGGAAGAAACCTAAGCTATCGTTTCTAAAAGTTTGGGGATGCGATGCTTATGTCAAGAAACTTCAACCTGAAAAGCTCGAACCCAAGTCGGAAAAATCGTCTTCATAGGATACCCTAAGGAAACCGTAGGGTATACCTTCTACTTAAGATCCGAGGGCAAGATCTTTGTTGCCAAGAACGGATCCTTTCTCGAAAAAGAGTTTCTCTCGAAAGAATTAAGTGGGAGGAAAGTAGAACTTCGATGAAGTACTACCTCTTAAACAGGATAGTAGTGCAGCTCGGAAAATGTTCTGTGATGCCTACACCAACGAAGAGGAAATTCATGATGATGATCAAGGTACTTGGATCAAGTTGCTCTGAACCGTGGGTCCACTAGGACACGTTCGCACTGCAGTGGTGCGGCAACCCTGTCACGGAAATCATGTTGTTAGACAACGGTGAACCTTGAACTATGAAGAAGCGATGGCGGGCCCAGATTCCAACAAATGGCTAGAAGCCATGAAGTCCGAGATAGAATCCGTGTATGAAAACAAAGTGTGGACTTTGGTGACTTGCCCGATGATCGGCGACGATAGAAAACAAATGGATCTTTAAGAAGAAGACGGACGCGGATGGTAATGTCACCATCTATAAAGCTCGACTTGTCGCTAAGGGTTATCGGCAAGTTCAAGGGATTGACTACGATGAGACTTTTTCTCCGTGGCGAAGCTTAAGTCCGTCCGAATCATGTTAGCAATTGCCGATACTATGATTATGAGATATGACAGATGGACGTCAAAACAGCGTTCCTTAACGGTTATCTTAAGGAAGAGCTGTATATGATGCAGCCGGAAGGTTTTGTCGATCCTAAGAATCTTGACAAAGTATGCAAGCTCCAGCGATCCATTTATGGGCTGGTGCAAGCATCTCGGAGTTGGAACATTCGCTTTGATGAGATGATCAAAGCGTTTGGGTTTATGAGACTTATGGAGAAGCCTGTGTTTACAAGAAAGTGAGTGGGAGCTCAGAGCATTTCTCATATTATATGTAGATGACATACTTTTGATGGGAAATGATATAGAATTCTTGGACAGCATTAAGGCCTACTTGAATAAGTGTTTTCAATGAAGGACCTTGGAGAAGCTGCTTATATATTAGGCACCAAGATCTATAGAGATAGATCGAGGCGCCTCATAGGTCTTTCACAAAGCACATACCTTGATAAGATTTTGAAGAAGTTCAAAATGGATCAGTCCAAGAAGGGTTCTTGCTCAGATTGCAAGGTGTGAGATTGAGCTCAGCTCAATGCCCGACCACGACAAAAGATAAAGAAGAGATGAGTGTCATCCCTATGCTTCAGCCATAGGATCTATTATGTATGCCATGCTGTGTACCGGACCTGATGTAAACCTTGCCGTAAGTTTGGTAGGAAGGTACCAAAGTAATCCCGCAAGGAACACCGGACAGCGGTCAAGAATATCCTGAAGTACACGAAAGGACTAAGGACATGTTTCTCATTTATGGAGGTGACGAAGAGCTCGTCAGAACAGGTTACGTCGGCGCTAGCTTCGACACGATCTGATGACTCTAAGTCACAAACCGGATACGTGTATATGTTGAATGGTGGAGCGATGGCTGGTGCAGCTGCAAGCGAAGCGTCGTGGCGGGATCTACATGTGAAGCGGAGTACATGGCAGCCTCGGAGGCAGCGCATGAAGCAATTTGGGTGAAGGAGTTCATCACCGACCTAGGAGTCATACCCAATGCGTCGGGGCGATCAAACTCTTCTCGTGACAACACTGGAGCTATTGCCCTTGCCAAGGAGCCCAGGTTTCACAAGAAGACAAGGCACATCAAGCGCCGCTTCAACTCCATCCGTGAAAATGTTCAGGGATGGAGACATAGAAATTTGTAAAGTGCATACGGATCTGAATGTCGCAGATCCGCCGACTAAACCTCTTCCATGGGCAAAACATGATCAACACCGAACTCTATGGGTGTTCGATTCATCACAATGTAACTAGATTATTGACTCTAGTGCAAGTGGGAGACTGTTGGAAATATGCCCTAGAGGCAATAATAAAAGCATTATTATTATATTTCCTTGTTCATGATAATTGTCTTTTATTCATGCTATAACTATATTATCCGGAAATCGTAATACACGTGTGAATACATAGACTACAATACGTCCCTAGTTAGCCTCTAGTAGACTAGCTCGTTGGTCAACAGATAGTCATGGTTTCCTGACTATGGACATCAGATGTCATTGACAACGGGATCACGTCATTAGGAGAATGACGTGATGGACAAGACCCAATTCTAAGCATAGCACAAAGATCGTGTAGTTTCGTTTTGCTAGAGCTTTTCCAATGTCAAGTATCTCTTCCTTAGACCGTGAGATCGTGTAACTCCCGGATACCGTAGGAGTGCTTTGGGTGTATCAAACGTCACAACGTAACTGGGTGACTATAAAGGTGCACTACGGTATCTCCGAAAGTGTCTGTTGGGTTGACACGGATCGAGACGAGGATTTGTCACTCCGTATGACGGAGAGGTATCACTGGGCCCACTCGGTAGTGCATCATCATAATGAGCTCAAAGTGACCAAGTGTCCGGTCACGGGATCATGCATTCTGCACGAGTAAAGTGACTTGCCGAACGAGACTAAGCGAGGTATTGGGATACCGACGAGCGAGTCTCGGGCAAGTAACATACCGTCGACAAAGGGAATAGAATACGGGTTGCTTGAACCCTTGACATCGTGGTTCATCCGATGACAACATCGAGGAACATGTAGGAGCCAACATGGGTATCCAGATCCGCTGTTGGTTATTGACCTGAGATCGTCTCGGTCATGTTCGCATGTCTCCGAACCCGTAGGGTCTACACACTTAAGGTTCGGTGATGCTAGGGTTATTAGGAAGACAAGTATGTGATTACCGAATGTTGTTCGGAGTCCCGGATGAGATCCCGGACGTCACGATGAGTTCTGGAATGGTCCGGAGGTAAAGATTTATATATGGAAAGTGGTTAAACGGACTCCGGAAAGTTTCGGGGGTATACCGGTAATGTACCGGGGCCACCGGGAGGGTTCCGGAGGTCCACCGGGAGGGGCCACCCCTCCTGGGGGGCCACATGGGCTGTGTGGGAGAGGGAGCCAGCCCTTGGTGGGCTGGGCGCGCCTCCCCACCTAGGCCCATGCGGCTAGGGCATGGGGAGGGGAAAACCCTAAAGGGGGCGCCCCCCTAGCTTGGGGGGCAAGCCACCCCTCCCCTCCTCCCCTTTGGCCGCCGCCCCCATCTAGGGTTTCCCCTAGATGGCCGGCCCCCCTTGCCCTCTCCTCCTATAAATAGAGGGGTGAGGGGAGGGCTGCAACACACCATTGAAGGCGCAGCCCCTCCCCTCCCCAACACCTCTCTTTCTCCGCGCAAGCTTGGCGAAGCCCTGTCGGAGAACTGCCGTACCAACTGCACCACGCCGTCGTGCTGCCATTGAAGTTGTCTTCCTCAACATCTCCTTCATCCTTGTTGGATCAAGACGGAGGAGACGCCATCGTACCGTACGTGTGTTGAACGCGGAGGTGTTGTCCTTTCAGCGCTTGGTCATCGGTGATCGGAATCACGTCGGGAACGACTCCGTCATCACCACTCCCTCGAACGCTTCTGTGCTCGATCTACAAGTGGTATGTAGATGCAAACTCTCTCTCTTGACTCGTTGCTTAGATGAACTCATAGATAGATCTTGGTGAAACCGTAGGAAATTTTTAATTTTCTGCAACGTTCCCCAACAGTGTGGGGGGATGCGGAGAAACGCCTCACACATGATGATGAACACCGAGATATGGAGGAAGGAGTTCGGGGCCAGATCATGAAAATCTAGCCCGTAGTAAAACATGAGACCGCGAACAAAAGGATGAAGGGAAAACCCTAACCCACAGAGGAAGTGAGGGATAAATACAACCCTCTCGCCGGGCTCTGGAGCGGGGATGGCTTGCCCTTTTGCAGGGAGCCTGTGTGCGATTTCCGCGGTCAAATACCTCGCCTCCCGGAGCTCTTTGATGTCCTTCTCCATCACAGAAGAGGCCACCCACTTGCCTTGAGAGCCAGATCCGGACATGGCTGGAGTGGTTGGTGGGGATGGAAAAGATTGAGACTTGGGCGCTGGAGCTCGAGGATGGAAGGGCTGAGGAAGAAGAAGGCGTGGGGTAAAAAGATGAGGCCTTATGCTATTATAAAGGCAGTGGATATCGAGCCCCCCCCCTCGAGCCTTAAAAGTCGCCTGTTCCCAAGGGGTCGTGGGAACAGCACTGTTGGATTACCTAAACCCGTATTAATGAGAATCCCGCAATAAAGGGACACGATCTCTGCTTTGACAAGATGTGACAGTTGAGGTCGCGCCTCGAAACACGAATCGGGAGGCCGAAAAACAGTTCAAAATAATAATGAAGCCAGACATGACATCTCGCCGAAAAAGCTGTGAGTGGACATGACTTATTTTTTTCAAGTATTTTGCCCTTGTGGTTTGGGGTTGTAACTGTTATACAGAGCCGGATATAGTTCTTTTGTTCAGCTATTTTGGAGTATTCGGAGGAACTCGCCTTGCAATGCCGAAGACAATCTGCGCGTCGGATACATCGTCATTGAAGCCTAGTTCAGGGGCTACTGAGGGAGTCCTGGATTATGGGGTCCTCGAGGAGCCGGCCTATTTTACATCGGCCGAACTAATGGGCTGTGAAGATACAAGACAGAAGGCCTTCCCCCATGTCCGAATGGGACTCCCCTTTGCGTGGATGGCAAGCTTGGCGTTCGGATATGTATTTTCCTTTCTCTATAAACCGACTCTATACAACCCTAGGCCCCTCCGGTGTCTATATAAACCGGAGGGTTTAGTCCGTAGAGGCAATGACAAAATCATACAGGCTAGACATCTAGGGTTTAGTCATTACGATCTCGAGTTAGATCAACTCTTGTAACCCCTATACTCATCAAAGTCAATCAAGCAGGAAGTAGGGTATTACCTCCATTAAGAGGGCCCGAACCTGGGTAAACATCGTGTCCCCCGCCTTCTGTTACCTTCGATCCTTAGACGCATAGTTTGGTACCCCTTACCCGAGATCTGCCGGTTTTGACACCGACACCCACTACCACGTGAAAATCTTCGTCCAATGCCGCATGAATGGGAGCTGGCGTGCATGGCCTCGGATCTGGTGTGCTGTTCTGTTCCATCCTTGCATGCATGGGAACTGGTGTGCATGGTATCGGATCAGGTGCATTGTTGTTACCCAGTCCAACATGCATGGGAGCCAGCATGCATGGTCCGGTGCGCTGCCCAGTCTGTCTTCCAGTGGGTCCACCACCGCACATGGCCCCGGATCCCGCACCGTGCTCTCCCCACCACCTGACAGGCTGACCTGGAAAGTATCCATGGCCCCCACCTGCATGCCCTGGTTTTCCATCCCAATCTGATGCGACAGGAGTTCCTCATCTTCACCAAACCCAAAGCAGACATGATCCTCCTCGGTCAGTCCCTGCAGAGAGATTTCACTACCAGGGAAAACCCTAGCAGTAGCGCGGGTTTTGTGTCCACGAGTAGCGCGGGAGGCCGCGCTACTAATAAGGCGCTACAGCTATTGCTTAGCAAAGAACGCAGCGTGCACGCGCCATCGCTAGGACAAATAGCTGCAGCGTTTGTTCAGTACCACGCTACTGCTAAGGTAACTACTTGCAGCGTGTTTTCTCTCCATCGCTAATAGTATTTTTTTTAGTGTATTTATGCGCCATCGTACAAATATTGGTACAATACCAGTTATGAGGTTTACATCATTATGTCGATAACAGTGTGTCAAATGAAGGTGGATTAGGTTCAAGTGGAGGCAATATGTGGTGCATGTCAAAAGTATACTACTAATCCAAACTTGATCTAGTTTGGACTAGTAGTACTTTCGATGTGCACCACATGTTGCCTCCACTTGAATCTAATCCGCCAAAGACAAGCTATTTAATCATCATCATAGTCATTACCACCAACAGTATTTATTTAATCACCACTAACACTAGCTAATAATAATCATCATAGTCATTACCACCAACACTAGCTATTTTATCATCATAGTAATAGTGTAGCACATCAGCATCCTCAAACTCATTTCTAGCTAGCTAATCACTCATGCTGCTCTCTCTTAGGTAAAATAACATAAAACATGTATAGCTCTCCTCCTTGATCAAACTGGAGCATGCAGATGAACCTGTCTCCTAATCATGGGTAGCGATCTGCTTGCTGCCCCTAGTACTTCTCTCGCTCCCCATCACATATTTGGTCCAGTCTTGCACTATTAAGAATCCATCGCTAATCTTGAATGCACTAAAGTAATCAGAGGATATCTTGGTCGTAAGTGATAATACTCATGGTACCTTTAGTCTCGATCCCATAAGGCACAACATTCATCGGGAGTCCTGTTGAAGAACATCGATGGTAACATACTTAGCAATGAAGTTTAGCTTCAAAAATAATGTATGGAAAAGATGCAATCGATGACAAATAGTAAAAATCTTACCATCCTTCCTAAATAGATGTGACCGTAGTTCATTACGAACACTATTGGTCGCACATTTTCAGACTAACATTTCTAAATGCAGGAAGAAAATTTGTCTTGACAGATCAAGATCCTCAAGCCATGAAACATAATGACCGAGCTCCTCGCAGTTGAGTTCAGCCCAGGTGACAATATACGGTCCTGTCTACCAAGCTACCGGACATGTTTGCTTGCACGAAATAAGTGACAATACAAATTAGTTGTCAACTATTTTGAATAAACAATATCAAAGACATAAATATGGTTGAGAAACTTACATAATGGTATAATCGAGGCGTCGCACATCGACCCGGATGTCGGTATTACGTTCAATATCATCTTCCGGACGAATATCAAAGGTGATAACCATATCAGGCTCAAATGCATAAGTCTTGCATAGTGCTCGCCATGTTTTGCATCCAAAATAGGTGTAGTCGTCTGAATTGTATAATTTTGCATGGAAAATATAACCATGCTCGGTCTTCAAGTAAACTTTCTTTTCTTCCATACTATGACTGAAACCTATCTTATCCAATACAAAAACTCTTGCATGGCTGTATCCAATACAAAAACTCTTCCATAATAAGAATACTAAAAAAAATAAGTTGAAGCAAATGAAGCAGATGTCATGCTTAATTACGAAAAAAGACTTGTCGTTGTGACTTCATCAGATCCACTTCAAGTTCTCGTCCACTTGATGTCAAGCGCCTATCATCATCTAGGAAGATTCCGTCACGACAAAGCCGCGCTTCGTCTTCGCAGATTTGCAACTACCAAATCCTTTTCGTCAATCGACATTTCCTATGTTCATAGTTAAAACATTAATTGAAAATCGATCAAGACAACTACCAAGATACTCAACACACAAATCCGGGGCACTCGATATTTCCTACATATTCGCACAAGTCATGCCAAAATTCACGGAAAAATCCGGCATGACCTTTGCTAAAATAGGACATATCGGCGCTGAAATTTGCCGAACGGAAATGAATCAACACTCCGACAAAACATAGGCCACTCGGAGGTGTAACCTGCAAACATGACCGCCACTTGGATATTGAGCAACACAAGATATACATTTCAAAATATCTTATAGGACTCAAATTAGCATGCATTCAATAAGCAAAAGTAAATCATCTCATGCGTCCGTACATCGTCAATATTATCACTAATACATCACGAATAGTGTCATACATATAACATCACTAATACAACTAAAACCCTAGCACACGACGGTATCGGCGCGCGGTGGACACCCACGAGAAGGAACCATCACGGATCATAGCTCCAGTGAGATCCCGGAGAACCCGCCAGTATTGGAGAATGGCTCATGCTCCAACGCAAACAAGTAGCGACGGACGGCGCGTCCTCCTCATCGACACGGTGACGCACCACCTCCGCTGAGTCCTCGAGCCTCTGGATCATCATCGCCCACGCAACCGCCACCAAAGAAGGTTCGGTCAACGACAGTCTCCTCACCAACTCGCGCCCCGGTAGGTAGCGCCTCCAAGATCACCCCTGTGGAGCCCAGATCCGGACATGGCCGATCTGGTCAAGCGGTGTCGTCCTCCGCCGACTCGACGACGAGGATGCGGATAGGCATCGCCCACGCCGAGGCGGAAAAATTGCTTTAACTAAAAAATAGAAACAAGTTCTTACTAACTAGTTCTATTAATTCAACTAGTTCTTACTAAAATAAACTTACTATAAATAAAAATATTCTAGTACCTAATTAGTACCTAGTTCTTACTAACTAAATAGAAGAAGGTCAAATTTTACTCGTTTTATTATGCATTACACTAGTGTTTATTCATCATCTAAGAAAACATCACCTAAGAAAAATCCCAAAGAAGATCAGATCCAATTCATTTCCACCCATATATGAACCCTAACTAATTTGATGCAACTAAAATTTGAAGAACCCTATCTAGGCAGAGGTAGGGAGGGAGGAGCAGCGTGCTCACTCTCGGGTGCTCTTGGCGGGAGAGGGCAAAGGCGTCGAGGTCGGGCTCGGGGCTCAAGACGACGGAAGGCGACGCCGAGGTCGGGCCGGGCGGCGTCCGGGCGACGTTGAGGTCAGAGGCGGGGCAGCGTTGAATCCGGGTCGAGGCGGCGTAGAGAGTGTCTTGAGGCGCTGACGACCAAGCCAGGCGGCGGCGAGAGCGGAGGAGTTCGATTTGGGGGGAAGTGGTCGTGGGGAAGGACAAACGCGGTGGTTAAGTCAGAAGTAGCAGGAGCGCGTTCCTGAAAGCGCGCTACTGCTACGTTAGCTACAGCGCATTCTGGGATACGCGCTACTACTACTACTTTCTCCTTTTTCCCCTTTTTCATTTATTTTTCTTCACATTTTATTTTTTTTTCCTTTCACCTTCTTCCATTTCTTTCATTTTCAATTACCTTTCTATTTGCTTTTCATTTAATTTTATATCCTTTAGTAGTAGCGAGTTTAGAGCAAAATGTGTTGCTACAAAGAAAGTAGCAGTAGCGCGGTTCCATGTAGATCGCTACTACTATGTGTACCAGATCGGCTAAGCCGTGAGAATTTTAGTAGTAACGTGTATGCACCAAGATGCGCTACTGCTATGAAGTTATCTGCAGCGCGGTTTGTGCAGGCGCGCTGCTGCTACTTAGCACCAGCATGCTTCTTTGACCCACGCTACTGCTAAAGTTCTGTGTATAAGGGTTTTCCTAGTAGTAGTGTTTGCACCAATCCAATCTGGATGGAATCATCCCGCAACGCTCCACCATAGGGCACGCAGTCCAAGGCATAGGCCCTAACCTTCTACAAAGCTGCAGCTGCCCTATCCACACCTTATCTCCGACTGCTCAATTGCACCGAAGGTGGAGACCCAACGGAAACATCATCTTCTCCAACCGGCCCCATGCAGGACGCCTCTCGAGAGTAGGCACGGCTGTCGCTTTCCTCTCTACCACCTGCGATTGGCCGCCCACTCGGGCCCACAGGCAGCCCCTGACGTCGGCCACGCGGTTGTTGCTGACCAGCCGCCCAGCAGCCTCATGAACTGTTTGAACTCGAGCGCGCGTGCCCGGCGGCGGCGCCGCCCCCGTCGACGAGCCCGCCGTACTCGCCAAACCTCCACCGTATCCATCCCGGCGATCATGGCCTCCCCTAGCCGAGCCATTGGCCAGGTCGTCATCTCCAGTTGGCGGCGGTGGCGACGGCGGTGGTGGCGGCACCGCTCATCCGGGGCCTCACCGTCCACCCTAGGATCCTCTAGCACAGCAATATAGATGGGGTACCAGAGCACAGAAGCACCCCGCTCAACAGTCGTCCGCCGTCCAGAATCCTCCGCCCAAAGAGTTCGCTGCGGTTCATCGATGAAGAGCAGCCTTCTCCTCGGAATCAGCTCCGGCTTGTCGGTGTGCAGCCACACACGGAAGTCCGCCATGTCCGCCCGGCTCGCGGTTTCCTCATCCACCCCCACGATGAAACCAAGCCCGCGCAAGATCGCACTGGCTTTCCGCTGGCACCAGGCATGCGCGGGCACTCCCCGCAGCGAGATCGGCACGAGGAACAGCAATGTCGCCGTCGTGGCCTGGGCCTGTCGAAGCCATGGACGCAGGGAGAACTCGAACCAGGAAGAATCCGTCCGCCCCGCGTGCACCATGCGATCCCGCAAGGCACTGCCATGGCACAACACGAGGAAGTCCTCCAGGTAGAAGCGTCGAATGGACATTTCCGCCGGACCCAGTGGCGATTCTACTCAACGGGCTTCAATAGGCTCTAGCCTACCCTCAAATTTTGCCACACAAAAAAACACCACCAATGATCAGCACACTAGTAGTTAGGTGCAGCGCATAAAATGGCTCCCAACACCAAAAAATTAGTATCCTTGAAGTTGAGCCTGCCCTGCAATTACGTCCTAGATTCGCCACTGGACCGACATCGAACGCCGCGTGCAACGCGCGCGCCGCCGAGTCCACGTCCACCGTGGGCCTGTCGCCAGTCACGGTGACCAGCACAACCCTGGCCAGCTCCACCTCAAGCCGTCGTGTGTCTTCAGCCACCTCCGAGAAGTAAACTTCCAGCGGCTCCACCACACGTCGAGGAAAGTGCCCCTCCACCAGGTCGAACGGCGACGAGAAACCAGGCCCCGAAACTCTTCCCCCCAACAATGGCAGCGCCACGGGCGGCCCCTGGACCACCTGACTTCACAGCCGCACAGCGCCTGGCGGCGGAGGGCCCAGCGGCGGAGGTGGCAGGACCGAGGGTGAGCGTTGGGGCTGCGGTGGTGGAGAAACCACAGCCTCCCGATGCCGGAGGGACAGCGGCAGGCGCGACGGCTGCTCCACGGGAGACGGACTGCCCGGTCGGGTGCACCCGCACGAGGTGTGTCCAGGTTCAGGACAGCGAACACAGAACGTTGGGTTGGTGCACTCCCTGGAGATGTGGCCTTCACTGCCACAGTTGTAGCAACACCCATACAGCTCCGTCGGCAACTTGGAAGATGGGTGCAGGCGGGCGACGGTGAGCACGCGCTGCCCCGAAGCCGGCCGGCGGCGACGCGGGCGCAAGGCGCGGGTCGGCGGAGCGCGAGGCCGCCGGCTTGTCTTGGTCTGCCAGCCACCAACCACCAGCGGAGGCGCAGGAGCACGCGAAGGCCCCGCCCCGCCACCCTGGACCATGGGGCCAAAGGCGGTACCCAAGATCTGGGGGACGACGATGGCGGACCTGAGCTGCACCCGCGGTGGTGCCGAAGGAGGGGGAAGCTGTGGCCGCGGCGCCTGGGGAGAGGAGGAGAGGGGGATGGCCACGCGAGGCGGAGAAAGCAGAGGAGCGTCGGACTCCGACGAAACCGAGCCAGAGTGGGAGACCCTGGAGGCCATGGCGTAGCGGAAGGTGGGCGCCGTCTCCGGAGTGGAGAACGACGCTGCTGGTGGCCGCCGACGCTGGAGTGGCGGCCGGCGCAGAGCTCAAGGGAGCGGGGAGCGGCGCAGATCTCAAGGGAGCCTCACAGCACCTCTCTCTGAGCTCTCTCTCGCCTTGTTATCAATCCCGAATCTAATACTTATCCACTGATTGTAGTTGGCAGTCCTGAGTGATACTCTTTCTATGCATCAGTCTTGTATTGGACATTTATAGATTCATACAACATTTGATTCTTCTGAATCTAGTACTTATCCACCATTGGCAGTCCACCGCGGACTTCCATCACTATATACTTTAAAATATTACCCATGAATCATATCTTTGTAGCACATGCATTTTGTTTTACAAAAGCACATGCGCTATTTAGTATAAAAATCTATGATATTTTTATACAGCTCACACCAATTCGTATTTAATCATGAATATACAAAAATCTAATTTACTCTCAATGTTCATGTTTTTTTCCAAATAAATGAAACATAAAAATATGACTTTTTTCGGGAGCATGTAATCCACTACGTGACATGCATGGATTAGTCCGGCCTGACAAAAGGAAAATTGTAAATAAGCTAGTGGGAGAGCAATTTATCCTGGATACTCTCGTCGAGCCGTGCGTGCCCTTATTGCAAGGAAAATAGTAGTATCCCCCACATGCCAATCAAGTTAGCTATATACTCTGGAGTACGCGGATGTCGGCATAGTTTGCTATACGGGCGAACTAATGCATGCATGTTGCTCCCTCCGTTCGAGATTACTCGTTCAATAAATAAATGTATCTAGATGTATCTTAGTTGTAGATACATCCATTTTTGTGACAAGTAATTTTAAACAAAAAGAGTACGTCAACCGAATGTTTTCTTTTATACGGTGATTGTTGTTTCGGTCGATAGATTCAGCCAACAACAAAAAAAGCACGACATGTATGTTTTGGAGGTGGGCTTGACTCTTAATAAAATATTGAGAACGATGGGATGGTGTACGTAGTGGTGAGACCATGTTTGAATCCTGATCGGCCACTGTTTGCATATTCTTATTTTTATATGCATCAGGTGGGCTCGTGTCCTTGCGGTTTCTATAGCCAAATAGTAGTATCCGTCTTATCTACACTAGTAAGCTTGCACGTGCAATGCACATTTCATTCGAGTTCAAAATTTGAATATAAAAATCCTTAAATTTTGATCCACACATAGCTACTTTTAATTCCACCAATGATTCGTAGCACCTTCCATATACTATGCCAGATTAAATCATGTTAGGATCGAGTACTTTGCAAATTACAAACTTACCTAATGAAAGCTTATATTGAGATTAAACCCATTGACGTAAATTTCTCTCCTGATGAGTCACTGCATACCTATTTAATTTCAGGTCTGCATCAAAGGAAACCTACCCCACACATATGAGCTCTCAAAATTCTGCATTTCACTGTCATCTATCATATCGCAATATTTGTTCCGCATTTACAGTACAATGTAAACACCATGAAGAAAGAGATAATGCCAAGGCAACAATTATTTGTATCTTGCATGGCTTGGCTCATTACAGGCCTACTTCCTTTCAGCTCAAGTTCATGGGTGCTAAGTCAACCAATTCATCAATCAAAACCTGCATTTTCATGTGCTTCCACAAAATGCAGCTCGAGAGATCTCCATGATAGGATGAAACATGGATCGCACAACTGCATTTTTACACAAGGCAAAGGTAAGAAATTATTAAGATGGAACTTAATTAGGCATTTCGAACCAAATCAAACCTAGTGTTGTACATTCTTACTGTCGTCAGAGCAATGAATATAGTTTCAGAGCTGAACGTTGGTGCAATATTTCACAAATTTCGAGACATCTGATAGAAACTTGATGCATGCTGGTATATACAAAACCCTTTTGGCATATACCACAATAGGTTCTGGATTATATAATTTATTTATTGAATCAAAGTTACACAAGGTATTACCGTTGTTTTCGTTCTGGATAAAAATAAAGGACTCCAATAAGAACTGAATTTACCAACTTGTAGTTATCATCGAGTTATCTAAGAACAACCATATTGAAAAAGCCTCACCATATATACAACGCTAGGACAAATATATGCTTGCCTAAACCACAATTCATGTTGCTGCCTAAAATTATGCAATGCATACTTCTATGTTTCGTATTATGTAGACTGGAACTTAGCGGTGATTATTAAGGGCTACCGAAAAAGGAAAGATAAAAATTAAAAGTATGCATTGAAAATATAAGCGAGCCCTTACTCTACAACCAAGGGGGTACTCAAAGCATTGGCAATAGTTTCGTTACAGGATTTAAAAACTTCAAGATATGAAATCAGCATCAATTCTGCCCTGATCTGTAAAAGCATTTGACATCAGCCTACTTGGTCGTACCATTCATTAATCAACTATACATAAGCACCACTACGGAAATTAGATAAGAATAAGGCTGCAAAAGCAAAACATCTTTTCATCAAGCAATCCTTTCAAAGGAATAGGAGAAGCAAAACAACTGATGCAGTCAATTCGTACGTATAATTTTTTAATGTATGAACGCATAACTGAACCTTATTGTGTTACCGCCGTATGATGCCAAAAAATTGTAGCTACAGCCCAGAAACCATCTGCAAGATTCAGGTTACAAACAAACATAAATTCTGATGCATTTAAAAAAACCTTAGACCAAAGACAACCCACTCACAACTTTGGCTCTATGCTTGTGGACTGTGGCAGGCTACCAAGCACTACAACACCTCCTAGCGTCGCGACATGCCCTATCAAATTTTGTTTTGGAGTGAATTTGCTTGGTAGTGCAGTTCTCTGTTGTAATATTCTTCGCCATTGGATGGACAAACACCATCTCGGATTATGATTGATGAAGCGGTCATTTAACACCACAATATCCCAAAGTAGCAGGGATATTCTTAAGCTTATGTACAAGATTTGCAAATAAATTTTATAACCCATCTAGATTGTCTGATAAGAAGTATTGATTACAGATTGTCGGTTGTATATCTCAAACTGAAATCATAAGTTAAATACTTGCGGCAAACTACCCAGAAAGACTCTTACCTCAATAACAATTGCTTCCAAATAAATTACTCTGTTGTTACAGAAACTCGCAGATGGCAACCAGAACGATGTATCAAGGGGGTTTTATGTGTCTAGAAACAAGAAATCTCTCTGCAGGCATACAGAGTACATGCCACGAGGTCACCATCCCCTCCCTGCTCCCCTCGCCTACCTCTTTAACCTAATTCCATCGACCTATATAAAAAACTTACAGAAAAGGAGTACCAAACAAACATCTAAGCTCACACTGGAAAAGTGGAAAGCTTGACCCTATCATCCTATGTGATGTGAGGTACACACTAAGTTTCTCTACTTCTTCAGGTTGTAAGTTCTTTTGAAAATACAATTCAATCATAATTCTATTAAATGTAGTAATGTTCAAGATGAAATATCAATTAGAGATGCGCCAATTTCCTCATTCAGAAAGTGATGAAAGGAAGTCATTTTAATTTTGAAGTTACATATCAAAATTGTCTTGCAAAATTAGCAGGATACATATATTAATACATGTCACATCCTTATTCAAGATAGTAATTGTATAAGAGCATTAAAGGAATAGCAATTGTATAGGAGAACATCTAACAATAAAACTTAATATATTTCTTGATTCAACTTTATGCAAAAGTTAAGGAACCAGTAAGAGAAAAGTCTTGATTTAAGAGAAAAATTAAGTCGATAACATCAGGATTGCACACTGTTTGAAAAAGGTCACAAGCTTTGCACTTGTAGCATCTCTTCTTCAACTCTGTAGTCTTGACCTTTAGCTGCAGCCTCTTGTTGTTGGCATTCCTCCCTTTGCTTCTTCCGTTGGGTATTCATATATGTATCCTCCGCCAGCCCCTCCCTGCCTCCCCCTCCTGCCGCCGCTACCGCCGGCGTGTGCCGCGGTGGCGGCGGGCCCGGTGCCAAAGTGCCTGGGCGGGTGGTTGCGGCAGATCGCATCTGAGGCGGCGGGGGCGGCCCTTCTCTTGAGATCCATCAGCGGCGGCTAGGTCGGAGAATCCGGGCTGTGCGACAGGGGCCGGAGCACCATCGCCGGCGGTGCGGCGACTCTGCTTGGACGGCGGCGGTGGCTGTAAGTGCATCTAGTGCCACCCCTAGTTGGTTTTGGAGTATTGACGACAAAGTTGGTTGAGGGACTAATGCGTTTGTGAGAATTGCAGGATAACGCAGGTAGTGTCCCTCATTGATTCGGTTTACCTACCGGAGATGATCCCTAAAAATGTATGAAGACATTGAAGACAATGGTGGTATGAGAAGATATTCATATTGAAGACTATGACATGAGAAGACATTGCGTGAAGACTATGGGCCTTGAAGATCGTGTGGTTTCGTTGCTTCCTTTTCTTCTTTGTTGAGTCATAGGAACCACCGTCTTCGTTAAGTGGGGTCCAAGTGAACTAAGTCGAGTGGTCAAGTGATGCTCAACTCAAATCCTATGTCTTGACGAAGACAATGAGAGCAAACCTTATCCAGAGTGGATGAGTCGACTTTGCTTGTAGCCCAAGTAAAGTTGTCGCGTGTGTTTGAAATCTGACCGTTGGAACACGTGTCAGTTCCTTAGTGACTCAGGGTCATTTTGGACAAATCAGGTCGGGTTGCCTAGTGGCTATAAATAGCCCACCCCCTACACCATAAATTGGTGGCTGCTCAAAGTTTGTACACGGCTTTTGTCGTTTGAGAGCAACCCACCTCGAAGCATTTGAGAGAGAGAAAAATCCTTGCGAGGACAAGAGCCAAAGAGTGCTAGGCATCACTGAAGTCTTTCTGTCTGTGTGACCTGAAGACTTATTACACTTGAGGACTGTGTATCCTCCAGCCGGTTAGGCGTCGTGTTCTGAGCATCCAAGAGTCATTGTGGATTGCCGGTGAACGAAGTCTGTGAAGGTTTGGAAGTCTCCCTTGAAGACTTACCAGAGTGATTGGGCGAGGACTGGGTGTCCTTAGCTCAAAGAAAATAAGGTGAAGACACGGTCTTCTGAGTTAAATCTCAGCCTCCCTAACTGACGTCATAGTTGTCACAAAGAATCGAACTGGTCCAACAAATCATGTGTCTTCAACAAGCGACTGGTTCTATCCCTTTCCATCCTTTACTTAAGTTTGTCTTCGTGAAGTCACTGCCTATCTGTGTATCTGTTTGACTTCATTGCTTGACTACTACTGTTGATTGGCTTTATACTATCTTTCATTCTGATCCTTACTACCTAGCTGCTATTAATCCCGTACTTTCATATCTTTGTATACTTGACTATCGCTTGCTTTGGGTAGTTTATCTTCCGCTGCATTATAGTTAGGTCATTTCTGTTGTTTGTCTTCGAAACTTCCAAGTTTTGAAGACTTTCATAAAAATCGCCTATTCACCCCTCCTCTAGTCGATAGTAGCACTTTCAATTGGTATCAGAGCAAGGTACTCCCTTGTTCTGTGTGATTCGGTTTAACCACCTAGGGTTTCAGCTATGTCGACTGCAGGGATAATCAAAGTCTCCGCTGCTTGTCCGGTGTTCGATGGAACTGAATATCCCTACTGGAAGAATAAGATGCGCATGCATCTTGAAGCCATTGATGTCGACCTCTGGTATGTCGTCAAGAACGGCGTTCCCAAAACTGGTGAAGGTGTCACCCCCACTGTCGGTGTCAAAACCGGCGGATCTCGGGTAGGGGGTCCCGAACTGTGCGTCTAGGCGGATGGTAACAGGAGACAAGGGACACGATGTTTTACCCAGGTTCGGGCCCTCTTGATGGAGGTAAAACCCTACGTCCTGCTTGATTGATATTGATGATGTGGGTATTACAAGAGTAGATCTACCACGAGATCAAGGAGGCTAAACCCTAGAAGCTAGCCTATGGTATGATTGTTGTAATTGTTGTTGTCCTATGGACTAAAGCCATCCGGTTTATATAGACACCGGAGAGGGCTAGGGTTACATAGAGTCGGTTACAATGGTAGGAGATCTACATATCCGTATCGCCAAGCTTGCCTTCCACGCCAAGGAAAGTCCCATCCGGACACGGGACGAAGTCTTCAATCTTGTATCTTCATAGTCTTGGAGTCCGGCCGGTGATGATAGTTCGGCTATCCGAACACCCCCTAGTCCAGGGACAAAGTCAGTATTCGGCTCTATCACCGTAGAGGTTGCAGCCCCCGAGGCGGTGTCTAACCATCCGTCCTCGATCTGCGCAGTTGACTCCGAATCGAGGGTCGGAGCGGATTCGTGTGCGGCCTCCAGGGCACTGTTCGGCAGCAGAGCTAAATCATGCCCATCGTGATAAAGTCGGGCGCGCTAGGTCAGTGGCTCGAATCCGTTGAAGATCAAGTCTCCGCGGATGTCCGCCGTGAAGTTAAGACTTCCAAATCGACCGACGCCGCGGGCGTAGCTTCGATCTGCTCGGATGGCCAACCGAACTAGCCCGCAGTGCAAAGCCGCCGAATACGGAGATCTGTCCGGGGAGAAAAGCCTCACCCTGGACCGCGTCGTTGTTGATGATCGAAGGAGCCATCGAGCCTATAGGCGACGACACAGAGGAAGTCTCAATGAAAGCACCAATGTCGGTGTCAAAACCGGTGGATCTCGGGTAGGGGGTCCCGAACTGTGTGTCTAGGCGGATGGTAACAGGAGGCAAGGGACACGATGTTTTACCCAGGTTCGGGCCCTCTTGATGGAGGTAAAACCCTACGTCCTGATTGATTAATATTGATGATGTGGGTATTACAAGAGTAGATCTACCACGAGATCAAGGAGGCTAAACCCTAGAAGCTAGCCTATGGTATGATTGTTTTAATTGTTGTTGTCCTACGGACTAAAGCCATCCGGTTTATATAGACACCGGAGAGGGCTAGGGTTACATAGAGTCGGTTACAATGGTAGGAGATCTACATATCCGTATCGCCAAGCTTGCCTTCCACGCCAAGGAAAGTCCCATCCGGACACGGGACGAAGTCTTCAATCTTGTATCTTCATAGTCTTGGAGTCCGGCCGATGATGATAGTTCGGCTATCCGGACACCCCTAGTCCAGACTCCTCAAGAGCCCTGAACCAGCTTCAATGACGATTTAGTCCGCACGCATATTGTCTTCGGCATTGCAAGGCGGGTTCCTTCTCCGAATAATTTGTAGAAGATTGTGAACACCAGGATAGTGTCCGGCTCTGCAAAATAAATTCCACATTCCACCGTAGAGAGAATAATATTTACACAAGTTCAATCTGCTGACGTATTTCGTGGCGTGACGTCACACCACAACCAAGCCTTTACTTGAATCGTTTTTATTATACCGCCTCGGTAGCGTTTAGCGGCGGTTTCCTTGGCATGTCTTGTCGAGCGTAGATCGTGTTCCCTTATTCGGGATTCTCATCAATACGGTAGGGGTAACCCAACGCAAGATGTTGCCACGCCCCCTCTATCGAAGGCGAGTTCTAAACGGTCACGGAGACGGCTCTTGGTATTCTTCCCCTTTATAATGAGACCAAGGTCCGTTCCTTTTCTTCAATCCTCAACCGAATCCGCCCCTCGCCCCGAGTTCCAACACCCAGGGCTCCCGATTCGGGTACTTCGGACCTTCGGCAATGTCCGGCTTCGACCTTCAGGGCCGGTGGATGCCCTCCTCCGTCACGGAAGAGGACGTGCTAAAGCTTAGGGACGCCAGGTACTTAACCTACGAGATTTCGCATAGGTTGCCAGCCCAAGGGCAAGTCGTTCCTACCCCGGAGCCTGGCGAGAGCGTCGTGTTCGTGCCTCACCTCCGTCGGGGCCTAGGCTTCTCGATGGATCCCTTCGTGAGGGGGTTCTTGTTTTACTATGGGCTGGAATTCCACGACCTGGCTCCGGAGTCCATCCTCCATATTTCATCATTTATTGTCGTCTGCGAAGCCTTCCTCCGCACTACCCCTCACTTTGGTTTGTGGCTCAAAACCTTCAATGTGGAGCCGAAGATGATTGAGGGGCGTCAGGCAGAGTGCGGCAGGGCAGTTATAAGCAAGAGGGTCGATGCTCCATGGCCCGAGGGCTCTTTTCAGGAGGAGCTCGGTCTGTGGCAACAGGAGTGGTTCTATATCACCGCTCCCAGGGACAGCAGGCAGAGGCCGCCGCCCGCCTTTCGCCCAGGCCCTCCACCACGGCTGACATCCTGGGTCAATAAAGGGTTCGACTGGGGGCCGTCCAAGGACGTACCTCTATTGCAGGGCCGGATTCGAGAACTCCAAGAGAGGGAGATCAATCTGGTCGTAGTGACGCAGGTCATGCTGATTCGGCGTCTTCTGCCCTGCAAACGTCGCCCCCTCCGCCTGTGGGAATTCAATCCGGAGGGACCATGAGCTCTCCAACACTTTATGGGTACGAAACCCGTGGAGATGTACAAACTGTTCTTCGGATCACAAGAAGTGTGTCCGGACTTGACCGAGGACGCTGGCCTAAGCTGCAATCACCCGGATACTCAAGTAAGTAGCCCTATGACCGGACATATCATCCATTTATTTGTCATGGGTTTGCCCTTTAACCAGCTGTCCCTTGAACAGGAGTGGATAGCGCAAGCAAAACTGATACGGTGTCCGGCCCCCCTCCCCGAGACCACGCCGGATCCCGTGTTAATCAAAATGTTGGAGGTTGCGCCTCCAGAGGAAGGCGAAGGGGGGAACAGGGAAACTACCACCTCTGTTAAGGAGGCTCTCAGTAAGGGGGGAATCAAGAATCCCTCCCTCCAGGGGGAGAAGAGGACCGCTTCCGAAAACCCGGGGGCCAAAGCCTCGAAGCGGGGAAAGAAATCTGCACCGGAAGGTCCTGTGCCGGGAGGAGTCCCGCCGTCATATCTCCCAAAGGAATCAGCCCTCCAGCGAGCCGTAAGTAGAAAAAAGGGAAGTTTTATAATAAAGGACATCCCAATTTTATTTCTAAGGATAACCGAAGTTTTTACCTTGTAGTTCGGATCTCAACCCTTCCCAGCAGAGCTCATCCTCGGGGGACCTTCGTCCGGCGATGATGGAGAGCGAAACGCCTCCATCTGCCGTCCCATCAGGCGGGGCGGACGACCCTGAGGTGTCGTCACAGAGGGTCTCCCCGAGTCCGGCGGGGCCTGGGAGTTCGGCGCCCACTAGAGTGCGGCCGATGGGGCTGCAGGGTTTGCTCGAGAGGGCGTCTCTCTCAGAAGATCACCGTGCATTAATGAGTGCGGTGATTGAAAGGATCTCATCCGCCGGAAGCGGGTTACATGAGGCCGTCGGAAATTTACTGACGGGTTTTGAGGTACGCAAAATAAATGACATATCTTTTGACAGTTTTGCACATAGGGTGCGCCCTGTATAGATAGTAGCCCCTGAGACTCGGTATGTTGTCGAAAGAGACAGCGTGCCGGGGATCATAATCTCAGTTATGAAATGTTGCCTTTCCTATGCAGGTGGCGGAGCGTTCGGTGGCCAGCCGGACTGATAGAGTTGGCGACCTGAAGCGGCAACTCGACGTTGCGGATGCGGACATCACGCTGGTCAATAAACGACTTGACGAGTCACAAGGTAAGTGGTGTTTCCACGGTCACCTGGTAAGGGAGCTGACGCCCACTCCTTACAACATGTGTGCTTGATGCAGATGGTGCCGCTGCTGTGGAAGACCTTCGGGCGGAGCTTGCTCGAGCCAAGGACCAAGCCCGAAAAAGTGATGCGGCTGCTTTGAAGGCCGCGGAGGAGCTAAAAGCCGAGAAGGCTGCTGACTGCCGAAGCAGGGAGGAAATGGTCGTAATGGCCGTGAAATTAAAAGATGCTACCGACCGCTATGAGGTTCTTGAAAGGGAACGCCAAGCGGAGCAAGAGGGCCTGAAGAAGGCCACCGCCGAAGCCAAGGATGCCCGTTCTGCAATGCGGGCTATAAAGGAGGAACTGCGTCAGGCCGGAGACATTGTGGCTGGAAAGCCCTTCCTGTTGCGTAGGAAATTCACGGATCCGAAGTATGCTCAGCTGGGCCAGCTGTGGAGTGCGGAGGATCCTTATCTGGATTTGGCGGCGAGTGCGGCGGACGCAGTTCGGCACTTCCGAAGTCAGAAGGATCATGAAATGGAAGAGCTGTTTTGGTCTCAATTCCATAGTCCGGAGCGTCCACTATCGTTGACCGATCAGTTAGCTGAGTGGGCTGAGCTGAATAGATTGTCTGGACTAGCCATGACGGATGTGGTGACTCATCTGTGGCCGGAAAGGCCCAAACCGAAGAGTTATTTTGGTTTGTTGCAGCAATTCCTTGGGGCGGTGCCGCATATCAAGGCGATGAAGCGGTCGGCCTGCATAGAGGGTGCACGGATGGCTCTTGCCCGTGTTAAGACATACTGGGCGGAGATGAATGCCACCGCTGTTGCGTCCCGGGGTTCGGACGAGAGCCGATTACCCACCGAGCACTATTTTGAGGAAGTCCTGCAGGGCGCTCGTTTAATAGAGTCGCAGTGCACGAAAAATGTCATGTTCAAATGACGTGTATGATTTGTGAAATCATATTTATAATATAACGACTTTTTATACTTGTGCGTTCAAGTATTGAAATATCTCCTGTGCGGCCGTTAATGTATATGTATTTACAACCTGAAAGATGGCAGTCTTTGGCTTCAGCCCCCATGCACATAGTGCGGGGGTGTTTGCAAAAAAGCGCATTTTCACACTTAATCCAACGTCTTGGTCCTTTGAAGGAGGTGATAGCATAGCAAACTAGGCAACCGAACTATAATGCTTTATCACTTTCACTAAGCCATAGGAGCTCGATGGTGGGGGTACTATATAGCCCCTAGAGGCACCGCGATCTCCGAACTCGGGGCGCGTGTGTGCCTGACCGAGAAGCGGTCCTTCGTCAAAGCGGAGGAATTCTAAACATTCCGATAGTCGATCGAGTGGTTGACCAGTCTCCCGCTATATCATGACAGTCAGTTTTCGGCTTTCATCGAGGTGCTCGCCCGGCGAACCGGGCACAATCGCAGAGTTCTCCGGTGCCGCGTTAGCGGCGATGCGAACGTAAGGCAGCAAAACACGAGAGCGAGCAAACCCAATATTTGACCAAAGACATGATTCGGAGCTGATGCATATAAGGCCTAACTCGAGACGCCGAACACTCCCTAAGGTATTCGGACTTTATGATAACGGGCAGAACAATGCCCTAAGCCCCTAGTGTCCAGGTGCAAGCGAGAACTTCTGACGCGGCCGATGCCAAAACGCCAGCCTCCTCCTCGGTTATGGTGGGAAACCGGGGGATGGGTATCAACAAGAGACGGTAAGAAAGGTTTACGCAGGGTCTTAATCTGAAAAGAATCCTTGCAACGGGTCCCTGCTGCACGTCTGCGCCTATGTCTCCGTTGTGCTGTATCATGGACGGGTGTAGCACGTGGTTCATCTGTAAAAGAGAAGAACTTAGTTTGGGAAAAATATCGTGCAAAAAATGTATTTAAAGCATATTATAATTTGGGAGAAAAACTGAGTTTTTATTGGCTCTCATTGTTTATACGTGCAGCCCCTTGTAAAGAGGTATGCGGCTGGGAAGCCCCTTGTTTATCTAAGCCGGACTCGTCTAACCATGTCCGAGGTCTAAATGACCTGTTTTTAGGGGCTTTGATCAGCAAGGTTGGATTGATGTGCGGCTGTCAAGGCAGTCTCACGTTTTCCGTGGTCAAGGAACACTTGGAGTTTCCTTTTGATAAGATTATGCCTCGTGAACCGGGCATTTTGAGTTTGAGAGACGCGTAATGCGGTATTGCGTTAAAGCGGGCGAAAGCTTCGCGTCCCAGTGGTGCTTGATGGCCACTTTTAAATGGGGCGATACGGAGGATTAGCTTTTCGCGACGGAAGTTGTCGGGTGAACCGAACACAACTTTTAGTAGTACAAAGCCTGTACACTTGGCATAAGGGCCTGGTGTCACTCCTTTAAAGCAGGTTTATATCGCTTCCGCACAATTTATCACATGAAGTGAGTTCATTGTTTTGACCTCTAGTGGGAAAGTCTTCTGTGCTCCGGTCTGCTGCTTGCGGGATTCGTCATCATCTTCGCTTGGTGTGTTGAGCCCTTTGTGTTCGGCGTTAAGTCGGCCGGACTGCTTGAAGACCCAACAATCTCTGTGGGTATGGTTTGCAGGCTTCCCGGGGGTACTGTGGATTTGCCATATCCTATCCAAAATTTTGTTTAGGTTGGATTGCTCGTCACTGTTGTCCTTAAGGGGCATTGTTTTGTTATTCGGCCGAGAGCTTTTGAATCCGGCATTGACCGCCGTGCTATTTGGGCCGCTTTCCTTATTCCTGCGCTGATCTCTTCTGCGTCTTGATTTACCATTTCCATCCCTGACTTCGGATGTACTCGGGTCGCTGGTGCTGCATCTTGCTAGCCAGCTATCTTCCCCCGCGCAAAAGCGGGTCATGAGGCTTGTTAGAGCGGCCATTGTTCTTGGTTTTTCCTGGCCGAGGTGTCTGGCGAGCCATTCGTCTCGGACGTTATGTTTAAAGGCTGCTAGGGCTTCAGTGTCCGGACAGTCGACGATTTGGTTCTTTTTGGTGAGGAACCTGTTCCAGAATTTGCGTGCTGACTCCCCGGGCTGTTGAGTTATGTGACTTAAATCGTCTGCGTCCGGAGGGCGGACATAAGTTCCCTCAAAATTTGCTCGAAACGATCCTCAAGCTCTTCCCAACTTCCAATGGTTTTTTCTGGAAGGCTTTTGAGCCAATGCCGAGCTGGCCCTTTGAGCTTGAGGGGTAGGTATTTTATGGCGTGGAGATCGTCTCCTCTAGCCATATGTATGTGTAGGATATAATCCTCAATCCAGACTCCGGGATTTGTTGTTCCGTCATATGCCTCTATGTTTACGGGCTTGAATCCTGCCGGAAATTCATGAGCCAGTACCTCGTCGGTGAAGCATAGTGGGTGTGCGGCGCCCCTGTATTTAGTTGTGCCGTTATCTTCGAACACTCGGAAGGTTGTGTTGCTTCCTGGAGCCTTCTTTTTTGGCCCATAGATGGACCTGACTGGGCCATCCTTTTTGCTAGGATCCTTATTTGGAAAGTGTGCCGGATCATGTGCGGCGCCGCTTGCCGCTCTTGGCCTGTTATTTGGTCGTCTATCCGGCCAGGTGGCCTCTTTCTTTTTTGATTGTGGGGGCTCTACGGCCTCCTCGTCAAATTTGGGTAGCAGCTTGTGCTTTGGGTAGCTCTTTGCGTGGTGACTGTCGCCGTATTTATCTGCGGTCTTGAGTACTTTGCTCCATCTCATTCTGAGTACATCTTCCACCGCTTTGAGCTTCCACTTTTGCTTCTTCAAACTTCTTGCAGTGGCGACGAGCCCTCAGTGAAGGTTCTTATGCTCCGGTGATGTGTCCGGCGTGAGATCGTCTGGACTATTGTTTTCGCAGGGAATGGGTTGCTCGTCCTTCGGTTCGCCTCGCTCTCTGGTGCCGGGTCCGTATGGGTGCCGTTGTTATCGAGGCGGGACTTCGGGCGGCGCTTGCGTCGCCGTTTTTGTTGTTTTTCGGGGGAATTATCCTTCGCCGCGTCCCGTTGTTCCTCGTCATCACTTCCTTTTGGTGTATCCACCATGTATACGTCGTGGGTTGAGGTGGCTTTCCAGTGCCCAGTAGGCGCTGATTCTTGGTCGTCTCCGGCATCGTCGTCCATACCGTCGATGTCTTCGGAGTCGAGGTCTAGCATGTCGGTTAAATCGTCGACAGTGGCTACTAAGTGGGTGGTGGGTGGGTTTTGAATTTCGTCCACATCCCAACCGTCCTGACCGTAGTCCGGCCGGAGCTCTCCTGATAACGAGAGATGCTTTAGCGAACTCAGGACGTCGCCAAAAGATGAGTATTGAAAGATGTCCGCGGCGGTGAACTCCATGATGGACGCCCAATCGGATTCGATTGAAGGGGGCGCGGGAGGTTCGGATTCCGGCCAGGAGTCCGGCACCTTGGAGTCACGAGCTTCAAAAGGGACAAAGTCAGTATTCGGCTCTATCACCGTAGAGGTTGCAGCCCCCGAGGCGGTGTCTAACCATCCGTCCTCGATCTGCGCAGTTGGCTCCGAATCGAGGGTCGGAGCGGATTCGTGTGCGGCCTCCAGGGCACTGTCCGGCAGCAGAGCTAAATCATGCCCATCGTGACAGTGTGGCGCGCTCGGCTGTGGCTCGAATCCGTTGAAGATCAAGTCTCCGCGGATGTCTGCCGTGAAGTTAAGACTTCCAAATCTGACCTGACGGCCAGGGGCGTAGCTTTCGATCTGCTCCAGATGGCCAACCGAACTGGCCCGCAGTGCAAAGCCGCTGAATACGGAGATCTGTCCGGGGAGAAAAGCCTCACCCTGGACCGCGTCGTTGTTGATGATCGAAGGAGCCATCGAGCCTATAGGCGACGACACAGAGGAAGTCTCAATGAAAGCACCAATGTCGGTGTCAAAACCGGCGGATCTCGGGTAGGGGGTCCCGAAATGTGTGTCTAGGCGGATGGTAACAGGAGGCAAGGGACACGATGTTTTACCCAGGTTCGGGCCCTCTTGATGGAGGTAAAACCCTACGTCCTGCTTGATTAATATTGATGATGTGGGTATTACAAGAGTAGATCTACCACGAGATCAAGGAGGCTAAACCCTAGAAGCTAGCCTATGGTATGATTGTTTTAATTGTTGTTGTCCTACGGACTAAAGCCATCCGGTTTATATAGACACCGGAGAGGGCTAGGGTTAAATAGAGTCGGTTACAATGGTAGGAGATCTACATATCCGTATCGCCAAGCTTGCCTTCCACGCCAAGGAAAGTCCCATCCGGACACGGGACGAAGTCTTCAATCTTGTATCTTCATAGTCTTGGAGTCCGGCCGATGATGATAGTTCGGCTATCCGGACACCCCCTAGTCCAGGACTCCCTCACCAACTGATGTCAAGAAGTTCATTCAACTGGACTCTACTGCAAAGAACATCATCTGTGGTCATCTGACCAAAGGACAGTATGGCCGGGTGAGTGCTCTGGAAACGTCGAAGCTAGTCTGGGACTGGCTATCCAAGGTCAATGAAGGCGTCTCAACCCAGAGAGATCAAAGGATCAGTGTTCTTCGCAACCTCTTCAACCGCTTCAAGAGAAACGACAATGAAAATGTCCAGCTCACGTTTGATCGTCTGACTGACATCACAAATGAGCTTCAAGCTCTTGGCGCCACTGAGATCACCAAGCATGAAATTGTCAAGACACTGCTGAGATCACTTGACAGCTCCTTTGACACCCTTGCCCTCATGATACAAGAACTCCTGACTTCAAGACACTCGATCCGTCTGATATACTTGAGAGGCTCAACACACATGAGTTCCAGCTTTCTGAGAAAAGAGACATCTATGGTCCCAATTATGGCCGAACTCGCGCCTTGAAGGCAAAAGTGATTTCCTCATCTGAAGAAGAATCTGACTGCGGTTCTGATGATCCTGAAGACATTGGAAAGGAACTTGTCATGCTTGTGAAGAAGTTTCAGAGGTTCACCAAGAAGAAGGGCTTCAGAAAGTCTTCACGATCCAGCTCCAAGAATGATGAAGCTTCCACCCATGACCACAAGAAGAGAACCTGCCACAAGTGCAAGAAACCTGGTCACTACATATCTGAGTGTCCACAGTGGGACAATGAGAAGAAGAAGAAGAAGAGCAAGGAATATGATTCTGATGACAAGAAGAAGAAGAAATCCTCAAAGTCTTCTTCCAAGTCTTCATCACACAAGAAGAGCTCATCAGGCAAGGCTCGTGCCTTTGTTGGCAAGGAAATGGATTCAGAGGAGGAGTCTACTCGAGGAGGCGGAGGTGGAATCGAGAGGAGTCCGACCGGCGCTATGCAGTCCGGCTCTAGCCACAGCCTATGTTGCCAAGTCCATCTTCAACATCAAGGAAATGACTTCACACCAACGAAGCCGATGACATGGACAATCCTGCTCCCACCTACTGCTTCATGGCACGCGGTGCCAAGGTAAAATCACGTGATGCTTACTTTCAAACATCAAATGAAGATGACTCTGATTGTGAATCTAAACCCAGCTACAAAACACTTGCTAAAATTGCTACTGAACAACAAAGGGCTATGGAACATACTCAAAAACTGTTAGACAAAAGCGATGACCTGTTGGACGCGGAAATGACACGTTCACAGTCCTTAGTAGAAGACATAAACAATCTTCATGCTAAGTACCAAGACCTTGAAAGTCTTCATGAGACGCTCTCAACCACATATGAAAAGCTCTCCTATGATTATCTTCAAAGGAAGCAAGAGCTTGAGAAACTGAAAGCGAATCATGAAGACCTTCAAACAGAGAATGAGTCACTTCGCGCTCAACAGATCAGTCCCGCTCAGGATGGATTTGAAACACCATGTTTAAAATGCATTGAGCGTGATAACGCTACATCTGTTGCTGAATGTTCCATCGCCGCTTTGTTTCATTGTCTTCAATCGCTGATGTGGTTACTAACCCTCTCATGGAGGATACCACTAATATTGCTGATGAAAAATGCTAGGTTGAAGACATTGCTTGAAACAGGATGTACAAAAGTTTGAAGGGACATCGACACTCTGCGATGTCCTCAAAAGCATATTCTCGAACCAAACCCTAGGAAAGAGGGTGTTGGGTTCGAGAGGAAAATGAATGCCGATGGTTCCTACCGAAGCCCGAAAAGATCCTAAAACCACATGGGTTGCTGCAAAGGAACCTTCAATGGATCCATCTACTTTATCTGGATTTACCTGTGCTAATCCTATTATCATTGATGAATCCTTTGATGCAAACTATAAACTGTTCAAAAATCAGAATGGTGAAGTGTTTGCCAGGTACATTGGTACTAACTGCAGGAACATGCCACCTATGAAGAAGATCTGGGTACCCAAGCAGTACATTGAGAATCTTCCTGTGAATGTCGTCATGACACCACCAAGGAAGAAGACAAACCCCAGACCTATAGCTTCATGTGGCCCAAAGGCTTCATACGAACACAGGACTCACTTGAGTCACCCTAACGCCAATGTTTTGCAGGGAAATCATACTCAGACTCATGAATATGAGCATGTGTCTTCAAATCGCTATGTTCATAGAACTAAGAACTTTTCTGCTTATTCACATGAGTATCATTCATCTCCTGCAAGGCTATTTGCTAGGGCTTCAAAGCCGAAATTCTCAGATGCTGCACTTAGACTCATTGCTTCTAAGCCACCCCTGAAAATGTGGGTGGTGAAGAAGAATTAACTCTATTTTGCAGAATGTGGTCTCCAGCCAGCAATCAATTGTCACGCCCAATATGCGACCCTATCCAAAAGGAACTCGACGGTCCCACCAAGGATAGACCCGCATATTGAAACGCTTTTGCAAGGTGGATATCATTACATCAACATTCCATAATAGATGGAGATACATACATAAGGCACAAATGCCACAAGAATACATCAACATCATACAAGATCAACATCCGACTACGGATGAAACATAAATGTAAGCTCAAACAACATCCACCCTGCTAGCCCAAAGCTGCCGACCGAACCTATCCCCGATCAAGAAGCGGAAGAAGAACTCAACGCAAGCAAGCATCGCTCTCGCCATGATCATCGCATAAACCTGCACTGCAATCGGTGGTGTAGTAATCTGTGAGCCACGAGGACTCAAAGAATCCCATTACCATGGGTATCAAGACTAGCAAAGCTTAATGGGAAAGGAAGGGGTAAAGTGGTGAGGTTGCAGCAGCGACTAAGCATATATGGTGGCTAACCAACGCAAAGAAGAGCGAGAAGAGAAAGAAAGGAACGGTCGTCAACTAGTAATGATCAAGAAGTGATCCTGAACTCCTACTTACGTCAAACATAACCCAGAAACCGTGCTCTCCTCTCTATCAACCCCGAAAAGAGACACTCACGGTTACGCACACTGTTGGTGTATTTTAGAAGAGTTTGCTTCAAGTTTACTACAACCGGATATTAACAAATTCCCATCTGCTACATAACCGCGGGCACGGCTCTCGAAAGTTCAAACCCTGCAGGGGTGTCCCAACTTAGCCCATGATAAGCTCTCACGATCAACGAAGGATATTCCTTCTCCCGGAAGACCTGATCGCCTCGAATCCCGCCACAAGACATTTCGACAAAGAATAAAACAAGACCAAAAAAGCCTCCCGCGTCCGACACCTCGATAGTAGCTGCACAGATCTCGCCTCGAGCCACGACCGGATGAGCAAGACGACGGCAACCGACGATACCCCAAGTTGCCTCGGGGCGGCACCGCAAGTGGCTCTAGTTTGGACCAACACTTAGACAAGCATTGGCCCGGGGGCTAAAATAAAGATGACCCTTGGGATGCGTGACTCCCAAGGGAAAAAGGTAATAGGTCAGGCAAATGGTAAAACCAATGTTGGGCCTTGCCGAAAAGTCTTATTCAAAGCGAACTGTCAAGGGGTCCCATAAATCACCCGACCGCGTTAGGGACGCAAAATCCGGGAACATAATACCGATATGACGAAACTAGGGCGGCAAGAGTGGAACAAAACACTGCATAAGGCCGAGCCTTCCACCCTTTACCAAGTATATAGATGCATTAATAATATAAGGTATATTGTGATATCCCAACAAGTAAACATGTTCCAACAAGGAACAACATCTCCATGTTCCAACAAGGAACAAACTTCATCTCCACCTGCAACTAACAACGCTATAAGAGGGGCTGAGCAAAGCGGTAACATAGCCAAACAACGGTTTGCTAGGAAGGGTGACAAAGGTTAGAGGTTGACATGGCAATTTGGGATGGCTTGATAAACAGGTAATAGGTAGCGCAGCATAGCGAAAGAACGAAGCAACTAGCATAGCAATGATAGTAGTGAGATCCAGGGTAGCGGTCATCTTGCCTGAAATCCCGCAAGGAAGAAGAACGAGTCCATGAAGAAGACGAACGGATGAAGCCGAACCAAGCGTAGACGAACGAATCCTCATGATCGCAACGAAACAGGAACTAACAAGAAGAAGCACACAACATAGTGAACACACCACACATAGACAAGACATGATGCTCAACCAAGCATGATGCATGACAAAGCTACATGAAGCTACTCATGGCAAGAGATGATGAAAACAAGAACAACACATCAAGGCAAGTTTAAATGAGGCCGGGAACAACATATAACAATTCCGGTAAGTCCTCATATGCAAATTTCGAAATTGGTTCAGATCTGATATAACTTTATGTTCAAGTTGTTAAACAGCAGGTTAAGATGCACCACGATGATCTACACGAAATTCTAGTCAAGTTACATATAAAGTTCATTAGATTCGGAGCTACGGTCTAGAAGATATGAGCAAAACAAGATAAGCATGGCATTGATGCAAAATGCACACAAACATCAAGCAAACACCTCAAAACAAGGATGCAACACGATAATATGAAGCTACATGCAAAATCAAGCAAGTTTCATATAGAGCACACTCAAAACGAAGCAACGGTTCAACACATACACCCTATACAAGTTATAGCAACAATCTGTCCAAAACAGCAACTAGGCATATTGCAAGCATCAAAACAACATGCTACAGGACCTCAACAAGAAAACAAAAGGCATGGGCATGATGTACAGGTAAAGCATTACAAAACATGAACACTGAGCTATCTCCAGAAATCACTAGAACATGCTAAAAAACACATGGCAAGATTGCAAATAATAACAGTTTCAGACTTTAGCAGAAATAACATCAGGTTGCAATCTTTAGAGCTATCAATCATCATGCTACAGGAACTTATCATGGCAAACAAAGGCATGGCATGAATCTACTAAATGCATAGATCAAATGTCCTTTAGTGACCATAAGCCAAAAAGGACCAGAAGATATGATGGCACCCATGTAAACATGGCAAGTTATATTACAGATTCAAACATGGCAGGAACAACAATAGGTAAGCATGTTGGTGAGCTTGAACCACTCACCACAGGGCAATACATGGCATGGTAAGGCAACCAACAGTAAGAAGACATGGCATAGAAGCTATACATGGCAAGAACAACAACATAGCATGCAAGGATTAACTACAACAACCTTGGCAAAATTGAATAACATGTAAACAACCTGCCAGGAAACATTTTATAGCAAAAGTAGAGCTCGATTGACTCAAGCTATGGCACTCCATAATTGCAAACAAGGGCATGGATGGATAGATCATAACCATATGTTCAAAACATCCTTACTGAAGTATCTCAAAATAAGCATGGATCTCTCAGTAGCATCAAGTTAACATGGCATAAAAATATCAGCAGAACAGGGGCTGAAATCAGCAACATCATGAAGCCTAGTTTGCATGCTTGTGCTAGTCACCACAGAGATCACAAAAATACATGGCATACACCCCTGTAAAGATGGCATGGCATATTACAAAACACATGTAGGACTCAAGTCCATAGGGTGCACACATCAATCATGGCAAAAATGACAAAAGTGCATGTTCTGATAAGAATCTGAAACTAACATCACATAGCCCTCTTCCAACAGCATTTAGGGCATCAAGATGAGCTCAAATGAAAATTATGCAATGAGATGAAATGATGTACTCATCGAGGCGAACAATTTGACATATTACACGCGCAAAACGAAGCTACGGATGCAGAGTTATGATGCGATGAAGATGCAACAAAATACTGGAATCTGGGGACTGTGAAAAATCAACCTCCGGGAAAAGTCAACGCGGGACGGGACGGAGCGGGACGGAGGGATACGGGGACGCGGGACGCCGTGTTTGGTTCGGGGGCCGGGTGGATCTCATCCACCCCGGCTCCGCGACGCCGAGACGGCTCGGCGAAGCTCCGGCCCGGCGGAGCGGAGGAGGACGGCGGGGGGCGAGGCGCGGACGACGGCGGGAGCCGCGGCGAGGCGGCGGCGACGCCCGGCGGCGGGCGGGGCGGCAGCCGGCGAGGGCCGGGCGGGCCGGCGCGGTGGTTGCGGCGATCATGGGCGGCGCGGGGCGCGCGCCCGGCGAGGTGGCGGCGAGGCCGGCCGGGCGGCGGCGGCGGCTGCACGGGCGGCGGCGGGGAGGCCTTGTGGGCGAGGCGCGCTGGTTGCTGGCGTGTTGCCCTGTTGGCCGGGCGGGCGGATCTGGATCTGCCCGGCCAGGGCGGCTGGGGCGGCGCTGGTGACGTGGCACGCCCCATTGGCTGGGGCGGGGACGGATGTGTCCGCGTGGGAGGACGCGTCCGGCCAAGGTGGAGGAAGATGGCTAGGGTTTGGACTGCGGAATTTCGGGGGAGGCCACATATTTATAGGTAGAGGGAGCTAGGAGAGTCCAAATGAGGAGCGGTTTTCGCCCACGCGATCGTGAACGAACGACCGAGAGCATGGAGGGGAGTTTGCTGGGTTTCGGGCCACTTTGAAGGGGGTGTTGGGCTGCAAAGAGAAGGAGGCTTTATGGTTACCCGGTTAACCGTTGGAGTACCAAACGACCTCCAAATGGCACGAAACTTGACAGGTGGTCTACCGGTGCTATACCAAGGCCGCTTGACAAACCTCGGGCCATTCCGAGAAAGTTTAACACCCGCACACGAAAAGAGGTAAAAGGGGGCGCCGGGAGACATAGGAGTGCCGGATTGCAAAACGGACAACGGGGAAAAAGCTCGGATGCATGAGACGAACACGTATGCAAATGCGATGCACATGACGACATGATATGAAATGCATATGATGACATGGCAAAGTGCAACACGCAAGCAAATGACATGGCAAAGACGGCGAATCACTGGCAGACACCTGGCGCATCGAATCCGGGGCGTTACATCAATGGCGTCCGATATTATTGCTGGGGACTTAAAACATAAAGGGACGCATGATAAACTGACTTACTATGTATTCCACATATGAATCTCTCATCTGTCATACTGTGTGTTCTAATCTTGATCTAAGCTGTGATAATCCTAGTATGCATAAAATGCTTATGCTTCACAACACTCTTGTGAAGCCTATCCCCCTAACTGCACTGTAGGGTACATCACCAAAAGCTTCAGAATGGATTATGGACAGTGGATGCACAAATCATATGACTGGTGATCGAAGTCTTCTCATGGACTCAACCTTCGCCCATCCGACAAGAGTCACATTACATTTGGCTTGACACCGGTAAAAGCAAAGTATTGGGTCTAGGTAGAGTTGCAATCTCAAAGGATCAACACATGGATAAAGTGATGCTTGTTGAATCCCTTGGTTTCAACTTAATGTCTGTCTCAATGCTTTGTGACTTGAACATGATTGTGATATTTGGCAAATATCGTTGCCTTGTACTAATGGAATCTGACAAATCTCTAGTCTTTGAAGGGTATCGAAAAGATGATCTATACATGGTAGATTTCTCAGCAGGTCCACAGCTTGTCGTATGTCTTCTCACAAAAGCTTTAGAATGCTGGCTCTGGCATCGAAGGCTAGGGCATGCTGGCATGAGGAATTTGCACTCACTTGTCAAGAAGAAGCATGTCATAGGCATCGAAGATGTCAAGTTCAAGAAGGATCATCTGTGTGGTGCCTGTGAAGCTGGAAAGATGACAAGGGCAAAGCACCCCTCGAAGACAATCATGACAACATCTCAACCCTTCGAGCTGTTACACATGGACTTATTTGGACCTACTCACTACTCCACCCTCACAACAACTGCCTGTCTCTATGGCTTCGTCATTGTTGATGACTACTTGTAACGCCCCCGATGCGGCTATATCTCCCACGTGTCGAGGCACGACTTAGAGGCATAACCGCATTGAAAGCAATGTCGCAAGTGAGGTAATCTTCACACAACCCATGTAATAAATAAGGGAAAGAGATACATAGTTGGCTTACAATGCTACTTCACACAAGACATAAATAAACATCCATCATTCGAGTACACTCAAGGTCCGACTACGGAACCAAAATAAAAGAAGATACCCCAAATGCTACACAGATCCCGAATCGCCCTAACCGGGCACCACTACCGATCATCGTGAAAAGACACATAGTAACGACCACGCCTCGTCGAACTCCCACTTGAGCTCGGTTGAGTCACCCTTTGGCCTCGCCGGAACCTGCAACTGTTTTGAAGTATCTGTGAGTCACGGGACTCAGAATCTCACACCATGAGATCAAGACTATTTAAGCTAATAGGAAGGACAAGGTAGTAAAGTGGAGTTGCAGCAAGCGACTAGCATATATGGTGGCTACATCGCAAAAGAGAGCGAGAAGAGAAGCAAAGCACGGTCGTGAAACTAGTAGCGATCAAGAAGTGATCCTAAACTACTTACGTCAGACATAACTCCAACACCGTGTTCACTTCCCGGACTCCACCGAGAAGAGACCATCACGGTTACACACGCGGTTGATGTGTATTTTATTTGAGGTCAACTTTGGGTTTTCTACAACCGGACATTAACAAATTCCCATCTGCCTCATAACCGCGGGCACGGCTTTCGAAAGATATTACCCTGCAGGGGTGTCCCAACTTAGACCATTATAAGCTCTCACGGTCAACGAAGGATAATTCCTTCTACCGGGAAGACCCGATCAATCTCGGAATCTCGAACTACAAGACATTTCAACAGCAATAAAACAAGACCAGCAAAGCCGCCCGATTGTGCCGACAAATCCCGATAGGAGCTGCACATATCTCGTTCTCGTGGCACATCCGGATGAGACTAGCTACGAGTAAAAACCAAGCCTCGAGTTTCCCGTGGTGGCCCAGAGTAGCTCGATTCGGGCCAAGACGAAAGGAGCACCGTCCGGGGTTAAAATAAAGATGACCCTCGGCTCGCGAAAACCCGGGGAAAAGGCTTAGGTGGCAAATGGTAAAACCAATGTTGGGCCTTCTTTGGACGAGTCTTATTCAAAGCGAACTGTCAAGGGGGTCCCATAAATCACCCAACCGTAAGGAACGCGAAATCAAGGAACATAACACCGGTATGACGGAAACTAGGGTGGCAAGAGTGGAACAAAACACCGGGCATAAGGCCGAGCCTTCCACCCTTTACCAAGTATATAGATGTATTAAATAAAGCAGATATATATTGTGATATCCCCAACAAGTAAACATGTTCCAAAAGGAACAACATCTCCATGTTCCAACAAGGAACAAACTTCACTTCACCGCAACTAGCAACGCTATAAGAGGGCTGAGCAAAGCGGTATCATAGCCAATCAACGGTTTGCTAGGAAAGGATGGTTAGAGGCTGACATGGCAATATGGGTGGCATGATATAGCAAGTGGTAGGCATCGCAGCATAGGCATAGCAAAAGAGCGAGCAACTAGCATAGCAAAGATAGAAGTGATTTCGAGGGTATGGTCATCTTGCCGCAATGTTCTCGAGTTGTCGAAAGCTTGATCCTCGTAAGCGTTCTCAACAGGTTCCTCGCTCACGTACTCGCCTCCGGCTCTACCTAAAGCAACAACACAAACAAAGGAACCACAATAAATCACGGTGCAATGCACAATCAACATGATGCAAAACATGACATGATATGCGAGATGTGATATGCAATGCGATAAAGGCCCGGAAGGTAATGATGAACCAGGCATCAACTTGGAAAACCAAGTATGCCACTGGAAAGATGAGATGATTTCGGTTGAAATCGATATAAAGATCACCGGAATCGGAAGCACGGTTTGGAAATGACAAGCAAAACAAGAATGGCACAAATCTGCCATTAACAGCATGATGCTACTAAGCAAGCAACATTTAATTAAGCTACTGCACCCAAACGTATCAACAAAGTATATGGAAGTGAGCTACACGAGATGCTCGACAAAAGATGAGCACTGAGCTACGGCTAGTTCACATCATAACAGGTTCAAACAAGCATGGCAAAAGTGCACAAAATATCAGGCTGGACATGGCAAAAACAGCATCAGGTTGCAATGTTCAGAGCAACAAAACTACATGCTATAGGAACTTAAAATAGCAAAACATGGCATGGCATTTTACAAAACACATGTAGGACTCAAATTCATAGGATGCACACAATAATCATGGCAAAAATAACAAAAGTGCAAGTTCTGTTAAGAAACAGAAACTAACATCACATAGCACTCTTCCAACAGCATTTCGGGCATCAAGATGAGCTCAAATGAAAATGATGCAATGAGATGAAATGATCTACTCTTCGAGACGAACATTTTGACATATTATACGCGCAAAATGGAGCTACGATGACAGAGTTACACTCCGTTGAAAATGCAACAAAAATAACACTAGATGCAAAATAACTTAGGGAAAAAAAGGAGGGGGAGAGAGGTCAACGGGCAGCGCGCGGACCGAGGCCGGATCGGGCCGCCGGATCGGCGCTGGGTCGCTGGCGCGAGGAGGAGGAAGCAGGCGGCGGGCGGGCGGGTGGCCGGAGCGCTGGTCGGCGGCGAGGCAGCCGAGGCGGCGCGGATCGGCGACGCGAGTGGCGGCGGAGCAGCGGCCGTGGTGCGGCGATCGCGCGCGGCGTGGCGGCGACAACCGGCGGCGACAGCCGGCGGCGGCGGCGGCGACGGCCGGCCGGCGGGCGGCGACAGGGCGGCGGCGCTGGCAGGCGGCGGAGAGGCGCGGCAGCGGGGGAGGCTGCGACAGCGCGGCGGCGTCCGGGCCCGGAGGGCTGGCGCTGGCCCATGGCCGGCCGCGGGCGGCGATGGGGCGCCAGGCGGCTGACGTGGCAGCCCGGTTGGCGGGCGGGCGGCGGGCGGACGTCGTCGGCTCGCCGGGACGTGTCCGCGGCGCGAGAGAAATTAGGGTTTCGGGGTTGGAGGAGACCCTAATTGGAGGGGGTTTGCTTAAATAGGCATAGAGGAGCTAGGAGAGTCCAAATGAGGTGTAGTTTTCGCCACAATCGTGATCGAACGACGGAGAGCATGGAAGTGACTTAGATGGGTTGTTGGGCTGTTTGAAGGGGTGTTGGGCTGCAACTTAAAAGAGGCCTTTGCGAGAGTGCGTTAACTGCTGGAGTACCAAACGAGCTCCAAATGACCAAACTTGACCGGTGGTCTACGGTGGTATACCAAGGCCACTAGACAAACCTCGGTCCATTTCGAGAAGGTTTAATACCCGCACACGGAAAAACGTAAAAGGACCGCCGGGAGATAGGAGTGCCGGATTGCAAAACGGACAACGGGAAAAATGCTCGGAATCATGAGACGAACACGTATGCAAATGCGATGCACATGATGACATAAATATAAAATGCATGACATGGACAAAATGCAAAATGAAGAAAACCCAACCACGGAGGGAATATCATATATCAATGCCGAAAATGGCAAGAGTTGGAGTTACAAATATGGAAAGTTACTTCCGGGATGTTACACTACTCAAGATACACATGGGTTTATATAATTCTTTACAAGACTGAAGTGCAAGATGTCTTCAGGCGCTTCGCAAATCGAGCAATGAACAATTATGGCGTGAAGATCAAGCACATCAGAAGTGACATTGGCACTGAATTCAAGAACACTGGACTTGATCTGTATCTGGATACAATGGGAATCACTCATGAATTCTCTGCTCCATACACACCTTAGCAAAATGGCATCGTTGAGCGCAAAAACAGAACCCTCATTGAGATGGCTCGAACAATGCTAGATGAGTACAAGACACCAAGAAAGTTCTAGCCTGAAGCTATTGATACTGCATGTCACATCATCAACCGTGTATACATCCATAAGCTTCTGAACAAAACATCTTATGAGCTCCTTCTTCGGCAGAAGCCAAACGCCGCCATTTACTTGAGTATTTGAGCTACATCTCGGATCAAGGATCCCCATCACAAGTCAAAATTTGCACCTAAGGCCCACGAAGGATTCATGCTTGGCTATGGAAAGGATTCACACTCCTACAGAGTCTTCAACCTTTATCTATACAAAATCGTTGAAACTGTGGATGTGAAATTTGATGAAACCAATGGTTCACAGAGAGAGATTCTGCCAAGTACACTAGATGAAGCTCCTTCAAACGAGTCTATCAAGCTGATGGGAACTGGTGAAATCATGCCCTCTGAAGCACAGCCTGAAGAGGAACTTATCATCTCTGCACCAAATCAACCTGAAGACAATGCTCAGACCAAAGACAATCCTCCCAATGATGACAATGATCAGCCAGAGCAAAATCTTCATCATGTTCATCCTCGTGTTGCAAATGAAGTTCAAATAGAGAAGATAATTGACAGCATCAATGCACCTAGTCCGCTCACTCGATCAAGAGCAACACAGCTAGCAAACTTCTGTGGGCACTTTTCATTTGTGTCAATATCGTAACCCAAGAAAGTTCTTTGAAGCTTTTATGGAACCCGAATGGATTCAAGCCATGCAAGAAGAACTTCAACAGCTCAAACTGAATAATGTCTGGAACTCGCTGTTTACTTCGACCTCGCAAGCATAACATTATTGGAACAAAGTGGATATATCGAAACAAGCAAGATGAGCATGGTCAAGTCGCCGTAAACAAAGCACGCCTTGTGGCTCAAGGATATACTCAAGTTGAAGGAATTGACTTCGATGAAACATTTGCTCCTGTTGCTAGACTTGAAGCTATTCGCATACTGCTAGCCTACGCTAATCATCACAACATCTTGCTATATCAAATGGATGTAAAGAGTGCATTTCTCAATGGCAAGATTGAAGAAGAAGTATATGTCGCACAACCACCTGGCTTTGAAGATCCAAAACATCCTGATATGGTGTACAAGCTAAACAAAGCACTGTATGGCCTCAAACAAGCTCCTCGTGCCTGGTATGATACAATCAAAGACTTCCTGAAGAGCAAAGGCTTCAAACCTGGATCCCTGGATCCCACACTCTTCATGAAGACATATGATGGTGAACTGTTTGTGTGCCAAATATATGTGGATGACATAATCTTCGGCTGCACCAACCAAAAGTACAGTGATGAGTTTGGGTACATGATGCAAGAGCAATATCAAATGTCCATGATGGGTGAGCTGAAGTTCTTCCTTGGTCTTCAAATTCGTCAGCAACAAAATGGCATCTTCATATCTCAAGAAAAATACCTCAAAGATTGTCTGAAGAAGTTTGGAATGGAAGACTGCAAAGGCTACACGACGCCAATGCCAGCCAAACACCATCTTGGTCCCAACGACAATGGTAAAGAGTTCGATCAAAAGGTATACCGCTCCATGATTGGTTATTTACTTTATTTATGTGCATCTAGGCCAAATATTATGCTTATGTTTGCATGTGTGCTCGATTCCAAGCGGCACCAAAGGAATCGCATCACTTAGCTGTGAAGCGAATTCTTCGATATTTGGCTTACACCCCAACACTTGGATTATGGTATCCCAAGGGCTCAAAATTTGATTTGGTTGGATTCTCGGATGCTGATTATGCTGGTGACAAGGTGGATCGCAAGTCTACATCAGGCACATGTCATTTTATTGGTCGATCACTTGTCAGTTGGTCTTCAAAGAAGCAGAACTGTGTATCACTCTCAACTGCTGAATCTGAATACATTGCTGATGGATCCTGTTGTGCTCAGCTTCTATGGATGAAGCAAACTCTCAAGGATTATGGCATCAACCTGAAACAAGTACCTCTCTTCTGCGACAACAAAAGTGCCATCAAGATAGCCAACAATCCAGTCCAACAATCGAAGACAAAGCACATTGAAATACGTCATCACTTTCTCAGAGATCATGTTATGAAGAAAGATATAGATATCATGCACGTCAACATCAAGAGCAACCGCGATATCTTCACAAAGCCCTTGGATGAGAAAAGGTTCTGCAATTTACGGTGTGAGCTAAATATCTTGGAATCCTCGAATGTCCTGTGATCAGGCACACATCCTAACACTTATGCATGTTGATGACTTAGATGTGCAACACACAAAGTAATGTATATCTTCAATCAATGAGGATTTACACTCTGAGTGTGAATACATTAACATGGAATTTGACTTCGGAGCGCCACGATAATTGTGCGCCGTGTCTGGGTCTAATACTTCCTATACAGTGGGTAACGCCACCACCAACTTTCTCTGTTTGAAGTGTTTCACTCATGGCGTTATATTGCAATGACTTCGCATTTGGTTTGTCTTCGCCAATTTATCTTCATGATCTTCTACACTATGATGATTTGATTGCTTTACGATATATATATATATATATATATATATATATATATATATATATATATATATATATATATATATATATATATATATATATATAGTGTTCTGTCCTCATCAGCATTCACTTATAGCTATGTCTTCAAGATTGGATCTTTTGAACTAAGTGAATGTGATCGGACCCTAACCTCTCTATGCTTCCTATCTCAAACTCTATCTGTCCAAATCATATGCATTCTATTGAAAGTGTCGAATGTCTTCTCTGCGTCCTAGTCAGCAGAAGGCAAAGAGACAAACATTAAATTGGTTTTAAATGACTTATCTTTATTGTTGAAATCCGAAGAAGCCGGAACAACTCTCCGACATGCCTGGCGGGCGTGGGAACGTGGGACAATTCTAAGTATGTTGCATGCTTGCCACGTACCCCTCAGATGTGAACCGCCAGGGGCACCAGCGTAATTGCGTTGTGTCTCTCACCTACTTATAAATACTTGTCCCCTGTGGTAAAGAAATCCTTCTTCCACCTCTCCACCTCCATCAAAACCCTAGCACCACCGCTAGCTCGCGACGACGCCGGCGACGAAGCGCTTAGCTGCCGCGACTTCTCCGACGCCATCCTCACGCCGGCCGCGGACATCGTCCTCTCCGCCGTCGCCGTAGGTGTCCTCCGTCGCCAAGTTAGGCCACGGTGGGCTGAACTGCTCGGTCTCCTATTCTTCCCATCTAGCAGTTCTTCGTGCGGTAATTATAACTCTATTTTTACCACCTTTTTTATCTTCAAGATTCATCGTGTCTACCAAAAGTAGTTTCTGCCTATTCAATGTTAGATCTATTCTGTCTGCATCTCATACTGCCGAGTCAATTCACTTAGATTTCCTGTCTAGTTTGATTCCTCACTTGTACTTATTCACGGATTGGTACAAATCTGGAACCAACTCACCTATATAAGTGAATGTCTTCGCATCATGAGGTCAATATCTTCAAACTGATTTATCTTCAAAATCTTCTGAGAATGCATATGACATCTTCCCCTTCCCTCGCATCTCTAATGCTGTCACAGGTACATGTTCGTGGGAGAATCCCTTGGTTCTCATAGTCTACATTCGTTTGCAGAATACTTACAGCATCATATCAATTCTCCTGAAGCCAGTTCCTGCTTGACCAGCAAGCGAAAGTCTCTGAAGCCTTTGAACGTATTGAAGCCATTCAGTTTGAAGTTCATGGCTGCGTAAAAATCAGCAAGGAAGGGCGAGGCAGTATGAGAGAAGGAACATCCAAAGATCTGCCTGATGATCTAGCAGAACTCTACAAGACAGATCCTGAAGAGTCTTATCATCAACGCAAGACACGAATCCAATGGATTCGACACTATTGGGCTGAAGAATGGTTCAAGTACAAGTTCATGACCAAGGAATATGCAGAGAAGAATGCTATCAAGAGTCCTTGGGACGATATTCTCTATCGAGGCCTTCAACCCAAGAATAGAGCTGAAGCTATTGAACAAAACTTCTATCCTTGCATGGTCCGTGGACCTCAGCCTGAGAATGCAGATCCCACATCATTGCTCTGGTGTCGTGATGATGCTCTCTTCAAGCGCAACTTCCAGTACGCAAAGGCTTCGGCCAAGGAAAACAAGAAGTCATTGGGACTAGACTTCAACCCTGGTCCCTCTGCTCCTCGTGTTGACGGCTCACGTGATGCGGAACCAAATGTTATTGGCCCCTTCTCCAACCTTGATGGCCTCATCACTTACATCTTGGTCCAAGGTGCCAAGGTAGATCATTCTGATAAGGATGCTGACACTGATGAAGCCCCAGCTCCTCCTTCGAAGCCACAGAAGCAAAAGAAGCTAAATGCTTCTAAATCAGCACCTCCAAAAGCTTTACGCGCGAAGCCACTGGCCACTGCACCTCCTGAAGCCAGTGTGCAGTCTGAAGATCAATCCCGTGTCTCCAAGAGGACGGAGAAGAAAAAGCAACTTGTCAGACCATCTGATCAAAGAGCCTTGACTCCTGCCGCCATTCTGCGCGAAGAACCCATTGATTTGTCAAGTGATGAAGATCTTGCTGATGATGCCCTTGAGTAATTGATCAAAAGCAAAGAAGAAGCAGAAATCTTCAACAACTTGCCTCTCTTTGATGTGGCAATCATTCATAACTTCATTGATGAGTGGTTCGACACCCCCAACCTCAGCTTTGACGATCTGCAGCTTCCCATTGGCCTTAGCGTCGCCTTTAATGGCGCCATTGCTTCTGAGCTAGCTCTTGCTCAGCGCATTGTTGAGCTGAAGAACAAGATTGACTATGAAAAGGCTCAGTTCAAGAAGCATGTGGCAAAGCTAAGTGTTCAAGATGTCAGAAACTTCAAGGTCATGCTGCATGAGCTTAAAGAAGCCTTTCTCAAGAAGCGTCAAGAAGCTCAAGGCTCTCGCGAGCGTATGAAGAGTTTGGCTGATAAGTGTGTGCTCGCCTACAATGAGGCTGAGAAGCGCAAGTCACTTGGCAGTCCTGGCATTGACCCCAGGATGGCTGCAAAGAAGAAGAAGAAGCTTTACATTGAGCAGCGAACCTTCAAGCCAAGAAGCCCCTCGCATTATCTTCCCAAGTAGCATGACTAGCTCGAAGCCAAAGGTCACCACAATCGCTTGAGCAATGTAAGAAGACGAGGGCTGCCGAGGCTCAAGCCGAAAGAGAAAGAACATCAAGCCTCGATGCGCTCCTCCAAGAAGAAGCGCAAGACTAAGAAGACTAGGGCTGCTTCCACGAGCCCTTAGTTGTTGAACCCATTTCAATGGTTCGCCCAGCCGTAACATCAAGAACGAAGAATGATAGTCCATGAGCCTGCTCCCACGAGGCTCATGAAGTGAAAGATGTTCCAAGAAATTGAACCCACACTGTCAAGACATTGGTCATGATGACAATGTAGCTGATGATGAAGTTCTTCCTCAGATCGAACATGACGTGGTATCATCGCCTGTTCATACGAACAACGAACTCATCAGCATTGGTCGCCCACTAACGCCAATTGCTCAGGATGCATCGTGGGCTGATCACCCACAACTACAAGACTCTCCCAGTACTCCAACAACAACAACAAGCTACACCCCCCGTGCAAGAAGAGGATGAAGACTTTCAGGCCCAGCCAACTCCATCTCACAAGGCGCTGCCCGAGATTTCGCAGCTTCGCAAAGGACAAAGGCCTCAAGTCCCTCCGAAGCGTTCGGAAGGAGAAGTGCAACGTTCACCTGTTGCACGTCAAGTATTTTCTGAACCTGCTCCAACTGTGAATGTCTCCGAGTCTGAAGCACATACTGCTGAAGACATTCCGGCTACATCAGCCGAAGAAAATCAAGAAGAAGTACGTGTACCTACTCCCCCAGCAATTGAAGAAGAAGCAGTTCCTGATGTGAACGTGCATGTGCCCGACCCTCCTGTTCGTCAAGAGGAGGTTGACAATGTTGAGGCTGCCACCGCAACGCCAATGAAGCCAATGACGTAGTCATGGTTGACGCTAATGTGGAGCCTGCACCAACTAGTGTGCCTGAAGCAAGTGTGGCCACTGAACCTGAAACCACTGAGGCTGCTGCACCTGAAGCCAATGAGACAATCGCTCCCGAAGCACCTGTTGTGCAGCCTGACGCCTCAACTGTTGCCCCTGCTCCTGTTCCGCCACCAAGGCCTCACACAATTGAGCAAGCATACAGTCATGGTCGATTACACTTTGTCCGATGGCCCATTCGGTGCCTCCGCCATCGCCTCAGGACCTCAATTTGACTATCATATTGAGCATAGGCCTCGCCTGAAGCCAAAGCCTAGGTTGCCAAGGTTTCCGATCTGCAAACTCACCAGGTCCTTCAATGCCAATGGCTTCAAAAGCCACAATACCTTCTTTGACAGCGCCAAGAACCCCTACTCCAAGCCAAGGATATCATCAGATCGGTTCTGGAGCTATCAGCAGAGAAGCTATTACTCATGCGTACTATATGATCAAGGGCGCATTTCCCTCATATGCGCCTTGATACAGAAGCCATTGCTGGACTGCCGTGCTTAGAAGAAGCACTTGATTGCTTTCGTGATGCTGGTCTGCTCCACTTTGTGACAGACAAAGAACATTGGAATGAAGAGCTATTGCTTCAATTCTATGCTACTCTACACATTCGCGGCTACTACAGAGACATCAAGACATGGGTTCTCGAGTGGATGACTGGAAATGTTCATTATGAAGCCAAAGCTATGGATATCATCGAGCGTACAGGGCTAGCCACTCCTGGAGAACTATATGAACCTGACTGTCAGCTACACCGCAATGCAGTAGAGAGTATCTTCCATAAGCCAGAACCCAATATGAGCCAGATGTTGAGCATGATGAAGCCCTTGCCATCTGACGCTGAATATCCAACAGATTTCTTTGTTGAAGACCTTGAGTATCTGTCTCGCACCATATATCATATCATCAGGCGAACTCTATGGCCTGTCAAAGGACATTCATCAGCGGCCAAGCTTGAAGGAGCTATGAAGACTTTGGTCTTCTATATTCTCAATGGCATCAGCTTCAACACTCAAGAGTTCTTCATCAGGCAACTTGCTGCTTCCGGCTCTGACCTATTTGGTCTGAATTTTTATGCTCCATGGGTCATGCGCCTCATCAAGAGACACTCATCTGTCAACTATCAGCCCTCTACTCGCAATCATATGATCTTTCTGCCAGAGGTTGATATGTCAGTTGAAGCTATATACTCTGACCCTGCCAAGAGGCCTCTTTGTCTTCAGAATGCCGAGCACCAAAGCTTCACTCAGCCTATTGAAGGTGTTCAAGCAGTGACACAAATCTATCCATTGGCTGGAAACACTCGTCTGCCTCATCGAGCACCCACTGAAGCCACTGAAAGCACCATTGCACAAAGGCCTCGGAAGCGTTCTCGCGTTCTCAATGACCGAGAACTTCTTGTGGCCCTTCATCAGAAACATGATAAGCATCATTTCTGGCTCAAGAGACAGATGCAAAGCCTCTTGGTGGATGTCAATCGCATTCGCAACCTTGCCACCAAGAATGCCTTTGTTGCTCATGAAACTTGCCGGCGATCATGGAAGAGTTTGACCCTGCTAAGTGCTGAAGCTGATCTTCAGGACGATGGCTTCAATGAAAGATTCCAGTTTGACTCCACTCCTCCACGGACGGTTGTCCTACGTCGCACTCCATCTCTTGAAGACTCTGAATATTCTTCCTCCGCGGCAACGGTAAATGCCAGAGTGATCGATGATGAAGATGATGCTACTTCACCACCTCCTACTATCACGCGCGCGACATCGCACCAAGTTCATCTCACACCGCCACCCAACGACGACAACCTGCTGCTTCACCTACTCATGCCGACGAGTAGATGCTCTATGTCTTCAAACCTTTTGGTCCTTCTCGACAAAAGGGGAGAAGCGATGAGTTGATAGTCTTCAAGCGGGTTCATATGGGCGGTTGCATTATTTTTTGTTGCGTGCTTACAACTCTTGCCTTTTGAAACATTTGGTTCTCTGAGTTGTAACACCTAAACTTGATGGTCGTCTGCTACTTATTTGCTTCACTATGATGCGATGATAAATTCCGCATGTGCGACGATAACTTCCGTACTTAGATCATTCTGCAGACGTCCATTTTTCATTATGCATGCCATTCTACTTGCTATATCAGTTCATGCATGATGAATTATCTTCATAAGTTGAAGTGGATCTCCACAAGTACAACCTGCCATGTGCATTTGCAATCCAAAAGCAAATTACTTACATGCACATCTTCAGGGGGAGCCCTTGCAACTTATGAAGACAATTTCCTATCCTTACAATTTCACATATTTATCCCCGTTGAAAACTTCAACCAGTTTGTCATCAATCACCAAAAAGGGGGAGATTGTAAGTGCATCTAGTGCCACCCCTAGTTGGTTTTGGAGTATTGACGACAAAGTTGGTTGAGGGACTAATGCGTTTGTGAGAATTGCAGGATAACGCAGTAGTGTCCCTCATTGATTCGGTTTACCTCACCGAGATGACCCTAAAATGTATGAAGACATTGAAGACAATGGTGGTATGAGAAGATATTCATATTGAAGACTATGACATGAGAAGACATTGTGCGAAGACTATGGAGCGCGAAGACTATGTGGTTTCGTTGCTTCCTTTTCTTCTTTGTTGAGTCATAGGAACCACCGTCTTCATAAGGGGGTCCAAGTGAACTAAGTCGAGTGGTCAAGTGATGCTCAACTCAAATCCTATGTCTTCGAGCGAAGACAATGAGAGCAAACCTTATCCAGAGCTGGATGAGTCAGCTTTGCTTGTAGCCCAAGTAAAGTTGTCGCGTGTGTTTGAAATCTGACCGTTGGAACACGTGTCAGTTCCTTAGTGACCAGTGGTCATTTTAGACAAATCAGGTCGGGTTGCCTAGTGCCTATAAATAGCCCACCCCTACACCATAAATTGGTGGCTGCTCGTAGTTTGTACACGGCTTTTGTCGTTTGAGAGCAACCCACCTCAAGCATTTGAGAGAGAAAAAATCCTTGCGAGGACAAAGCCCAAACACCCAGAGCCAAAGAGTGTTAGGCATCACTTGAAGTCTTTACATGCGTCAGGACACGAAGACTTATTACACTTGAGGACTGTGTATCCTCCGGCCGGTTAGGCGTCGCGTTCGAGCATCCAAGAGTCATTGTGGATTGCGGTGAGCGAAGTCTGAAAGGTTTGGAAGTCTCCCTTGAAGACTTACCAGAGTGATTGGGCGAGGACTGGGTGTCCTTAGCTCAAGGGGAATAAGGTGAAGACACGGTCTTCGAAGTTAAATCTCAGCCTCCCTAACTGCATTGTCAGGTTGTCACAAAGAATCGAACTGGTCCAACAAATCCTGTGTCTTCAACAAGCGACTGGTTCTATCCCTTTCCATCCTTTACTTAAGTTTGTCTTTGTGAAGTTACTGCCTATCTGTGTATCTGTTTGACTTCATTGCTTGACTACTACTGTTGATTGGCTTTATACTATCTTCCATTCTGATCCTTACTACCTAGCTGTTATTAGTCCCTTACTTTCATATCTTTGTATACTTGACTATGGCTTGCTTTGGGTAGTTTATCTTCCGCTGCATTACAATTAGGTCATTTCTGTTGTTTGTCTTCGAAACTTCCAAGTTTTGAAGACTTTCATAAAAATCGCCTATTCACCCCCCCCCCCCCTCTAGTCGATAGTAGCACTTTCAGTGGCAGCGCCCCATCCAGCGGGGAGGGCCGTCCTGGTCGCGATGGTGACGGCGGTTTCTGCGGATCCACGCCCCGTTTGGATCCGTCGTGGGGAGGCCTTCCGCCGACCGGCGGCGCGTGGAGGGACCGGTGAGGAGATGCCGGATCTCCGTCGGAGTACCGACGGCGACATACGCCTTTGTGGCGAGGTTCTGAAGGAAATATGCCCTAGAGGCAATAATAAAGTTATTATTTATTTCCTTATATCATGATAAATGTTTATTATTCATGCTAGAATTGTATTAACCGGAAACATAATACATGTGTGAATACATAGACAAACAGATAGTCACTAGTATGCCTCTACTAGACTAGCTCATTAATCAAAGATGGTTGTGTTTCCTAACCATAGACATGTGTTGTCATTTGATTAATGGGATCACCTCATTAGGAGAATGATGTGAGTGACATGACCCATTCCGTTAGCTTAGCACTTGATCATTTAGTATATTGCTAATGCTTTCTTCATGACCTATACATGTTCCTGTAACTATGAGATTATGCAACTCCCGTTTACCGGAGGAACACTTTGGGTACTACCAAAGCGTCACAACGTAATCTGGGTGATTATAAAGGAGTACTAGGTGTCTCCAAAGGTACTTGTTGGGTTGGCGTGATTTCAAGATTAGGTTTTGTCACTCCGATTGTCGGAGAGGTATCTGGGCCTTCTCGGTAATACACATCACATAAGCCTTGCAAGCATTACAACTAATGAGTTAGTTGTGAGATGATGTATTACGGAACGAGTAAAGAGACTTACCGGTAAAAAGATTGAACTAGGTATTGGATACCGACGATCGAATCTCGGGTAAGTAACATACCGATGACAAAAGGAACAACGTATATCGTTATGCGGTTTGACCGATAAAGATCTTCGTAGAATATGTAGGAACCAATATGGGCATCCAGATTCCGCTATTGGTTATTGACCGAGAATGGTTCTAGGTCATGTCTACATAGTTCTCGAACCCGTAGGGTCCGCACGCTTAACGTTTCGATGACAGTTCATTATGAGTTTATAAGTTTTGATGTACCGAAGGTTGTTCGGAGTCCCGGATGTGATCACGGACATGACGAGGAGTCTCGAAATGGTCGAGACATAAAGATTGATATATTGGAAGCCTATGTTTGGACTTCGGAAAGGTTCCGGATGAAAACAGAAGTTACTGGAACACCGGGTTACGGAACCCCGGGGGTTCTATGGGCCTTGATGGGCCATAGGGAGAAGAGGAAGGGCGGCCCGCAGGGCAGGCGCGCCCCCTCCCTCTAGTCCGAATAGGACAAGGAGAGGCGGCGCCCCTTCCTCTTCCCTCCTCCAATCCTAATCCAACTAGGAAGGGAGTCCTACTCGGTGGGAGTAGGACTCCTCCAGCGCCTTGGCTGGCGCACCCCTTGCTCCTTTATATCACGAGGCGGGGGCACCCCAGAACACACAAGTTGATCTACGGATCGTTCCTTAGCCGTGTGCGGTGCCCCCCTCCACCATATTCCACTTCGGTCATATCGTCATGGGCTTAAGCGAAGCCTGCGCGGAGAAGTCATATCGTCATGAGCTTAAGGCGAAGCCCTGCGTCGGTGGAGCATCATCATCGCCACCACGCCGTCGTCTTGACGGAACTCATCCCGACACTTTGCTGGATCGGAGTCCGGGGATCGTCATCGAAATTTGAGCGTGTGCGTAACTTCGGAGGTACCGTGACGTTCGGTGCTTGGATCGGTCGGATCATGAAGACGTCGACTACATCAACAGCGTTGTTATAACGCTTCGCTTTCGATCTCACGAGGGTACGTGGGCGGACACTCTCCCCTCTCGTTGCTATGCCATCACCATGGTCTTGCGTGCGTAGGATTTTTTGAAATTACTCGTTCCCCAACGATGGCATCCGAGCCTGGTTTTATGCGTTGATGTCATGTGCACGAAGTAGAACACAAGTGAGTTGTGGGCGATATAAGTCATACTGCTTACCAGCATGTCATACTTTGGTTCGGCGGTATTGTGAGATGAAGCGGCCCGGACCGACATTACGCCGTCGCGCTTACGCGAGGCTGGTTTCACCGCTTGAGCACTAGTTGCTTAAAGGTGACCGGCGGGTGTCGGTTTCTCACTTTAGTTGAACCGAGTGTGGCTACGTCCGGTCCTTGTGAAGGTTAAAACAGCACCAACTTGACAAACTATCGTTGTGGTTTTGATGCGTAGGTAAGAACGGTTCTTGCTCAGCCCGTAGCAGCCCACGTAAAACTTGCAACAACAAAGTAGAGGGCGTCTAACTTGTTTTTGCAGGGCATGTTGTGATGTGATGTGGTCAAGACGTGATGCTATATTTTATTGTATGAGATGATCATGTTTTGTAACGAGTTATCGGCAATGGCAGGAGCCATATGGTTGTCGCTTTATTGTATGAAATGCAACGCCATGTAATTGCTTTACTTTATCACTAAGCGATGGCGATAGTCGAGAAGCAATAGTTGGCGAGGCGACAACGATGCTACGATGGAGATCAAGGTGTCGCTGTTGGGGAACGTAGTAATTTCAAAAATTTTCCTACGATCACACAAGATCATGGTGATGCATAGCAACGAGATGAGAGTGTTGTCTACGTACCCTCGTGAGACCCGACAACGAAGCGTTGACGCATAGCGTAGAGGAAGTAGTCGTACTTCTTCCCGATCCAACCGATCCAAGTACGAGCGTCGGCACCTCCGAGTTCGCACACGTTCAGCTCGATGGCGTCCCTCGAACTCCGATCCAGCCGAGTGTTGAGGAGAGTTTTGTCGACCGACGGCGTGGTGGCGATGATGATGTTCCACCGCGCAGGTTTCGCCTAAGCTCATAGCGGTATATTCGAGGTGTAGTTTGGTGGAAGGGGCACCGCACCACTGCTAAGGAACGATCTCAATGATCAACTTGTGTGTCATGGGTGCCCCTGCCTGTAGATATAAGGAGGAAGGGAGGGGCTGGCCGGCCGAGAGAGGAGGCGCACGGGTTTCCTACTCCTACTAGGGTAGGATTCCCCCAATCCTAGTCCAACTAGGTTTTCCCAAGTGGGAAGAGAGAGAGAGAGGGCCTTCTCCTAGTCCTAATAGGACTAGGAAGGGGGAAGGTGCTGACCAGCACTATGGCCCCTTTCTCTTTCCCACTAAGGCCCATCAAGGCCCATTGACCCCCGGAGGTTCCGGTAACCCCCGGTACTCAGTAAAATTCCCAATTTCACCCGGAGTGATTCCGAGTCAAACATAGGCTTCCAATATATCAATCTTTATGTCTCGACCATTTGAGACTCCTCGTCATGTCCGTGATCTCATCCGGACTCAACAACCTTGGTACATCAATATCATATAAACTCATAATAACATGCCATCAAGCGTTAAGCGTGCGGACCCTACGGGTTCGAGAACTATGTAGACATGACCGAGACACCTCTCGGTCAATAACCAATAGCGGACCTGGATGCCCATATTGGCTCCTGCATATTCTACGAAGATCTTTATCGGTCGCACCGCATAACAACATACGTTGTTCCTTTGTCATCGGTATGTTACTTGCCCGAGATTCGATCGTCGGTATCCAATACCTAGTTCAATCTCATTCATCGCAAGTCTCTTTTCTCGCTCCGTAATACATCATCTCACAACTAACACATTTAGTTGCAATGCTTGCAAGGCTTATGTGATGTGCATTACCGAGAGGGCCCAGAGATACCTCTCCGACAATCGGAGGACAAATCCTAATCTCAAATATGCCAACCCAACATGTACCTTCGGAGACACCAGTAATGTACCTTTATAATCACCCAGATTCGTTGTGACGTTTGGTAGCACCCAAAGTGTTCCTCGGCAAACGGGAGTTGCATAATCTCATAGTCATAGGAACATGTATAAGTCATGAAGAAAAGCACTAGCAACAAACTATACGATCAAAAGCTATGCTAATGGAATGGGTCATGTCAATCGAGATCATTCAACCAATGATGTGATCCCGTTAATCAAATAACAACTCCTTGTTCATGGTTAGGAAACATAACCATCTTTGATTAACGAGCTAGTCAAGTAGAGGCATACTAGTGACACTCTGTAGGTTTATGTATTCACACATGTATTATGTTTCCTGTTAATACAATTCTAGCATGAATAATAAACATTTATCATGATATAAGGAAATAAATAATAACATTATTATTGCCTCTAGGCATATTTCCTTCAGTCTCCCACTTGCACTAGAGTCAATAATCTAGTTCACATCATCATGTGATTCAACACAAATATTCACATCTATATGTGATTAACACCCATAGTTCACATCGTCATGTGACCAACACCCAAAGGGTTTACTAGAGTCGATAATCTAGTTCACATCGCTATGTGATTAACACCCAAAGAGTACTAAGGTGTGATCATGTTTTGCTTGTGAGATAATTTTAGTCAGCGGTTACATCACATTCAGAGCCGTAAGTATTTTGCAAATTTCTATGTCTACAATGCTCGCACGGAGCTACTCTAGCTAATTGCTCCCACTTTCAATATGTATCTAGATTGAGACTCGAGTCATCTAGATTAGTGTTAAAACTTGCATCGGCGTAACCTTTACTTACGAACCTTTTTCACTTCCATAATCGAGAAACATATCCTTATTCTACTAAGGATAATTTTGACCGCTGTCCATTGATCTACTCCTAGATCTCTATTGCACTCCTTGCCAATCTTAGTGGTAGGGTATGCAATAGATCAGTACACAACATGACATACTTTATAGAACCTATGGCTGATGCATAGGAATGACTTTCATTCTCTTTCTATCTTCTGCCGTGGTCGGGTTTTGAGTCTTACTCAATCTCACACCTTGTAACACGTGCAAGAACTCTTTCTTTGACTGTTCCATTTTGAACTACTTCAAAATCTTGTCAAGGTATGTATTCATTGAAAAACTTATCAAGCGTCTTGATCTATCTCTATAGATCTTGATGCTCAATATATAAGCAGCTTCACCGAGGTCTTTCTTTGAAAAATTCCTTTCAAATACTCCTTTATGTTTTGCGTAATAATTTTACATTATTTCCGATCAACAATATGTCATTCACATATACTTATCGTAAATGCTGTAGTGCTCCCACTCACTTTCTTGTAAATCTGAGGCTTCACCAAAAGTCTCAGATAAAACTATATGCTTTGATCAACTTATCAAAGCGTGTATTCCAACTCCGAGATGCTTGCACCAGTCCATAGATGGATCATTGGAGCTTGCACATTTTGTTAGCTCCTTTAGGATTGACAAAAACTTCGGTTGCATCATATACAACTCTTCTTTAATAAATCCATTAAAGAATGTAGTTTTGATATCCATTTGCCGATTTCATAAAATGTGGCAATTGCTAACATGATTCGGACAGACTTAAGAATCGCCATGCTTGAGAAAATCTCATTGTAGTCAACACCTTGAACTTGTCGAAAACCTTTTTGCGACAAGTCGAGCTTTGTAGATAGTAACACTACTATCGTGTCCGTCTTCCTCTTTAAGATCCATTTATTTAACATGGCTTGCCGATCATCGAGCAAGTCAATCAAAGTCCATACTTTGTTCTCATACATGGATCCTATCTCAGATTTCATGGTCTCAAGCCATTTCGCTGAATCTGGGCTCATCATCGCTTCCTCATAGTTCGTAGGTTCATCATGGTCTAGTAACATGACTTCTAGAATAAGATTACCGTACCACTCTGGTGCGGATCTTACTCTGGAAGACCTCACGAGGTTTTAGTAACAACTTGATCTCAAGTTTCATGATCATCATCATTAACTTCCTCACTAATTGGTGTAGGAATCATGGAACTGATTCTGTGATGAACTACTTTCCAATAAGGAGAAGGTACAATTACCTCATCAAGTTCTACTTTCCTCCCACTCACTTCTTTCGAGAGAAACTTCTGAGACGCACCGACCGCACGCGTGTTGAACGCGGAGGTGCCGTCTGCTCGCACTAGATCATCGGTGAATTGATCGCTGCGTACGACTACCTCATCCACGCTCACTCCGACGCCTGCTATATCTACAAAGTGGTATGTAGATGCTATCCAATCTGAATACTCGTTGCTAGATGAACTCATAGATGGATCTTGGTGAAACCAGAAAAATTTTAATTTTCCGCAACGCTCCCCAACAGGGCATCATGAGCTAGGTCTATGCATAGTTCTTCTTAAAGCGTAGTAGAACACAATTTGTTGCGAGATTGCAATTCTTCTGCCGCTACTAGTCAATCTTTGATTCAGCGGTATTGTGGGATGAAGCTGCCCGACCAACCTACACGTAGACGCTTACGTGAGACCGTTCCACCGATCAACATGCACTAGTTGCATAAGGTGGTCAAGGAAGTCTCTGCCTCCTATTTTAGTTGGATCGGATTCGGCGAATGTGGTCCCATGAAGGGTAAATAGAGATTGACAAATCACGCTAGGTTTGAACGTAGGTAAGAAAACGCTCTTGCTAGAACCCTAATTCAGCCATCGTAAAACTTGCAACAACAATTAGAGGACGCCTAACTTGTTTTTGAGCAAGTGCTTTGATATGATATGGCCAAAGTTGTGATGTATGATGAATGATCTATATGTGATGTATGAGATGTTCATGCTATTGTAATAGGAATCACGACTTTATGTCGATGAGTATGACAACGGCAGGAGCCATAGGAGTTGTCTTTATTTTTGTATGACCATGGTCATTGAGAATCGCCATGTAAATTACTTTACTTTATTGCTAAACGCTAGCCATAGTAGTAGTAATAGTTGGCAGCAACTTCATGGAGACACGATGATGAAGATCATGATGATGAGGATCATGGTGTCAAGCCGTGACAAGATGATCATGGAGCCCCAAGATGGAGATCAAAGGAGCTATGTGATATTGGCCATATCATGTCACGCTTATTATTTGATTGCATGTGATGTTTATCATGTTTTGCATCTTGTTTACTTAGAATGACGGTAAAATAAGATGATCCTCATAATAATTTCAAGAAAGTGTTCACCCTAATCGCGGCACTGCTATAAAGTTCGTCGTTCAAGCACCACGGATGATCGGGTGATAGGTCCCACGTCAGATACAACGGGTGTAAGATGATTTACACACGCAAACACTTAGGTTGACTTGACGAGCCTAGCATGTACTGCATATGCCTCGAACACGTAAGACCGAAAGGTCGAGCATGAGTCGATAGAAGATAATGATCAACATGAAGATGTTCACCGATGTTGACTAGTCCGTCTTCACGTGATGATCGGACACCGCCTAGTCGACGGATCATGTAATACTTAGATGACTAGTAGAGGATGTCTATTCAAGGGAGTTCATTAAATTTGATGAACTTTATTATCATGAACTTAGTCTAAATATTTACAATGTGTCTTGTAGATCAAATGGCCAACGAAGTCCTCAACTTCAACGCGTTCTCAGAGAAAACCAAGCTGAAAGACGATGGTAGCAACTATACGGACCGGTCCTAACTCGAGGATTATCCTCTATAGCCAAGAAAGATTATGTCCTAAGAGCATCATTGTGACGAACCTATTCTCCCCCGCAACAAGACGTTATGAACGCTATAGCCACGCGATGATTACTCCTCGCTCAAAGGCGGCATGCTTACGTACCAGAGCCGACTCCAAAGCGCTTTTGAGAGAAAAATGATATATGAGATGTTCAAGAGCTGAAAATGGTTTTCCAAGCTCATGCCCGGTCGAGATATGAAGTTCCGACAAATTCTTTAATGTAAGATGGAGGAAATGGCTCACAAGGAGCACATACTAAAATAACTGGGTTGCACAACCGCTGACTAATCGAAGTTAATCTCCTGATGAAGGCCATTGATGTAATCCTCCGGCCGCCACCTAGCTACAAGAGCTTGTGATGAACTACAATATGTGATGGTAAAGACCATTCCCGGTATATGCTATGCTGAAATCAGCAGAGGTAGAAATCAAGAAAGAACATCAAGTGTTGATGGTGAATAAAACCCTAAGTTCAAGAAGAAGGGTAAAAGAACTTCAAGAAGGACGGCAAGGAAGTTGCCACGGTAAGCAAGTTGCCGAAGAAGCCAAAGAATGGACCCAAGCCCGAGACCGAGTGTTTTTATTGCAAGGGAAGTGGTCACCAGCGGAACGCCAAATACTTAGCGACAAGAAGGCCGCAAAACCAAAGGTATATGTGATATACAAATTGATGTGTACCTTACCAAGATTCAGCTCTTGGGTATTTGATGTCGTTGCTCACATTTGTAACTCAAAGCGTGAGTCATGAATAAACGAGACCCAAGGGCGACGAGGTGACGATGCTACGAATGGTTCCAAGGTCGACAGACGCATTTACGACGTGCCTCTACATTTACCTACGGGATTAGTTTTAAACCTCAATAATTGTTATTTAGTGCCAAGTTTGAGCATGAATATTGTATCTGATCTCGCATTCGAGATGGCTACTCATTTAAATCGTAGAATAATGGTTGTTCCATTTATATGAGAGATATGTTTTATGGTCATGTTCATGGTTAATGGTTTATTCTTAATGAATTGACGTGATGATACATATTCATAGTGTGAGTACCAAAAGAGTTAAAGTTGATAACAATAGTCCCACATATTTGTGTAATCCGCCTTTGGTCACATAGGTGTCAAACGCATGAAGAAGCTCCATACAGATGGATTCTTTGAGTCTTGATTATGAATCATTTGACACGCATGTAACCATGCCTCATGGGTAAAATCAAGACTCGCTCGTGAAACAATGAGCAGCAACCAACTTATTGGAAATCATACATACCGATGTAAAGCGGTCCAATGAGTGTTGAGGTCATGGAGGTTATCGTTATGTTCTCACCTCATCGATGACTTGAGTAGATATGTATATCTACTTAATGAAACACAAGTCCGAGACCTTGAAAGTTCAAGGAATTTCAGAGTGAGGTTGAAAATCAACGTGATAGAAAGATCAAGTTTCAACGATGATCGTGGAGGAGAATACTTGAGTCACTAATTTGGCACACTTAAGAAAATGTGGAATAGTTTCACAACTCACGCCACCGAACACCTCAACGAATGGTGTGTCTGAACGTCAATCGCACTATTGGATATGGTGCGATCTATGATGTCTTTACCGACTTACCGCTATCTTTTGGGGCTATGCTTTAGAGACCCCAGATTCACTTTAAATAGGTTCGTCAAAACTGCTGAGATCGACACCGTATTATGGTTTGGGAAGAAACCAGTCACGCTTTCTAAAGTGGGATGCGATGCTTATGTCAAGAAACTTCAACCCGAAAAGCTCGAACCCAAATCGGAAAATGCGCCTTCATAGGATACCCAAAGAAACTGTTGGGTATACCTTCACTCAGATCCAAGGCAAGATCTTTGTTGTTAAGAATGGATCCTTTCGAGAAAGAGTTTCTCAGAAGAAGTAAGGGAGGAAAGTAGAACTTGATGAAGTGTTACCTCTGAACTGAAATGGCTAAACTCAAGAAAACGCTTCGAGGAGCCCGCACCATTAGAGAGGAAATTAATGATTATGATCAAGATATCGATTTTCATCAAATTAGGTCCTAAGGACACGCTCCGCACTGCAGTGGTACGGCAACCCCGTTTTAGAAATCATGTTGTTAGACAACGGTGAACCTTCAACTATGAGGAAGCAATGGCGGCCCGGATTCGGCAAATGGTCGGAAGCCATGAACCGAGATAGGATCCATGTATGAAAACAAAGTATGGACTTCAATCGACTTGCTCGCTGAACGGCAGCCATAGAAAATAAATGGATCTTTAAGAAGAAGATGCATGATGGTAATGTGACCATCTATAGCTCTCTTGTCGCGGGTTATCGACAAGTTCAAGGGGTTGACTACGATGAGATTTTCTCACCGTAGCGGCAAGTCCGTAATCATGTTAGCAATGCCGATACTATGATTATGAGATATGGCAATGGACGCCAAAACGGCATTCCTTAATGGTTTCTTAAGGAAGAATTGTATATGATGCAGCCGGAAGGTTTTGTCGATCCTAAGAATGTCGATAAGGTGTCAAGCTCCAACGCCGATTTATGGGCTGGCGTAAGCATCTCGAGTTAAACATCGCTTGATGAGATGATCAAAGCGTTAGTTTATACGCACTTATGGAGAAGCCCGTGTTTACAAGAAAGTGAGTGGGAGCTCAGAGCATTTCTCATATTATATGTAGACGACATACTTTTGATGGGAAATGATATAGAACTCTTGGACAAAGCATCAAGGCCTACTTGAATAAGAGTTTTTCAATGAAGGACCTTGGAGAAGTTGCTTATATATTAGGCATCAAGATCTATAGAGATAGATCGAGACTATAGGTCTTTCACAAAGCACATACTTTGATAAGATATTGAAGAAGTTCAATATGGATCAATCTAAGAAGGGTTCACTGTGTTATAGGTGTGAAATTGAGCTCGCCAATGTCCCACCACGGCAGAAGATATAGAAGAGATGAGTGTCCCTCATGCCTCGTACCATAGGTTCTATTATGTATGCCATGTCAGGTACTGCACTGATGTAAACCTCGTAAGTTTGGTAGGAAGGTACCAAAGTAATCCCGCAAGGAACACGGACAGCGTCAAGAATATCCCGGCACCAAAAGGACTAAGGAAATGTTTTCGCTTATGGAGGTGACTAAGAGCTCGTCAGAAAAGGTTACGCCGACGCTTAGTCATACGATCTCGATGACTCTAAGTCACAAACCGGATACGGTATATTTTGAATGGTGGGGCGAAGTCAGCACAAAAGCAAAGGCCGTGGCGGGATCTACATGTAGCGGAGTACATGGCAGCTCTGAGGCAAGACATGAAGCAATTTGGGAAGGAGTTCATCACCCACTGAGTCATACCCAATGCGTCAACCGTTTTCTCTGTGGACAACACCGAGCTATTGCACTTGCAAAGGAGCCGTGTTTCACAAGAAGACTAGGCATCAAGCTGCCGCTCAACTCCATTCGTGAAAATGTTCAAGATGGAGACATAGAAATTTGTAGCACACGGATCAAATGTCGCAGATCCGCTGACTAAACCTCTCCCTAAGGCAAAACATGATCAGCATAACTCTATGGGTGTTCGATTCATCACAATGTAACTAGATTATTGACTCTAGTGCAAGTGGGAGACTGTTGAAATATGCCCTAGAGGCAATAATAAAAGCATTATTATATTTCCTTATTCATGATAATTGTCTTTATTCGTGCTATAGTTGTGTTAACCGGAAATCGTAATATGTGTGAATAATGTATAACAACATGTCCCTAGTGAGCTCTCGTTGACTAGCTCGTTGATCGACTGATAGTCATGGTTTCTCGACTATGGACATTGGATGTCATCGATAACGGATCACATCATTAGGAGAATGATGTGATGGACAAGACCCAACCTAAAACATAGCATAAGATCGCATAGTTCGCTTGCTAGAGTTTTCCAATGTCAAGTATCCTTTCCTAGACCATGAGATCGCAACCTTGACACCGAGTGCTTTGGTGTGCCAAACGCCACAACGAATCGGGGACTATAAAGGTATGCTACGGGTATCTCCGAAAGTGTCTGCGGTTGACATGGATCGAGATCGATTTGTCACCCGCTGACGAGAGGTATCATCCGCCCTCTCAAAGAATGCATCACAATGAGCTCAATGTGATCAAAGTTTGATCACGGGATCATGCATTACAGACGAGAAAAGTGACTATTTTGCAATTGAACGTATTTATACCGACGATCGAATTCTGCAAGTAAAATACCGATCGACAAAGGGAATCGACACGGATTAATTGAACTTGACATCGGTTCATCCGATGAGATCATCGTGGAGCATGTGGGAGCCAACATGTATCCAGATCTGTTGTTATTGCCCGAGAGCCGCCTTGGCCATGTTCTGATGTCTCCCAACCCGTAGGGTCATACACTTAAGGTTCGAATTTAGGGTTATAGGAATATGTATGTGCAGTAACTCGTTGTTCGAGTCCCGGATGAGATCCTCGACGCCACGAGGAGTTCCTAATGGTCCTGAGGTAAAGAATTATATAGGAAGGTTGTCGCCATCGGGACAAGTTTCGTGATATCAGATTGTACGGACCACCGGAGGGGTCCCTGGGTCCACCTGGGGCCACCAGCCCTGTGGGGCCACATGGGCCCTAGGTAGCGCTTAGGCCCACATGGGCAAGGGGAACCAGCCCCAAGGGGCCCATGCGCCTAGGGTGGAGGAGAGTCCATGAAGGGAAGGCACCGAGGTGCTCTGGGGAGGTGGACACCTCCCCTCTGGCCGCACTCCTCCCTTGAGGAGGGGCGGCTGCGCCCCCCTCCTTGGCACCTATATAAAGGGGGAGGGAGGGCAGCAGCACCTTGCCCTGGACGCCCTCTCCTCTCCAACACATCCTCCGTAGTGCACCGCGGCCCCTCCGAGTATCAAGTTCCACCATCACCACGCCTGCTGCCGGCCGGAGCTATCTTCTCAACCTCTCCTTCACCTTGCTGGATCAAGAAGAAGGAGACGCACGCTGACCGCACGCGGTGTTGAACGCGGAGGTGCCGTCTGCTCGCACTAGATCGTGAATTGATCGCGCAAGTACGACTACCTCATCCACGCTCACTCCGACGCCTGCTATGCATCTACAAAGTGGTATGTAGATGCTATCCAATCTGAATACTGTTGCTAGATGAACTCATAGATGGATCTTGATGAAACCGTAGAGAAAATTTTTAATTTTCGCAACGCTCCCCAAAGGGGCAATGAGCTAGGTCTATGCATTCTTCTTGTGCTAGAACACAATTTGTTGTGGGTGAGATGTTGTCAATTCTTCTTGCCGCATTAGTCAATCTTGATTCAGCGGTATTGTGGGATGAAGCGGCCCGACCAACCTTACACGACACTACGTGAGACCGGTTCCACCGACTAACATGCACTAGTTGCATAAGGTGGTCGGGCGGTGTCTCTCTCCTATTTTAGTGGATCGATTCGATGAATGTGGTCCTTATGAAGGGTAAATAGAGATTGACAAATCACGCTGTGGTTTGAACGTAGGTAAGAAAACGTTTTGCTAGAACCCTAATTCAGCTACGAAAATTGCAACAACAATTAGAGGACGCCTAACTTGTTTTTGCGCAAAGAAGCTTTGTGATATGATATGGCCAAAGTTGTGATGTATGATGAATGATCTATATGTGATGTATGAGATGTTCATGCTATTGTAATAGGAATCACGATTTGCATGTCGATGAGTATGACAACCGCAGGAGCCATAGGAGTTGTCTTTATGTATGACTCAAGGTGTCATTGAGAATCGCCATGTAAATTACTTTACTTTATTGCTAAACGCTGCAGCCATAGTAGTAGAAGTAATAGTTGGCGCAGCAACTTCATGGAGACACGATGATGAAGATCATGATGATGAGGATCATGGTGTCAAGCCGTGACAAGATGATCATGGAGCCCCAAGATGGAGATCAAAGGAGCTATGTGATATTGGCCATATCATGTCACGCTTATTATTTGATTGCATGTGATGTTTATCATGTTTTGCATCTTGTTTACTTAGAATGACGTAGTAAATAAGATGATCCCTCATAATAATTTCAAGAAAGTGTTCACCCTAATCGCAATCACTGCAAAGTTCGTTGCCAAGCACCACACGTGATGATCGGGTGATAGGTCCTTACGTCAGATACAACGGGTGTAAGACAGATTTACACACGCAAAACACTTAGGTTGACTTGACGAGCCTCAGTATGCATGGCCTCGAACACGTAAGACCGAAAAGGTCGCATGATCGTCGATAGAAGATACGATCAACATGAAGATGTTCACCGATGTTGACTAGTCCGCCTCACGTGATGATCGGACACGCCTAGCCGACTGGATCATGTAATACTTAGATGACTAGTAGAGGATGTCTATCAAGTGGGAGTTCATTAAATTTGATTAAATGAACTTATTATCATGAACTTAGTCTAAATATTTACAATGTGTCTTGTAGATCAAATGGCCAACGAGTCCTCAACTTCAACGCTGCTCCTAGAGAAAACCAAGTCAAAGACGATGGTAACTATAACGGACGGGTCCTAACCCGAGGATTATCCTCATAGCCAAGAAAGATTATGTCCTAAGAGCACCACTGGGTGACGCACCTATTCTCCCCGTAACAAGACGCATGAACGCTATACCACGCCGCGATGATTACCCTCGCTCAAAGTGCATGCTTTATAGAGCCGGACTCCAAAAGCGAGAAATGGAGCATATGAGATGTTCAAGAGCTGAAATGGTTTTCAAGCTCATGCCCGGTCGAGATATGAAGTCCGACAAATTCTTTAGCAGTAAGATGGAGGAAATGGCTCACAAGGAGCACATACTCAAAATGTCTGGGTTGCACAACCGCTGACTCAATCGAAGTTAATCTCCTGATGAAGCGGTCATCGATGTAATCCTCCGCCGCTTCCACCTAGCTACAAGAGCTTTGTGATGAACTACAATATGCGGGATGGTAAAGACCATTCCCGAGGTATATGCTATGCTGAAATCGCAGAGGTAGAAATCAAGAAAGAACATCAGTTGATGGTGAATAAAACCACTAAGTTCAAGAAGGGTAAGGGTAAAAGAACTTTCAAGAAGGACGGCAAGGAAGTTGCCGCGCCTGCAAGCAAGTTGCGGAAGAAGCCAAAGAATGGACCCAAGCCCTAGACTGAAAGTTTTTATTGCAAGGGAAGTGGTCATCGAAGCGAACTGCCTAAATACTTAGCGGACAAGAAGGCGGGTAAAACCAAAGGTATATGTGATATACATGTAATTGATGTACCACCAAGATTGTAGTAGCCTTGGGTATTTGATACCGTGCAGTTGCTCACATTTGTAACTCAAAGCAAGAGCGCGAATAAACGGAGATCAAGCAAGGACGAGGTGATGCGCGTGAATGGTTCCAAGGTCGATGTGATCGCTGCTGCACGCTTTCTACATTTACCCACGGGATTAGTTTTAAACCTCAATAATTGTTATTTAGTGCCAAGTTTGAGCATGAACATTGTATCTGGATCTCGCTAATTCGAGATGGCTACTCATTTAAATCGTAGAATAATGGTTGTTCCATTTATATGAGAGATATGTTTTATGGTCATGTTCGATGGTTAATGGTTTATTCTAATGAATCTCAGACGTGATGATACACATATTCATAGTGTGAGTACCAAAAGAGTTAAAGTTGATAACAATAGTCCCACATATTTGTGGCACCGCCGCCTTGGTCACATAGGTGTCAAACGCATGAAGAAGCTCCACAATGGACTTTTAGAGTCTCTGATTATGAATCATTTGACACGCAAACATGCCTCATGGGTAAAATGACCAAGACTCCGCTCAGAACAATGGAGCGAGCAACCAACTTATTGGAAATCATACATACCGATGTGTGGGTCCAATGAGTGTTGAGGTCATGAGGCTATCGTATGTTCTCACCTCATCGATGACTTGAGTAGATATGGGTATATCTACTTAATGAAACACAAGTCCGAGACCTTGAAAAGTTCAAGGAATTTCAGAGTGAGGTTGAAAATCAACGTGATAGAAAGATCAAGTTTCTACGACGATCGTGGAGGAGAATACTTGAGTCAATTAATTTGGCACACACTTAAGAAAATGTGGAATAGTTTCACAACTCACGCCTGAACACCTCAACAGAATGGTGTGTCCGAACGTCAGAATCGCACTCTATTGGATATGGTGCGATCTATGATGTCTCTACCGATTTCTATCTTTTGGGCTATGCTATGCTTAGAGACGATTCACTTTAAATAGGGCTCACGAACTGCTGAGACGACACCGTATGAATTATGGTTTGGGAAGAAACCGTCGTCGCTTCTAAAAGTTTGGGGATATGCTTATGTCAAGAAACTTCAACCTGAAAAGCTCGAACCCAAATCGGAAAAATGCGCCTTCATAGGATACCCTAAAGAAATCATGGGTATACCTTCTACCAGATCCAAGGCAAGATCTTTGTTGTTAAGAATGGATCCTTTCTCGAGAAAGAGTTTCTCTCAAAGAAGTAAGTGGAGGAAAGTAGAACTTGATGAAGTGTTACCTCTTGAACTGCAAATGGCGTAAACTCAAGAAAACGCTTCGAGGAGCCTGCACCGATTAGAGAGGAAATTAATGATTATGATCAAGATACTTCGATCAAGTTCTATCAAATTAAGGTCCATAGGACACGCTCCGCACTGCAGTGGTAACGGCAACTCGCCTTAGAAATCATGTTGTTAGACAACGGTGAACCTTCGAACTATGAGGAAGAATATGGCCCCGGATTCGACAAATGGCGGAAGCCATGAACCGAGATAGGATCCATGTATGAAAACAAAGTATGGACTTTGACCGACTTGCCCGCTGAACGCAGCCATAGAAAATAAATGGATCTTTAAGAAGAAGATGACGCGATGGTAATGTGACCATCTATAGCTCGCTTGTCGCTAAGGGTTATCGACAAGTTCAAGGGTTGACTACGGCGAGACTTTCTCACCGTAGAAGTTAAAGTCCGTCGTAATCATGTTAGCAATTGCTGATACTATGATTATGAGATATGGCAAATGGACGCCAAAACGGCATTCCTTAATGGTTTCTTAAGGAAGAATTGTATATGATGCAAACGAAGGTTTTGTCGATCCTAAGAATGCCTATGGTGCAAGCCCAACGCCGATTTATGGGTGGTGCAAGCATCTCGAGTTAGAACATTCGCTGATGAGATGATCAAAGGTTAGTTTACATGCACTTATGGAGAAGCCTGTGTTTACAAGAAAGTGAGGAGCTCAGCATTTCATATTATATGTAGACGTATATACTTTTGATGGGAAATGATATAGAACTCTTGACAAAGATCAAGGCCTACTTGAATAAGAGTTTTCAATGAAGGACCTTGGAGAAGGTATATATTAGGCATCAAGATCTATAGAGATAGATCGAGACTTCATAGGTCTTTCACAAAGCACATACCTTGATAAGATATTGAAGAAGTTCAATATGGATCAATCTAAGAAGGGTTCTACCGTGTTATAAGTGTGAAATTGAGCTCACCAATGTCCCACCACGCAGTAAGATATAGAAGAGATGAGTGTCATCCCCATGCCTCAGCCATAGGTTCTATTATGTATGCCATGCAGGTACTGCACTGATGTAAACCTTGCCGTAAGTTTGCAGGAAGGTACCAAAGTAATCCCGAAGGAACACCGGATGCGTCAAGAATATCCTAAGCACCAAAAGGACTAAGGAAATGTTTCGCTTATGGAGGTGACGAAGAGCTGTCAGAAAGGTTACGCCGACGCTTAGCTTCACACAGATCGGATGACTCTAAGTCACAAACCGGACACGTATATTTTGAATGGGGGGCAGTAGCAGCTTGCAAGCAAAGCGCGCCGCCTTTGGTCACATAGGTGTCAAACGCATGAAGAAGCTCCATACGATGGACTTTTAGAGTCTCTTGATTATGAATCATTTGACACGTGCGAACCATGCCTCATGGGTAAAATGACCAAGACTCCGCTCAGAACAATGGAGCGAGCAACCAACTTATTGGAAATCATACATACCGATGTGTGCGGTCCAATGAGTGTTGAGGCTCATGGAGGCTATCGTTATGTTCTCACCTCATCGATGACTTGAGTAGATATGGGTATATCTACTTAATGAAACACAAGTCCGAGACCTTTGAAAAGTTCAAGGAATTTCAGAGTGAGGTTGAAAATCAACGTGATAGAAAGATCAAGTTTCTACGATCGATCGTGGAGGAGAATACTTGAGTCACGAATTTGGCACACACTTAAGAAAATGTGGAATAGTTTCACAACTCACGCCTGAACACCTCAACAGAATGGTGTGTCCGAACGTCGTGTCGCACTCTATTGGATATGGTGCGATCTATGATGTCTCTTACCGACTTACCGCTATCTTTTGGGGCTATGCTTTAGAGACCGCATTCACTTTAAATAGGGCTCCGTCGAACTCCTGAGACGACACCGTATGAATTATGGTTTGGGAAGAAACCTAAGCTATCGCTTCTAAAAGTTTGGGGATGCGATGCTTATGTCAAGAAACTTCAACCCGAAAAGCTCGAACCCAAATCGAAAAATGCGCCTTCATAGGATACCCTAAAGAAACTGTTGGGTATACCTTCTACCTCGAGATCCAAGGCAAGATCTTTGTTGCCAAGAATGGATCCTTTCGAGAAAGAGTTTCTCTCGAAAGAAGTAAGTGGGAGGAAAGTAGAACTTGATGAAGTGTTACCTCTTGAACTGTAAATGGCGAAACTCAAGAAAACGCTTCGAGGAGCCCGCACCGATTAGAGAGGAAATTAATGATTATGATCAAGATACTTGATCAAGCTCCTACTGAAATTCAAGGTCCACAAGGACACGCTCCGCACTGAGTGGTACGGCAACCCTGTCTTAGAAATCATGTTGTTAGACAACGGTGAACCTTCAACTATGAGGAAGAATGGCGGCCCGGATTCGGCAAATGGTGGAAGCCATGAAACCGAGATAGGATCCATGTATGAAAACAAAGTATGGACTTTGACCGACTTGCCCGCTGAACGGCGAGCCATAGAAAATAAATGGATCTTTAAGAAGAAGACAGACGCGATGGTAATGTGACCATCTATAAAGCTCGGCTTGTCGCTAAGGGTTATCGACAAGTTCAAGGGGTTGACTACGATGAGACTTTCTCACCGTAGCGGCTAAAGTCCGTCGAAATCATGTTAGCAATTGCCGCATACTATGATTATGAGATATGGCAAATGGACGCCAAAACGGCATTCCTTAATGGTTTCCTTAAGGAAGAATTGTATATGATGCAGCCGAAGGTTTTGTCGATCCTAAGAATGTCGACAAGGTGTGCAAGCTCCAACGCCGATTTATGGGCTGGTGCAAGCATCTCGAGTTAGAACATTCGCTTTGATGAGATGATCAAAGCGTTTGGTTTACACAGACTTATGGAGAAGCCTGTGTTTACAAGAAAGTGAGTGGGAGCTCAGAGCATTTCTCATATTATATGTAGACGACATACTTTTGATGGGAAATGATATAGAACTCTTGGACAGCATCAAGGCCTACTTGAATAAGAGTTTTCAATGAAGGACCTTGGAGAAGTTGCTTATATATTAGGCATCAAGATCTATAGAGATAGATCGAGACGCCTCATAGGTCTTTCACAAAGCACATACCTTGATAAGATATTGAAGAAGTTCAATATGGATCAATCTAAGAAGGGTTCTTACTGTGTTACAAGGTGTGAAATTGAGCTCACTCAATGTCCCACCACGGCAGAGATATAGAAGAGATGAGTGTCATCCCCATGCCTCACCATAGGTTCTATTATGTATGCCATGTCAGTGTACCAGACTGATGTAAACCTTGCCGTAAGTTTGGTAGGAAGGTACCAAAGTAATCCCGCAAGGAACACCGGACAATGTCAAGAATATCCTGAAGCACCGAAAAGGACTAAGGAAATGTTTCGCTTATGGAGGTGACGAAGAGCTCGTCAGAAAAGGTTACGCCGACGCTTAGCTTCGACACGATCCGATGACTCTAAGTCACAAACCGGATACGTGTATATTTTGAATGGTGGGGCGAAGAAGTGGTGCGATTTGCAAGCAAAGCGCCGTGGCGGGATCTACATGTGAAGCGGAGTACATGGCAGCCTCTGAGGCAGACATGAAGCAATTTGGGTGAAGGAGTTCATCACCGACCTCGAGTCATACCCAATGCGTCGGGGCCAATCAAGCTCTTCTGGACAACATTGGAGCTATTGCACTTGCAAAGGAGCCCAGTGTTTCACAAGAAGACTAGGCACATCAAGCGCCGCTCAACTCCATTCGTGAAAATGTTCAAGATGGAGACATAGAAATTTGTAAAGTGCACACGGATCTAAATGTCGCAGATCCGCTGACTAAACCTCTCCCTAAGGCAAAACATGATCAAGACCGTAACTCTATGGGTGTTCGATTCATCACAATGTAACTAGATTATTGACTCTAGTGCAAGTGGGAGACTGTTGGAAATATGCCCTAGAGGCAATAATAAAAGCATTATTATTATATTTCCTTATTCATGATAATTGTCTTTATTCGTGCTATAATTGTGTTAACCGGAAATCGTAATACATGTGTGAATAATGACAACAACATGTCCCTAGTGAGCCTCTAGTTGACTAGCTCGTTGATCGACGTGATAGTCATGGTTTCTGACTATGGACATTGGATGTCATCGATAACGGATCACATCATTAGGAGAATGATGTGATGGACAAGACCCAATCCTAAAACATAGCATAAGATCGCATAGTTCGCTTGCTAGAGTTTTCCAATGTCAAGTATCCTTTCCTTAGACCATGAGATCGTAAACTCCGGACACCGTAGGAGTGCTTTGGTGTGCCAAACGTCACAACGAATCGGGTGACTATAAAGGTATGCTACGGTATCTCCGAAAGTGTCTTGGGTTGACATGGATCGAGATCGATTTGTCACTCCGCTGACGGAGAGGTATCACTGGCCCTCTCGGTAATGCATCATCACAATGAGCTCAATGTGATCAAAGTGTTTGATCACGGATCATGCATTACGATGCGAGAAAAGTGACTTGCCGGTAACGAGATTGAACGAGGTATTGGTATACCGACGATCGAATCTCGGCAAGTAAAATACCGATTGACAAAGGGAATCGATACGGATTAATTGAATCCTTGACATCGTGGTTCATCCGATGAGATCATCGTGGAGCATGTGGGAGCCAACATGGGTATCCAGATCCCGCTGTTGGTTATTGCCCGAGAGCCGCCTCGGTCATGTTCAGATGTCTCCAACCCGTAGGGTCTACACACTTAAGGTTCTGTGAACGCTAGGGTTATAGGAATATGTATGTGCAGTAACCGAATGTTGTTCGAGTCCCGGATGAGATCCTGGGCGCCACGAGGAGTTCCGGAATGGTCCGGAGGTAAAGAATTATATATAGGAAGTGCTGTTTCGCCATCGGGACAAGTTTCGTGATATCGGTAGATTGTACCGGGACCACGGAGGGGTCCCGGGTCCACCAAGTGGGGCCACCAGCCCTGTGGGGCCACATGGGCCCTAGGTGGTGCGCCTAGGCCCACATGGGCCAAGGGGAACCAGCCCCAAGGGCCCATGCGCCTAGGGTGAAAAAAGGGAGAGTCCATGAAGGGAAGGCACCTCAGGTGCCTTGGGAGGTGGACACCTCCCCTCTGGCCGCACTCCTCCCTTGGAGGAGGGGGCAAGGCTGCCCCCCCCTCCTTGGCACCTATATAAAGGGGGAGGGAGGGGGCAGCAGCACTTTGCCCCGGACGCCTCCCTCTCCCTCTCCAACACATCCTCCTCCTCCGTAGTGCACGCGAAGCCCTGCCGAGTATCGCAAGTTCCACCATCACCACGCCGTCGCTGCTGCTGGAGCTATCTTCTCAACCTCTCCTTCACCTTGCTGGATCAAGAAGAAGGAGACGTTACGCTGACCGTGCGTGTGTGAACGCGGAGGTGCCGTCTGCTCGCACTAGATCATCGGTGAATTGGATCGCGGCAAGTACGACTACCTCATCCACGCTCACTCCGACGCCTCGCTGCGATCTACAAAGTGGTATGTAGATGCTATCCAATCTGAATACTGCTGCTAGATGAACTCATAGATGGATCTTGGTGAAACCGTAGAAAAATTTTAATTTTCTGCAACGCTCCCCAACAAAGGGCATCATGAGCTAGGTCTATGCATAGTTCTTCTTGTGCGAGTAGAACACAATTTGTTGTGGGCGAGATGTTGTCAATTCTTCTTGCCGTTACTAGTCAATCTTGATTCAGCGGTATTGTGGGATGAAGCGCCCGACCAACCTTACACGTGCGCTTACGTGAGACCGGTTCCACCGACTAACATGCACTAGTTGCATAAGGTGGTCAAGGGTGTCTGCTCTCCTATTTTAGTTGGATCGGATTCGATGAACAGGGTCCTTATGAAGGGTAAATAGAGATTGACAAATCACGCTGTGGTTTGAACGTAGGTAAGAAAACGTTCTTGCTAGAACCCTAATTCAGCCACGTAAAACTTGCAACAACAATTAGAGGACGCCTAACTTGTTTTTGCAGCAAGTGCTTTGTGATATGATATGGCCAAAGTTGTGATGTATGATGAATGATCTATATGTGATGTATGAGATGTTCATGCTATTGTAATAGGAATCACGACTTGCATGTCGATGAGTATGACAACCGCAGAGCCATAGGAGTTGTCTTTATTTTTGTATGACCTGCGTGTCATTGAGAATCGCCATGTAAATTACTTTACTTTATTGCTAAACGCGTTAGCCATAGTAGTAGAAGTAATAGTTGGCGAGCAACTTCATGGAGACACGATGATGAAGATCATGATGATGAGGATCATGGTGTCAAGCCGGTGACAAGATGATCATGGAGCCCCAAGATGGAGATCAAAGGAGCTATGTGATATTGGCCATATCATGTCACGCTTATTATTTGATTGCATGTGATGTTTATCATGTTTTGCATCTTGTTTACTTAGAATGACGGTAGTAAATAAGATGATCCTCATAATAATTTCAAGAAAGTGTTCACCCTAACGTGCACCGCTGCTAAGGTTCGTCGTTCAAGCACCACGTGATGATCGGGTGTGATAGGTCCTTACGTTCGCATACAACGGGTGTAAGACAGATTTACACACGCAAAACACTTAGGTTGACTTGACGAGCCTAGCATGTACGCACATGGCCTCGAACACGTAAGACCGAAAGGTCGAGCATGAGTCGATAGAAGATACGATCAACATGAAGATGTTCACCGATGTTGACTAGTCCGTCTCACGTGATGATCGGACACGGCCTAGCTGACTCGGATCATGTAATACTTAGATGACTAGTAGAGGATGTCTATCTAAGTGGGAGTTCATTAAATTTGATTAAATGAACTTTATTATCATGAACTTAGTCTAAATATTTACAATGTGTCTTGTAGATCAAATGGCCAACGTAGTCCTCAACTTCAACGCGCTCCTAGAGAAAACCAAGCTGAAAGACGATGGTAGCAACTATACGGATCGGGTCCGAACCCGAGGATTATCCTCATAGCTGCCAAGAAAGATTATGTCCTAAGAGCACCATTGGTGACGACCTATTCTCCCCGCAGAACAAGACGTTATGAACGCTATGGCCACGCCGCGATGATTACTCCCTCGCTCAAGGCGGCATGCTTTACAGCTTAGAGCCGGACTCCAAAAGCGTTTTGAGAGACATGGAGCATATGAGATGTTCAAGAGCTGAAAATGGTTTTCCAAGCTCATGCCCGGTCGAGAGATATGAAGTCTCCGACAAATTCTTTAGCTGTAAGATGGAGGAAATGGCTCACAAGGAGCACATACTCAAAATGTCCAGGTTGCACAACCGCTGACTCAATCGGAAGTTAATCTCCTGATGAAGCGGTCATTGATGAATCCTCCGCCGCTTCCACCTAGCTACAAGAGCTTTGTGATGAACTACAATATGCGGGGATGGTAAAGACCATTCACGAGGTATATGCTATGCTGAAATCAGCAGAGGTAGAAATCAAGAAAGAACATCAAGTGTTGATGGTGAATAAAACCACTAAGTTCAAGAAGGGTAAGGGTAAAAGAACTTCAAGAAGGACGGCAAGGAAGTTGCCGCGCCCGTAAGCAAGTTGCCGGAAGAAGCCAAAGAATGGACCCAAGCCCGAGACCGAGTGTTTTTATTGCAAGGAAGTGGTCATCGAAGCGGAACTGCCCCAAATACTTAGCGGACAAGAAGGCCGGCAAAACCAAAGGTATATGTGATATACATGTAATTGATGTGTACCTTACCAAGATTCGTAGTAGCTCTTGGGTATTTGATACCGTGCAGTTGCTCACATTTGTAACTCAAAGCAGGAGCTGCGAATAAACGGAGATCCAAGCGAAGGACGAGGTGACGATGCGCGTCGGGAATGGTTCCAAGGTCGATGTGATCGCCGTCGACACGCCTCTACATTTACCTACGGGATTAGTTTTAAACCTCAATAATTGTTATTTAGTGCCAAGTTTGAGCATGAACATTGTATCCGGATCTCGCTTAATTCGAGATGGCTACTCATTTAAATCGAGAATAATGGTTGTTCCATTTATATGAGAGATATGTTTTATGGTCATGCTCCGATGGTTAATGGTTTATTCTTAATGAATCTCAGACGTGATGATACACATATTCATAGTGTGAGTACCAAAAGAGTTAAAGTTGATAACAATAGTCCCACATATTTGTGGCAATCGCCGCCTTGGTCACATAGGTGTCAAACGCATGAAGAAGCTCCATACAGATGGACTTTTAGAGTCTCTTGATTATGAATCATTTGACACGCATGTAACCATGCCTCATGGGTAAAATGACCAAGACTCCGCTCTCGGAACAATGGAGCGAGCAACCAACTTATTGGAAATCATACATACCGATGTGTGCGGTCCAATGAGTGTTGAGGTCATGGAGGCTATCGTTATGTTCTCACCTCATCGATGACTTGAGTAGATATGGGTATATCTACTTAATGAAACACAAGTCCGAGACCTTTGAAAAGTTCAAGGAATTTCAGAGTGAGGTTGAAAATCAACGTGATAGAAAGATCAAGTTTCTACGATCGATCGTGGAGGAGAATACTTGAGTCACGAATTTGGCACACACTTAAGAAAATGTGGAATAGTTTCACAACTCACGCCACCGAACACCTCAACAGAATGGTGTGTCCGAACGTCGAATCGCACTCTATTGGATATGGTGCGATCTATGATGTCTCTTACCGACTTACCGCTATCTTTTGGGGCTATGCTTTAGAGACCGCCGATTCACTTTAAATAGGGCTCCGTCGAAATCCGCTGAGACGACACCGTATGAATTATGGTTTGGGAAGAAACCTAAGTCGTCGTTTCTAAAAGTTTGGGGATGCGATGCTTATGTCAAGAAACTTCAACCTGAAAAGCTCGAACCCAAATCGAAAAATGCGCCTTCATAGGATACCCTAAAGAAACTGTTGGGTATACCTTCTACCTCAGATCCGAAGGCAAGATCTTTGTTGCCAAGAATGGATCCTTTCGAGAAAGAGTTTCTCTCGAAAGAAGTAAGTGGGAGGAAAGTAGAACTTGATGAAGTGTTACCTCTTGAACGGAAAATGGCGAAACTCAAGAAAACGCTTACGAGGAGCCTGCACCGATTAGAGAGGAAATTAATGATTATGATCAAGATACTTGATCAAGCTCCTCTTGAAATTGAAGGTCCACAAGGACACGCTCCGCACTGTGAGTGGTACGGCAACCCTGTCTTAGAAATCATGTTGTTAGACAACGGTGAACCTTCAACTATGAGGAAGCAATGGCGGCCCGGATTCGGCAAATGGTGGAAGCCATGAAATCCGAGATAGGATCCATGTATGAAAACAAAGTATGGACTTTGACCGACTTGCCCGCTGAACGGCGAGCCATAGAAAATAAATGGATCTTTAAGAAGAAGACAGACGCGATGGTAATGTGACCATCTATAAAGCTCGACTTGTCGCTAAGGGTTATCGACAAGTTCAAGGGGTTGACTACGATGAGACTTTCTCACCGTAGCGAAGCTAAAGTCCGTCGAGAATCATGTTAGCAATTGCCGCATACTATGATTATGAGATATGGCAAATGGACGCCAAAACGGCATTCCTTAATGGTTTCCTTAAGGAAGAATTGTATATGATGCAGCCGGAAGGTTTTGTCGATCCTAAGAATGTCGACAAGGTGTGCAAGCTCCAACGCCGATTTATGGGCTGGTGCAAGCATCTCGAGTTGGAACATTCGCTTTGATGAGATGATCAAAGCGTTTGGGTTACACAGACTTATGGAGAAGCCCGTGTTTACAAGAAAGTGAGTGGGAGCTCAGTAGCATTTCTCATATTATATGTAGACGACATACTTTTGATGGGAAATGATATAGAACTCTTGGACAGCATCAAGGCCTACTTGAATAAGAGTTTTTCAATGAAGGACCTTGGAGAAGTTGCTTATATATTAGGCATCAAGATCTATAGAGATAGATCGAGACGCCTCATAGGTCTTTCACAAAGCACATACCTTGATAAGATATTGAAGAAGTTCAATATGGATCAATCTAAGAAGGGTTCTTACACGTGTTACAAGGTGTGAAATTGAGCTCACTCAATGTCCCACCACGGCAGAAGATATAGAAGAGATGAGTGTCATCCCTATGCCTCACCATAGGTTCTATTATGTATGCCATGCTTGTGTACCAGACTGATGTAAACCTTGCCGTAAGTTTGGTAGGAAGGTACCAAAGTAATCCCGCAAGGAACACCGGACAGCGGTCAAGAATATCCTGAAGTACCGAAAAGGACTAAGGAAATGTTTCGTTTATGGAGGTGACGAAGAGCTCGTCAGTAAAGGTTACGCCGACGCTAGCTTCGACACGATCTGATGACTCTAAGTCACAAACCGGATACGTGTATATTTTGAATGGTGGGGCAAGAAGGTGCGATTGCAAGCAAAGCGTCGTGGCGGGATCTACATGTGAAGCGGAGTACATGGCAGCCTCGGAGGCAGCACATGAAGCAATTTGGGTGAAGGAGTTCATCACCGACCTCGAGTCATACCCAATGCGTCGGGGCTAATCAAGCTCTTCTCGGACAACACCGGAGCTATTGCACTTGCAAAGGAGCCCAGGTTTCACAAGAAGACTAGGCACATCAAGCGCCGCTCAACTCCATTCGTGAAAATGTTCAAGATGGAGACATAGAAATTTGTAAAGTGCACACGGATCTAAATGTCGCAGATCCGCTGACTAAACCTCTCCCTAAGGCAAAACATGATCAGCACCGAACTCTATGGGTGTTCGATTCATCACAATGTAACTAGATTATTGACTCTAGTGCAAGTGGGAGACTGTTGGAAATATGCCCTAGAGGCAATAATAAAAGCATTATTATTATATTTCCTTATTCATGATAATTGTCTTTATTCGTGCTATAATTGTGTTAACCGGAAATCGTAATACATGTGTGAATAATGCACAACAACATGTCCCTAGTGAGCCTCTAGTTGACTAGCTCGTTGATCGACAGATAGTCATGGTTTCTGACTATGGACATTGGATGTCATCGATAACGGATCACATCATTAGGAGAATGATGTGATGGACAAGACCCAATCCTAAAACATAGCATAAGATCGCATAGTTCGCTTGCTAGAGTTTTCCAATGTCAAGTATCCTTTCCTTAGACCATGAGATCGTGTAACTCCGGATACCGTAGGAGTGCTTTGGTGTGCCAAACGTCACAACGAATCGGGTGACTATAAAGGTATGCTACGGGTATCTCCGAAAGTGTCTTGGGTTGACATGGATCGAGATCGATTTGTCACTCCGCTGACGGAGAGGTATCACCGGCCCTCTCGGTAATGCATCATCACAATGAGCTCAATGTGATCAAAGTGTTTGATCACGGATCATGCATTACGATGCGAGAAAAGTGACTTGCGCTTGAGATTGAACGAGGTATTGGTATACCGACGATCGAATCTCGGGCAAGTAAAATACCGATTGACAAAGGGAATCGATACGGGATTAATTGAATCCTTGACATCGTGGTTCATCCGATGAGATCATCGTGGAGCATGTGGGAGCCAACATGGGTATCCAGATCCCGCTGTTGGTTATTGCCCGAGAGCCGCCTCGGTCATGTTCAGATGTCTCCCGAACCCGTAGGGTCTACACACTTAAGGTTGATAGAACGCTAGGGTTATAGGAATATGTATGTGCAGTAACCGAATGTTGTTCGAGTCCCGGATGAGATCCTGGACGTCACGAGGAGTTCCTAATGGTCCGGAGGTAAAGAATTATATATAGGAAGTGCTGTTTCGCCATCGGGACAAGTTTGGTGATATCGGATTGTACGACCACCGGAGGGGTCCCGGGTCCACCAAGTGGGGCCACCAGCCCTGGGGGCCACATGGGCCCTAGGTGGTGCGCCTAGGCCCACATGGGCCAAGGGGAACCAGCCCCAAGGGGCCCATGCGCCTAGGGTGAAAAAAGGGAGAGTCCATGAGGGGAAGGCACCTCAGAGGTGCCTTGGGAGGTGGACACCTCCCCTCTGGCCGCACCCTCCCTTGGAGGAGGGGGCAAGGCTGCGCCCTCCCCTCCTTGGCACCTATATAAAGGGGGGGGAGGGGGCAGCAGCACCTTGCCTGGACGCCTCCTCTCCCTCTCCAACACATCCTCCTCCTCCGTAGTGCACGCGAAGCCCTGCCGAGTATCTTGCAAGTTCCACCATCACCACGCCGTCTGCTGCTGGAGCCATCTTCTCAACCTCTCCTTCACCTTGCTGGATCAAGAAGAAGGAGACGTTACGCTGACCGCACGTGTGTTGAACGCGGAGGTGCCGTCTGCTCGCACTAGATCATCGGTGAATTGGATCGCGGCAAGTACGACTACCTCATCCACGCTCACTCCGACGCTTGCTATGCGATCTACAAAGTGGTATGTAGATGCTATCCAATCTGAATACTGTTGCTAGATGAACTCATAGATGGATCTTGGTGAAACCGTAGAAAAATTTTAATTTTCTCGCAACGCTCCCCAACAAAGGGCATCATGAGCTAGGTCTATGCATAGTTCTTCTTGTGCGAGTAGAACACAATTTGTTGTGGGTGTAGATGTTGTCAATTCTTCTTGCCGTTACTAGTCAATCTTGATTCAGCGGTATTGTGGGATGAAGCGGCCCGGACCAACCTTACACGTGACGCTTACGTGAGACCGGTTCCACCGACTAACATGCACTAGTTGCATAAGGTGGTGGCGGGTGTCCTGCTCTCCTATTTTAGTTGGATCGGATTCGATGAACAGGGTCCTTATGAAGGGTAAATAGAGATTGACAAATCACGCTGTGGTTTGAACGTAGGTAAGAAAACGTTCTTGCTAGAACCCTAATTCAGCCACGTAAAACTTGCAACAACAATTAGAGGACGCCTAACTTGTTTTTGCAGCAAGTGCTTTGTGATATGATATGGCCAAAGTTGTGATGTATGATGAATGATCTATATGTGATGTATGAGATGTTCATGCTATTGTAATAGGAATCACGACTTGCATGTCGATGAGTATGACAACCGCAGGAGCCATAGGAGTTGTCTTTATTTTTGTATGACCTGCGTGTCATTGAGAATCGCCATGTAAATTACTTTACTTTATTGCTAAACGCGTTAGCCATAGTAGTAGAAGTAATAGTTGGCGAGCAACTTCATGGAGACACGATGATGAAGATCATGATGATGAGGATCATGGTGTCAAGCCGGTGACAAGATGATCATGGAGCCCCAAGATGGAGATCAAAGGAGCTATGTGATATTGGCCATATCATGTCACGCTTATTATTTGATTGCATGTGATGTTTATCATGTTTTGCATCTTGTTTACTTAGAATGACGGTAGTAAATAAGATGATCCTCATAATAATTTCAAGAAAGTGTTCACCCTAACTGTGCACCGCTGCTAAAGTTCGTCGTTCAAGCACCACGTGATGATCGGGTGTGATAGGTCCTTACGTTCGCATACAACGGGTGTAAGACAGATTTACACACGCAAAACACTTAGGTTGACTTGACGAGCCTAGCATGTACGCATATGGCCTCGGAACACGTAAGACCGAAAGGTCGAGCATGAGTCGATAGAAGATACGATCAACATGAAGATGTTCACCGATGTTGACTAGTCCGTCTCACGTGATGATCGGACACGGCCTAGTGACTCGGATCATGTAATACTTAGATGACTAGTAGAGGATGTCTATCTAAGTGGGAGTTCATTAAATTTGATTAAATGAACTTTATTATCATGAACTTAGTCTAAATATTTACAATGTGTCTTGTAGATCAAATGGCCAACGAGTCCTCAACTTCAACGCGTTCCTAGAGAAACCAAGTGAAAGACGATGGTAGCAACTATACGGATCGGGTCCGAACCCGAGGATTATCCTCATAGCTGCCAAGAAAGATTATGTCCTAAGAGCACCACTGGGTGACGCACCTATTCTCCTGCGAGAACAAGACGTTATGAACGCTTGGCCACGCCATGATGATTACTCCCTCGTTCAAGGCGGCATGCTTTACGCTTAGAGCCGGACTCCAAAAGCGTTTTGAGAGACATGGAGCATATGAGATGTTCAAGAGCTGAAAATGGTTTTCAAGCTCATGCCCGGTCGAGATATGAAGTCTCCGACAAATTCTTTAGCTGTAAGATGGAGGAAATGGCTCACAAGGAGCACATACTCAAAATGTCCGGTTGCACAACCGCTGACTCAATCGAAGTTAATCTCCGGATGAAGCGGTCATCGATGAATCCTCCGCCGCTTCCACCTAGCTACAAGAGCTTTGTGATGAACTACAATATGCGTGGGATGGTAAAGACCATTCCCGAGGTATATGCTATGCTGAAATCAGCAGAGGTAGAAATCAAGAAAGAACATCAAGTGTTGATGGTGAATAAAACCACTAAGTTCAAGAAGGGTAAGGGTAAAAGAACTTCAAGAAGGACGGCAAGGAAGTTGCCGCGCCCGATAAGCAAGTTGCCGGAAGAAGCCAAAGAATGGACCCAAGCCCGAGACCGAGTGTTTTTATTGCAAGGAAGTGGTCACCGAAGCGGAACTGCCCCAAATACTTAGCGGACAAGAAGGCCGCAAAAACCAAAGGTATATGTGATATACATGTAATTGATGTGTACCTTACCAAGATTCGTAGTAGCTCTTGGGTATTTGATACGGTGCAGATTGCTCACATTTGTAACTCAAAGCAGAGAGTCGAATAAACGGAGATCTGGCGAAGGACGAGGTGACGATCGCGCTCGGGAATGGTTCCAAGGTCGATGTGATCGCCGTCGACACGCTGCCTCTACATTTACCTACGGGATTAGTTTTAAACCTCAATAATTGTTATTTAGTGCCAAGTTTGAGCATGAACATTGTATCCGGATCTCGCTTAATTCGAGATGGCTACTCATTTAAATCGAGAGAATAATGGTTGTTCCATTTATATGAGAGATATGTTTTATGGTCATGTTCCGATGGTTAATGGTTTATTCTTAATGAATCTCAATGCGTGATGATACACATATTCATAGTGTGAGTACCAAAAGAGTTAAAGTTGATAACAATAGTCCCACATATTTGTGGCATCGCCGCCTTGGTCACATAGGTGTCAAACGCATGAAGAAGCTCCATACGGATGGACTTTTAGAGTCTCTTGATTATGAATCATTTGACACGTCAAAACCATGCCTCATGGGTAAAATGACCAAGACTCCGTTCTCAGAACAATGGAGCGAGCAACCAACTTATTGGAAATCATACATACCGATGTGTGCGGTCCAATGAGTGTTGAGGCTCATGAGGCTATCGTTATGTTCTCACCTCATCGATGACTTGAGTAGATATGGGTATATCTACTTAATGAAACACAAGTCCGAGACCTTTGAAAAGTTCAAGGAATTTCAGAGTGAGGTTGAAAATCAACGTGATAGAAAGATCAAGTTTCTACGATCGATCGTGGAGGAGAATACTTGAGTCACGAATTTGGCACACACTTAAGAAAATGTGGAATAGTTTCACAACTCACGCTACCGAACACCTCAACAGAATGGTGTGTCCGAACGTCGTAATCGCACTCTATTGGATATGGTGCGATCTATGATGTCTCTTACCGACTTACCGCTATCTTTTGGGGCTATGCTTTAGAGACCGCCGATTCACTTTAAATAGGGCTCCGTCGAAATCCGCTGAGACGACACCGTATGAATTATGGTTTGGGAAGAAACCTAAGTCGTCGTTTCTAAAAGTTTGGGGATGCGATGCTTATGTCAAGAAACTTCAACCTGAAAAGCTCGAACCCAAATCGGAAAATGCGCCTTCATAGGATACCCTAAAGAAATGTTGGGTATACCTTCTACCTCAGATCCAAGGCAAGATCTTTGTTGCCAAGAATGGATCCTTTCGGAGAAAGAGTTTCTCTCGAAAGAAGTAAGTGGGAGGAAAGTAGAACTTGATGAAGTGTTACCTCTTGAACTGGTAAATGGCGAAACTCAAGAAAACGCTTCGAGGAGCCTGCACCGATTAGAGAGGAAATTAATGATTATGATCAAGATACTTGATCAAGCTCCTCTTGAAATTGAAGGTCCACAAGGACACGCTCCGCACTGCAGTGGTACGGCAACCCTGTCTTAGAAATCATGTTGTTAGACAACGGTGAACCTTCGAACTATGAGGAAGCAATGGCGGCCCGGATTCGACAAATGGTGGAAGCCATGAAATCCGAGATAGGATCCATGTATGAAAACAAAGTATGGACTTTGACCGACTTGCCCGCTGAACGGCGAGCCATAGAAAATAAATGGATCTTTAAGAAGAAGACAGACGCGGATGGTAATGTGACCATCTATAAAGCTCGGCTTGTCGCTAAGGGTTATCGACAAGTTCAAGGGGTTGACTACGATGAGACTTTCTCACCGTAGAAGCTAAAGTCCGTCGAGAATCATGTTAGCAATTGCCGATACTATGATTATGAGATATGGCAAATGGACGCCAAAACGGCATTCCTTAATGGTTTCCTTAAGGAAGAATTGTATATGATGCAGCCGGAAGGTTTTGTCGATCCTAAGAATGTCGACAAGGTGTGCAAGCTCCAACGCCGATTTATGGGCTGGTGCAAGCATCTCGAGTTAGAACATTCGCTTTGATGAGATGATCAAAGCGTTAGTTTACATGACTTATGGAGAAGCCTGTGTTTACAAGAAAGTGAGTGGGAGCTCAGTAGCATTTCTCATATTATATGTAGACGACATACTTTTGATGGGAAATGATATAGAACTCTTGGACGACATCAAGGCCTACTTGAATAAGAGTTTTTCAATGAAGGACCTTGGAGAAGCTGCTTATATATTAGGCATCAAGATCTATAGAGATAGATCGAGACGCCTCATAGGTCTTTCACAAAGCACATACCTTGATAAGATATTGAAGAAGTTCAATATGGATCAATCTAAGAAGGGTTCTTACGTGTTACAAGGTGTGAAATTGAGCTCACTCAATGTCCCACCACGGCAGAAGATATAGAAGAGATGAGTGTCATCCCCTATGCCTCGACCATAGGTTCTATTATGTATGCCATGTTGTGTACCGCACTGATGTAAACCTTGCCGTAAGTTTGGTAGGAAGGTACCAAAGTAATCCCGCAAGGAACACCGGACAATGGTCAAGAATATCCCGGTACCGAAAAGGACTAAGGAAATGTTTCGTTTATGGAGGTGACGAAGAGCTCGTCGTAAAAGGTTACGCCGACGCTAGCTTCGACACGATCCGATGACTCTAAGTCACAAACCGGATCGTGTATATTTTGAATGGTGGGGCGAGAAGGTAGTGCGATTGCAAGCAAAGCGTCGTGGCGGGATCTACATGTGAAGCGGAGTACATGGCAGCCTCGGAGGCAGACATGAAGCAATTTGGGTGAAGGAGTTCATCACCGACCTCGAGTCATACCCAATGCGTCGGGCCAATCAAGCTCTTCTGTGACAACACTTTGGAGCTATTGCACTTGCAAAGGAGCCCAGTTTCACAAGAAGACTAGGCACATCAAGCGCCGCTCAACTCCATTCGTGAAAATGTTCAAGATGGAGACATAGAAATTTGTAAAGTGCACACGGATCTAAATGTCGCAGATCCGCTGACTAAACCTCTCCCTAAGGCAAAACATGATCAACACCGAACTCTATGGGTGTTCGATTCATCACAATGTAACTAGATTATTGACTCTAGTGCAAGTGGGAGATCTGTTGGAAATATGCCCTAGAGGCAATAATAAAAGCATTATTATTATATTTCCTTATTCATGATAATTGTCTTTATTAGTGCTATAGTTGTGTTAACCGGAAATCGTAATACATGTGTGAATAATGAGACAACAACATGTCCCTAGTGAGCCTCTAGTTGACTAGCTCGTTGATCGACAGATAGTCATGGTTTCGACTATGGACATTGGATGTCATCGATAACGGGATCACATCATTAGGAGAATGATGTGATGGACAAGACCCAATCCTAAAACATAGCATAAGATCGCATAGTTCGCTTGCTAGAGTTTTCCAATGTCAAGTATCCTTTCCTTAGACCATGAGATCGTGTAACTCCGGATCCGTAGGAGTGCTTTGGGTGCCAAACGCGTCAACGTAATCGGGTGACTATAAAGGTATGCTACGGGTATCTCCGAAAGTGTCATTGGGTTGACATGGATCGAGATCGATTTGTCACTCCGCTTGACGGAGAGGTATCACCGGGCCCTCTCGGAATGCATCATCACAATGAGCTCAATGTGATCAAAGTGTTTGATCACGGATCATGCATTACTGATGCGAGAAAAGTGACTTGCGATAACGAGATTGAACGAGGTATTGGTATACCGACGATCGAATCTCGGGCAAGTAAAATACCGATTGACAAAGGGAATCGTATCACGGGATTAATTGAATCCTTGACATCGTGGTTCATCCGATGAGATCATCGTGGAGCATGTGGGAGCCAACATGGGTATCCAGATCCCGCTGTTGGTTATTGCCCGAGAGCCGTCTCGGTCATGTTCGCATGTCTCCCGACCCGTAGGGTCTACACACTTAAGGTTGATGAACGCTAGGGTTATAGGAATATGTATGTGCAGAACCGAATGTTGTTGAGTCCGGATGAGATCCTGGGCGTCACGAGGAGTTCCGGAATGGTCCGGAGGTAAAGAATTATATATAGGAAGTGCTGTTTCGCCATCGGGACAAGTTTGGTGATATCGGATTGTACTGGGACCACCGGAGGGGTCCCGGGTCCACCAAGTGGGGCCACCAGCCCGAGGGGCCACATGGGCCCTAGGTGGTGCGCCTAGGCCCACATGGGCCAAGGGAACCAGCCCCAAGGGGCCCATGCGCCTAGGGTGAAAAAGGGAGAGTCCATGAAGGGAAGGCACCTCAGAGGTGCCTTGGGAGGTGGACACCTCCCCTCTTGGCCGCACCCTCCCTTGGAGGAGGGGCAGGCTGCGCCCCCCTCCTTGGCACCTATATAAAGGGGGAGGGAGGGGCAGCAGCACCTTTGCCCCGGGCGCCTCCTCTCCCTCTCCAACACATCCTCCTCCTCCGTAGTGCAGTGAAGCCCTGCCGAGTATTGCAAGTTCCACCATCACCACGCCGTCTCTTCTTGCTGAGCCATCTTCTCAACCTCTCCTTCACCTTGCTGGATCAAGAAGAAGGAGACGTTCACGCTGACCGCACGTGTGTTGAACGCGAGGTGCCGTCCGCTTCGGCACTAGATCATCGGTGAATTGGATCGCGGCAAGTCGACTACCTCATCCACGTTCACTCCGACGCCTGCTGCGATCTACAAAGTGGTATGTAGATGCTATCCAATCTGAATACTCGTTGCTAGATGAACTCATAGATGGATCTTGATGAAACCGTAAAAAAATTTAATTTTCGCAACGCTCCCCAACAAAGGCAAGCCTCTCGAGTTGGAATAAACGCTTTGATAGTGTGATCAAAGCATATGGTTTTATATGCACTTTTGGAGAAGCTTTGTATTTACAAGAAAGTGAGTGGGAGCTCAGTAGCATTTCGATATTATATGTGGACGACATATTATTAATTGGAAATAATATAGAATTTCGGATAGCATAAAGGATACTTGAATAAAAGTTTTTCAATGAAAGACCTCGGTGAAGCTGCTTACATATTGGGCATCAAGATCTATAGAGATAGATCAAGACGCTTAATTGGACTTTCACAAAGCACATACCTTGATAAAGTTTTGAAGAAGTTCAAAATGGATCGAGCAAAGAAAGGTTTTTACCAGTACTACAAGGTGTAAGATTGAGTCGACTCAATGCCCGACCACAAATGAGAAGATAGAGAGAAAATGAAAGATGTTCCTATGCTTGACCATAGGCTCTATCATGTATGCAATGTCGTGTACCGGACCGACGTATGCTTAGCAATAAGCTTGGCAGAAGGTACCAAAGTAATCCAGAGTGGATCAACGGACGTGATCAAGAACATCCCGAAATACGAAAAGGACTAAGGATATGTTTCTCATATATGGAGGTGACAAAGAGCTAGTCGTAAATGGTTACGTCGATGCAAGCTTTGACACCGATCCGGACGATTCTAAATCGCAAACCGGATACGTGTTTTTATTAAACGGTGGAGTACGTCACCGTGCGATTCTAAACAAAGCGTCGTGGCGGGATCTACATGTGAAGCGAGTACATAGTCGCTTGGGCGACAAATGAAGGAGTCGGATGAAAGAGTTCATTTCGATCTAGGTGTCATACCTAGTGCATCGGACCGATGAAGATCTTCTGTGACAATATTGGTGCAATTGCCTTGGCAAAGGAATCCAGATTTCACAAGAGGACCAAGCATATCAAGAGACGCTTCAATTCCATTCGGGACCAAGTCCAAGTGGGAGACATAGAGATTTGCAAAATACATACGGATCTGAATGTTGCGCACCCATCGACTAAGCCTCTTCCACGAGCAAAACATGATCAAGCACCAAGACTCCATGGGTGTTAGAATCATTCTTGTGTAATCTAGATTATTGACTCTAGTGCAAGTGGGAGATCAAGGAAATATGCCCTAGAGGCAATAATAAAGTTATTATTTATTTCCTTATATCATGATAAATGTTTATTATTCATGCTAGAATTGTATTAACCTAAAACATAATACATGTGTGAATACATAGACAAATGATAGTCACTAGTATGCCTCTACTAGACTAGCTCATTAATCAAAGATGGTTGTGTTTCCTAACCATAGACATGTGTTGTCATTTGATTAATGGGATCACCTCATTAGGAGAATGATGTGAGTGACATGACCCATTCCGTTAGCTTAGCACTTGATCGCTTAGTATATTGCTAATGCTTTCTTCATGACCTATACATGTTCCTGTAACTATGAGATTATGCAACTCCGTTCTTGGAGGAACACTTTGGTACTACCAAACGTCACAACGAATCGGGTGATTATAAAGGAATACTATAGGTGTCTCCAAAGGTACTTGTTGGGTTGGCGTATTTGAGATTAGGTTTTGTCACTCCGATTGTCTGGAGAGGTATCTCTGGGCCTTCTCGGTAATACACATCACATAAGCCTTGCAAGCATTACAACTAATGAGTTAGTTGTGAGATGATGTATTACAGAACGAGTAAAGAGACTTACCGATAACAAGATTGAACTAGGTATTGGATACCGACGATCGAATCTCGGGTAAGTAACATACCGATGACAAAAGGAACAACGATATCGTTATGCGGTTTGACCGATAAAGATCTTCGTAGAATATGTAGGAACCAATATGGGCATCCGTGTTCCGCTATTGGTTATTGACCGAGAATGGTTCTAGGTCATGTCTACATAGTTCTCGAACCCGTAGGGTCCGCACGCTAACGCTTCGATGACAGCTTCATTATGAGTTTATAAGTTTTGATGTACCGAAGGTTGTTGAGTCCCGGATGTGATCACGGACATGACGAGGAGTCTCGAAATGGTCGAGACATAAAGATTGATATATTGGAAGCCTATACATAAAGATTGATATATAGGACAAGGAGAGGGGGGGCGGCGCCCCCCTTCCCTCTTCCCCCTCCTCCAATCCTAATCCAACTAGGAAAGGGGGGGAGTCCTACTGAGTAGGACTCCTCCAGCGCCGCCTCTTGGGCCGGCCGCACTTCTTGCTCCTTTATATCTGAGGCGGGGGCACCCAGAACACACAAGTTGATCTACGGATCGTTCCTTAGCCGTGTCGGTGCCCCCTCCACCATATTCCACTTCGGTCATATCGTCATGAGCTTAGGCGAAGCCTCGCTACGGGAGAAGTCATATCGTCGCGGAGCTTAGGCGAAGCCTGCGTCGGTGGAGCATCATCATCGCTCCCACGCCGTCGTCTTGTGGAACTCATCCCGACACTTTCTTTGGATCGAGTCCGGGATCGCCATCGAGTGAACGTGCGTAACTCGGAGGTACCGTCGTTCGGTGCTTGGATCGGTCGGATCGTGAAGACGTCGACTACATCAACCACGTTGTTATAACGCTTCGCTTTCGGTCTCGAGGGTGCGTGACGGACACTCTCCCTCTCGTTGCTATGCCATCACCATAGTCTTGCGTGTGCGTAGGAATTTTTTTGAAATTACTACGTTCCCCAACAGGTTCCGTTCGGTTCCAGCCAGCAGGCACGAGGTCGGGAAGACGTGGCTTCCGGTGAAAATCGCGCCTGATTGAGGTCTTGGCGGACGATGGCGGCGTCTCAGACGTCGTTTCCTTGTTGAGGCATCGTCGTTGCAAGTCACATCAACCTGATCGAGAAATTCCGGGGGAAACCCTAGATCTGGGTCTACCGGATCGGACGATAGCGGTGCCATCGGTATCGTTCTTCCTCATGGGGCATCATTTTGGAGCAAGTCTTTGGTTGGAGGGACAAGCGGAGGCGGTGTTTCATCCGCTCCATTGATGACGGCGGATCTCGGCGGTGTGGCACAGATGGAGACTTCGGTGCACGATGGCGGAGATGGACTCGCGCAGAGGTGACATGGCTGGCGTCGTGGTGGCGTCGGCGGTTGCTTGGACCGCAAGGTTGATCTGTGATCTGACTCAAGATGGATTGGTGCCGGTGGTCGCTGCGACCTCATACCCGGCGAGGTCCCGGTTGAGAAGCACGCCGGATGGTGGGTACCCATACCCGGAAGGCGTCCTGGTTGGGACCTCAAGTCTTAGATGTTAGGTTTGGCCGCGTGGTCTGTTTGGTATTAGGCCCAGACTTTCAACGCCCCTACATCAACTGGATAGGGTTAGCGACAGATGTTGCTTTGTTTGGTGGCTTTAGACTTATTGTTGTATGACTTTGTAAGGTCTTGTGTCAATAATTAATAAAATGGCTGTATGCATCGTCCAGATGCAGAGGCCGGGGGTCGTCCTCCTTTTCTAAAAAAATTCATATATGTATCCACAATGCCTTTTTGTCCTCCTTCTCTCCCTACAAGAAAATATATCGCCGTGATTTAATCAGAATCATGTGCCATTTGACAAAAGAATTGATTTGCAGTTAACTTATAGCCAACAAATCATCACTTAGCCCAACCAACCACTGCAATCGTACCATAAGCGTACGAATAATGAAAATACAGAATATTAGGAAGCCCATCTCGCAGGGTGATCGTTGTTGGTGTCGAGAATACTTGTGTGAATTGCATGCAGGGAATTAACTCGAGTGAAGTCATAGAGGTCAAGCATAATCCATATCACCCTTCTACAAGATGTGTGTACGGGTCTGTCAGCACAAGATCAAACCGACCGAGGCAAGTCTACTCAAGGGAAAGGAAACTTGCTGAGCATGAAGCATCAACACAAGGAAGTAGATGTAACTGCTGACTTTTTTACATAGCCGTCATATCAATGATGCAAAATTGACTACCCGATCCCGTAGGTTGAAACGTTCAGCAAGATTTCATTGGTTGTAAGTACCATGATCTGAAAGTTTAGAAAATTCAGCAATATTTCACAGATTGAAATGGTAGGCTATTCATCTACAAAATTAGCAGAGGAGGATATAGTAGAGGAGTTGCCGACGCGGCACGGAAGTCGGAGTGGTGAGAGCCGGCTGGAACAAAAAAAAAGATCAAGCAAGATATATAGTGCACCTAATCTCAAACCATAGAAAAAAGATCAAGCAACTACGGGCTAGAAGTTAAATAAAAAGAAATCTGATATGTAATCAGTAGTATTTCATCTACTCACTGCAATATTGGGGATGCAAAAGGTTCTTGAGGAGCTGTAATTCTTCCTTGAATTATCTTATATGCGCCTAATTGTAGAAACAGAAGCCACAAATCATCACCTCATATGAAGAAAAATCTCAACAACTAAATTTGTAACCAGATCGGTTGGGGAAGTGGTACTCACTTGGGCTTTCTCCCGGGTCGTGTTGGTGCTTCCAATCAAAGCTGGAACAAAAAATCAAACAAAGGAGAGAGAGTTAGTGTAACGAATGACTTCAAGTCTGTAGAAAGTGCAAACCAGATCACCAAATCGCAAAAGCCTAGCAGTTGCTTTACCGCGAGGAGCTCGCCAGTGTCCAGATTCATCCCGAGGTAGACATGCCCGAACCCACCAGAGCCAATCATCTCACCCCTCCGACCACCATGCGACGAGACGGCGAAGGGCGCGGCGGCTCCCGCGGCGGACGGAGCAGGAGGAATGGCTGGGCGGCGTAGGGCGCGGCGGCTCCCGCGACGAACGGAGCGGGAGGAACGACGGGGCGGCGGCGCGGCCCGCTCCCGCGGCTGCGGAGGAACGGCGGGGCGGCGAACGGTGCGGGAGGATCGGCGTGCAGAGGCTCGCCCATGCTGTGGCGTCCGTTGGGAGGGGGAGGAGGAAGAGGGGGGTGAGAGGTCGTGGGGGCGTGCGTTGACAGCAGTTTTTTTTTAAACGGGGGAAGGAGGGTTAGCGATTGATGCATTGCCAGTGGCTTAATGCGTGGTTTGTTTGCGTTAAACATCAGAGGATTAAGGGCCATTAGATCTTGTTGATGGATGTATCTGATTGTTTGGTTCTCCGCCCTCTCTTCCTTTTATAGGGGTACTAGTAGGGATGGCACCCGCAGGGTATGGATATGGGTGGAGCCACCCCATACCCTTACCCGTCCACCCTGAACTTATCCATCACCCATACCCATACCCATTAAGGGTATTATTTTTTTCCATACTCGTCACCCGACAGGGTATATGGGTACCCGCAGGTAAAAATACCCGCGTTTACAACACATCAGTTGAGTAAAAAATAGTTGCAAAAAGCTACATATAATCATTATTAATAACAACACATGTAAAACAACAATGTACAGCAACATACTGTAACAACAACACATTCTCATAAACAAAAATATTTGCCTATAAAGCGATACATAAAAATGTTAAACAACAACACATAGGCATACACTTTAAGTTCAAAAAATCATGATAAATTATAGTGATACTTTGACTACGCATTAGAGTTTTTACCTAGCGCAATTAGGAGGGAAAAAATTAATACATTAGGATATTAAAGGGAACCCACTTGTCAACATTTTAGATGGGTACATGGGTACGCGGGCATGGGTTATACGATCCCATACCCGCACCCTCTCAACCCGATGGGTATGATATTTTTACCATTTAAGTATCCATGGATAAATTTTTGTTCCATACCCTTACCTTAATAGGGTTTTTACCCGCAGGGTACGCGGGTAATGGGTACCCATTGCCATCTCAGTAGCAGATAGATGACGTACATATCAGTTTTGAAGAAGAAAAACTGCCTAATGCATGTAATGCGTAGTACTGCGGCAGGAAATTGGTACTTGTGCTTTGTACGGGCAAAAGTTGTACAGGTTTGTGTCCTTTGCTAATATCTGCACGTGCAATAGAATAGATAGGTGTCCTTGCTTAATCTCCACCGTTGATAATATTAGTTTTTAGGAGTATCAAATCACCACCACTCGTCTATTATAAAGTTATTTACATTAAAAAAACACGTAAATAGGTGGGCTGTCGAGAACATGGGCCGGCCCACCCAACCGCGGACGCGCCTCCCTGCCGCAGCGGTCGGCATATGACTTCGCCAAACAGCCACCCCCCGACCCCAAATCGTCCTAAATCCCCATCCCTTCTCCGCCCGTAATTGGTGGTTTGGTTAGGGTTTCAAGGGATGCCGCGGACGCGTCGCAAGAAGGGGGCGGCGGGGTCGGATTCGAGCGCGGCGGCGGGGTCGGACTCGAGGGCGGAGATGCCTCGCAAGAAGGGGGCGGCGGGGTCGGATTCGAGCGGGGCGGCGGGGTCGGACTCGAGGGCGGAGATGCCGCGCAAGAAGGCTGTTGAGGCCTCGAGCAGAGGGGCGCCCACGGTGCACCCCGGCGGGGAGATGGCTGGGGCCCCGATCCAAGCGGTGTCGATGGTGCATCCCAAAGAGACGGTGGCATCTGCATCTCATGCGGCCCTGATCCGAGGGGTGTCGGTGGCGCCCACGGTGCACCCCGGCGGGGAGATGGCTGCGGCCCCGGTCCAAGCGGTGTCGATGGTGCATCCCGAAGAGACGGTGGCATCTGCATCTCGTGCGGCCCTGATCCGAGGGGTGTCGGTGGTGCATCCGGGAGAGATGGCGGCATCTGCGTCTCCGAGCCAAAGGGTGCCGATGGTGCAGGCGGCGGCACGTGCGGCCCCGAGCGGCGGAGGGGTGCATATGGTGCATACTGCAGAGGCGGCGGCATGCTCGAGCGCTGAGATGCCGTACAAGAAGGCTGATTTATCCTCAAGCGGAGGGGTACCGACGGTGCATACCGGAGAGGGGGCGATGGTGTATCCCGGAGAGTGGGCGGAGGTCATGGCCTTGAGGGGAGGATCTGAAGCCTTGGTTGATCTTTGCTGCAACACAGCTGCCCAGGATTGTGAAGAATCTGGCGCCAAGCACCACACAAAGAAGGCACGCATAGTCTCGAGTAGGATGATGCCACAGGAGCACTGCACAGAAGACAAAGCTGATACGGGCTTGAGCGGAGGGGTGTTGCAGAAGCGGACCTCAAAGGTGGAGGCTGATACCAGCCTGAGTGGGGTGATGCTCCACGAGCACCCTGCAAAGGAGGCTGATACCAGCTTGAGTGGTGAACTGCTGCACGAGCACCCTGCAAAGGAGGCTGATACCAGCTTGAGTGGAGAGCTGCTAGACCAGCAGGAGCACCCTGCAAAGGAGGCTGATACCAGCTTGAGTGGAGAGCTGCTAGACCAGCAGGAGCACCCTGCAATGGAGCTTGATACCAGCTTGAGTGGAGAGCTGCTAGACCAGCAGGAGCACCCTGCAGAGGAGGTGATGCTGCCAAGGACATCCACGAATATGATCCTGACGAGTGTGTAGTTGATGTAAAGACAGCAGAGTGGCACATACAAGATAGACATGAAGCGAAACTTTTGATCGAACAGCTGAATCAATCAGGTCTGGGAGAGGATATCAGCGATCAGGAGTTCCTTGCTTACTTTAACAAGCTGGCTTGCAGGCCTCCGTGGTTTAATCTTAAAGCTGAGCTGGAAGATGAGGATCTCGATCAGCAATTGATTGACCATGCACTGTGCCGTTTCAGATATTACAAATACAAGGTTCCACATCTATCTTCACATGCATACCATGCATTCTATTGGGAGCATTTACCATTTCTTCTATGCTACATGTACTGCATTATTTAACCTCTTGTTTGCATTTAATTTGATCTTCTATGCCATTTCATTTTCTACAGTTGACACAGCCCAAGGAAGAGCTGCATGCTGATAACCTTCTTGAGGAAGGAGAGGACGATAAGGAAGAAAGGGAATATTTAGCTATGTTGAAAGAGAAGCAACTTCTATACCGTGAGGAAGGTGACACTACATCGGAAGAGGATGAAACTGAGGCTGATAACCTTATGGATAAAAATGAGGCTGATTTTAATCTGGAGTTTCTTGAGGAGAACAGATTTTTCATTAGCTTTGAAAAAGATGGAACACTCGATTGGTTTTTCCACCCTGCTTACTGCGAATGTGCTTCCCTGAGTGACTACCAACGGCTAGTCCTTCAAAATTATGTGAGTGATCTTCATCAATTTATAATTGTCGTCAGTTGTACTAGCACAAATGTCTGGCAATCACATTACAGTCTCCAAAGCTGTGGCGGTCTTGTTTACAAAGAAGTAGAAAAACATAGCAGGACCAGATTATATATACACCAATTGCACTGAGATGTGAGTTCTTGGTACGTTTAGTGAGCTGTAGTAATCTTTGCTTTAAACAAAGTGTTCATAATGTTTTGATAGACGGGAATTTGTAACTCATAAACTGAAGTATGGCGACAACCAGAACAATATTCTTCCGCCTTGTTGCTTAGTGCTCACTATGAAAAGGTTCGCTTGTAGACTCTTTGACTGCCCCTAATGATTTTCTTTAAGCAGCTGAATTGTATTTTTCTGATAAATATTAGCCACCTCTTTAGTTCTTTATCATATGTAGTTTTAATTAAATTGTTAATTTTGCAGCTTCAAGTTTCTAGTTAAAATATAGTTGCTTTGGTTATAGCATGTCGTTCTGAACATTTCCAATCAATCGGTTTTTTATCTCTATCCTTTTCAATGTAGGGCGGTACTGAGTACACCCGGTGGAGTTACTACCACAGCTACCTTCATAGCTATGATGTTGAACAAGAGTATGTCAAGTACTGTGAGGAATTATCCAAGCAACTGAAGGTATGCATCACAGATCATGTTAAGGAAATCTCTCTTTCTTTATGAAAAGGGGCTTCCCGCTGCCCCATTTTATTGAAAACGAGGCAGTTAAGGAAATTGTCTTATTTTGTTCAATGCTTTCAAATTTCTTTGGACTAACAACTCTTTTTTTCTCTGGCAACAGTGGATGGAAGATTATATCGATATTGACCCCTCATCTATCAAAGTATGGCCTAACAAAATTCTTGGAATGTCACTGTAAATTATCTCTTTATCTTGTAGCAAGCTCATAACTTTGTTGTTTGTTCAGTGGGATTACGTATCTTCCCGGGGAGCTTATCAAGCAATTAAGATTGCTGCTACAAGCTTTCCCAAGATCACTCCGACTTTGGCTTACAATGGCTATGATGTAAGATCCCTCACATACATTAATTTAATGTAGCTTACAGTGGCTACTATGTTGTACCTGACAGCTGCATTCACTTGATTTATAGGAGTGTAAAGAGAGCATGGGCTATCATCATATATATTTGAAGGAGTATGATGGTTTGTATTTTGAGATTTGGCAGCGGGTCAAAAAGGGAATGGTTAGTGTCTGCACATGTAAGCAACTATTTATTAGTGGTTCCTTGTTTTTGCATACACTGTATATGCTTAGCAATGCATGACTTTTTCCTTGAATAATGTTCAAAAGAGTTTCAGAGCCGCTCTGGAGGACCTTTGTGTTCTGAACAGGTTTCCGTTACGGCAAAGTTTAATGCAAATAGCACTGGGCAATGAGTTCACCATGACGTCACTGGAAAAGGACGTATGTCAACTGTTTTGGTTAATAGATAGATAATTTGCACTTGTAACTAAATATTGCTTTCTGTGTATATGCTTATCTCTTTTCATCTTCTTGCCTTCAGTTCCGAACCTGCACGGCAGCCATTCGACCTGGAGTAAGTAGCGTCTTTTGTATGTGACACGCAAGTGTAATCCATTGAAATATTTCCTTTTATCTGATGTATGATCTGCTTGCCTTTCAGGTTGAAGAGGATGAAGCCAAGGAGTTGATTGCAGACGCAGTAAAAAAGCGGGTATTGTAATTTGTGAGTGCATCTCTGCATTATGCATGCTTTTGAAAGATGATTTATCTAGTGAAATTTATTCCATTTCAGGTTGATAAGCCAAAATTCTATGATGATTATATCGGAAAAAAGATAAAGATCGCACACATTGTTGGAATCCTTCCATCCGAGAAGACCGAGACTGACGCAACAGTATGATTAAGATTCTGAAGAATGGGATTATGAAACTGAACCATCCCTCGACTTGCACTGTGCTGCCCATATCTAGTTGTTTGTGCAGCAATGTTACTGATCTAATAATATAATGTAATACATCACTTATGCAGGCTGGGAGCAAATTTTAGTAGTTAACATATACTCCCTCCGTTTCAAAATATTTGTCTTTCTAGAGATTTCAACAAGTGACTACATACGGAGCAAAATGAGTGAATCTACACTCTAAAATATGTCTCTATACATCCGTATGTGGTAGTCCATTTGAAATCTCTAAAAAGACAAATATTTAGGAATGGAGAGAGTATATATGTATTATTATTGTGGGTAGAGACCTTGGTCTTTGATACCCTTTTGATGCGAAGTAGTCTTACATGATATACACGTATGGTGTAGTAAACAGAAGCACATAAATCTTGCCACTATTTATTTTCTTACCCACAAAAGAACGATATTATGCTGACAGTGGTGGCAAAAGACACAGAAAACTAAACACTCTGAAAATTCACATGGAGTGTGCTGTCAAAAAAGAAACAGAAAAAACTACATGGAGTGATCAAGCGACTCACAGCTTCACTGCAGGAACTCAAACCAAAAGCTGTCAAACGAAGGAGGAACGCATGAGCCAGAAAACTCTCGAGAGGCCTCCCAATCAACAAATATGTAATGATGCTGTTTAACCCTCAACATGGACCCATCTGTCTGAAATCACATAAATGGATAGTACAAAAGAATGCAAAAGTGCACCCAATCCACAAAATTCTGCGTACGAAAATATCAAAAACAACAATTCTACCTCTAGGAGAGAATCATTGTCAAACTTGCTCTATAACATAAACCCACAATCAAGGCTGCACAACTTCCACTTCGCCCGTCCACACCCTCAGGTCGTACCTCTTGCAAAGGTTGCTCAAATGGCGACGCATGGTACAACACATGTTTGACACTTGTTGCAACGAGAGTGTTGTTGGTTTTTTCCACCTGGGGATTGTGGTTGACTATATGTGTTTCTCTTTTGCAAGATATAAGTTTCAAATCAAAATATCTCTCCAATCGAACATTGAAATTACGTACCACTTTCACAGCTGCGTTTTTTGCACATGTATCTTTGAAATTAGATACCATGTCGATTGGTTCTGACGAGCTTTTTTGGACACAACTTGTACTTATAAGAATAATGAAATTGTACTTCATGCAGTAATATACTTGTACTTTTCATGGGGTAGTGTACTACTGCATAGTGCAACTTGTACTTCCCGCGTAGCGCAATCATTACTTCCAGCACAACACATCATGTGCTACAAAGGCAACCTGTCCTGCCCTTCCAATATAACTTGTACTTTTAGGTGGAACATGTATTTCCCGTGCAACATCACTTGTACTTTCCGTGGACTGAGTAGTACAAGAGACGAAAAAACAGAAAACAAAAGCGGAGAAAAAAGGGCTTTGCCCGTGGTGCGCTCTTGTCCCCCACGTGGCCACGCCACGCCCCAAGCCCATGCCGATCAACCCTGTTCCCCGTGCCATGACCACATGGGATGTGCCAACATCTACAACATGCAGCCAGCCAACCAGAGTCAGACTCCAACTCGCACAAGCGTTGTGCACAACCTAGGCCGATTGACGTCACAACCAGCATAGACAGGGGAGTCATGCGTATTCAATCAACGTCACAAGCAAGCAGCCTTAGGTGGTAATTTTTTCCAATTATTTTTGCAACATAGTTCGTTCTCATTTCTCGCAAGCAAGTAACCGACGCAGACACGGGCCCTGCGCATATTCAGTCAGACTGATCTTTTGAAAAGATCATCTGGGTAGCGAGCCGTTGGATCTACCCACGACAGTCGTTCGATCCGTGTCTGCCAATCGACAAGCGTTTGCAACATGATCCATGTTGTGCTCGGAGGTTTGTAGCATGACCCATATTACCTGGGGATTTGCAAGACGAGGCTTTACAACATGAGTCATGTTATGCTCAAAGATTTGCAATATGACCCACATGGCGCTTGGAGTTTTGCAAGACGAGTGCTTTACAGCATGAGCCATGTTGCCCTCAGACGTTTGCAACATGACCTACGTTGCACATCCACCATTGTCGGTGCTAGCAGTAGTCGTTGACCTGTTGCAGTGGTCGTTACCTTGCAACATTGCTCTCTAGCCCATAGCAGCATTAGCATGGACAAAAAGAGCACAGAGAAGTGCCGCTTTGCAACATCGATGGGGAGTTTGCAGCAACCCACACAAGTGGTGGCCACTTGCAGCACCTTCGTCAATCGCCAGCAGCAGTCGTCGGCATGTGTCCGTTGTGGTCGTTGCCCTCGCAGTAGTGCACGACAAGCTCCACCGCCAAGGGTAGGAAAGGGCAGGGAGAGATAGAAGAGGCTCTTGGAGAGCAGCTAGCAGCTCGCCGAAGAAAAGAAGTTGATTAAGTGCGAGAAAGCTGAGTTGCAGAGAGGATTGATTGAAGAAGACGAGAGGATAAACCAAAGATGAGGAGCGACGCACTGGGCCCATGAAGGCACGCGACAATGTGTAGAAGACAGCCGCAACACGAGTCATGCTGCGTTCAGGAGTTTGCAACCTGGCCCATGTTGCAAATCAATTGGGTCAGACCGACGTGGACGCGGGTGTTCAAACAAAAAAAACTCGTGTGAAAAAATGATCCGCGACCAAATTTCTGCCGATACTTTTATAAAAGAAATTTTCTAAGCACCCGGTCACCTCCGGACTTGAACCCGGGTGGGCTTGCCGGACGAGCGTGCCTTATAGAAGAAAAAACTCTGTGTAATAACTGTCCCCGGCGTTTACACGCCGGATGAGCGCTACTGCCGCGGACGGATCGCGGATAGGGGCCGGCGCGCTGCGGCCTCGAGCGGAGGGGCGGCGACGACGCATCTGAGGAAGGCGTCGGTGGGCACTGGCTCAGAGTGGAGAGACGCCGCCGGAGAAGGCTGCTGCGGCCTCGAGCGGAGGCGTGCCGACAACGCATCTCGGGGAGGAGGCGGCGGTGGGCGCGGGCTCGAGTGGCGACATGCCGCAGAAGAAGGCTACGCCCTCGAGCGGAGGGTCTGCCGGCCTGGGTGCGCTTCATGGGAACGCCACTGCCCAGGACTCTGAAGAATCTGCCGCCGAGCACCGTAGCAAGAAGGCGCGCACAGCCTCGAGTCTGAAGATACCACAGAAGCACCACATGGCTGATATGGGCTTGAAGCAGAGCTCAGAGGTGCTGCACGAGCAGGAGCATCCCAAGCACTTTCAGGAATCTGATCCCAACGAGATTGTACATGGCAAGGAAGAAAATAAAGAGGTGCAAGAAGCGGATCGTCTGATCGAACAGCTGAATGAGTTGGGGATGGGAGAGGATATCAGCGAGGAGGAGTTCCTTGCTTACCATGACAAGCTACCTCGCATCCCTCGTTATATCGTTGCCCGTAAACTGACAAATGAGGAGCTCGATGAGCAAGATCTTCGCCACGCACTGTACCGCTTCAGATCTTACAAGCACAAGGTTCAGTCCACAGTTTCTATCTATATAACTATCTATCATCACACACCATGCATCCCGTTGCCTGCATTTAGTTACTTGTTCTATGCTACCTGTGCTGGATTATTTAACCTTCTGTTTTTACTCAATTTGATCTTATGGGCCATCTCATTGTCTGCAGTTGAAAGAGGAGGGAAAGGAAGATACATTTGGCCTTGAGGACATTTCTGAGGCCGAGTGTGATCAAGCGTTCTTAAAGAAACAGAGATTTTTCAGACGATTCGAGGAAATTTCCACACTTGATTGGTATTTCCACCCTGACTACTGCAAAGGGGGTTCCCTGAATGACTACCAACGCCTAGTCCTTCGAAATTATGTGAGTTATCTTCTGTTGCATGGGTAGTCCCTCAATTTGTAACTGTGGTTGATTGTATTAGCACAACTGTCTGTCTGGCTGTTACAATCGCACTAAAGCCTCCAAAACTATGATCTGATGATTGATGAATCAACTAAAAGTCATGAGCTATGCTATAAATAATCACCAAGTATTGTTGCTTTGAAAAAAATAATGGAAAAGTATATCAGGGTCCAGACTGTCGACCAGTTACGTGTGCGAGTTCATGCTACATTTAGTGCCTTAGACTAAGCTTTCGTTATATTATATTCTGAAATTTTTAACTCGTTAATGTATCAACTTATAAACTGGCAAGACTGACTAATTCAAATATAGTGTCAACTGACAAAATGTTCTTTCACCTTGTTGCTCGGTTCTTTATCATATCTGCTTTGGAACAAAATTATATTTTGGTACTTGAAGTCTTCAGTTAAACTATAGTTATTTAGGTTATGAATTGTCCGTCGTTCTAATTTTTCCAAGCAATGGGTTATCTCTTTATCCTTTTTAATGTAGGGTAGTAGTGACTACGCCAGGTGGAGTGAGTACCACGAGTTCCTTCATAGCCATGACGTTGAAGAAGAGTATGTCAAGTTCTGTGAGGAATTATTCAAGAAGCTAGAGGTATGTACCACAGATCATGTTAAGGAGATTTTATTTTATTTATTCAGTGCTTTGTATATTTTTTTGGACTAATGACTTCTTTTCTCTGCCAACAGTGGATGGAAGGTTATCTAGATTTCCCCCGGCCATCTCATAAGGTAAGTAACTAAGTATGGCCATGCGAGAATCTTGAGGCGACCCTCTCATCTATATATCTTGTAGCGCCCTCATAACTTCGTTGTTGTGCAGTGGGATCGCATATCTTCCCGAGGAGCTTTACAAGCAATTAAACTTGCAGCTACTACTTTTGAGAAGATCACTGCGTGTTTAGCTTACTATGGCTACTTTGTAGGTTCCCTCATATGCGTTATTTTTACGTAGCTTTCAATGGATAACATGTACTCCCTCCGTTCACAAATATAAGAAATAAGATGTTTTAGATATTTTAATCTGGACTACATACGGACTGAAATATGAGTGAACAAACACCAAAACGTGTCTATATATACATCCAATTCAGAAAAAAGTTATGACATCTTATATTTGTGAATGGAGATTGTAGTATCTAACAGTTTTTGTTTTTTGATTCAGGAGTGTAAACAGAGCATGGCCTATGACCGTACTTGGTATAAGGAGTTAGATGGTGTCCATTTTGAGATTTGGTGTCGGGTCACTGGGAAACAGGTTAGCACTGATCTGCACTATACACACCAGTCTGCATAACTAAGTAACTATTCGATGATGGTTCCTTGTTTTTACAAACACTGTGTATGCTTAGAAATGCATGATTTTTGCCTTGGATAATGTTCAGATGAGTTTCAGAGATGCTCTAGCGGAGGTTTGTAAGCTGAACAGGTTTCCGTTATGCCAACGTAGACTGGAAGGTGCACTGAAGCGTGACTACACCATGGAGAGATTGGAATCGGAGGTAGGTTGTCTTGGTCTGTGGATAATTTGCAGTTGTAAGTTGATATTCCCTTGTGCATGTATGCTTATCTCTTTTCATCTTTTCTTACTCCAGTACCATACCTGCACGGCAAAGGTTCCCCCAGGAGTAAGTAGTTGTGTTTTTTCTTTTTTTTTGTGTGTGTGGGGCTTGCAAGTGTAATCGATTGGAATTTGTTCTATTATGTGATGTCTTGTCTGCTTGCCTTCATCAGACTGAAAAGGACAAGGCTAAGGAGTTGATTGCAAAGGCAGCTAAAAATCGGGTACTCTAATTCATCAGATCACCTCTGCATTATGCATGCTTTTGAAAGATGATTTAGCCTCTGAAATTTGTTCTTGTTTTCAGCTCAATAAGCCAAAGACCTATGCGCAGTATATCAGCAAGAAGATGCACATTGCACGCGTTGCTGGAATCCTTCCTCTGAAGGATTCGAAGGAACAGTGTAGTTAAGGTTGCGAAGAATGGGATTATGAAATTGGTCCATCCCTTGTCCTTCTGCCAAAGACCTATGTTTATTTTCCTCTGATCTGAAGGCGTTGTTTCTGAGATTATGAAATTGGACAATTGGTCCATCCCTTGTCCATCTGCACTGTGCTGCCCACATGTGACTGTGTATGCAGAAATGGTAGTGATCTGTAATATATATTGGTATAGATCATTTATATGCTTGTTGGGAGCAAATATAGCAGTTAATATATTATTATTAGGCAGAGAATTTCTCGTCATTCTAGAGTTTCTCGATTAGTAATTTTGTTTATATTTCCTGGGAAGAAAGAGAGCTAGTAAGTTTTTTATATGAAGAATATAACATAATTGGATGTACGTACATTGTAGCCAGTAGATTGAATGGGTTCACACGAGGCCTCCAAGTGGACATGCATAAAAAATAGGGAAACGTTTCACGCCGGGGCGCCGGCCGAAGCTTTGGCCGGTCTCCCCGGCTTGCTCCCTCGCGCGCCTATTCTAGGCAGCCACGTGCCCTGGCCCATGCGCTGCCTCTGCCCTTCCCTTATCTCTTTTGCACCAGCCGTTTTGGGCCGCACAAATCTTATCTCCAGACATCGTTGTTTACTCCTTCTTCTACCTTTCGCATCCCCAATCACTCTAGCCTCCATCCTGGGAGCTTTTGCTTCCACCCGATTCTCCCCTGGCAACAAACCACCATGAGGCTGCTACAAGGATGCGTCGCTGGTCCTCGATTTCATCGATGTTAGCCGCCAATCTCCTCTCCGTCTTGGCTGCGAGCCCTCGGTGTTGCTATAACCACGGCCTCGTCGCCGGCGTGAGATGTGCTACAACCATGGCGAGGCGGTGATGCGACTGGCGTCGCGCACTGCTATGACTACGACGTCGCGGTGCTACAACCGACATGCTCCCGTGTTGGAACCGGCATGCAGGGGTGCTGGAATCGGCGCGGAGAAATGCTGCAACCCCGGCGTGCGCCCGTGCTAGAAAGGACATGGCGATGCTGCGACCGGCCATGTGGTGTGCTGGAACCGGCTATCTGGTGTGCTGGAACCGGTGACAAAAAATGATGCAATCGATGAGACTGTGTGCTGGGAACCGGCCGCCGGAGCTGCATCCTGTGACATAAATTGCTACATCCGGCATCGAGTTTTGCTGGAACCATAGAAATCCGCACATCAACGCTACAAACCAGGTGGGTGGCACCAGCGAGCCATTTTTTTGCTGGAACCGGCACACCCATTTGCTACAACCGGCAAGCATTTTTGCTACTGCCAGCAACCGGGGACGATGTACACTACAAGCTCGTTGGCGCGTGATGGAACCGGCGACCTTCGAGCACCGGAAACTGAGAGCGTCGCCGTCGGGGTTGCAACCGCGAGCAAACGCTTCTGCATGTGCGGAGCCGGCGAGGGCAGCGATCGGCTGGTGGCCGGTGGCCGGCGTCCGGCGGCGAGGACGGTGACTGGCCGGTGTCCGGCGTCCGGCAGCGAGGGCGGCGACCGGCCGGTGGATGACCCGGCGATGCTTCGAGGCCAACCATCTCTTTTTTTTCCATGGCACTGCGGATGAGCTTTTTCTGCGAGCGCATGCAATGAAACAAGAAAGCGTCACGAGAGGGCAGAAAATCATGTGGCTCTGGGTGTTCCGACCGTACGGTTTGGGTGCGACCGGCCCAAATTTGGGCCCAAATTTGGGCCGGCGCACCGGCGCGTAGTAGTGGCCTAAAAAATAAGCAATGCGCCTGTAGGCCAGTTGGAGGTTATTGTGATTGTGTATACAGACATATATGATGGAGGACGCATAGCCACCATCCTTTTCTCCTGCGCAGGACGCTAAGAGCATCTTCGGCCGTTCGGCCCCCAAGGTCGCTTTTAGGCGAAAAACAACGCTTCTTGGGATATTGCCGGCGATAATTTAGGCGTGGAGAGGAACATATTCCCAGCCGCGACTGCAATGGCATCGGCAAACTTTAAAAAAAAAAAAAACCAAAGTCGACGAAATATAGGCGATTATTAATATTTAGGCGAATTTACATATATAAAAAACATAAAAAAGACTACTCCTAGTTGTTCATGCCGAGGAGGTTGTAGAAGACGGTGTAGTTGTCGTCGCCGCCGTCATCGTCGTCGCTCGGCGGCCCTATCCTTTGGGGCGGCCTAGCTGCGACCCTGCCTTGCATCGCCGCTGTGGACCGGCTGGCTTGGCGTAGTGACCTCGTCGTCGTTGTCGGAGAGCACGATGACGCCGCTTGTCGTCGCTGCATGCGGCTGTGCGCAATCTCTTCGAGCCTTGCTGGCCGCGCCCATCTCCTGCACCACGTAGTCGACGCGCGACCAGGCGATGCCGCTCTCCAGGTCGGTGGCCATGTCCTCGTGCTCCTGTTTCACCATCACGGTCATCGTCGGCTCCTTCTTCGGCTTGACCAGGCGGAAGTGGCCGTGGGGAGAGGAAGGGACGCGGCCGCCCTCGCCGCCGCCGCGGCGCCGCGCAGCGATCTCTTCCAGAGTGCGGCGCTGCGCTCCATCTCCTACGCCACGTAGTCGGCGCGCGACCAGGCGAGACCGCTCTCCAGGTCAGCGGCCATGTCCTCGTGCTCTTACTTCACCACCACGGTCGATGCCGGCTCCTTCTTCGGCTTGACCAGGCGGAGGTGGCTGCAGGAAGGGGAAGGGACGCGGCCGCCCTCGTTGATGACGAGGTTGCCGCCGCGGCTGCGTCGACGGAGCAGCGTCTCCTGCAGCTCGGGCTTGATGGCTACGAGTGCCGCTAGCGCCGACCCCGAGGAATAGGAGCCCGAGGACAACGAAGACAGCATGTCCATGCGCCTCGGCATCTAGGAGATCCCACGGCGGCGAGAGATGGATGGCGCCGGGTACTCCAGCCGCGGCTCATTGCCACCCTCGATGTGCGCGAGCACGGTGGAGAGAGTCCGCCCGGGCGCGCCCCACCGTTGACGGCGGCCTAGTTGTGCCGCCCTCTCGGCGCCGATGCCAGCTGCTCGGCATGGCGCTGCTGTAAGTAGGCGGTCCACAGGGTAGTGTTGTATGCCGCGTACCGTGGCTGTTGGCGCGCGTTATCTAGCAGGTTGGCCCGGATCGCCATGATCTTGGCGGGGTATTCCGCGTCGAAGGGCGGCGGAGGAACGGGGACGCCGCCATGCGCTCGACACGCGCATGTCGGGTGGCGTCGGGTAGTTGGCCTCCTGCAGCGTGCGCGCCTTCCACCCATGCAGCCAGCGGCGGCTGAAGCCGTTGGCCGCCGCACCGTCGCTGGGGAACCTCTCCGCCATGGCGTGGGTGACGTGTTGGAAATATGCCCTAGAGGCAATAATAAAAGCATTATTATTATATTTCCTTGTTCATGATAATTGTCTTTTATTCATGCTATAACTGTATTATCCGGAAATCGTAATACACGGTGAATACATAGACTACAATACGCCCTAGTAAGCCTCTAGTTGACTAGCTCGTTGGTCAACAGATAGTCATGGTTGCCTCGACTATGGACATCGATGTCATTGGTAACGGATCACGCCATTAGGAGAATGACGCGATGGACAAGACCCAATCCTAAGCATAGCACTAAGATCGTAGTTCGCTTTTGCTAGAGCTTTTCCAATGTCAAGTATCTCTTCCTTAGACCATGAGATCGTGTAACTCCCGGATACCGTAGGAATGCTTTGGTGTACCAAACGTCACAACGAATCGGGTGACTATAAAGGTGCACTACGGTATCTCCGAAAGTGTCTGCATTGGGTTGACACGGATCGAGACAGGATTTGTCACTCCGTGATGACGGAGAGGTATCACCGGGCCCACTCGGTAGTGCATCATCATAATGAGCTCAAAGTGATCAAGTGTCCGTCACGGATCATGCATTACGGCACGAGTAAAGTGACTTGCCAAGAACGAGACCGAACGAGGTATTGGGATACCGACGATCGAGTCTCGCAAGTAACATACCGTCGACAAAGGGAATAGTATATGGGTTGCTTGAATCTCGACATCGTGGTTCATCCGATGACATCATCGAGGAGCATGTAGGAGCCAACATGGGTATCCAGATCCCGCTATTGGTTATTGACCGAGAGCGCCTCGGTCATGTCTCAGATGTCTCCGAACCCGTAGGGTCTACACGCTTAAGGTTCGGTGACGCTAGGGTTATTAGGAAGACTTGTATGTGATTACAGAATGTTGTTCGAGTCCGGATGAGATCCCAGACGTCACGAGGAGTTCCGAAGGGTCCGGAGGTAAAGATTTATATATGGGAAGTTGTCAAACGGACACCTAAAAGTTTTGGGTCATATCGGTATTGTGGAGGGCCACCGAAAGGTTCCGGAGGACCACGGAGGGGCCACCTCCCGGGGCCACTTGGCTGCGTGGGGGCAGCCAGCCTCGTGGGCTGGGCGCACCCTCCCTTGGGCCCATGCGCCTAGGGTTGAGGGAACCCTAAGGGGCGCCTTGCTTGGGGGCAAGCCCTCCCTCGTCCGCCGCCTCTAGATGCATCTAGAGGGGTCGGCCCTCCTCCCTTCCCTATAAATAGAGGGGTGAGGGAGGCTACATACACAACTTGAAGGCGCAGCCCTCCCTCCCCAACACCTCTCCTCCTCTGCGGCGCTTGGCGGCCTCGCCGAGAATCACACTCCATCATCATCACGCCGTCGTCGGCTTTGTTGGAGCCATCTTCCTCAACCTCTCCTTCCTCCTTGCTGGATCAAGACGGAGGAGACGTCGTCCGCACTGCACGTGTGTTGAACGCGGAGGTGCTGTCCGCTCAAAGACTTGGTCATCGGTGATCCGAAAGTACGACTCCATCATCACCATCCCTTGAACGCTTCCGCACTCGATCTACAAGTGGTATGTAGATGCAAACTCACTCCCTTGACTCGTTGCTTAGATGAACTCATAGATGGATCTTGGTGAAACCGTAGGAAATTTTTAATTCTCGCAACGCTCCCCAACAAAGGGTATCGAGCTAGGTCTATGCGTAGTTCTCTTTGCACGAGTAGAACACAATTTGGTTCTGGGCGAGATCTTGTCAACTTTCTTGCCGCTACTAGTCTTATCTTGCTTCCGCGGTATTGTGGGATGAAGTGGCCCGGACCAACCTTACACGTGACGCTTACGTGAGACCGGTTCCACCGACTAACATGCACTAGTTGCATAAGGTGGTCTGGCGGGTGTCCGCTCTCCCACTTTAGTTGGAGCGGATTCGATGAAAAGGGTCCTTATGAAGGGTAAATAGAAGTTGACAAAATCACGCCAGGTTATCCGTAGGTAAGAAAACGTTCTTGCTAGAACCCAATTGCAGCCACGTAAAAGATGCAACAACAATTAGAGGACGCCTAACTTGTTTTTGCAGCAATTGTCATGTGATGTGATATGGCCAAGTTGTGATGAATGATGAATGACATATTGTGATGTATGAGATCATGTTCTTGTAATAGGAATCACGACTTGCATGTCGATGAGTATGACAACCGCAGGAGCCATAGGAGTTGTCTTTATTTTGTATGACCTGCGTGTCATTGAAGAACGCCATGTAAATTACTTTACTTTATTGCTAAACGCGTTAGCCATAGAAGTAGAAGTAGTCGTTGGCGTGACAACTTCATGGAGGCACAATGATGGAGATCATGATGATGGAGATCATGGTGTCATGCCGGTGACAAGATGATCATGGAGCCCCGAAGATGGAGATCAATGGAGCTATATGATATTGGCCATATCATGTCACTACTATATAATTGCATGTGATGTTTATTATGTTTATGCATCTTGTTTACTTAGAACGACGGTAGTAAATAAGATGATCCTTACAACCATTTCAAGAAGTGTTCTCCCCGACCGTGCACCGCTGCTAAAGTTCGTCGCTTCTAAGCACCACGTGATGATCGGGTGTGATGGATTCTTACGCTCACATACAACGGTGTAAGATGATTTACACACGCCGAAACACTTAGGGTTAACTTGACGAGCCTAGCATGTACGCATATGGCCTCGAACACGAAGACCGAAAGGTCGAACACGAGTCGTATGGAAGATACGATCAACATGAGAATGTTCACCAAGATGAGTTCATTGAAATAATTTGATTATATGAACTTAATTATCATGAACTTAGTCTAAAACCTTTGCATAATATGTCTTGTAGATCAAATGGCCAATGCTCATGTCAACTTGAACTTCAACGCTCCTAGAGAAAACCAAGCTGAAAGATGATGGCAGCAACTATACGGATCGGGTCCGGAACTTGAGGATCATCCTCATAGCTGCCAGAAACAATATGTCCTAGAAGGACCGCTAGGTGACGCCCTCCGTCTGCAGAACCAAGACATTATGAATGCTTGGCAGTCTCGTCTTGATGATTACTCCCTCGTTCAAGGCGGCATGCTTTACACTTAGAACCGGGCTCCAAAAGCGCTTTTGAGCATCACGGAGCATATGAGATGTTCGAGGAGCTGAAACTGGTTTTCAAGCTCACGCCGTGGTCGAGAGATATGACATCTCCGACAAGTTCTATAGTTGTAAGATGGAGGAAAATAGTTCGTCGGGAGCACATACTCAAGATGTCCGGGTTGCACAACCGTATGACCCAAATGAATATTAACCTCCCCGATGAGGCGGTCATTGACAGAATCCTTCATCGCTCCCACCAAGCTACAAAAGCTTTGTGATGAACTACAATATGCGGGGATGGTAAAGACCATTCTGAAGTATTCTCTATGTCAAGTCAGCAGAGGTTGAAATCAAGAAAGAACATCAAGTGTTGATGGTCAATAAGACCACTAAGTTCAAGAAGGGCAAGGGCAAGAAGGACGGCAAGGAGGTTGCCGCGCCGCAAGCAAGTTGCGGGAAGAAGTCAAAGAATGGACCCAAGCCCGAGACCGAGTGCTTTTATTGCAAGGGAAGGGTCATCGAAGCGGAACTGCCCCAAATACTTAGCGGATAAGAAGGCCGCAACACCAAAGGTATATTTGATATACATGCAATTGATGTGTACCTTACCGACTCGTAGTAACTCCCGGTATTTGATACCGTGCCGTTGCTCATATTTGTAACTCACAAGCAGAGCTGCGGAATAAGCGGAGATCGGCGAAGGGCGAGGTGACGATCTTGCGCGCCGGGAATGGTTCCAGTCGATGTGATCGCCGTCGCACGCTACCTCTTCATTTACCTACGGGATTAGTTTTGAACCTTAATAATTGTTATTTGGTGCCAAGTTTGAGCATGAACATTGTATCCGGATCTCGCTTGATACGAGATGGCTACTCATTTAAATCCGAGAATAATGGTTGTTCTATTTATATGAGAGATATGTTTTATGGTCATGCTCCGATGGTCAATGGTTTATTCTTAATGAATCTCGAGCGTAGTGTTACACATATTCATAGTGTGAATACCAAAAGATGTAAAGTTGATAACGATAGTCCCACATACTTCGCATCGCCGCCTTTGGTCACATTGGTGTCAAGCGCATGAAGAAGCTCCATGCTGATGGACTTTAGAGTCTCGATTATGAATCATTTGACAGATGCGAACCATGCCTCATGGGCAAAATGACCAAGACTCCGCTTCTCCGAACAATGGAGCAAGCAACCAACTTGTTGGAAATCATACATACCGATGTGTGCGGGCCAATGAGTGTTGAGGCTCGCGGAGGATATCGTTATGTTCTCACTCTCACAGATTACTTGAGTAGATATGGGTATGTCTACTTAATGAAACACAAGTCTGAGACCTTTGAAAAGTTCAAGGAATTTCAGAATGAAGTAGAGAATCAACGTGACCGAAAGATAAAATTCTTACGATCGGATCATGGAGGAGAATATTTAAGTCACGAATTTGGTACACACTTAAGAAAATGTGGAATCGTTTCACAACTCACGCCGCCTGGAACACCTTAGCGTAATGGTGTGTCCGAACGTCGTAATCGCACTCTATTGGATATGGTGCGATCTATGATGTCTCTTACCGATTTACCGCTATCATTTTGGGGATACACTATAGAGACAGCTACATTCACTTTAAAGAGGGCACCGTCTAAATCCGTTGAGACGACACCGTATGAATTATGGTTTGGGAAGAAACCTAAGCTGTCGTTTCTAAAAGTTTGGGGATGCGATGCTTATGTCAAGAAACTTCAACCTGAAAAGCTCGAACCCAAGTCGGAAAAATGCGTCTTCATAGGATACCCTAAGGAAACCATAGGGTATACCTTCTACTTAAGATCCGAGGGCAAGATCTTTGTTGCCAAGAACGGATCCTTTCTGGAAAAGGAGTTTCTCTCGAAAGAAGTAAGTGGGAGGAAAGTAGAACTCGATGAAGTACTACCTCTTGAACGGAATAGTAGTGCAGCTCAGGAAAATGTTCCTGTGATGCCTACACCAACTGAAGAGGAAAATAATGATGATGATCAAGGTACTTCGGATCAAGTTGCTATTGAACTCGAGGTCCACAAGGACAGGTTCCGCACTGCAGTGGTACGGCAACCCTGTCCTGGAAATCATGTTGTTAGACAACGGTGAACCTTCGAACTATGAAGAAGCGATGGCGGGCCCAGATTCCATAAAATCGCTAGAAGCCATGAAATCCGAGATAGAATCCATGTATGAAAACAAAGTATGGACTTTGACTGACTTGCCCGATGATCGGCGAGCGATAGAAATCAAATGGATCTTTAAGAAGAAGACGGACGCGGATGGTAATGTCACCATCTATAAAGCTCGACATGTCACTAAGGGTTATCGGCAAGTTCAAGGGATTGACTACGATGAGACTTTCTCTCCCGTAGCGAAGCTTAAGTCCGTCCGAATCATGTTAGCAATTGCCGCATACTATGATTATGAGATATGGCGATGGACGCCAAACGGCTTTCCTTAACGGTTATCTTAAGGAAGAGCTGTATATGATGCAGCCGGAAGGTTTTGTCGATCCTAAGAATGTCGACAAAGTATGCAAGCTCCAGCGATCCATTTATGGGCTGGTGCAAGCATCTCGGAGTTAGAACATTCGCTTTGATGAGATGATCAAAGCGTTAGTTTATGCAGACTTATGGAGAAGCCTGCGTTTACAAGAAAGTGAGTGGGAGCTCTGTAGCATTTCTCATATTATATGTAGATGACATACTTTTGATGGGAAATGATATAGAATTCTTGGATAGCATTAAGGCCTACTTGAATAAGTGTTTTTCAATGAAGGACCTTGGAGAAGCTGCTTATATATTAGGCATCAAGATCTATAGAGATAGATCGAGACGCCTCATAGGTCTTTCACAAAGCACATACCTTGATAAGATTTTGAAGAAGTTCAAAATGGATCAGTCCAAGAAGGGTTCTTGCTCAGATTGCAAGGTGTGAGATTGAGCTCGGCTCAATGCCCGACCACGGCAAAAGATAAAGAAGAGATGAGTGTCATCCCCTATGCAGTACCAAAGTAATCCCGGTAAGGAACACTGGACAGCGGTCAAGAATATCCTGAAGTACCTGAAAAGGACAAAGGACATGTTTCTCGTTTATGGAGGTGACGAAGAGCTCGTCAGAAGGGTTACGCCGACGCTTAGCTTCGACACGATCCGATGACTCTAAGTCACAAACCGGATACGTGTATATGTTGAATGGTGGAGCAATGGCTGGTGCAATGCAAGCGAGCGTCGTGGCGGGATCTATGTGTGAAGCGGAGTACATGGCAGCCTCGGAGGCAGCGCATGAAGCAATTTGGGTGAAGGAGTTCATCACCGACCTAGAGTCATACCCAATGCGTCGGGCCGATCAAACTCTTCCGTGACAACACCGAGCTATTGCACTTGCCAAGGAGCCCAGGTTTCACAAGAAGACCAGGCACATCAAGCGCCGCTCAACTCCATCCGTGAAAATGTTCAAGATGGAGACATAGAAATTTGTAAAGTGCATACGGATCTGAATGTCGCAGATCCGCTGATTAAACCTCTTCCATGGGCAAAACATGATCAACACCGTAACTCTATGGGTGTTCGATTCATCACAATGTAACTAGATTATTGACTCTAGTGCAAGTGGGAGACTGTTGGAAATATGCCCTAGAGGCAATAATAAAAGCATTATTATTATATTTCCTTGTTCATGATAATTGTCTTTATTCATGCTATAATTGTATTATCCGGAAATCGTAATACACGTGTGAATACATAGACTACAATACGTCCCTAGTAAGCCTCTAGTTGACTAGCTCGTTGGTCAACAGATAGTCATGGTTTCGACTATGGACATCGATGTCATTGATAACGGGATCACGCCATTAGGAGAATGACGGATGGACAAGACCCAATCCTAAGCATAGCACTAAGATCGTAGTTCGCTTTGCTAGAGCTTTTCCAATGTCAAGTATCTCTTCCTTAGACCATGAGATCGTAAACTCCCGGATACCGTAGGAATGCTTTGGTTGTACCAAACGCCACAACGAATCGGGTGACTATAAAGGTGCACTACGGTATCTCCGAAAGTGTCATTGGGTTGACACGGATCGAGACAGGATTTGTCACTCCGCATGACGGAGGGTATTAGTGGGCCCACTCGGTAGTGCATCATCATAATGAGCTCAAAGTGATCAAGTGTCCGGTCACGGATCATGCATTACGGATGCGAGTAAAGTGACTTGCCGGTAACGACCGAACGAGGTATTGGGATACCGACGATCGAGTCTCGGCAAGTAACATACCGTCTCGACAAAGGGAATAGTATACGGGTTGCTTGAATCCTCGACATCGTGGTTCATCCGATGACATCATCGAGGAGCATGTGGGAGCCAACATGGGTATCCAGATCCCGCTATTGGTTATTGACCGAGAGCGCCTCGGTCATGTTCAGATGTCTCCCGAACCCGTAGGGTCTACACACTTAAGGTTCGGTGACGCTTAGGGTTATTAGGAAGACTTGTATGTGATTACCGAATGTTGTTCGAGTCCCTGATGAGATCCCGAACGTCACGAGGAGTTCCGAAGGGTCTGGAGGTAAAGATTTATATATGGGAAGTTGTCAAACGGACACCAAAAAGTTTCGGTCATATCGGTATTGTGGAGGGCCACCGGAAGGTTCCGGAGGACCACCGGAGGGGCCACCTCCCGGGGCCACTTGGGCTGCGTGGGGGCAGCCAGCCCCTGGTGGCTGGGCGCACCCTCCCTTGGGCCCATGCGCCTAGGGTTGAGGGGAACCCTAAGGGCCCCCCTTGCTTGGGGGCAAGCCCTCCCTTGGTCCGCCCCTCTAGATGCATCTAGAGGGTCGGCCCCTCCTCCCTTCCGCTATAAATAGAGGGGTGAGGGAGGCTGCATACACAACTTGAAGGCGCAGCCCTCCCTCCCAACACCTCTCCTCCTCCGCAGCGCTTGGCTAAGCCTGCCGGAGAACTGCCACTCCATCATCATCACGCCCGTCGTGCTGTTGTTGGAGCCATCTTCCTCAACCTCTCCTTCCTCCTTGCTGGATCAAGACGGAGGAGACGTCGTCCATGCACGTCACGTGTGTTGAACGCGAGGTGCTGTCCGCTCAGCACTTGGTCATCGGTGATCCGAAAAGCGACTCCATCATCACCATCCCCTTGAACGCTTCCGCACTCGACCTACAAGTGGTATGTAGATGCAAACTCACTCCCTTGACTCGTTGCTTAGATGAACTCATAGATGGATCTTGGTGAAACCGTAGGAAAAATTTTAATTTTCTGCAACGTTCCCCAACATGACGGTGAAAGGAGAGAAGGCGAGAGAGATGAGAAACTGTTGTGTCCGGGTTTTTCGGCAAGAAAGGTGGTCGGCACTGGAGCGGTGAAGGCGAGAGGGGTGGCTTGGCGAGTGTGCGGCGAGCGGCGATGACGGTTGGCTTTTATAACGGCGAGGGGGCGGGAGCGGTGTGGGCGCGTGGCAGAAAAAGGTAGGACGCGCGGCGGTGGGTCGCCATCACTGCGTCGTCCGTCATCAATGGAAGGCTGACCGGCTGAAAGGATCAAGAAGAGGTGTCTAGAGGGGGGTGAGTAGACCCTCAACACACAAAGTTGGCAGTTTTTAAGTTTTTCAAGTTGAGGTGGTAGATTAACACAATTTCAAGCATACACAATACAATTCAAGCAAGCATGCAAAGAGTATATGGGCAGCGGAAAGTAAAGCATGCAACTTGTAAGAAAGTAAAGGGATGGGATTGGAGTGTGCAAACGCAATTGGAGACACAGAGATTTTTGGCGTGGTTCCGGCTGTGGTGCTATCGTACATCCACGCTTGATGGAGACTTCAACCCACAAAGGGTAACGATTATGCGAGTCCACGGAGGGCTGCACCCACGAAGGGTCCATGAAGAAGCAACCTTGTCTATCCCACCATGGCCATCGCCCACGAAGGACTTGCCTCACTAGGGTAGATCTTCACGAAGTAGGCGATCTCCTTGCCCGTACAAACTCCTTGGTTCAACTCCACAATCTTGACGGAGGCTCCCAAGTGACACCTAACCAATCTAGGAGACACCACTCTCCAAAAGGTAATAGACGTTGTGTTGTTGATGAACTCCTTGCTCTTGTGCTTCAAATGATAGTCTCCCCAACACTCAACTCTCTCTCATAGGATTGGATTTGGTGGAAAGATGATTTGAGTGGAAAGCAACTTGGGGAAGGCCAGAGATCAAGATTCATATGGTTGGATTGGAATATCTTGGTCTCAACACATGAGTAGGTGGTTCTCTCTCAGAAAATGAATGCTGGAAGTGTAGGCATGTTCTGATGGCTTTCCCCACGAGTGAGGAGAGGGTGGAGGGTATATATAGCTCCACAAGAAATCTAACTGTTACACACAATTCACCAAACTCGGTGGGGCGAATCATAAAACTCGGTCGACCGATTTAGTTCATAATGTGATCATAGGCATTTCGTGGGACCGATATGATCAACTCGGGGGACCGATGTGCAAGGGTTAGGTAAAACTCCATCTTGGTTTGACCGACACACAAACTCGATGGGACCGATTTGGTAATAAGCAAAACAGAGAGTTGGTCAAGCAAACTCGTGTGACCGATTACATCTTATTGGTGAGACCGAAAATATTGCAATAGGCAACAGGGGAGTTTGTAAACCCATCTCGTGAGACCGAGATCCCATCGGTGAGACCGAATTGATTAGGGTTTTTGGCAAAGGACTATGTCAAATGAACTCGGTGGCGCTGGATGGATCAAATCGGTGGGGCCGAGTTTGACTTTTGGTTTGGGACATATGTGGATATGAGAAAGTGGTTGAGTGCTTTGGAGCATATCACTAAGCACTTTGAGCAAGCAAGCCATTAAGCAACACCCGATCCCCTTTAATAGTATTGGCTTTCCTATGGACTCAATGTGATCTTGGATCACCAAATAGAAAATGTAGAGTCCCGAGCTTTGAGCTTGAGCCAATCCTTTGTCCTTAGCATCTTGAAGGGGTTCCACATCCTCTTGTCCATGCCACTCCAAAGGTTGGACTTATCTGAAATGTACTAGATAAAAGTATTAGTCCAACAAGAGATATGTTGACATTAATTACCAAAATCACCCAGTGGAGCACTTGTGCTTTCAATCTCCCCTTTTGGTAATTGATGACAACATACATCAAAGCGCTAGATAAAGATATAGAGAAAGGCAGTAAAGCTTTGAAGGTCATGTAACATGCATAGGCTCCCCTACATGTATGCAATCGTAAATATGAAACATAAGATCATGTGAGTGCATAATCATGACAGAGCAAGCAATGTGTTACATGTATCTTGGCCATATGCATCGAGCAAATGGTGTGAATATAGGAAATGTACCTTCATGCTCATGAGTCTGTTGGGGAACGAGTAATTTCAAAAAATTCCTACGCACACGCAAGATCATGGTGATGGCATAGCAACGATAGGGAGAGTATTGTCCACGCACTCGTGAGACCGTGAAGCGAAGCGCTATGACAACGCTGTTGATGTAGTCGACGCCTTCATGATCCGACCGATCCAAGTACCGAACGACGGCACCTCCGAGTTCAGACACGCTCAGCTCGATGACGATCCCCGGCCCGATCCAGCAAAGTGTCGGGATGAGTTCCACAAGACGACGGCGCAGTGACGATGATGATGCTCTACCGCGCAGGCTTCACCTAAACTCCGCGACGATATGACCGAGGTGGAATATGGTGGAGGGGGCACCGACACGGCTAAGGAACGATTCAGTAGATCAACTTGTGTGTCCCGGGTGCCCCCTGCCCTCAGATATAAAGGAGGGAGGGGAGGTGCGGCCGCCCTGGGGTGCGCTCGAGGAGTCCTACTCCCATCGGGAGTAGGACTCCCCTCTGCCTTGTTGGAGAAGGAAAGGGGGAGGAAAGAGGAAGGGGCGCCGCCTCTCCTTGTCCTATTCGACTAATGGGGAGGGGCACGCCTGCCCCGGCCGCCCTCCTCTTCTCCCTCATGGCCCACTAAGGCCCATTATCCCCGGAGGGTTCCGTAACCCCTGTTCCTAGAAAATCCCGATTTCACCCGAACCATTCCGATATCCAAATATAGGCTTCCAATATATCAATCTTTATGTCTCGACCATTTCGAGACTCCTCGTCATGTCCGTGATCACATCCGGACCAACAAACTTCGCACATCAAAACTTGTAAACTCATAATAAAACCGCCATCGTAACGTTAAGCGTAAGGACCCTACGGGTTCGAGAACTATGTAGACATGACCTAGAACTATTCTCGGTCAATAAACAATAGCGGAACCTGGATGCCCATATTGGTTCCTACATATTCTACTTAAGATCTTTATCGGTCAAACCGCATAACTATTATACGTTGTTCCTTTGTCATCGGTATGTTACTTGCCCGAGATTCGATCGCCGGTATCCAATACCTAGTTCAATCTCGCCACCGCAAGTCTCTTTACTCGCTCCGTAATACATCATCTCGCAACTAACTTATTAGTTGCAATGCTTGCAAGGCTTATGTGATGTGTATTACCGAGAAGGCCCAGATACCTCTCCGACAATCGGAGTGACAAAACCTAATCTCAAATACGCCAACCCAACATGTACCTTTGGAGACACCTGTAGTACTCCTTTATAATCACCCAGCCACGCTTGTGACGCTTGGTAGCACCTAAAGTGTTCCTCCGTAAACGGAGTTGCATAATCTCATAGTTACCGAACATGTATAAGTCATGAAGAAAGCAATAGCAATATACTAAACAATCAAGTGCTAGGCTAACGGAATGGGTCATGTCAATCACATCATTCTCCTAATGATGTGATCCCATTAATCAAACAACACATGTCTATGGTTAGGAAACATAACCATCTTTGATTAATGAGCTAGTCAAGTAGAGGCATACTAGTGACTTATATGTTTGTCTATGTATTCACACATGTATCATGTTTCCTGTTAATACAATTCTAGCATGAATAATAAACATTTATCATGATATGAGGAAATAAATAATAACTTTATTATTGCCTCTAGGGCATATTTCCTTCAGCCTCCCACTTGCACTAGAGTCAATAATCTAGATTACACGGTAATGATTCTAACACCCATGGAGTCTTGGTGCTGATCATGTTTTGCTCGTGGAAGAGGCTTAGTCAACGGTCCGCAACATTCAGATCCGTATGTATCTTGCAAATCTCTATGTCTCCCACCGGACTTGGTCCCGATGGAATTGAAGCGCCTCTTGATATGCTTGGTCCTCTTGTGAAATCTGGATTCCTTTGCCAAGGCAATTGCACCAAGATTGTCACGTAAGATCTTCATTGGTCCCGGCGCACTAGGTATGACACCTAGATCGGAAATGAACTCTTTCATCCGCATCCTTCATTTGCTGCTTCAAGCAGCTATGTACTCCGCTTCACATGTAGATCCCGCCACGACGCTTTGTTTAGAACTGCACCAACCGATGCTCCACCGCTTAATAAAAACACGATCCGGTTTGCGATTTAGAATCGTCCGGATCAGTGTCAAAGCTTGCATCGACGTAACCATTTACGATTAGCTCTTTGTCACCTCCATATACGAGAAACATATCCTTAGTCCTTTTCGTATTTCAGATGTTCTTGACCGCTGTCCAGTTGATCCACTCGATTACTTTGGTACCTTCCTGCCAAGCTTATTGCTACATACGTCAGTCCGGTACACAGATTGCATACATGATAGAGCCTATGGCTGAAGCATAGGAACATCTTTCATTTTCTCTCTATCTTCTGCAGTGGTCGGGCATTGAGTCCGACTCAATTTCACACCTTGTAATACAGGTAAAAATCCTTTCTTTGCCTCGATCCATTTTGAACTTTTTCAAAACTTTATCAAGGTATGTGCTTTGTGAAAGTCCAATTAAGCCGCCTTGATCTATCTCTATAGATCTTGATGCCCAATATGTAAGCAGCTTCACCGAGGTCTTTCATTGAAAAACTTTTATTCAAGTATCCTTTATGCTATCCAGAAATTCTATATCATTTCCAATTAATAATATGTCGTCCACATATAATATCGAAATGCTACAGAGCTCCCACTCACTTTCTTGTAAATACAAAGCTTCTCCAAAAGTCTCAGATAAACCATATGCTTTGATCACACTATCAAAGCGCTTATTCCAACTCCGAGAAGCTTGCACCGCACCATAAATTGATCGCTGGAGCTTGCACACTTTGTTAGCACCTTTGGATCAACAAAACCTTCTGGTTGCATCATATACAACTCTTCTTCTAGAAATCCATTCAAGAATGCAGTTTTGACATCCATTTGCCAAATTTCATAATCATAAAATGCAGAAATTGCTAACATGATTCGGACAGACTTTAGCATCGCCACGGTGAGAAAGTCTCATCGTAGTCAACCCCTTGAACTTGTCGAAAACCTTTCGCAACAAGTCGAGCTTTATAGACAGCTACATTACCATCGCGCCGCCTTCTTCTTAAAGATCCATTTATTCTCAATGGCTTGCCGATCATCCACAAGTCAACCGTAGTCCATACTTTGTTTTCATACATGGATCCCATCTCAGATTTCATGGCTTCCAGCCATTTTGCGGAATCTGGGCTCACCATCGCTTCTTCATAGTTTGTAGGTTCACCATGGTCAAGTAAAATGACTTCCGAATAGGATTACCGCATCACTCAAAAGCGGATCTTACTCTAGTTGACCCACGAGTTCAAGAGAAACTTGATCTCAAGTTTCATGATTATCATCATTAACTTCCTCACTAATTGGTGTAGGTGTCACAGAACCGATTTCTGTGATGAACCATTTTCCAATAAGGAGCTGGTACTGCTACCTCATCAAGTTCTACTTTTCTCCCACTCACTTCTTTCGAGAGAAACTCCTTCTCTAGAAAGGATCCATTCTTAGCAACGAATGTCTTGCCTTCAGATCTGTGATAGAAGGTGTACCCAACTGCTTCCTTTGGGTATCCTATGAAGACACATTTTTCCGATTTGGGTTCAAGCTTATCAGTTGAAGTTTTCACATAAGCATCGCTGCCCCAAACTTTCGTAAACGACAACTTTGGTTTCTTGCCAAACCATAGTTCATAAGGAGTCGCCTCAACGGATTTTGATGGTGCCCTATTTAATGTGAATGCGCCGCCTCTAAAGCATAACCCCAAAACGATAGCGGTAAATTGGTAAGAGACATCATAGACCGCACCATATCTAGTAAAGTACGACACGACGCTCGACACACCATTACGCCGTGGTGTT